>JAOTOL010001432.1:102500-712500 GCA_034440575.1 Imbricaverruca yamaguchii
ATCCTGCTGTAGGTTATTTTAACACATATCCAACGGACGTGAAGAGCGGATATAGGTTAACGAAGTTAGATGAGCTCAGCAGTACACATGTTCCCAAGGGTCACTGAGGTCCCTTCGGGTGTGAATTTGCTTTCCGACCTGGAAGTCCGAATGCCAGCCCTACTCCTCCCTATCGAATAGTGTTTTATGGACTTCTCAACATAAAGTACAAAGCCTACTCACCGATCAGCAAGAAAGAAAAGACCGTACAGCCTCGTCCATTTCGGGCCCCACGAGAATGTCTCGGGTGCACCCTGCATGTTTCTGTACGCAATGCATGAACCTCAGTTGTGGGTGTTGTGGGTATTGGGTTGTTGCCACTCCCCTGGAGTTCCAAATGGAGAGTGCTGGTGGTATGAAGCAAAAGTCAGCGTATTGCATGTGACAACATATACCGATTGACAAGAGCTCTGCTTACATGTGCTAGTACTGGCTGCTCTGTCAGGCTAGTTAATGGATCAATCTTCGCAAAACGTCTGGCATGCTGGTACTTGATCACCATCTCAGTGCAAATAATAGCATATAGGCACTTGAAGCGTTCGCCACAATACCTTATTACTTTTAGACACCAATGAGGTACGATTGATTGCATTTGACCGAAGGTCGAGCGTAGCTAGATCCCAGTGTTGGCATCGTTTTAGGACCCTTAAGCGTATCGGAGTATCATTTGACCAAAAGTCGAGCGTAGATAGATCGAAGTGTTGGCGTCGTTTTGGCATACTTAAAGGTAGTGTATAGGACCACCGTTTTAGAACCCTAAGACGTAGTGCATTGGAACATTATTTTCTCGCATACTGGGATAACAATGGATGTGAAGTTCAGCTATGCAGTCCAAGTTAACCGTACGATGATTCAAAAGCCAAACCAGTTCATCAGAAGTCGCGTTGGGTGAATGATCTCGAGTGACCTTGGGAGGTCAATGATATGTTTATGTAGGTTAGTTGTGCTTACCGTGACCATATACCGCACCAATATCGACCATTTAGAGGCAATGAGTGAGGTTAATCCCAATAGTGCAAGATTTCAGGGGGAGGGATGGAGGAAGTCTAGTATCTCCCCATACAAACTTCAGAGGTCAGTGACTTGACAAGACCATTTCAAGTTTTCGTACCATGAAGTTAGCCAATAATGCTGCGCCGACTGTGCCAACCAGTGACAGTGATAGCGCTGGAGAACTGGCGCGCTTAAACGCACCATATTTCGCGTGCTTGCGAAAAACGTCACGTGATTGCACCATGCCGCTAGCAGCAGCGAGAGTTGAAGAGGTGGCAGACAAAATTCGCACATAATTATTATATCCTGGAATATGCTTCAATCCAATCGATCCGCGAGCTAAGAGCTGTTATTGTAAATGAGCAAACGGACGAACTGACTCATCCCCTGTGCATCCTTGAAGATCATGCAATGAATGCGAAACGGAATTCCCATATCTGAGACTCTCGGGAGGAGGCACTGTTTGAGTCTTGGGTGCAAGCTTGGAGATCTGGTCGGCAATCTGGGATCCGTGTTGGAAAATTTTCGGATCGAATATGCAAAATATGAAGTTAGCATTAGTGCACGTACCAAACTATGCAGCGAGGGGAGAGGTCCGGACTTCCGGCCCCTGACGCACATGGGGTCTCCAGTCATGCTGGGGCGAATGCCTTTTCACAACTTTGGCATGAGACCTTTGGGAATATTCATATTGGCACGCTATGGGTCCCAATGAGAGTGAATGTATTATAGCCCAACGAGCTGATTCACAGATGTTCTTCGGGACACAACTCCAGCTTTGGTCGAATATATGCGAGAGTCTTCATGAATGCGAGGCGGTAGGCGTCTGCACCTTGCGCGATCTCACCACAAAATATATTTTAGATCTTGTATGGCATTTCGAGAAAATCATGATTTGATGTTCAAACTTGGTCGATCTTATCACAAAATGAAGATTTGAATATCCGTGAAGCCTGAAATAGGCTGTACCTTTGAACCCAGTATAGAGCGTCGATACTCGGGATACATGCATTGCATCAAAGAACACGTTTGATTCACAGTTGAATGCATCGAAGAAGAACTCGGAATGTCTCGTGTTTCGCAGAGTGAGAACACGAGTAGCGCGCTTCCTAAGTTCACCTTCGGCCGTGTGTGTGCGCATAAGCATGGAGTCCAAGCGCATGGTGGGATATGCTTACAACCAAGGTAGCGTGGCCCCGCATAAAACGCCTTGTCGTGAACCGAATGATACCAAGTTGAGGAAAGGCTAGAAAATAATCCAACAGAGCAGGAGCCGTCGTGGGGTGTGCTGTTTAATACTTGCGATGCATACTGACAGTGGCAATACATGGCGGTAAGCCCTCAGCGGTGGCGAGGCCTAAACTCGTACCCCGAAAGCGATCAGGTTGAGCGCCGAATTGCGGTCGATTCCGCCTGAGTCCATGTCTATCGAGTCCAATCCAGGCAGCGGGTAGGCGGCACACGTGATGTGACCTGTGTTGTGGTACACGGCTCAGGTCAAATCGCGGTCAGCAACACTGCCATGTCAAAGTCAAGGTCGACGGAACACACCGCGTCACTGGGAGTTTAATGACATCACCAGGTCTCGGGGGTAGCAAATAACGTTACCAGGAACCGGACAGAATAATTATGCTGGCGACAAAACCATGGGATCCTCACCAACACACATCCGCAGCAAACACAGCAAAAAAGGGACCGCAAACTCACCGTAGAGGTATCAGAGTTGTGATAGCGTATCAGAGCCGGAGGCGAACCAATCATTTTATTGGGGTGGAGGGGGAAGCGTCTCGGTGTAACGGTGGCATCTTAGCGCCACGGTAGCATCTTAGTGTCACGTAGCGTGTCAGTGCCACGGTAGTATATCAGTGTCACGGTAATATATCAGCGACACGGTAGCATCTCAGTGTCATGGTAGTGTCTCCATGTTACGGTAGTACCCCAGTGCCACAATAGCATCTCAGTGTCACGGTAGTATATCAGTGGCATGGTAGTATCTCAGTGCCACGGTAGTAGCTCAGTATCATGGCAACATTTCAGTGTCACGGTAACGTCTCAGTGCTGAGGTGGTGTCTTAGTGTCTCGGTGGTGCACATGCGTTGTAATGCTGCATAACCGTGGCTAAGACCTCAGTGCAGATCCCGGAGTCGTGGTTGCTCGGAGCCTTGTAGTGGTTCGGCGTCGTTGTAGTTTCTCAGAACCTAATAGTGCCCCGGAGCCGTAGTAGTGCCTCAGAGCCTAGTAGAGCTGCATAGTTGGGGCGAATACCTCGGTGCAGGTCCCAGCGTCAAGGTGGTGCTTCGGAGCCTAGTAGTGTCCCGGAGTCGTGGTGGTGCCTCAGAGGCTAGCATTGTCCCGGAGTCGTGGTGGTGCCTCAGAGGCTAACATTGTCCCGGAGTCGTGGCGGTGCCTCAGAGCCTAGTAGTGTCCCGGAGTCATGGTGGTGCCTCAGAGCCTAGTAGTGTCCCGGAGTCGTGGTGGTGCCTCAGAGGCTAACATTGTCCCGGAGTCGTGGTGGTGCCTCAGAGGCTAACATTGTCCCGGATTCGTGTTGGCACTTCAGGGCCAAACAGTGCCACATAGTTGTGGTGAATACCTCGGTGCATGTCCCGGAGTCGTGATGGTTCCTCAGAGCCCAGTAATGTATCGGAGTCGTGACGGTGCCTCAGAGCCCAGTAGTGTCCCAGAGTCATAACGGTGCCTCAGAGCCCAGGAATGTCTCGGAGTCGTGACTGTGCCCCAGAGCCCAGCAGTGTCCCAAGGTCGTGACGGTTCCTCAGAGCCCAATAATATCCCGGAGTCGTTATGGTGCCTCAGAGCCAAGCAGTGTCGCTTTAGAGCAGTGGTGCATGTTGCGGAGCCAGTATGGGAATCCTACAGTATCTGAGGAGGTGCCAGTGCCAATGCCAGTGCCAGTGCCAGTGTCAGTGTCTGTGTCAGTGCCAGTGCCAGTGCCAGTGTCGGTATCAGTGCCAGAGCCAGGGCGGTGTTGCAGAACGTGCAGCTGCAGCGGGAGCTCACCTATTTGCCAATAGATCTCCCGCTGCACTTTGAGGATGTGGAAGAAAATCTCCTTCTTTCCCAGCTTGGCGGCCAATGTCAGCGGCGTCAGGTGCAGACGGTTCACGAGATCGATTCGTGCTCCGCATTCGTACACCAAGTCAAACATGGGCTGGAAAAACATGTCAGAGACAGTCTATCCCTGCCAAGGGGTTGTAAATTGATTACTTGCTCCATGGCATTGGATGTCTTGGTTGCTCGTTGTATTGCGGTTGAGAGTTGCGTTGCGGTGATTGCGATTGACAATTTCTTTAAAAAACGGATACAGCAAGTAGCATATCACCTGCATGTGATACAACAAGTAACATATCACCTGCACGACACTTCATCTGAAATAGGAGCAAAGAGGTAGATACCTATAGGATAAATTAGCTAACAGAAACCGTATTGTTTTTCCTTCATTTTTTTATTTGGATCCGGGCACAAATATACCTGAAGCACTGAATGCATCAATTGATGGAGTCTTACATCGTGCTGTGGGACACTGTCAAGCATTCTTCGTAATGGTTCCCCGGCGATTTAAGACTGCATGAACTTGCGGCTGGTGAATTGCTATGGCAGGCTGCCATGGTAGGTTATCATGACAGGTTACCACAACAGGTTACCAGGACAGATTTCCATGATAGGCTATCATGCCAGGTCACCATGAATGTGTATCCTTGGTCGATCTATGTCATGGAATTACCGGGTTAAATTTTGCACACAAGAAATGGTTCCATGGAAAAAGCATGATCGGGTAGCAGCTAGAACCATCTTGTTTCATGATTGGTGTGAGAGGGACACACGTGCGGGGCATAGGTAGGGTCGTTTATCTCTTTGTTTGGCTTCGGCTGCCATGTTCACCCGAGCTAAAATTAGTTTTATGTCTTAGCACTGCCAGCCGTTCACATATTTCCATATGCTTAAATTGCCCACCCACATCCTTCCTAGATGTTTGTCAAACTGCTAAGGCCTTAACATTATTTTCAGAATACTTCCCTCATCAGGCTTGATCTGGAGATATTAACTCGGTGTGCGACAGAAAACATGGCTACAGTTAATGTGGTATGTCTTAGGTCATGAATCCCAAAGAGTGCATTCATCATCTATCATCCAGTGGCAGCCTGGAGTCGACATCAGCGAATGCATAACATGTCTGCAGAATACGTCGGTAATTGGGAAAGTCCATGAATATTCTTGTGACAACCTCAAAAACCTACGAAGCTAAACATTGAATAGATTTAATATCCCCCGACTGCCATCGTAATGAAAAGACGCTTTCACAGAGCATTACAAATGAAAATTTCCATGGTACAGCTGTTTTCAAATTGCTCACTTATTTGACTTGAACCAACATAGCTATATCCAACAACGATGTAATCCCAATGGAGCCTCTTCATAAAGCTCAAGACCTTGAGATTTATGGCGTCTCAGGGACGGATACATGGCAGGAAGCATGGCCCAAAAACTACACACACCATCACCTACCTAGCACACCACCTATCAGGTCACTGGGTGGGAAAGTCATTTCTCAAAGTCGTATATTTTCCGATGAAGCTGTTGCATGAGGTCCACATACAGCCGATCTGTCGCTCGATGAGTCATCGCCGAGCCTGCTTTCATCTCAGGCAATTACCCGCACATCAAGATCCCACACTACATTCAGTCAAAATAAAGATAATCACGCACACCAAGCACAACGACGCTGGATCATACAGCAACTGCGCTGCACCGTAGAAGCGCTCTTGTCGCGCCCACAGTCCGTCTCGCACCTGCCCAAGCAGGTGAGCGCCCGACAGCAGTCGGAACCCCTGACGTCACTGTCGGAGCTCCGACTCCACAGCAGTCGGAGCCGGAGCTGGAAGTGCTCCCACCCATCACCCACCGGCAGGAAGCACGCGACACATGCTGGGCAGCCGGCCCTGCGGGTGAACACTGGCGGTCGGCCTGAAGGTAGTGTCGAGTGGTAACGCCGGTCACCCTCTCGGCAACCAGCGGCCGGTGGAGGGGGGGCACGCACAGCGAGACGATCTGCTGTGGCTCGCGTCTCTGGGGGGGGGCTAACGAGAGCTCTGGCTGTCGTCGCCATCACACACTCGATCGTCCTCACACCTGCTGTAGCTTGGCTGACCTGACAGAGGCTGCACGAACCTGATGAGCAGTCTGTTGTACAGGGCCGGCTGCCAATGGCGGGCGATGCATACATTGTTTATCCACGCATGACGGCAGTGTCTCGCTCAACAGTATTTTTGGATAGAACATGGCTTCAAATATACCACAAATGTATGAATTTCTGGAGGAAATGTCACGTTCCTTCAGCCAAGCAGAACGATTCCTTTTAAAAACTAGTATAAATACAAGAAAAACCTTGCTGTTCCTTGCTTACCTGGCTGAATATAAAACGAGCGAGACGGTCAGTTTTCTTCAAGATTTAATACACAGTGTGTATTAAATCTTCGAAATTGTAGGTCGCAATTTCGAAATGTAACCCAGAAAATGTAGGAAAACACTCAAAAAGGCTCCTTGTAAATATGTACGGCTACAATGCTCATCGAGGTATGCAGGTATTCCTTATCTTAACTACAGAATATTCTATCAAAATTAAAGTAAACCGCATAATTTTAGGGTGTGGCGCCGCCTGACGGAGCGCAAATGCTGCCATCTGACCGGGCGGAGCTGCAGGCGGTATCGACCATTTCTTCCTCCAAGTTCCACCTCCTAGTATTTGCGTATTGGCGTATTTCTTTTGTCTTTCGTTATTGCATGAGCTACTGGGTGGGTCTACTACATCGACCCTTATTATCACGGCTGCTCTTGCTCGTTTCAATCCTGATGCCTGTGACAGGGTGACGCGTCCCCTTCAACTTCGCGAAATGCAATACCACGCCTATGGTGTTGCATTGATAAAACATCGACTGCAGAAACCTGTTCGTTTCCCCGTCCTCCATCCAAAATCTATGTCGAGGCACACGATACCGAACTGGATATTGCGCTTAATATAGTTTGCTCCCAACATGCTCACTAGCTCAAACTGAGAGGTGGAAATGAATGTCACGTTACACACATATATATACTTTATATATACATACTTTATATATGTATATATATACTGTATATATATATACATGAATATAAATTAGCATACACTAAACAGGACAATGCTCCGGCGATGCAGGACTCGGGGCCGACTCACCATGTTGTCGTAGATGATGAGCATGTGTGCGGTCGTGTTGCCGTTGGTGTCCTGGGTGTCGGGGTTGGCATCCTGCGGCAGCCGTTCAGTACGGTCAGCGTCGACCCTGCTTCAGGTCGGGCCGAGATCACGTACAGACCGACGCAAGACCTAGTCTTTGGCCAGGTAAGGGTCTTTGGCCAGGTGACGATCGGGTTATAGTCAGATCACGACCAGAGCTGATTGCAGCACATGTCTTTTAAACAAGACTCGATGATTTTTTGTCCTTCGTCCTATACTTTCGGATTTTAGTACGGCGCACATTACCACATACACAGAGACGCCATGCAAACGACAGAGGTTCCATTGCTCGGCATCCTTGCGTGACAGCGTCGTGCATACGCTTGCTCTCAGGTTCGCCACCGTAGCACATGGTACGCATGGCGCGGCGTCCTCAATTGCTCGGCTTCGGTTAACAGAGGACTGCTGCTGTGGCAACAGGCGCGGCTGTGCCCTCGGGTGTTGCCGCCGGACCGAAGGATGTGTTCGCAGGCAGACCATGTCCGTGAGCCCAAAGTCACGGGAGCTGGGTGATCAGCGTTGATCCAGTGGTATGGTGAACACTCCCAGTTACTGCCATCTCCTGGGCGGCAGCCGGCCGAAAAATCTGTTTACCCGGGTGACTTAAATCAAGGGCCTTCCACACTCGAAATCGAATCACTGGCCGACTGCTCCACCAAAGTGGTTAGGTTGGACGGAATGGCTGAGAATACATAGCAACTCTTGTCCTCGCACGGAGCAACTGAGTCTACATAGCAACTCTTGTCCACCGTCCGGAGCAGCTGAGTCTACATAGCAACTCTTGTCCACCGTCCGGAGCAGCTGAGTTTACACAGCAACCCTTGTCCACTGCACGGAGCAGCTGAGTCTACATAGCAACTCTTGTCCACTGCACGGAGCAACTGAGTCTACATAGCAACTCTTGTCCACTGCACGGAGCAACTGAGTCTACATAGCAACTCTTGTCCACTGCACGGAGCAGCTGAGTCTACATAGCAACTCTTGTCCACTGCACGGAGCAGCTGAGTCTACATAGCAACTCTTGTCCACTGCACGGAGCAGCTGAGTCTACATAGCAACTCTGTCCTCTACACAGAGCAACTGAGTCTACATAGCAACTCTTGTCCACCGTCCGGAGCAGCTGAGTCTACATAGCAACTCTTGTCCACTGCACGGAGCAACTGAGTCTGCATAGCAACTCTTGTCCACTGCACGGAGCAGCTGAGTCTACATACCAACTCTTGTCCACCGTCCGGAGCAGCTGAGTCTACATAGCAACTCTTGTCCACTGCACGGAGCAGCTGAGTCTACATACCAACTCTTGTCCACCGTCCGGAGCAGCTGAGTCTACATAGCAACTCTTGTCCACTGTCCGGAGCAGCTGAGTCTACATACCAACTCTTGTCCACTGCACGGATCAACTGAATCTACATAGCAACCCTTGTCCACTGCACGGAGCAACTGAGTCTACATAGCAACTCTTGTCCACCGTCCGGAGCAGCTGAGTCTACATAGCAACTCTTGTCCACTGCACGGAGCAGCTGAGTCTACATAGCAACTCTTGTCCACTGCACGGAGCAGCTGAGTCTACATACCAACTCTTGTCCACCGTCCGGAGCAGCTGAGTCTACATAGCAACTCTTGTCCACCGTCCGGAGCAGCTGAGTCTACATAGCAACTCTTGTCCTCTACACAGAGCAACTGAGTCTACATAGCAACTCTTGTCCACTGCACGGAGCAACTGAGTCTACATAGCAACTCTTGTCCTCTACACGGAACAGCTGAGTCTACATAGCAACTCTTGTCCACCGTCCGGAGCAGCTGAGTCTACATAGCAACTCTTGTCCACTGCACGGAGCAACTGAGTCTACATAGCAACTCTTGTCCACCGCACGGAGCAGCTGAGTCTACATAGCAACTCTTGTCCACCGTCCGGAGCAGCTGAGTCTACATAGCAACTCTTGTCCACTGCACGGAGCAACTGAGTCTACATAGCAACTCTTGTCCACTGCACGGAGCAACTGAGTCTACATAGCAACTCTTGTCCTCTACACGGAGCAACTGAGTCTACATAGCAACTCTTGTCCACTGCACGGAGCAACTGAGTATACATACCAACTCTTGTCCACCGTCCGGAGTAGCTGAGTCTACATAGCAACTCTTGTCCTCTACACAGAGCAACTGAGTCTACATAGCAACTCTTGTCCACTGCACGGAGCAACTGAGTATACATACCAACTCTTGTCCACCGTCCGGAGCAGCTGAGTCTACATAGCAACTCTTGTCCACTGCACGGAGCAGCTGAGTCTACATAGCAACTCTTGTCCACCGTCCGGAGCAGCTGAGTCTACATAGCAACTCTTGTCCACCGTCCGGAGCAGCTGAGTCTACATAGCAACTCTTGTCCACCGTCCGGAGCAGCTGAGTCTACATAGCAACTCTTGTCCACTGCACGGAGCAGCTGAGTCTACATAGCAACTCTTGTCCACGGCACGGAGCAGCTGAGTCTACATAGCAACTCTTGTCCACCGTCCGGAGCAGCTGAGTCTACATAGCAACTCTTGTCCACCGTCCGGAGCAGCTGAGTCTACATAGCAACTCTTGTCCACTGCACGGAGCAACTGAGTCTACATAGCAACTCTTGTCCACTGCACGGAGCAACTGAGTCTACATAGCAACTCTTGTCCACCGTCCGGAGCAGCTGAGTCTACATAGCAACTCTTGTCCTCTACACAGAGCAACTGAGTCTACATAGCAACTCTTGTCCACTGCACGGAGCAACTGAGTATACATACCAACTCTTGTCCACCGTCCGGAGCAACTGAGTCTACATAGCAACTCTTGTCCACTGCACGGAGCAACTGAGTCTACATAGCAACTCTTGTCCACCGTCCGGAGCAGCTGAGTCTACATAGCAACTCTTGTCCACTGCACGGAGCAGCTGAGTCTACATAGCAACTCTTGTCCACCGTCCGGAGCAGCTGAGTCTACATAGCAACTCTTGTCCACTGCACGGAGCAACTGAGTCTACATAGCAACTCTTGTCCACCGTCCGGAGCAGCTGAGTCTACATAGCAACTCTTGTCCACTGCACGGAGCAACTGAGTCTACATAGCAACTCTTGTCCACCGTCCGGAGCAGCTGAGTCTACATAGCAACTCTTGTCCACTGCACGGAGCAGCTGAGTCTACATAGCAACTCTTGTCCACCGTCCGGAGCAGCTGAGTCTACATAGCAACTCTTGTCCACCGTCCGGAGCAACTGAGTCTACATAGCAACTCTTGTCCACTGCACGGAGCAACTGAGTCTACATAGCAACTCTTGTCCACTGCACGGAGCAACTGAGTCTACATAGCAACTCTTGTCCACTGCACGGAGCAGCTGAGTCTACATAGCAACTCTTGTCCACCGCACGGAGCAGCTGAGTCTACATAGCAACTCTTGTCCTCTACACAGAGCAACTGAGTCTACATAGCAACTCTTGTCCACTGCACGGAGCAACTGAGTATACATACCAACTCTTGTCCACCGTCCGGAGTAGCTGAGTCTACATAGCAACTCTTGTCCTCTACACAGAGCAACTGAGTCTACATAGCAACTCTTGTCCACTGCACGGAGCAACTGAGTATACATACCAACTCTTGTCCACCGTCCGGAGCAACTGAGTCTACATAGCAACTCTTGTCCACTGCACGGAGCAACTGAGTCTGCATAGCAACTCTTGTCCACCGTCCGGAGCAGCTGAGTCTACATAGCAACTCTTGTCCACTGCACGGAGCAACTGAGTCTACATAGCAACTCTTGTCCACCGTCCGGAGCAGCTGAGTCTACATAGCAACTCTTGTCCACTGCACGGAGCAGCTGAGTCTACATAGCAACTCTTGTCCACCGTCCGGAGCAACTGAGTCTACATAGCAACTCTTGTCCACTGCACGGAGCAGCTGAGTCTACATACCAACTCTTGTCCACCGTCCGGAGCAGCTGAGTCTACATAGCAACTCTTGTCCACCGTCCGGAGCAGCTGAGTCTACATAGCAACTCTTGTCCACCGTCCGGAGCAGCTGAGTCTACATAGCAACTCTTGTCCACCGTCCGGAGCAGCTGAGTCTACATAGCAACTCTTGTCCACTGCACGGAGCAACTGAGTCTACATAGCAACTCTTGTCCTCTACACGGAACAGCTGAGTCTACATAGCAACTCTTGTCCACCGTCCGGAGCAACTGAGTATACATACCAACTCTTGTCCACCGTCCGGAGTAGCTGAGTCTACATAGCAACTCTTGTCCACTGCACGGAGCAGCTGAGTCTACATAGCAACTCTTGTCCACTGCACGGAGCAACTGAGTCTACATACCAACTCTTGTCCACCGTCCGGAGTAGCTGAGTCTACATAGCAACTCTTGTCCACTGCACGGAGCAGCTGAGTCTACATAGCAACTCTTGTCCACTGCACGGAGCAACTGAGTCTACATACCAACTCTTGTCCACCGTTCGGAGCAGCTGAGTCTACATAGCAACTCTTGTCCACTGCACGGAGCAGCTGAGTCTACATAGCAACTCTTGTCCACTGCACGGAGCAGCTGAGTCTACATACCAACTCTTGTCCACCGTCCGGAGCAGCTGAGTCTACATACCAACTCTTGTCCACCGTCCGGAGCAGCTGAGTCTACATAGCAACTCTTGTCCACCGTCCGGAGCAACTGAGTCTACATAGCAACTCTTGTCCACTGCACGGAGCAGCTGAGTCTACATAGCAACTCTTGTCCACTGCACGGAGCAGCTGAGTCTACATACCAACTCTTGTCCACCGTCCGGAGCAGCTGAGTCTACATAGCAACTCTTGTCCACTGCACGGAGCAACTGAGTCTACATACCAACTCTTGTCCACCGTCCGGAGCAGCTGAGTCTACATAGCAACTCTTGTCCACTGCACGGAGCAGCTGAGTCTACATAGCAACTCTTGTCCACTGCACGGAGCAACTGAGTCTACATACCAACTCTTGTCCACCGTCCGGAGCAGCTGAGTCTACATAGCAACTCTTGTCCACCGTCCGGAGCAGCTGAGTCTACATAGCAACTCTTGTCCACCGTCCGGAGCAACTGAGTCTACATAGCAACTCTTGTCCACTGCACGGAGCAGCTGAGTCTACATAGCAACTCTTGTCCACTGTCCGGAGCAGCTGAGTCTACATAGCAACTCTTGTCCACCGTCCGGAGCAGCTGAGTCTACATAGCAACTCTTGTCCACCGTCCGGAGCAGCTGAGTCTACATAGCAACTCTTGTCCACCGTCCGGAGCAGCTGAGTCTACATACCAACTCTTGTCCGCTGCACGGAGGAATTGAGTCTACATAGCAACTCTTGTCCACCGTCCGGAGCAACTGAGTCTACATAGCAACTCTTGTCCACTGCACGGAGCAACTGAGTCTACATACCAACTCTTGTCCACTGCACGGAGCAACTGAGTGTACATACCAACTCTTGTCCACGGCACGGAGCAGCTGAGTCTACATAGCAACTCTTGTCCACTGCACGGAGCAACTGAGTTTGCATAGCAACTCTTGGCCTCTACACGGGGCAACTGAGTCTACATACCAACTCTTGTCCACTGCACGGAGCAGCTGAGTCTACATAGCAACTCTTGTCCACCGTCCGGAGCAGCTGAGTCTACATAGCAACTCTTGTCCACTGCACGGAGCAGCTGAGTCTACATAGCAACTCTTGTCCACTGCACGGAGCAACTGAGTGTACATACCAACTCTTGTCCACGGCACGGAGCAGCTGAGTCTACATAGCAACTCTTGTCCACTGCACGGAGCAACTGAGTTTGCATAGCAACTCTTGGCCTCTACACGGAGCAACTGAGTCTACATACCAACTCTTGTCCACTGCACGGAGCAACTGAGTGTACATACCAACTCTTGTCCACGGCACGGAGCAGCTGAGTCTACATAGCAACTCTTGTCCACCGTCCGGAGCAACTGAGTCTACATAGCAACTCTTGTCCACTGCACGGAGCAGCTGAGTCTACATACCAACTCTTGTCCACCGTCCGGAGCAGCTGAGTTTCCATAGCAACTCTTGTCCACGGCACGGAGCAACTGAGTCTACATACCAACTCTTGTCCACCGTCCGGAGCAACTGAGTCTACATAGCAACTCTTGTCCACTGCACGGAGCAACTGAGTCTACATAGCAACTCTTGTCCACCGTCCGGAGCAACTGAGTCTACATAGCAACTCTTGTCCACGGCACGGAGCAACTGAGTCTACATACCAACTCTTGTCCACCGTCCGGAGCAGCTGAGTCTGCATAGCAACTCTTGTCCACCGTCCGGAGCAGCTGAGTCTACATAGCAACTCTTGTCCACTGCACGGAGCAACTGAGTCTACATAGCAACTCTTGTCCACCGTCCGGAGCAGCTGAGTCTACATAGCAACTCTTGTCCTCTACACAGAGCAACTGAGTCTACATAGCAACTCTTGTCCACTGCACGGAGCAACTGAGTCTACATAGCAACTCTTGTCCTCTACACGGAACAGCTGAGTCTACATAGCAACTCTTGTCCTCTACACAGAGTAACTGAGTCTCCACAGCAAGTTTTATCCACTGCACGGAGCAGTTGAGCTTACATTGTAATTCTTGTCCGCAGCAACTCTTGTCTGAGCGACATGAGAACTTCATGTGGGTGCATGAATAGACTTCATGTGGGTGCATGAATAGACTTCATGTGGGTGCATGAATAGACTTCATGTGGGTGACTGATGTGAGTGCATGGATGGAGGACTGAAATGATTTCATGTGCGTGCATGGATTGGTATTCATACCCGGGCCAGAATGAGTCGGTAGCACTCCTCTTGACCGAGACAGGCGGCGAACGAGAGCGGGTATTCGCCCCAGTAGACGTACCTGTGGAGAACAGCATATTGACGCAACGTCAAGACGGGCGGCGAACGAGAGAGGGTATTCGCCCCAGTAGATGTATATATCGAGAGCGGTATATTGACGGAGCGGAGAGAGAGAGGGAGAGAGAGAGAGAGAGGGAGAGAGAGAGAGAGGGAGAGAGAGAGAGGAGGGAGAGAAAAATATATGGATAAAGAGATAGAAAGATATTCACATTATTATATGCGATGCATTTTAATAATATTATTCCCGATGCACCATGACAGATAGTATTGCTGTCTGTCATTATATTTACTACTATTTACATGCACAGAAATGACAAATGTGGTTGAATTAATTGGCAAGACGGAGGCTGAGTTTTCGAATGTGACCCTCGCGTAGCGCAGGCACAGCCTGTGGTGGTGAAGAAATCCGCAGATGGACGTCGACTTGAGACGGTCACTGACCCCTTGTAGTTTGTGTTGGCGGCGACCTGAACGGTTTCTGTGCCAAGTACATCGTGGCGTGAGCTCTTCTGATCCTCGGGACACATGAAGTTGCCGAAGCAGCGCTCGTGCACGTCCACGCCGTGGTTGAGCAGAAACTTCACCATGCCCGGGTCCTCGTTCACAATCGCAATGTGCAGCACGTTCTCACCTGGCGCAAACGGTGCAATAGTTGATCACTATAGTACGCTCTCTCCTGGGATTGGTGCTGCAGACCGTGCAATCCGTGAAGGGTGCTGCGTGAACATATCACTGCGACACGCCTGCCGTCTGGACAACGATGCAAAGGGTGGCTTCACTGCAGCCTACCTTATCAAGGGTAGGCTTCACTACAGCCTACCTTAGCACGGGGTGGCTATACTATAGCCTGTCTTTGCGTGGGGTGGCTTCACTCCAGCCTACTATAGCACGGGGTGGCTTCCCTACAGCCTCCCTTATCGTGGGGTGGCTTCACTACAGCATACCTTAGCGTTTGTTGGACGGATAAGCACCGCTATTATGCAATGCTAGGGAAACAGTTGATTACAGTATTGTGGTACACAAATGCAAGTTTTGTGGCCGACATAGCCCGAACGACTTATAAAACTGTTGATTATTTCATCTGGCTGAAGTATAACTTAAGCACAACAGCCACACAATCAAAACAGGGATGAATGTCTGAGTTTCTTCGAGTCTACATTGAAATCGATCATTACACTGTAGCGAGCTTACTACATTTGGAGATGGGGACCATATGACCTGCCTGCCGCTTCGGCATTGAGCCCCAATAATCGACGGCGCCAACCGGATCGGCTGTAATATAAACTTCTGCTTGTTCTGTTATTACCATACTCCACTTTAATATCAACTCTCGCCGCCTAGAACCGCCTGGAAACAGCTGAAAATCACTTCCGGATAATCCTGCTACCCACTTGCTAGCTGAAATACTTCACAATTGTTCCGGGTGCAGTACCTCAGCAGGGACAATGGAATCCACACATTCCATTTGACGCGGTCGTCTGTTTGGCAGTATGGCTGCGAGGAATGACGTCCCTGTCGCCCAGCACTGCCACTGGCTAGCAGCGCCGGCTCCGCTCACCATAGTACTCCTCAGCCATATAGATGTCGTTGATGAGTCGCGGGAAGAAGTGTAACAGCCGCTTGGCGAGCTCGTTGTGGATGGAGGTGGCGTTCAGCATGCAGAGAAGGAGGATGCCCTCGTTCACGGCGCCGGTCTCCTCCAACCGGAAGCAGCAGAATCGGTATTTCGACTTATCTACAGCCGTTCAGAAAAATGGGTGTCAGACGAGAGTACAGCGGGGACCGCAGAGGCGTCACCACTGGTGCAGACACGTGTGGCGTCACCACTGGTGCAGACACATGTGGCGTCACCACTGGTGCAGACACATGTGGCGTCACACTGGTGGACATGTTGCGTCACCACTGGTGCAGACACGTGTGGCGTCACCACTGGTGCAGACACATGTGGCGTCACCACTGGTGCAGACACATGTGGCGTCACCACTGGTGCAGTCACGTGTGACGTCACCACTGGTGCAGTCACGTGTGACGTCACCACTGGTGCAGACACGTGTGGCGTCACCACTGGTGCAGACACATGTGGCGTCACCACTGGTGCAGTCACGTGTGACGTCACCACTGGTGCAGACACATGTGGCGTTACCACTGGTGCAGACACGTGTGGCGTTACCACTGGTGCAGACACATGTGGCGTCACCACTGGTGCAGACACATGTTGCGTCACCACTGGTGCAGACACATGTGGCGTCACCACTGGTGCAGTCACGTGTGACGTCACCACTGGTGCAGACACATGTGGCGTTACCACTGGTGCAGACACGTGTGGCGTTACCACTGGTGCAGACACATGTGGCGTTACCACTGGTGCAGACACGTGTGGCGTCACCACTGGTGCAGACACATGTGGCGTCACCACTGGTGCAGACACGTGTGGCGTCACCACTGGTGCAGACACATGTGGCGTCACCACTGGTGCAGTCACGTGTGACGTCACCACTGGTGCAGACACGTGTGGCGTCACCACTGGTGCAGACACGTGTGGCGTCACCACTGGTGCAGACACATGTGGCGTCACCACTGGTGCAGTCACGTGTGACGTCACCACTGGTGCAGTCCGTGTGACGTCACCACTGGTGCAGACACGTGTGGCGTCACCACTGGTGCAGGCACGTGTGGCGTCACCACTGGTGCAGACACATGTGACGTCACCACTGGTGCAGACACGTGTGGCGTTACCACTGGTGCATGTACGTGGGGCGTTACCACTGGTGCAGACACGTGTGGCGTCACCACTGGTGCAGACACGTGTGGCGTCACCACTGGTGCAGACACATGTGGCGTCACCACTGGTGCAGTCACGTGCGATGTCACCACTGGTGCAGACACGTGTGGCGTCACCACTGGTGCAGACACGTGTGGCGTCACCACTGGTGCAGACACGTGTGGCGTCACCACTGGTGCAGACACATGTGGCGTCACCACTGGTGCAGTCACGTGTGACGTCACCACTGGTGCAGTCCGTGTGACGTCACCACTGGTGCAGACACGTGTGGCGTCACCACTGGTGCAGGCACGTGTGGCGTCACCACTGGTGCAGACACATGTGACGTCACCACTGGTGCAGACACGTGTGGCGTTACCATTGGTGCATGTACGTGTGGCGTTACCACTGGTGCATGTACGTGTGGCGTTACCACTGGTGCATGCACGTGTGGCGTCACCATTGGTGCAGACACGTGTGGCGTCACCACTGGTGCAGACACGTGTGGCGTTACCACTGGTGCAGATACTTGTGGCGTTACCACTGGTGCAGGCACGTGTGGCGTCACCACTGGTACAGAAACATGTGACGTCACCACTGGTGCAGACACGTGTGGCGTTACCACTGGTGCAGACACGTGTGGCGTTACCACTGGTGCAGACACTTGTGGCGTTACCACTGGTGCAGACACTTGTGGCGTTACCACTGGTGCATGTACGTGTGGCGTTACCACTGGTGCAGACACATGTGGCCTCACCACTGGTGCAGACACGTGTGGCGTCACCACTAGTGCAGACACGTGTGGCGTCACCACTGGTGCAGACACGTGTGGCGTTACCACTGGTGCAGACACGTGTGGCGTTACCACTGGTGCAGACACGTGAAGGGATATAACGGCAACGTCTTAAAATAGTATGTATATCACATTGTCATACACAAGGGAATATATTTAAACTGATCTTCCATTAATGCAAAGCTCGGTAGCCGTGGTAAGGCGCCAGAATGAATGATCACTCCCATTGTGCTATTGCGAGACAGCCCAAATTCGTTCTTCCTGCAAATACCAGAACAAAAATATACCTTGCCCGCACAGCCATAGCACTAGCAGTGAACATTACAGCAACTGCATAACCACGAACCCTATAATTATGGAATAAGCGTGAACATGTGGCTTCATTCTCTCATCAGAGTTGGATATGTTAACTGTGGAGTTGTCGGCACTGTGCTGTTCCCCACACATTATTAGAGATGGGGCATGATTTCGAGCTCTTCACTTCCGTCCAGAAAGTATGCCCCACATCACAATATTTGTAGTGTTTTGTTTTGTTAATTTGTATATGATAATATAAGGTTTGCTACAGGGAAACTTTTTCCGGACGAGATCGAGTGCCATGACAGTCTTCTCTTAATTACCATGAAAAAGATACAGCGAGTCAGTTGACCTGGTTTGACCCGACCTGGGTTGATTACATAATTCCTCAGGATCACGAAGCAAGCTCCAACATACGGCCTCATTCTCTTATGGTTGTATATATCTATTGATGAGGTTCTGGTCTATATTTTCCCCAACTTCGTTTCATGAGTTTTGTTAAAAAACATATTCATCCCATTGAATATTCAACAGCGCAGTAAGGAAAATTATAGTGACGCTACCTGTTTCACTGATAATCCCTCTGGGGTAGGATTGAATGGAGTACATCGGATTCATTTCTAAGGTTTCATAAAGTATGCAAAATGACATGTCTCAGACCACTTTTCTTCAATGTCTGGAGTATTGCACACCCTTGGTCCGAATGGAAGAAAATTTGAATATGTTACAAACATTGCAGAACGTTCCTCAATAAGGCATGCTGGAAATTATTTTATGAGGGAATCTACTCAGCCGTCACTCATGTTATTTCCACTAAAGCATTTCACAGCATATTATTTTTATCGTGATTAAGATTTCCATCAGTGTTATTTCATTGTATATCATAAGTACTGTTGTAATGAGTAATATTATCAGTATTATTAGTATTCGTAACAGCAGAAGTAGTAGTAGCGGAAGTAGTATCATTATTAGTAGCTACAGCTGTGCTATGCTACCAAGCTGTTGTTACTAAGCTGATGATGCTCACTTAGCGCAAGGGCGTGTCCACTTATGATATTCACACAGCGTCAATAACACCGGAGCAACACCCAAAAGTATTGCTATATTGTTCATGCCTGAACAAGAATGTCGGCATCAAGGCCTTGGCCGAGCTCAGCTTCAGCTGCAGCTAGGTTCCAGCCAGTACACACTTGTCATGGGGTGTATTCAGCGCCGAAGGTAGTTACCTGTGAGCATTTCTACAGTATACCTGCTACAACCCACCATAGTTATTTCTGTCGAGGCCGGGCTCCTCATCTGGCAGCTCCAGTTGTGGAAATTCGCCGTTTTCGTCCATCAGCCCGCGGTTCACTTCAAGCTGAAGGGAGCGATGTCGGCATAGATGAGTGACATGGGTGTGCAGATGCCAGGGACCTTACGGCTGAGGAGCCGATGGTGTTCAATACGGTGTGTGTTACAAGAGTGATGTCACAATCCCGCTCGGTGCCCCATGCCATGCTCGCAGGTAGTGCAAGCTGGAGTCAGGTCTGTCTTGTCAGCTGGAGTGATGTCAGTAGTGAAAATACCACCACCGCCACCGCCACCATCACCATCACTACCACCACCACCACCGCCACCACCACCACCACCACCACCACCACCACCAACAACAACAACAACAACAACAACAACAACTACAACATCAACAACAACAACAACAACACTACCAACGCAGTACATGCATCTCAATGATGCCACAGTAACGAATCGCTTGTTTTCATCACAGGTCGTGTCGACAGACAACGGTCTTCCCGAAGTGGCAAATTCTCGCATATTCGAATTGCCTACATTGAAACCTCGCGTTCCAATTTCCCACAACGGTAGACTGCTTCGACTGACCAGTTTTGTTTTTGGCCTATCCTGGTTGCGCATCTTGACCAGGAAATCAATGGGGATGAGGCGACCTTCGCCTCCGTTGTACAAGTAGTGCACTATCCGATTCTGAATGAATGCGTCCACTTCGGCGTAGTCCTTGTTCTTCGAGGCCTCCTTCATGAGCTCCACCAGCTCCCCTCCTCCTGCCAAGAACATGTCACTGTGTGTCAGCACCAAGAGCACTGTAATGAGCCCCACCAGCTCCTCTCCTGTCAATTACATCTCGTCACTGTGTGTCAGCACCAAGAGCACTGTCTTGAGCCCCACCAGCTCCTCTCCTGTCAATTACATCTCGTCACTGTGTGTCAGCACCAAGAGCACTGTCTTGAGCCCCACCAGCTCCTCTCCTGTCAATTACATCTCGTCACTGTGTGTCAGCACTAAGAGCACTGTCATGAGCCCCACCAGCTCCTCTCCTGTCAAGTACGAGATACATCTCGTCACTGTGTGTCAGCACCAAGAGCACTGTCATGAGCCCCACCAGCTCCTCTCCTGTCAAGTACGAGATACATCTCGTCACTGCGTGTCAGCACCATGTACACTGTAATGAGCCCCACCAGCTCCTCTCCTGACAAGTACGAGATACATCTCGTCACTGTGTGTCAGCACCATGCACACTGTAATGAGCCCCACCAGCTCCTCTCCTGACAAGTACGAGATACATCTCGTCACTGTGTGTCAGCACCATGCACACTGTAATGAGCCCCACCAGCTCCTCTCCTGACAAGTACGAGATACATCTCGTCACTGTGTGTCAGCACCAAGAGCACTGCCTTGAGCCCCACCAGCTCCTCTCCTGTCAAGTACGAGATACATCTCGTCACTGTGTGTCAGCACCATGTACACTGTAATGAGCCCCACCAGCTCCTCTCCTGACAAGTACGAGATACATCTCGTCACTGTGTGTAGCACCAAGAGCACGCTTGGCCGTTTTTTTGTCATGTACCTGTTGGCCTTGACGTAATCGTACGTGAGCACCATGCACACTGTAATGAGCCACAGGATGGGCAGTCGGACGGTGTCTGACAGTGTGTACCGTGTGGGTGTGGAGGTGTCGTGTCGTCACAGGATGGGCAGTCGGACGGTGTCTGACACTGTGTACCGTGCGGGTGTGGGGGTGTCGTGTCGTCACAGGATGGGCAGTCGGACAGTGTCTGACAGTGTGTACCGTGCGGGTGTGGGGGTGTCGTGTCGTCACAGGATGGGCAGTCGGACGGTGTCTGACAGTGTGTACCGTGCGGGTGTGGGGGTGTCGTGTCGTCACAGGATGGGCAGTCGGACAGTGTCTGACAGTGTGTACCGTGCGGGTGTGGGGGTGTCGTGTCGTCACAGGATGGGCAGTCGGACGGTGTCTGACAGTGTGTACCGTGCGGGTGTGGGGGTGTCGTGTCGTCACAGGATGGGCAGTCGGACGGTGTCTGACAGTGTGTGGGGGGGTGTCGTGTGTCACAGGATGGGCAGTCGGACGGTGTCTGACAGTGTGTACCTGTGCGGGTGTGGGGGTGTCGTGTCGTCACAGGATGGGCAGTCGGACGGTGTCTGACAGTGTGTACCGTGCGGGTGTGGGGGTGTCGTGTCGTCACAGGATGGGCAGTCGGACGGTGTCTGAAGTGTGTACCGTGCGGGTGTGGGGGTTCGTGTCGTCACAGGATGGGCAGTCGGACGGTGTCTGACAGTGTTTACCGTGCGGGTGTGGGGGGTGTCGTGTCGTCACAGGATGGGCAGTCGGACGGTGTCTGACAGTGTGTACCGTGCGGGTGTGGGGGTGTCGTGTCGTCACAGGATGGGCAGTCGGACGGTGTCTGACAGTGTGTACCGTGCGGGTGTGGGGGTGTCGTGTCGTCACAGGATGGGCAGTCGGACAGTGTCTGACAGTGTGTACCGTGCGGGTGTGGGGGTGTCGTGTCTCACAGGATGGGCAGTCGGACGGTGTCTGACAGTGTGTACCGTGCGGGTGTGGGGGTGTCGTGTCGTCACAGGATGGGCAGTCGGACGGTGTCTGACAGTGTGTACCGTGCGGGTGTGGGGGGTCGTGTCGTCACAGGATGGGCAGTCGGACGGTGTCTGACAGTGTGTACCGTGCGGGTGTGGGGGTGTCGTGTCTCACAGGATGGGCAGTCGGACGGTGTCTGACAGTGTGTACCGTGCGGGTGTGGGGGTGTCGTGTCGTCACAGGATGGGCAGTCGGACGGTGTCTGACAGTGTGTACCGTGGGGTGTGGGGGTGTCGTCTCGTCAAAAGGGGAGGGGGGGGGGGTGTCTGACAGTGTGTACCGTGCGGGTGTGGGGGTGTCGTGTCGTCACAGGATGGGCAGTCGGACGGTGTCTGACAGTGTGTACCGTGCGGGTGTGGGGGTGTCGTGTCGTCACAGGATGGGCAGTCGGACGGTGTCTGACAGTGTGTACCGTGCGGGTGTGGGGGTGTCGTGTCGTCACAGGATGGGCAGTCGGACAGTGTCTGACGTGTGTACCGTGTGTCACAGGATGGGCAGTCGGACGGTGTCTGACAGTGTGTACCGTGCGGGTGTGGGGGTGTCGTGTCGTCACAGGATGGGCAGTCGGACAGGTGTCTGACAGTGTGTACCGTGCGGGTGTGGGGGTGTCGTGTCGTCACAGGATGGGCAGTCGGACGGTGTCTGACAGTGTGTACCGTGCGGGTGTGGGGGTGTCGTGTCGTCACAGGATGGGCAGTCGGACAGTGTCTGACAGTGTGTACCGTGCGGGT
The DNA here is from genome assembly GCA_034440575.1 of Imbricaverruca yamaguchii. Lineage (NCBI taxonomy): Eukaryota > Metazoa > Arthropoda > Thecostraca > Neoverrucidae > Imbricaverruca > Imbricaverruca yamaguchii. Next base: position 125,197 of record JAOTOL010001432.1, read on the forward strand.
GTGGGGGTGTCGTGTCGTCACAGGATGGGCAGTCGGACGGTGTCTGACAGTGTGTACCGTGCGGGTGTGGGGGTGTCGTGTCGTCACAGGATGGGCAGTCGGACGGTGTCTGACAGTGTGTACCGTGCGGGTGTGGGGGTGTCGTGTCGTCACAGGATGGGCAGTCGGACGGTGTCTGACAGTGTGTACCGTGCGGGTGTGGGGGTGTCGTGTCGTCACAGGATGGGCAGTCGGACAGTGTCTGACAGTGTGTACCGTGCGGGTGTGGGGGTGTCGTGTCGTCACAGGATGGGCAGTCGGACGGTGTCTGACAGTGTGTACCGTGCGGGTGTGGGGGTGTCGTGTCGTCACAGGATGGGCAGTCGGACGGTGTCTGACATGTGTACCGTGCGGGTGTGGGGGTGTCGTCACAGGATGGGCAGTCGGCAGTGTCTGACAGTGTGTACCGTGCGGGTGTGGGGGTGTCGTGTCGTCACAGGATGGGCAGTCGGACGGTGTCTGACAGTGTGTACCGTGCGGGTGTGGGGGTGTCGTGTCGTCACAGGATGGGCAGTCGGACGGTGTCTGACAGTGTGTACCGTGCGGGTGTGGGGGTGTCGTGTCGTCACAGGATGGGCAGTCGGACGGTGTCTGACATGTGTACCGTTTGGGGTGTCGTGTCGTCACAGGATGGGCAGTCGGACGGTGTCTAGACAGTGTGTACCGTGCGGGTGTGGGGGTGTCGTGTCGTCACAGGATGGGCAGTCGGACGGTGTCTGACAGTGTGTACCGTGCGGGTGTGGGGGTGTCGTGTCGTCACAGGATGGGCAGTCGGACGGTGTCTGACAGTGTGTACCGTGCGGGTGTGGGGGTGTCGTGTCGTCACAGGATGGGCAGTCGGACGGTGTCTGACAGTGTGTACCGTGCGGGTGTGGGGGTGTCGTGTCGTCACAGGATGGGCAGTCGGACGGTGTCTGACAGTGTTTACCCTGGGGGGGGGGGGGGGGTTTGTGTGTCGTCACAGATGCAGTCGACAGTGTGTACCGTGCGGTGTGGGTGTGGGGGTGTCGTGTCGTCACAGGATGGGCAGTCGGACGGTGTCTGACAGTGTGTACCGTGTGCGGGTGTGGGGGTGTCGTGTCGTCACAGGATGGGCAGTCGGACGGTGTCTGACAGTGTGTACCGTGCGGGTGTGGGGGGTGTCGTGTCCTCACAGGATGGGCAGTCGGACGGTGTCTGACAGTGTGTACCGTGCGGGTGTGGGGGTGTCGTGTCGTCACAGGATGGGCAGTCGGACGGTGTCTGACAGTGTGTACCGTGCGGGTGTGGGGGTGTCGTGTCGTCACAGGATGGGCAGTCGGACGGTGTCTGACAGTGTGTACCGTGCGGGTGTGGGGGTGTCGTGTCCTCACAGGATGGGCAGTCGGACGGTGTCTGACAGTGTGTACCGTGCGGGTGTGGGGGTGTCGTGTCGTCACAGGATGGGCAGTCGGACGGTGTCTGACACTGTGTACCGTGTGGGTGTGGGGGTGTCGTGTCGTCACAGGATGGGCAGTCGGACAGTGTCTGACAGTGTGTACCGTGCGGGTGTGGGGGCGTCGTGTCGTCACAGGATGGGCAGTCGGACGGTGTCTGACAGTGTGTACCGTGTGGGTGTGGGGGTGTCGTGTCGTCACAGGATGGGCAGTCGGACGGTGTCTGACAGTGTGTACCGTGTGGGTGTGGGGGTGTCGTGTCGTCACAGGATGGGCAGTCGGACGGTGTCTGACAGTGTGTACCGTGCGGGTGTGGGGGTGTCGTGTCGTCACAGGATGGGCAGTCGGACGGTGTCTGACAGTGTGTACCGTGCGGGTGTGGGGGTGTCGTGTCGTCACAGGATGGGCAGTCGGACGGTGTCTGACAGTGTGTACCGTGCGGGTGTGGGGGTGTCGTATCGTCACAGGATGGGCAGCCGGCTGGCAGTGACGGCGGTTGGACAGTGTTGGACGAAGCAGCGCTTCCTGTAGCCCAGACAGGGTCATATCGACCAAACACACACGGTTCCAACATCGAACCGGCTGCCGACCGCCAAGCCGACTCTGAAGCCGTGGCGTCCTCACCGTCTGATCGATTGTCAGGCTGACTCTGAGGCCGTGGCGTCCTCACTTTTCGATCGATTGTCAAGCTGACTGAGGCCGAGGCGACCTCACCGTCTGATCGATTGTCAGGCTGACTCTAAGGCCATGGAGTCCTCACCGTCTGAGGATTATCAGGCTGTCTCTGGGGTCATGGCGTCCTCACTTTTCGATCGATTGTCAGGCCGACTTTGAGGCCGTGAGGCCATCACTCTCTGATCGATTGTCAGGCCGACTTTGAGGCCGTGAGGCCATCACTCTCTGATCGTTTATGAGGCCGACTCTGAATTCTTGACGTCTTCACCGTCTGATGATTATCAGGCCGACTCTGAAGTCGTGACGTCTTCACCGTCTGATGATTATCAGGCCGACTCTGAAGTCGTGACGTCTTCACGATCTGATGATTATCAGGCGGAGTCTGAGGCCATGACGTCCTCACCGTCTGACCGACCGCCCGGTCGGCTCGAGGAACGATTGGTGGATTCCAAAAATGCTATTGCTGTTCTCGAAGACATTGTTGAATCCATTCGTCGCATGCCTTGCCGTAGAAGTAATGTTCAGCGTCTCGAATTATTGGTTCTGCTTCGACGTCACCAAAAGTACAAGCACACACGTCCAGCACCATTCTGACGTTTCTCTGTGCTCACCAACAAGCCGAATACCAAGTGGACTTTGGTGCTGAAACTTCTTCATTGATTGGACACGGAGTCAACGCCGAGTCTGTCAATTTCTTGAAGTGTGCTTGATGCAACTGAATGCCGCATGATCTTCTTAGCATCTGCCCGGCTGTTTGTGACATATACTTTCAAATGGAGGAGTGTATTCAGCCGCCGGTTCACATCTAGTCAGAGGACAAAGTTTTTGCCTCGTCGTTGCCGCAGCTTGACTGGCAGCATGTGAGTTAGTAAGTGAGCAAGCTAGTGTGTTAGTAAGTGAGCAAGCTAGTGTGTTAGTAAGTGAGCTAGCGCGCGCACATATTGAGAATAAGCTTAGTCACGCAGGCAACTACATCAGGCGGTGATGCTACGCACTGGCTAAGCCACTTCACGGTAGGTCAGGATAGGCCAGGAATTGCCTCTGAACGAGGGAAAACTTCAATCAAATTGACCGCGACTGACCTTTTTGTGATGACCAAATTTGTGACCTGACTGACAGGACTCCTACGATCTCCACCTCCGCTGCATATGATGTACCGCCAGCCCTGTCTTGGTGCGAGATGTCAAGATGAGTAACGTCTTGCCACCCATCCAGCGATATATCAAGTGGAGCGGCAGATTCCCAGCCCTTCCGCAATATATCGGCGGATTGTCAACCCTTCCGCAATATATCAAGTGGAGCGGCAGATTGTCAGGCCTTCCACAATATATCGGCGGATTGTCAACCCTTGATTTATTAGCGGCGGATTGTCAACCCTTCCGCAATATAGCAAGTGGAGCGGCGGATTTCAACACCTCCTGTGGGATGACAGATGAAGCGGCGGATTGTCATCCTCCCCACAGCAAACCGAGGCGGAGGCCTACCCACGGCACATGTTGACGCCACTAACTCAGCGTTGCCATGTCGACTTCGTCTTCCTGCACAATAATGCGAAAACACCCAACAAATAACTAGAAGGCATTGTACAAATGCATGCAATATGTCACACATTCCGCACGTATCCACATATGTACAACGCATGTGCAACTCGCTGTTGGTGACATTTAAATGGCTTGTTGATCAGGTAAGCCAGCCTTGTGGATTAGAGGCACACCAAATGGGGGACAGGGTCCTAACCAAGACTTCGTTTGTGCACTGTGAGCAAAAATGAAATGTTCAAAATACCTCGAACGTAAAGTATTGCGCCCGAAATTCGGGATGTTTTGCTTCGACTTCGGGTGTGCTTGATTATCGTCAGACACTTCCCTGAGCAAAATATTGGTCTCGTCATTGATCGTCCCTCCTTAGGAAAATCCTGGACGCACATCTCCTTGTGACAGAAAAACATACAGAGAAGACGTATGGAGAAGGCATACTCCTCGGTAGCATTACAAACAACTTATTTTTTTTATTGAAAGTGAAACATGCACTCTGTGCGCCTCACCAGCTACCCGGCACGTTTCCAGTTGCAGACATCGATCGACTGCGGTCTCATCTTCGATTTCGACTACCGGCTACGGCCTCACCTTTGATGTCGACGATCGGCTACGGTCTCACTTTTGATGTAGACTACTGGCTATGGTCTCACCTTTGATGTTGTCGACCGGGTACGATCTCACCTTTGATGTCTACGAATCTGTACACATCCTTGGCGCCCGCCTCTGCCTGCTTCTTGACGCCACTGGCAACAGCACTGTCCGTATTTCCCATGTCGACGCCGCGGCGGGAACACAAACGGGGTCAGCTCACTCGGTGTCCACGCGTCAGGGGACGGGGGAGGGCTTCTGGTCAGGCAGTCGCCAGGTATCACAGCCAGCGGACACAGAACGGGGAGGTCAGCGCGGTCAGCGCGACGGGTAAGTGAGACGCAGAGCGTGAGTCACACGACGCGGTGGGGACGGCGGTCCAAAGCGGAGTCTGGAGCAGAATTTGCAGATTTCACTCGAGGATGAGAAGACAAGCACACAGACGTACAGTCCGTCAGGCAGCCGCCATCTGCCAGGTCCGAGAGTGCCGAGAAGGCCGAGTCAGCCGGAGGTAGAAAGGGAGGGAAGTGGAGGCAGGCTGACTCAGCCGCAGCCCGGGAAGAGACGGAAGTGGAGGCGGGGAGGCGGACTCAGCCGCAGCCCGGGAAGCGAAGGAAGTGGAGGCGGGAAGCTGACTCAGCCGCGGCCCCAGTACAGTCCCGGGTCGACAGATAGCGGCCAGTCGGCTCGACGCAGTCGACGCGGCCGCCGGAGCCAGCGTGTGCGAATTACTGTCCGCCGGCGCCGTCGACACGGCCGCCCCGGGCGGAGACGTCGCGCGTCGGCACGGCCTCGTGCCGACCACGCCAGCTTTGCATGACGCCACGTCGGTCGCCAGCGGCAGGCAGGGCTCCAGCCCATTGTCACGGAGGTGCAGCCACATGACGTGTACCGTGTCAGAAAGGCCCCCGCCGGCCCCCTACGATCAGTTTTGCCGTAAAAAATGACGTTGTGATTGTCATTGGCCATGTGTCCTTGTCATTTGTCATCGTCATCGTCATCGTCATCGTCATCGTCATCGTCATCGTCATCGTCATCGTCATCGTCATCGTCATCGTCATCGTCATCGTCATCGTCATCGTCATCGTCATCGTCATCGTCATCGTCATCGTCATCGTCATCGTCATCGTCATCGTCATCGTCATCGTCATCGTCATCGTCATCGTCATCGTCATCGTCATCGTCATCGTCATCGTCATCGTCATCGTCATCGTCATCGTCATCGTTATTGTCATTTGTCATTCGTCATTTATAATTTGTCGGTTGCCAGTTGTCATTTGTCATTTGTCATTTGTCATTTGTCATTTGCCATTTGTCATTTGTCATTTGTCATTGTGTTTGTCATTTGCCATTATGTTTGTCATTTCTTATTTGCCATTTCTCTTTTTTAATATAATTTAATCCGAGTTGTTGCTGGGGTTACATTAGGAACCGGGGTTCTATTGCTAAGCAGAGCTTGTTGCGTGCACCCGGGCCCTACCACCCGATGCATGAAGTCCAGACAAACGGGATAATTTTTATAAAAGTTTAAGCACCAACACGGCTTCCCGGTAGCTGGTCCCCGGCCTTATCGGGCCAGCTGCCAACTGACACTCCCGGCCAGGGGCTAAATGCGAGCGCGCGAAGCGACTCGAACCCTGTGTTGCCAGGACAAGGGGATCAGCGCAGGCCAGCGCTCTAACCAACTGAGCTACCGGGGCGGCTCGTTGGTTTGTCGTTTGTCGTTTGTCATTTACCATCTGTAATTTGTAATTTGTAATTTGTCACTTGTCATTTGTCATTTGTAATTTGTAATTTGTAATTTGTAATTTGTCACTTGTCATTTGTCATTTGTCATGTGACATTGGCATTGTGACTTGTCATTTGACATTGGCATTGTCATTGTCATTTCCAGTGTCATTGTCATTGTCATTTGTCACTTGTAATTTGTCATTTGCTATTTGTCATTGTGTGTATCATTTGTCATTGTGTTTGCCATTTCTAATTTGTCATTTGTCATTGGCATTGTCACTTGCTATTTGTAATTTGTCATTGGCATTGTCACTTGCTATTTGTAATTTGCAATTTGTCACTTGTCATTTGTCACTTGTCATTTGTCATTTGTCATTTGTCATTTGTCATTTGTCATTTGTCATTTGTCATTTATCATTTGTTATTGCCATTGTCACTTGTCATTTGTCATTGTCGTTGTCATTGTAATTGTCAGTGTCCTTGTCATTGTCATTGTCATTGTCGTTGTCATTGTCATTGTCATTGTCATTGTCATTGTCATTGTCATTGTCATTGTCATTGTCATTGTCATTGTCATTGTCATTGTCATTGACATTGACATTTTGATTGTCATTGTCATTGTGATTGTCATTGTCATTGTCATTTGTCATTTGTCATTTGTCTTAGCAGTGCTCGGAGATAGTACGTATAATTATTATTAATATATTCAATATATGCAATTCAACTAATTGCATTCAATTTCAGCGAAGTTGCTGCCATTTCGGAAGCAGCTGCAACAGATTTCGGCCCATCGGCACGCTGCACTTAAGATTGAGATGCGTTTATCATATTCCACAGGCAAGCCAGACTTCGGAGATACTGCATGCGATGTCTGTATAAGCGCATTGGATACCAGTTCACTCAGTCGAAGTCGGGGTACCTGTATCGAAATTGGGCTCTCGCCTACCGAATATTGTACACGTTCATCACGACTGGCGGCCGAACCTATCGGGCTCTGGGGTTCGAAGACCCCCTCCCCATCGTACGAGCAGGGTAGGTCTCAGCCCCCATGCTCAGTGTCAATAACATCTAACCGATTTCGATATGTAAGTACTCTGAGAGAATTGCTCTTTGAAGAATTAATGAACCATAAAATTATTGGTTCTGGTGCTGCTAAATTCATTTCATATCAAGCTTATCTTTAGCTTCGAAGTCACAGTTATTAGTAAAGGCTAGTTGGATGCCTATGACTGCAAGACGCTAAGCTAAACACTCGCACGTCCGGCGGTCCGCGCTGACTTCGATTTTCGGGGGGGGGGGGCAGATGTCTGCCCCTAAGGTCTCTAGAACTATGCTAGCTAGCGACAAACAGAAAACGGCATTGGATAGCTGGTGACAGGCTCCATCGAAAGTGCTGGGTCATTTTTTTTTTCGCTCAGGTCAATATTCAGGTCACTGGGCCATCATAGGTCAAATTCGACCAGATCGGGTGGGACTCTCAGATATTGACACATATCTCAGGACCTGTAACAGATAGAAACAAACGGCGAAAGCTATTCGACAGTCCTTGAAATGTGCTATCGACAATAGGCTGTGTGATTTAAGGTCAGGTCAACCAAAACTATGACCTCAGGTCAAGTTCATGAAGTAGCCTAGTGAGGGCATGTAATATATCAATCAACACGTCTTGGCGATACAAGCACAATGACGGTAATTTCAGCCTTCTAGCTCAATGCAGTGCAATATAATGCGCATAAATATGTGGTGATCTCAGGTGACCTCAGATGACCTTGGTGATGTCACTGGGAAAAAATTTCAGCGGTAGCATTGAGCATAGCTTCCAACTACATGCCACAATCGTTGTGAGATCATTTCGAGAGTAAATATGTAACCAGGAAACATTTGTATATTTTACCATAGCCCTATAATGGGGAAGCCATGGTCGCGACCTGACCTAGGGCCAATGCTAAGAAGAAAAAAGGGTATACATATTATGGTCCCTGATGAGATCATGACGTGTTATAAGTTTGAAATCAATCGCCCAATTATTGTGGAAGCTACGCCGCCTAGAACTCCGAGTGTAGTTGAGTCATTTCGCCTGACCTGGTCACTTGACCTGAGACGACCCAGGATTAAAAATGTATGAGGATATGTGGAAAAGACCAATGAACAGCTATGCGAGGTTTGGCCTTGCTAACTCGATTAGTATGGCGGCAAAGTATGATAACCCGCACGGGGGCAGATATCTGCCCCCGGGACGTGCGCGGGTTAACAGTATTCCTGAGCGAATCGTGCGATATTACTCAATAGTGTGTTTCCATTGCATTGATTTGACAATGAGAAAACGGCAGCGAGCAATTTTCAAATCCTCCACCACTAAACACCTGCCAGTAAATATGATGCGCTCGAATGCATTGGCAGTACTATTGCTCAAAGAAAGCGGTTGGAAAGGTCTCCGTATGAAGCTTCGATCAGTAATAATTGACGAAATATAATATTTTCACTTTTGGCCTCAGATGAAAACATTCAACGTAATTAATTCGAGTAGGAATGAATATGTTCCCCATTTTGTGAAATTACTTTAATGTATTTTATTTTTTCCAAATTTCATGCATTTAACCTGGAATATCTTTTTAGAAAGATAATATATAAATATTTGTCCCATAGTTATAGGTAGATTAAATATCCAACATACGTTTAGTTTAAGACAGGTGATAGGTTGATTTTTCAGTTTAGTAGGATGCGGTTGAATCATTATGCCCATTGTGGCTAAAATTGCAATATTAAACTTTAAATAAAAGTTGTCATTTCAAAACACTATCCATGGGTCTTAATTCCGTTGTTTAAAAAAAATTGCAAATTTTGTATATGGAATTAATGCAATGTTTAATGTGTGGGCACTTGCGATAGAAAACACGAGCTGTTGCACGGTTCAACTGTGGTTCAACTGAACATCATTCAGCTAAGGCCGGAAGTGACGTACCGAAGGAGGCGAGTTGGTGGGGTGTGGAAACAAATAGATTAACTTCCCCTTCCCTGGGAGGTGGTGACACCCAAATAATTTTGCCGTTGCTCTGAAAGAAAATAATACAATGATACTTCGAAAAAGCACGCTGGACTCCACGGAATCACGCTGGAATCCCAAAGACCGCAGCTAACCCCCACCCCAAGAAAACAAAATACTACGAGGCCCCCTGAAACCGCACGTCGGCACTCAAAAACGTGTCCGGGACCCGACAAATGATCGTGCCTGGGCCGCAAAAAAAATGCAGTGGGTAAAAAATATCGCACCGGAAGCACGAAAATTGTATATTGATCCATGAAGAATCACACCGGCGCCCGGTAAAACGACTCGGGATCAGAGAAATGTAGAAGAGATTCTGAACAATCGCGCCAGTCTCAAAAAAAAAATCGCGATGGACCTTCGACAAATCCCGTCAGGCCGGGCCCGAAAAAAATGTGCCGTGCCCTTACAAAAGAAAAAGAATCGTGCAGGGCCCGAAAACCACACGTTTCCAAAAATAATCCGCCGCGGAGCTGACAAATCGAGTCAAATTCACGAACATTCGTGCTGGGACCTTAAAATTAACGTCTTGGACCAATAATTTGCGTAGTGTCCCGAAAAATCGTGCCGGGACCAAGAACAAAAAAAAATGTGCCCGTGCTTGAAAAAAATAACGCCAAAGACAAAAATGGAGCGAGGACTCATCAAAATCGCACCGGGATTTTCAAGAGCGACTGGGCTCGGAAATCGAACCCCAAAACATTGCTGCCATTCTAGGAATTCATGTCGAGGTTCGTATATCAGCTTAAGCTGACATGTGGTAACCCCAGGTTCGGTCGACATGTAAATATAATGTGTAATTCTAGCTCCCCATGACCAAAGCTTCTGAAAGTTCTTGAAAGTTTGGCGATAAAACTTCAGAAAATGTGACAGTCTCTTTGGGTAGGAGCCCCCTTGCCCTTTGCCAGAAGCGTTCCAAGTTACCATGCCGAGTTGAAGCGAAGTAGTCCACGTAGCATGGTGTATGACAGGTCCTTCCATTCGTTTCCTCCTGCTCCCTAAACCCACTAGGGATCTATTAGGATTTCGCTAAATAGGAATTCAAGCAATCGAATGGTCATTAAAGATATCAAAAGAACAATGAATACAGTGTGGGAGGATCGTACGCTTTAGTGTCTCAGGAGGGATGATTAGTTAGATCAGAACGGATGCCAGGTGTGCCTCCTGGATGTGAGGGAGAAGTGCAATCGCCACAGCAGGGCGGCAGATTAGGGAGCAGGGTGTATTTTCTCACTAAAAAACATATTAATTTTAGCATGAATCTATTAATATGGAGTTACACGGTAGATAATGAGCATAAAATGTGTGTTTGCACGTCTTCTCAGTCGAAAACCTCCATTCAGCGATGACATTGCACGCGCCAACCTGCTGGACAGAAGTTTTTCGGCCACGTTCACAGTACAGGATGCAACTCAGTGCACATTGCTGCATGACTACGGCTTATCCTGTCTTGTGGCAGACTTTCGGCCCTCGCCAGAACAAACACACAAGAATCTCGTCGGACTTGACCCCACAAAACACATGAACCACATAATCTCAGAATCCGAACAATCCGGAGGAGTACCAAGTATGTGTCTCACAGCATAAGAATTGCAGCCTGTCAGCTAAACGTGGAAAATTATCGGCCTGGTGGAACACGGAAAATGTCCTGCCGAAAGGCAGGAAAGGCGACCGGAACTTCCCCACGAACCACCAAGCCAGTTCACTTCTCTGGCGAGGTTTTAGATGAAAACAAATGGGCGCAATATTTTCAGTGCCACATCTTGCCAGTAGATACTGACTGACGCTCAGCTCGGTTTTATTCCTGGAAGTCATGTGCTTCAAACATGACAGATTTTCCAGAGGCAGGCTGGCTGCTGGGTCAATCCAAGAAGATGTCTTTGAATTTTGGTGCTAAGAAACTAGTTTGCACCCATTTGATTTGTAAATTCGCTTCTATCATCGCACTATTTTGCTCGGCCTGGTTGTCAGCACCGGCGACCCTCACACAGTACCCACGACCCTCACACAGTACCCACGACCCTCACATGGTACCCACGACCCTCACACAGTACCCACGACCCTCACATGGTACAGACGACCCTCACACAGCACCCACGATCCTCACACAGTACCCACGACCCTCACACGGGACCGACGACCCTCACACGGCACCGGTGACCCTTACACAGTACTGACGACCCACACATGTAGGCATTTCTTCAAGGAGCCACATCCGTGACGCCCGTAGAGCCATCTGGTGAACGTTCAGCTACTTCGCCTGTCAGTCACCAGGTGGCAGGACTTGCGTACATGCGAACCGTGCACTTTGCGCCACAGGGCTCCACACGGCTTCACTCCACACGGTTCCACTCCACAGGGCACCTCACGGTTCCACACAGTTCCGCACGGCTTAAACGATAACGGTAGATTAGGCACACATGACAATTCAGTTGGTCGCTAATTATTTTATTTAAGAAAGGTCACTTTTCACAAAATAGTGGTCGAAATCCTAGGACCTTTTTAATGGGTGAAGGTCGGCCCCCTCCAAATCCGTTTGCTCCCTCCCCCTTGACGCAAATACAGGTAACCCACTGATCTCACAATGATTTTCAAGAATATTCGCCCATGGGGCAATGCCAACATTAAATGGACAAATTAACCCTTACAAACATACAAAAACACCCATGCTCCATATAAAATTGGAGGAATGATGTCTTAAAATGCATTTTCTTGCTACAAACATTTTTTTTGTGATTAAAGCCTGCACGATGAGAGCTTCCCAGCTTCAATACCTTCTCAACGTCTTTTACAAAACGGTACAGCACAGCGAAAGCTATGGGCGTGAGGTCGTGAAATTTGAAGTTTGTGCAGTACTTATGCATTGCCATTGTTTGATTCTTGCATTATCATTTATGTATTGTTGTTTAATGCTTGTTTTTTTCGTGAGTTTACTCGCTGAGGATTCATTATTTTAGCTTCTGCACCAAGTGCATTGCAGCCAGCACCAAATGTTACGCAAATCAATATATCCCTAAGATGGCGATGAGAAAACCAATTAAAACCACTTCTCGTTGTCACCTTCGGAAAAAACTGTCTTCCCAGGACTTAAAAATGATCGCTTAAGTTTGCTTATGACATCAAGCTGGTGGAAATGACTAACAGTAGTGATGAGTCTAGCTATATTCAGTTAGATCTGTTGAACATAGAGGTGGGTGATCAATGGGAGATATGTTTAAGATATGCTTAGCACCAGCACCGCCAGCTCGCTGCAATCTAGAGGCCAACGGAAAGATTCTTCTGATGGAGAAAGCATTAAGACATTGGTTTGTTTTGGCACTTAGGTATTTATTCACATATTACTTATTAATACTCTGGTATGGCTCAATTCTCAGATAAAAAATGACTATTGCTATTCCGTTTTGCGTAAATGATGCACCATACCAAGCACAAAGAAGACATCAATATGAAATCATGTTTCCCATTACAGAACCGTATTAATGGCCTACAAAAGCAATAGGCACTAAGACCATGGAGGCCACCTTTCGGCGAGTAGGCCTCCTTTAAACTTTGCACCCCGTGGAAGAATATCGTGGCGACGCCACTGCCTCCTCTGATTCCTGGGGGGACACAGACAGGGTGTTTCAAGGGACCTGCTCTTTTCTTTGGGATCCAGTGGGTGGTAGCTTGGGGGCTCCTGTCCCCCTCCCCGCCCTTATCCTATCTCCAATCAGTGCTGTTCTGTTAGGCAGTGGATGTGTGATGAGTGGATGTGGATGTGATTAGTGACTGGGTGTGGCTATTGTATAACATATAGTTATATTTCATTAGCCTTGTCATTTCTTTACACCAGATCAGTTCCAATGCGTGTCTATATGTGTACCTAATACCGTGCACTTAATGATCTTCATAGATAACAGTCTTGCGGATAAAGACCATCATCAACCATACAAATTTAAACTGATAACTCATTCAAACACCATTTTTTCCCTGTCCTATGAGGAAGCGTTACATTTGTCCAAGGAAGAACTAGGGGGAGCAGCGCTGCTTTGGAAACCCAGGTGGGTTCTATGGTCTAAAAACATTTATGTAAGTGCCTAATATTTACTTACCTTTCGACATTGGAATGATGTTTCCATACAATCTTGCATAGCATTTCAAAGCATATTTTTCAAATTGAGTCTACAAATGGAGTTGAAATGGCATGAAACTGTTAAAAATGTTTTCCGGGACATCAGGACAGATGGTAAGACGCTAACCTAACGAATAAATTATTTTATATCTCCCCGGGTGAGATAGTAGTGATCATAGCCCCAACCGAAATGTCTCTAATAAGGTATACTAAGGTCAGAAAGATAATCTTTTGGCAACATAAACGAAAAATAACTGTCTAATTATTGGAACCAAAAAAATAAGTAGCCAATAGCTAAGGAGGTTTTTCTTTGGCGGTGTACGGGTAGGACATCGCAGTGTTGACTCTTTCTGCTCCATCCCACTTCTGTGTGTCGGACCGCCTTGGGATGTCATTACACCATGTAAAGTAACTAGGCAACTTTAATTTATGGATGGTACTCAATCATGCATCTCGTGACTTCACCAGTAGCATACTGCAAACACCGAGATACATGTCACGAAAAAAATGGAGCTACTCAGCCCATGGCACAGGCATAGCATGCCTGTTGTGGCTGTATGATCAGCCATCCAGTCGTCCAGAAAGGGAAGATGGAGGGAAAATGCAATAGTGTTTCTCCTCCCCCACCATGAAGAATATGGAGTGCCCCGCACTTCTAATTCCTGCAACGATGTTCGCAAACTCTTAGCAGATGCTCTGGGGTCATCATGCCTCCAGGAGATGTGGTGATCACCCATTTGCTCCTCTTGAGCGATGGGGCCTCGAAGGGGGCACCTCCGGGGGAGGTACACTGATGAAAACTATTACCTCCGTCACTGGAAACACTCTTCCTTAATGCAGTGGATTGAAGGGTGCAGAACATGTTAGAAGCTGAAATTATAGAAAGTGTTAAAAGTGTCAGAACGTGTTAAAAGCTGTATTATGCATCATAATCATACCACAACATAATCCATCACATTTTATGAAATGGACTACAACGTGATCCATACCACAAACTTTCAGGATATATAATGTCCAGAGAAATGCATGAAAGCCAATGGAGATTTCTGGGCATTGTGTAACCTGGACCTTTTGTTGTCTGGGCATTATGTCGCTTTCTACCGTAGGCTTGTGGGCTCTGGCTCTTGTCTCTTGTCCATGAACATTCTGACATATCCCACCTTCGGAAGCCTAAAGAACTGAGGGGCCCCTGCTGAGGTTTGAGTGGCCCCTGTTCGTAATCTGACGGACTGTACATGGTCCCATCAAACCTTCAAGGGGAAAGGGTGGAGCGGCTGTTTTCTTTCCTTTTAATTGTCTGGACAGCTCTACTATACGTGCATTCGCTACGCCGATCTAAAGTGCACGAACCCTTTGTGGTGCTGCCGGCTCCAGCGAGGATGAGTGCTGCCCTGTTCACGACAGATAATAATTCACTCACGCGACGTCGGTGTCACGCCTCGAGTGCAGACAGTTGCCCATGGCTGTGATGATTCCGAAGTCGGCGCAAATGTGTCTGAAGCGATTTGGAATGTGCCTGAGGGTGAACATCAGCCGTTAATAGCTGTGAAAGTGACATCGGACATTGCTTTCATACTGACTGAAGAGCAGACCTCGAGGGTACTGATGGTAACATAACTCACACCCAGACATTTCCATTAGGGCCGATTTCATACTTCCAGAGAAGCTTCACGGACCACGTCCTATTGAGTTATCTAGGCTGAATGAATGTATTTGACAGCTCAGACACAAACAAACACGAGGCTAGAGTAGCTCCATAGACCACCATATTAAATCTGACAAATTTGCGAGGGACAGTGGGACATAAGGTGGGGGTCAATAGAGTAATGATCTGTCAAGCGTTATCCAAAGCTTTACCTGTAGCATGCAAGCCTGCAACCTGTAGCGGAGAGTGTGATGAAGCACGCTTCGTATCTTTAGCAATATTCGAAGAAGCGAATATGTTTGCATAACTATAGTGAACGAATCGATAAGTTCGGAACTCCGCAGATGCAGTGGAACAAATAAGTCCTCTTTTCTCCATGAAAATGACTTCAGAATTAGGCCTACATCTGGCTGAAATTGCTCGCTACGTAGTACAAGTTCAGGAATGAAATAGAGTAAAATTACTATTTATTATGATGCAAGACGTGATGCAGCACTACAGCCACTGTAGGTATCATCGACGAAATCAAGATAATCGTCTTCTCCTGCCTTTTAAATTTATATTCTCCAGTCGTTTTTTCCTTGGTAAATCGGTACTATGAACGAGAATCTGGAACAAGATTGTAATGCTTGAAACTGCGGAAGCATTTCGGGTGAACATGGGCCGTCCGTTTTGGAACCGAAAATAGGAAAATACATTTCAGGATTGTCTTTTTCCTTTATTGTTATATGAATATCGCATGAGGTTCCTTTGTTTATTTTAGAAATATTGTTTTGATGGGCAAGCCAGAAATATAGAGGCGTATTAAAGTACTAAATATTAAATATAAATATTACATACAAAATAGGCGTATTAAATAATTTAATACACCTTTTTAGGCGAATTAAAGTCAAAGCAATATTTATCAGGTGCGTGTGCTTTGAGTACATGTGTTCATCCATTAGCAGTTTCGGAGACATGTGGATCCGAACATCGATATATCATCGAGAGCATTGCTCGATATTTATTTGGGAGGTGCGTTAGCCGAGAATCGACATCGATGTCATGTGACTGTTCTGGGGTGATATAATGAATATATATACGTACGTATATATATATATATATATATATATATATATATATATATACCTATATGTACAGATGTTGCAATGCAAGCCATAACCAGCTTTTGATATGTCTGGTGCAACGCGATCATGAGTAATGTAGTACCCTTGAACCGTTCATATGTTCATATACCACACAACGACGACGTAAAACGTCTAGACAAACGTCAGGGTAAGATGGGCCGTGTCTCGTCTATCTTACCCCATGCGTCAGCTGATCGACCTACCCCTCCGACATCCACTTCCAAATACGGTGTAAGTACCAGCGACACTGAACACAACCGATGGAAGTGGAGTGGCCCGGTCTAGTGCTCCCGTATACAGGAGGAAATAGCTAACTGCCTGAAAGGAAAATATCAATAAGCGGAGCATAAACATGCCCGAGCTAAAAAGAGCATTCCAGGAAAAAAAGTTCAGTTTTAAGGTGAAATTGTGAAATACATGTTTTATGCTTCGATTAACAAGAACTACTTACGGTGTTTTTCCAGGGTCTGTGCTCCATTCTGGAGTAGATGGCAGAATACGCCGGGAAACGACGTGGCATCGAAGGAACAGGTGGTGGATCAACGAACGCAGTGGCTTACCTCATCCTCCTGTGTTCCCTAAAACATATTCACCTCCGCATTAATAATCATTGTATCATAGCGTGTTTGCTGAATGCTGTGTCGCTATACCATGAAGCGTTCCGGGACAGGCTAGGGAAAAACTCAAGAAGAGCTGGAAAACCCGCTGAATTCAAGGTTAAATAATATCTGACAAACACCGATACATACGTCATCTGCTCGGGTTGACACTTCGCTAAGGTTACAAAAAAGTCGGGCCAAACGGAGCAATGTGTTTTGGGGCGGTATGTGAGAGTCGGTTAACTTTTGAAATGTGCAATATGTACATGCACGCACCAAATGGAAGAATCGGAAATATGTCAGTTGGTGAGAACGCTGCAAAAAGCCGTTACCGTCTGCCGGCAGGCCATATGAGCTGATTTTACTTCCGAGGGGAAAGCTGTGGGATCAAAGCCCAACAGGATCTCACGTTTTCTTACTTAGCTACGCCAAATTTTACAGAAGTGGGACTCGGAGTCCATTTAATGTCCAAAATAGTAACTTCCCACGCGTGCTCCGCACTAATTGCATCCCGATGCCATCGAGGCAATGGTCACGAACAGAGCTGAGAAACACGCATTTCAAGTTCAAGATCACATTGAAGTCATGTCATATTGGAGCAAAATACGAGCCATGACATTTCGAGTCACAATGCTGTACCTTTTATAGTTTTGTCATGGCCAAAAAGAGCTAGCTAGTATTCCAAGGTGCAAAACACGA
This sequence comes from Imbricaverruca yamaguchii, assembly GCA_034440575.1. Taxonomy (NCBI): domain Eukaryota; kingdom Metazoa; phylum Arthropoda; class Thecostraca; family Neoverrucidae; genus Imbricaverruca; species Imbricaverruca yamaguchii. The sequence continues at coordinate 142,407 of JAOTOL010001432.1, forward strand.
ACAATGTCCTTGTTGTCGCTGAACGTGGCGTTTTTGAGATCCAGGCTTTCGAAAGCCACGTCATTACATAGTCACCTAGTATGTCCGGTACCTAGAAATTTCAGGACAAGTGTGATGAAACTTGATGCAAGCTCAGATACACAAAGCTTGTTATGATCACGACGTTCTTTTTTAACTGAATTCTGAAAACACAGAGGGGTGGAGAGAGGGTTGACTCGACGCACTTGTCTTGCTCTGGTTAACACGCGCTGCAGTGTCTCTCACATAAATGTCATCGTGGATAAGGTAGCCAATAGTAATGCATCAACAATGATGTAGAAATAGGTTGAAGCATATTTACATGTGTATTTCTATCTAGACTAAGATTTTAGCACACCGAGTATTTATTTTTAGGACTATTTCAATCGCGGCCTGTTTAATTTGGATGAGCATAGCCAGTAAAGGATTTCGCTACATTCGCCAACCATGTGCTTTAGGAACGAAGTGCAATACATAGTTGGAAAGAGAAAGAAAGTTCATTGCCTTCACGACCATGAGAAAGGTAAATAGAATCAAAGGTTCCGCTATTTCACTAAACTTCTACCGTTTCTTAAATTACCAAATGGGTATCAGCGGTGGCGAAAAGTGCGATACTGCGAGCATGTAGCCTACAAAATCCTTTCGACCTTGAACTAACATAGCCTAGGCTCTAGTCCAAAGACGCCAATCCCCTCACTTAAGCACGACTCATAGGGTCGCGTTAGTGGACTCACTGATAGATGCTTTCGACCTTGATGTACATGGCAAAGAATGTACATGGCAAAGGATGTGCATCGAAATGTACATGGCAAAGGATGTACATGGCAGACCCGGCCCGTGGCAGACCCTGTCTGTGGCAGACCATGTCTGTGGCAGACCTGGCCCGTAGCAAACCCGGCCCGTGGCAGACCATGTCTATGGCAGACCCGGCCTGTAGCAGACCCTGCCTGTGGCAGACCCTGTCTATGGCAGACCCGGCCCGTGGTAAACCCGGCCCGTGACAGACCCTGTCTATGGCAGACCCGGCCCGTGGCAAACCCGGTCCGTGACAGACCCTGTCTATGGCAGACCTGGCCTGTGGCAGACCCGGCCCGTGTGGCAGACCCGCCCGTGGCAGACCCGGCCCGTGGCAGACCCGGCCCGTGGCAGACCCGCCACGTGTGGCAGACCCGGCCCGTGTGGCAGACCCGCCACGTGTGGCAGACCCGGCCCGTGTAGCAGACCCGGCCCGTGGCAGACCCGGCCCGTGTGGCAGACCCGCCACGTGTGGCAGACCCGGCCCGTGGCAGACCCGGCCCGTGTGGCAGACCCGGCATTTGCGGCAGACCCGGCCCGTGTGGCAGACCCGCCACGTGTGGCAGACCCGGTCCGTGGCAGACCCGCCACGTGTGGCAGACCCGGTCCGTGGCAGACCCGCCACGTGTGGCAGACCCGGTCCGTGGCAGACCCGCCACGTGTGGCAGACCCGGTCCGTGGCAGACCCGCCACGTGTGGCAGACCCGGGCCGTGTGGCAGACCCGGCACTTGCGGCAGACCCGGCCCGTGTAGCAGACCCGGCCCGTGGCAGACCCGGCCCGTGTGGCAGACCCGCCACGTGTGGCAGACCCGGCCCGTGTAGCAGACCCGGCCCGTGGCAGACCCGGCCCGTGTGGCAGACCCGCCACGTGTGGCAGACCCGGCCCGTGTGGCAGACCCGGCACTTGCGGCAGACCCGGCCCGTGTGGCAGACCCGCCCGTGGCAGACCCGGCCCGTGGCAGACCCGGCCCGTGGCAGACCCGCCACGTGTGGCAGACCCGGCCCGTGTGGCAGACCCGCCACGTGTGGCAGACCCGGCCCGTGTAGCAGACCCGGCCCGTGGCAGACCCGGCCCGTGTGGCAGACCCGCCACGTGTGGCAGACCCGGCCCGTGGCAGACCCGGCCCGTGTGGCAGACCCGGCATTTGCGGCAGACCCGGCCCGTGTGGCAGACCCGCCACGTGTGGCAGACCCGGTCCGTGGCAGACCCGCCACGTGTGGCAGACCGCCGTGGCAGACCCGCCACGTGTGGCAGACCCGGTCCGTGGCAGACCCGCCACGTGTGGCAGACCCGGTCCGTGGCAGACCCGGCACTTGCGGCAGACCCGGCCCGTGTGACAGCGACATAGCACGCCGCCTCTCAGTCGGTGCGCCAGTGGATGGCCCGCCGGCCTGCCTGCTGCCTGTTGATCGTTCGCCTGCTGACCAACATGATGAAGCTGCAGATGCTGTATGTATCGTTTACTGATGAAAGGTGGGAAAATGTCATGGAAAACCTGTCGACTGCCGAGGGGTGACTGGCAAGCACACTGTGAGAGCAGGTCTCACACCTGTTTCACTTTGCCTCGGATGTTTACCTCTACCGTCCACCACCAATCTATAGGCATAGGTCAACGTTTATTGACCTTTTTATTAGCTAGGGGTTGAGTATGGTACCAGTGAATGTGTGTGGAAGAAGAAGTTCAGGAGATGTCCACCAACATTCATATAGGCTTGAATTGAAATGTCCGTATCAGGCATATTTACGAAAGATGGCAATAATCTGGGTGTCGGAAAGATGGGTGTTTTTGACACTGAATCAGGCTTTTGACACTGAATAAATCAAGCGTGCCGGTACAACAGGACACGTGACTAGTCACAGTTCCCTATCATGCAGATCGGTGAGACATGCCTCTCTCACATGGCAGCTCGGCGAGACATGCCTTCCTCTGTTGGGGGGGGAACATGTGTGCATTTGCATCCAGTTCTGGCGGGGATACAGGAATTTCACAAGTAAATATAGCCAATTTAGATAATTGGGCGCAGGGCATTCCAATTGTGGGTACAGAATAACCAAATTTCCGAAATCATTCCTTCACTTTCTAGCACATTAAAAGGCTATCCAAACAATCTTTGTTTTCTTTTCCTCAATCGATAATAAGTGATCAGATGCGAGCACTTCAGCGTCGCTGCGGCGAAGGACAGCCATTTTAGTCGTAGTTCCAAATAAATACCGAAAATTAATAAGCTACTACATTAGAAAACATGAAGCTATCCGCAGCACTCCATGCTAGAGAGCCAGAAAGAGGTAGAAAAAGGAATGTCTCGGAAAGTGACAGGAAAATCGATTACTAACATTGCAAACCACCTACCACACCAAGGCGACCTACCACCTGCCACCCAGATATCCCAGGTGAAGAGAGAAAGAGAGAGAGAGAGAGAGAGAGAGGGGAAGAAAAAAGAGAGTGTGAGAGAGAGAGAGAGGGGAGAGGGTTGAGGATGCGGGTGGGGAGAGGTTGAGGGTGAGGTCTGTGTATGGGGAGAGGATTGATGGTGATAGTGGGGAGATGGTTGAGGGTGAGGTGGGGAGAGGGCTGAGTGTGGGGAAAGGGTTGAATGCTTAGTGTGGGGAGAGCATTGAGAATGGGTGCAGTGTGCCGCTTTCCGACCGCTCCACTAGTTATGGACCTGCAACCACGGTTTAGAATTTGGGAGGGGGAACAAACGAGGGATGTGGTGAGTTTTGACAGGGTAGAGTGGTCTTGTCTTACCCCTCCACCTCCCTCCACCCCTGAAAAAAATGTCATTGGACAGGCAATTTATTTCAGGCACTATCAACGTCTGGTTTTCAGATTCAACATTGTTCAAACTCATATTTTGGGGTCGAAAAGTTCCACCGAAATGAACAAGTTGCGCTCCTTATCACAGCCTTTGAACATTCAGTTATATGTCGTGTGTGCTGGTCCCCATTTCACAATCACTACAGAGCAATGCCGTAAGTACGTTAGACGTCCGCTTTTAGTAGGCAAAAATTAAATATTGTACTATGGTTTTATTGTAGTAAATATCGACACCCAATAGCCTTTCCGATGCTTTCCTGTTTTACGGGGAGACATTTTGATGCAATGACAACAGGTCAGATAAAGGGTATGACACTGAGGACATGTGCCACCTACATGGAAAGTGGCGCCCCCCGGCCGGGAAAAAGCGACCCTTTGAAAAGGTTCCATTACACCTACTCGAAGTTTTCAACCAAAGGTGCCCATATGAAAGAAAAGGGAACCCCTTGGAAAGAAAGAAGCCCATTCGGGAAGGACCGAGTGCAACCCGCCCCCTCGAATCTTCCAGCCAGAACCGCTCCTCCAGGTGCTTTCGTACTGGCGCCGCTCCAAAGAAATTGAATCCCTCCAGACAAGTGCCTACAATGATAATTCCAGGATCTAGCCCTGATTACAACATTGCCCTCTCGCGGTATGAAATCCAGCTGGTTATAAAATAGTGCGCATTCACGTATGGTTTCTTTTGCAAATCTCACAACTTCCGTTGAATCATCGTGGAAAGCTTGTACAGAACATTAATGTGGGAATGTAAATTTGAAACCAGCAATGAGGGCGCCATCTGAGTAGGTTGTGACTGATTTTGGGGTGGGGGGGGGTGCTCCTGGTCATATAGGATATTGGTGCCTGCTATCACAGCGGCTGCAAATGAAAAGATATTTCATTTCACTTGATTTAATTTGATTTCATTCGATCAAAGATATATTTGAGTGATTTATTTGATTTCATTGATTTGATTAGATATACTTGGTTTTGAAGATATTCCTATAACACTAAATCATTGTATACACACCGAACCTTCGACGCGTTCGAAATTATTTCGATATCTCAACATTCTGATAACGTACGGCAAGCCACGTCGAATGACACCCACATAATGCAAATTGAAGCCACAGCGATGAAATGCGAGGAATTTGAAAAATTATAGCTAACCATTGACATTGAGGGTTGACCTGACATGTATCGGGTTAAAATTTTACTCGGGGGTTGCCCACGGGCGTCTCTCGACACTAAACATGGGCAGCTTTGTGAGAAAACGAAGAATGGCAGGTAGGCCGATGAAATGAGTGAGAGCTTTGACTTTGCAAATTTATATTATTTCTGAACGATTTGCTACAGTACCTCACGGCACGTTCAATGACACCCACGTAATACAAATTGAAGACATAGCGACGAGGCGCGATGACTTCGCGCAAGTTAAGCTAAACTTCCATCTTGCGGTTTGACATTGATATGTCCCTGTTTGAAATGTTACACGAGGTTCACTACAGGCTTGCTTGAAACCAGATGTGGGAAGATAAGGGCTATGAAAAAATGCGAGGCGACCGAATAAATCGGTTAATCTTGGAAATTAGTTCCATTTCGTAACATTATATGCAGCACAAGCCACGTCGAATGACACCCACGTGGTACAAATTGAACCATAGAGACGAGTTGCTTCAAGGACTTCGAAAAATTAAAAAGTCATTGACCTTGAGGCATGATCTTGGCATATCCCGGTTTGAAATGCTACTCTAATGTTCACCGCTGGCTTTCGCTTGAATTTGTATTTTGCTTGAATGTGTATAGGTTTGAGCGAAAACGGGGAAAGAAATATTGAGACGACCGAAGGATCAGCTTGACCTTTGCTCCTAAACAGCAACTTGGTTGCTTAGCTTTCTGATATAGCACAACAAGCCACATCGAATGACGCTCATTTGATAGAATTTCAAGCGATAGCAACCGAACCGTGCATTCGGTCGATATCGCATTAAAAGCGTCATCTAATTAATCACGTTACCTTTGACCTTGAAGTTTAACCTTTGCATGTACCGGTTTGAAATGTTACACGATGGTTTATTACGAATTATCGCATGTGTGCATATTTGGCTGGTTTTTGTGAAAACGGAAAAGATAGGAGGCTACCGAAGAAACCGGTTTGAGTTGTACCTTGACCATTCAAGTGGTAATGTGATCCCTATGTAGACGTTTCCAGAGTGTTCAATGCAAGCAGAAGCATTTGTGGTAATTGATTCGAGCAATCATAAACCCGTCGCTGAATGGCAATGCCGATACGAATGCGCCTCTGGTGAACTCGTCGCTGAATACGAATGCGAATACGACGTTAACTTGACGTACGTGCTTTGGGCTGTCCGTGACTTCCCTCCATAGACTTGGAGATACCCAAAGCCACGTTTCCTCAACATATAGCAATATATGCGCTGGGGAATGCAACATAAGACGTATAAATTCTTGTGATAATGCAAATTTGTTGCCTCGCAAAGTGCAATTTTCCACCCAAGCCAGAACACACGATGGTCAAGGTTCATTTTATTCAAGAATGGCCCGGAAGCAAACATTTCCAGCGTTTGCTGGTTTGCCATTCTGAGATTCTGTGAGGATAGATAGCCCATGAAGACCGTTGATTAGCTAGATCGGCTTCTAGTATTTTCGGTGATTCTCTTGCATATATATATATATATATATATATATATATATATATATATATATATATATATATATATATATATATATATATATGTATATATATATATATATATATATATATAGATGAATATTATATATATATATATATATATATATATATATATATATATATAAATGTATGTATATATATTCACTTTGTAAATTATCACGTATAATTTTGCGACGATCATACTCAGGTGGTCGGGGCTTGGGGAAGGGAGAACACGAAATAAATTGGAGGAGAGAAATCGCAAGTGGAAGGGCTGTTTTCCTAATGCCATCTTTTTTTTCGTGCGTAATCTACTGGAAAAAACTCCCGACATCGAGAATATGTTAGGCACGGTTCCTGTGGAATCTTATTCTCGAGATAACATAGCATATGGAAATTGGATACAAAACACAGACAATAGAATTACAAGGTTAAAAACGTAACGTGAGGAAAAGAATATGAGTGTTGAGGTAAAGAGAAAGCATCGTGGATCTTAGGAGGAAACCGCTCTCAGCACTCGAGGACTGTTTTCCATGCATATTAGATCCAGAATATATAGTGTTCGGTTAGGCTTATTGCTTATGTGCATGCAGGGATCGCAGAACGTCTCACCCCGTCCAGGATCCTTAGCAATTATTTATCGGCACGTCCGCTGTTTCCGTACAATGTTTATAGGCACGATGCTTAGCTGCATGATTATTGAGGTGATATATTCTTCGACATCGTGTCAATAGTGCCGGTTCAATTGCGGCGCTGCAATTAGTCACCGGGTAAGTTTAGTGAAGAAAGTCATCATCTAAAGAAGGATATCGCTGGAAAAAGACATTCAAATAAGACAAGGCTTTCCTTTTTTGTTTTCACATCTGAGTTGCAGGAACTACAATGTGAGCCAAATTATACAAACAACTACACAGGTATTAACTTCGGATCAGTTAAATTCACAAATAACTACACAACAGGTATTGGACTCAATCACAACCGACACAAATTCGGTTAAATTATGGAAACGGAGGTTTTTTTATTGTTGTCACAACTGACGCAAAGTCAGTCAAGCTATGCAAACAACCACACAGTTAATCATCGCTGATTAGCCAATTTATACAGGCAACCACATACGTATTGATCGCAATCACAACTGGTTCAAAGTCAGCTAAATTATTTAGACAACTACGCAGTTATTGAGTAATATCACAACTGTCGCATGGTCCGTCAAGTTGTGCAGACACGGGTATTGATCGCTATCACAACTGTCGATACATTTATCTTCTGTTGTGGCGAAATACTTATTGGCGCGACTCATGTACTTGCCTTGCCATCACGTAGGTTGTTCGGTAAAACACTTGATTTTCCGATACTTCAAGGACGAAATATTATTGATTTAGATTGCTTCCAGCACAATGGATTATATCCGGTGACTTGAGATGACCTGCCGGACGCATTGGATGTCGTTTAACAACACTTGATAAGCACGTTCATCTTCGCCATTTTCTGTGTCATGCGACGACCGCGGGTTAATTGTGAAGGTTCTCAATCAGTGGGAGCATGGCCACAGAATTCTCCCTATTCACATATCCTTGCGTCCTGACCTTCCCATGTGACCACGCAGCTTAGACCAGTCTGCACCCATTGACCGTCCCATCATTCTGACACTGAAACTGATCCAGACACCAGTACTCCGAGTCTGATCTGATCTCAGTCTGGACGATCTGGCTGTAGCCACCTCCCATGTCGATTCCATAGCCGTATCACTAGACTAGTGCATAGTTCAGAGCACTAGACTCCATGGTATTAGACCGTCTGACCTAGGCTTGTCGTGGAGGCTAATGCGAATATGGCAGGTTGAATAGCATTCAGTCCTGGCATTAGCTGAACAACGAAACAAAACTTAATGTTTCGTCTGCCTCATGTGACTGCACCACACATCTTACACAAATATTGCACAATCTGGCACAAAGCTGGCACACATCTTGCACAAATCAGGCACAAATCTAGGAGAAATATGACAGATATCTGGCAACTCGCAAAAAAGTAGCATTGTTTCCCAGTAGCTCAGTTGGTAAGAGCGCAGGTCTGCACTGGTCTCTCCTGTCCTGGCAACACGGGGTTCGAGTCGCTTCACACGCTCGCATTTAGCCCCCGGATGGGAGGGTCAATTGGCAGCTGGCTCTATGAGGCCTGGGACGAGCTACCGGGCGGCCGTGTCGTTGCATTGACGGCACGTTAAGCTTTCGATCAAAAGTATGCCGATATGGATTGACATTAATTGATTGGATGGTTGGGCCAGGGTTCATGCAACAAGCTATGCCTAACAATAGGACCCTGGCTCATAAAGTCACTCCAGCAAAAACTCCGATAATTTGTCTAGACATGAATATGAAATACTACAACGGAGCTGGACGGCATTATATGCATGGGTATTCCTATTTTATTGCGCTCCAACTGTCGACATTGCAATAATCAATGTTTCCACCTCAGCCCACACCCTCCCCATGTGCACCTGGGATGGATGCACTTATGTGCATTTGAAGACTCAAATGCCTGCCAGCATTACCAGGACCAACATGAAACCACATGGAGCTCTTCTTCAATCCTCAAAGCGGGTCCCACATAACTCGTGCCGATCCACTCGGTGATCAACTGGCAGGGTGCACACAGACCACCCCCGCCATCACCACACCTCCGCACCAACCGACAGGGTGCACACAGACCACCCCCGCCTATTACCATACCTCCGCCCCAACTGACAGGGTGCACACAGACTACCCCCGCCAATCACCGCACGCCCGCACCAATCGACAGGGTGCACACAGACCACCCCCGTCATCACCACACCTCCGCACCAACCGACAGGGTGCACACAGACCACCCCGCCATCACCACACCTCGGCACCAACCGACAGGGTGCACACAGACCACCCCCGCCAATCACCGCACGCCGGCACCAACTGACCATGGCTACCGGCACCGCCGAAGGCGTCGACTTACGGGCCAGTAATGAAACGCCGCTTGATCAATGCCCGTCGTCTTGACGGACTCCTTTATGCTCCCCGTAGCAAACAAGCCAGGTAAACACTGAGGGCGAGCGTCTGATTATGCGATGATGGTGCACATGGGACGACGGCGCCGTCCGTGTGTGTGTTATATGTGTGGTAGTCACGCTCGTCAACAGACGGAACACCATGGGACGACGGCGCCGACCGTGTGTGTGTTATATGTGTGGTGGTCACGCTCGTCAACAGACGGAACACCATGGGACGACGGCGCCGTCCGTGTGTGTGTTATATGTGTGGTGGTCACGCTCGTCAACAGACGGAACACCATGGGACGACGGCGCCGACCGTGTGTGTGTTATATGTGTGGTGGTCACGCTCGTCAACAGACGGAACACCATGGGACGACGGCGCCGTCCGCGTGTATGTGTTATATGTGTGGTGGTCACGCTCGTCAACAGACGGAACACCATGGGACGACGGCGCCGTCCGTGTGTGTGTTATATGTGTGGTGGTCACGCTCGTCAACAGCGGAACACATGGGACAGGTCCGTGTGTGTGTTATATTGTGTGTGCTCTACAGACGGAACACCATGGGACGACGGCGCCGTCCGTGTGTGTGTTATATGTGTGGTGGTCACGCTCGTCAACAGACGGAACACCATGGGACGACGGCGCCGTCCGTGTGTGTGTTATATGTGTGGTGGTCACGCTCGTCAACAGACGGAACACCATGGGACGACGGCGCCGTCCGTGTGTGTGTTATATGTGTGGTGGTCACGCTCGTCAACAGACGGAACACCATGGGACGACGGCGCCGTCCGTGTGTGTGTTATATGTGTGGTGGTCACGCTCGTCAACAGACGGAACACCATGGGACGACGGCGCCGTCCGTGTGTGTGTTATATGTGTGGTGGTCACGCTCGTCAACAGACGGGACACCATGGGACGACGGCGCCGTCCGTGTGTGTGTTATATGTGTGGTGGTCACGCTCGTCAACAGACGGAACACCATGGGACGACGGCGCCGTCCGTGTGTGTGTTATATGTGTGGTGGTCACGCTCGTCAACAGACGGAACACCATGGGACGACGGCGCCGTCCGTGTGTGTGTTATATGTGTGGTGGTCACGCTCGTCAACAGACGGGACACCATGGGACGACGGCGCCGTCCGTGTGTGTGTTATATGTGTGGTGGTCACGCTCGTCAACAGACGGAACACCATGGGACGACGGCGCCGTCCGTGTGTGTGTTATATGTGTGGTGGTCACGCTCGTCAACAGACGGAACACCATGGGACGACGGCGCCGTCCGTGTGTGTGTTATATGTGTGGTGGTCACGCTCGTCAACAGACGGAACACCATGGGACGACGGCGCCGTCCGTGTGTGTGTTATATGTGTGGTGGTCACGCTCGTCAACAGACGGAACACCATGGGACGACGGCGCCGTCCGTGTGTGTGTTATATGTGTGGTGGTCACGCTCGTCAACAGACGGAACACCATGGGACGACGGCGCCGTCCGTGTGTGTGTTATATGTGTGGTGGTCACGCTCGTCAACAGACGGGAACACCATGGGACGACGGCGCCGTCCGTGTGTGTTATATGTGTGGTGGTCACGCTCGTCAACAGACGGAACACCATGGGACGACGGCGCCGTCCGTGTGTGTGTTATATGTGTGGTGGTCACGCTCGTCAACAGACGGGACACCATGGGACGACGGCGCCGTCCGTGTGTGTGTTATATGTGTGGTGGTCACGCTCGTCAACAGACGGGACACCATGGGACGACGGCGCCGTCCGTGTGTGTGTTATATGTGTGGTGGTCACGCTCGTCAACAGACGGAACATCATGGGACGGCCTATGGTTTCACTGTGCTGTACCGTGTTGTAGATGGTGTTGAGAATGCACGGAAGCTGGGAAGCTCTAATCATGCAGGCTGTAGTGACAGAACAGAAGTTTGTAGGCAACAAATGCATATAAATACGTAATTTCTCCCATTTTATATGGGGGTGTTTTGAATGCTTGTGAGGGTTAGTTTGTCCCCTTAATGTCGACATTGCCCCATGGGCGTACGTTTTTGAAAAGTATTGATGGATCAGTGGAGTACCTATGCTTGCATCAAGGGGAGGGGCAAACGGATTTGCAGGGGGCCACATACGCCCATTAAAATTCCTGAGATTTCGACCGCTATTTTGTGAAAGGGGATCTTTCGAAATTAAATAATTGATGATCAACTGAATTTTTATGTGGAGGGGCCTAATCGACCGCTATCTTTTCTGATTCGTCGGATTTCAACCCCTACTCTGCCGCCCAGTTCTACAGTTGAATTTTGGTATCCCTTGATAAATCAACTCACACTGCTAAAATTACGCTTATACCCATAAAACCGGATCGGTATACGAAAATTTGAAGCTGGAGACATCCAAGATAAGGAGGGATTCCAAAAACAAAAATGTTTGGATCAGTAAAATGGCTCTGGAGCACAGAACATATTACCAGATGCCTTCACAAATTGTGTACGACACCGAAAAACATACCGAATCTCTAAAAATCGAGACGGGACAAAAATACATGGCGCCAGGGGCTCGAAAAGTCAGGCCGGGATTCGGAATTTACAACAACAACAAAAATCCACAAAAATATCGTTGAGCCCAGAAAACTGGCGTTGGGTCCCCGAAACTACGCGCCTGAGAGCGATAAGTCAGGCTGGGACACATTAAAATCTCACCGAAGCAACAAAACCGTACTAGGGCCCCACAGTGCGTTAGAAGCCTCAAATAAACACAGAGGGACCCCAAGAGCACAACGGGTGGCGAAAATACAACTGACGCTCTGAAGCGCACAATCTCCCAAAAAGCGACAGGGCCTTAAAACATACGTTGCAGCCCTAAATAAACATCCATGGAGCTCTAAAAAATCCACTGGAAATTCCCAAGGCACACAGGGACCATGCCAACACACAAGGGTCTGAAAAAGCGACTGGGGCAACAAAGGGCAAAATGGTTCTAAAGCGAACAAAAAGACCAAGAGCTAAATAAGCACATCGGGATATTCGAAAACGCCCTGACACATAAAAATATCCTCGGTGCATACAAAGGAACAAAACGCTAAGACGACCAGGAGTTTAGAAAATGCATTAAGCCGCTAACTTGCATCAAATGTATATTACCCATCACTTTAAAATATTAAATTTCCCAATTTTAGGCATTCCAGTTCATAATCACCCGGTCGCCACGACGCCAACACTCATCTTGCGCATTCGGCGCATTCGCTACACTTCGTGCGATGCTACAGTTTCTGCTAGGCCTTCTGCCTTTTGCTAATTGCTGCCACATGATAGACTTGCGCCATACTTGACGTGCTGGAATGCTTAGTATGGGCATTCGTTGCGAAAAGTCGACTAATTAAATTCGATCATTAATTCCCTACTTCTGACATCTTCCGGTAGTTATGAAATGCGGATTCCGCTCAGCTTTCATGCACCTGGTATCCTTGCTGCTATCCTCCAAGAATGGCTATCGAACCGAGGCCCTTCCTCAGCGATCTGTTTTTGGACCCTCTGCGTCTTTCTTGGTCTACGGGTTGTGTCTAATGGCTCAAAACCATTTTTGTTAGAGGCCTAATGCATTTTCGAAACCGTCCTCGTTTTAGAGTCTTGTTTTTTTCGGGCACTGATGATTTGTTTGGTTACGTGTCAGGGCGATTTCGAAGATCCCGATGTCTTCATTTAACGCCCGGTGCTTTTGTTCGTTTTGGTCCATGTTGTCTTTTGCGGCCCCAGCCTCTTTTCCAGGCCCTTTTGCGTTCCTATGACCTGTGTGTGCCTTAACCCGTCCCGTCTCTGGGAGGATCCTCAACCGCACCCCTCAGATTTTTTGCGGATAGTGAACGAACGGCGCGCGGCAGCGCACCAAAATTTGGCACACCTTTTCCTACATCAATTCGGCATGCGGTTTCAAAATGTTGAACTCAGGTCATCTAGGGTCAACGAGTTAGTCAAGTGAGGTCACCTCCAAAAAAGTTCAACCAATCGTCACGCTTGAACAGATACAGATATTTTAGTAAAACTTTCAGCGTTTGCTTACCTTTAGCGATGCAACCAAATGTACGAGAGGAATTTTTTTATTTTTTTCGTTTTCGTCTACATACAAATTTTGCATATTTGCTTATTCCAGTTCGATTCGATAATTCTGGCTGACGTAAACACTTTTATAAGGGCAACTTGACTTCCAACAACGTTTCTCGGTCTGCTCTACCCATTAGAAAAGGAAAACTAGAGAAAACTTGAAAACTCAAAATGTTTTAATTTCACAAACATATATTTGTATTTTATTTTTGGGAGCCAAAAAATGTTGTGGCCCTGGTCCATTTCACTGTCATTTTCTGATTCCAAATAAGTTTTTCTTCGAGCGCTTTCCGATGACACCTCTTTCGTTTTCGTGCGACGCCTGGTTTGGATTTTAGATGGGGTTATTATCCGCCCCCCTCCCCCCTCCTCCGTGACGGGATATGAGGAACTGACCGGAAAGACTGCGAGGGATAAGAGCTTCTTCTGTATTTTTTAGAGGTCCAGGTATGTTTATTTATAGCTGCAACGCATGTGCTGAGGCCTTGTCGCCTTTTCTGAGACTATGTGCATTTTGGAGGGCCAGTTGTATTGTCGGCCCCTGATGTGCTCATAGGTTCCTGTTGTGTTTATTTGGGGCTTCTGACGTTCTGACGTACTGATGTGTTTATGTGGTGCTCCAGTAGGATTTTGTGGCTTCGGTGCGATGCGTTTAAGTCACAGCGCGATTTATCGCGTCCGGGCGCGTGGTTCCGGGGACCCAACGCCAGTTTTCTGGATTCAACACGATTTGTTTTTTTTAAAGTCCGAATCCCGACCTGACTTTCCGAGCTCATGGCGCCGCGTTTTTGTATCTCACCTATATTTTTCGAGATTCGGTATATTTTTCAGTGCCATACGCAATTTGTGAAGGCATCTGGTAACATGTTCGGTGCTCCAGAACGATTTTCTTGACCCGGACATTTATTTTGTTGAATCCATCCTTATTTTGGAGGGCTCCGGCTTGATATTTTTGCGGATTCCGATTCGGTTTTTGTGGTCACACTGTTCTAACCTGAGGGCCTGGACGCCAATTTTGTGAAGCTTCCACGGGACTACCGATGGGAATTGTGGGTTCCGAGCGCGATATTTTGGGGGACAGATTCGAGTTTGTGGGAAGTGTTGTACTTAGCTGTTTTGGTGGTTTCTATTGCAAGTTTCCGAGCCTCGGAGCAAGTTTTCTGTGGCCCGCCATACTTATTTGGAGACCCCTGCATGAACTCCGGTGGACCGAGGCGAATTTTGGTGGCTCTAGCGCGAGTTTTGGAGCCCCGCCACGATTTGATATGCCACTGCGGCCACTGAAGGAGTATATTTTTGTCCCAGAGTGACATTCCCACTAAGAATTGATTTTTCGAGCAGCTGCAACTTTTGGGACCCGGCGCGACCTTCTGGGCATCCATTGTAATTTACAAGGGCTGCGACGCGACTATTCAAGTCCAATGCAATCCTTTGGGCCCCGACGTCATTTGCTTGGATCCGTAGCGCGAGCTTTAGCTGTCTCGACACTTTTCTGGGGTCTAAAACGTCCTGGGTTTTTGGCGTCATTGTTGGGGCCCCAGAGTGATTACCCATGTCCGAAGCGTTTTTCGTTGCTCCGGCTTCATTTGTTTTGGTTCCAATGAGACCGTTGTGGAACGGTACGACCCGTCGCGCCACTAAAGTGATTTGCATGGTCCGGCCGTAAATCTTTGGTACACCCAAAGTGTATGAAGGCTCAGCGTGATTTTCAGGGGCCCCGGCTGGATAATTTTTGGTCCACATCATAATTTTGAAATACTACGGCACGACTTCTACAATTTCTTAGTGTTTTCTTGGAAATTATAGGTTTCATCTCGCGTCTTAAGTATCTCATCCCATTACATGGAGCCTCTTTACTGGTTTTTAACGTCTTGCATCCTACCCTCCTCCATATTCAATGGTTCTCCTCTCTTGAAGGACCTCCTCTTAAATCCTGGGGCCCCTTTACCATGACATGGGGCTTCCTCTCATGTTCAAGGGGAATTGTCTGCCAAATTAGGAGTCTCCTGCCACGTCTCGTCGGCCTGCTCCTTTATCCTGGCAAAGCCTTACCCGTCTTGAGGAGATCCTCAATTTTGGAAACCTCACACCCTTTCAAACCTGTTACCACTCCCATTTTAAGGGCCTCCTCTCATTCTTGGAATTCTTTCCGGTCTTCGGGGCCTCATTCAGTCCTGGAGACCTACTCCTTTTGGGGGACTCCTCGCGAGTCCGGCAGGGCCCTCATTTCTCTTCTAGAATCTTTTTTCAATTTAGGGGCCTCCTCTCACGTCTTGGGGACTTCTTGCTCTGGGTTTTGATTCGAACTTCGCCCATCTTAAGGTTAGTGTCTTATCTCCTGGTGGACTCCTCTTCTCTCCCAGTTTCCTCTTCTTCCAAATTATAGACAATATTTTCTATCTCAGTGGACTGACTGAGACAATATTCTCAGTTAATTCCTGGAATCAACTGAGACAATATTCTCAGTTAATTCCTGGGGACCTTTGTGGCCATCTGCGAGCATTCTTTTTCATCCGGGAGCTATCTCCCTTATTCAACGGCCTTTATCTCCGATTGTAGGGCCTCCTCTTTCATCATGGGGTCTTAGTTCCAAGCTTCTGTCATCCTCTTTCGAATTAGGTGCCTCCTGCCATGTCTCTGGATCATCCCTTTCTACCTTGGTGGAACCTTTCCCGCTTTGTTGCCTATTTTTGAGTCTCCGAAACATCATCTCATATCCATTGGCATTCTTTTCCGTCTTAGGGCCTCCTCCCATTTTCTGGTGACTCCCTTCACGTATTGGGGCCTCCTTTACAATTCCGGGGGCCTCCGTGTTAAGTTTTGCACTCTCTTGATTTGTGGGGCATCATACCCTCTCCTACGTGACTCCATTTTCAAATTGTGGGCCTCCTTTCAGGTCTTGGAGGCCTCCTTTCACGTCTTCGAGGCCTCCTCATCTGTGTTTGGAGCCTTATCATCATCTTAGCAGGTTGCTTTTGCGTCCTAGTCATAAATCTTCTCTACTAGAGTACTCGTCTTCTAAAATGTAGGCCTCATCTGGCTGGTCTCAGTGACCTTTTCTCATTCATAGGGGGACCTTTTTACCCATCTTTGACTCCCTCTTGCGTCCGGGTAAATATCGCTTATCATTATTTTATAATGCAGTATAATATAATCCTATATAATATGCAATATAATATAATCCTCTTCCATCTTGGGAGCCTCCTTTTCCAAATTCAGAATATCTTGCCACCCATAGGAAGCCTTCTCGTCTAACCTTGGGTGACTTCCTGACCGTCTCAGTGGCATCCTTTTCGTCCTGGGGGCCTCCTCTCAATCTCTGTTCTGTCTCTTATAGGAAGCTGATTTATATTTCCTCGTTCGGCCTCGTTGTCAGTCTTGGGGCCTCCTTCACAGCATCATCTTCTGTCATGTCGGGCTCCTTGCTCACCCTTTTGTGCTATGCATTCCGGATATGGGTCACCTCAAATTTCCGTGGGCGGTGCCCCCCCGCCCGTATCAAGGCATGCCACAAAAAGGTGAGCAAGGAGCCCGACGGGACAGAAGATGATGCTCTAAAGGAGGCCCCAAGACTGACAACGAGGCCCCCAGGTAGAAGGCCCCCAGGGATGGGGACGATTGACCCCGCTGTCACCCACCCAGGTGGCGACGTCCCTGCTCCGAGAACTCATCTCATATACACTGACTTTCTTTTCCGTCTTAGGGCCTCCTCTCATGTTCTAGTGCCTCCATTCCCGTATTAAGGCGTCTTTGCAATGTTGGGGCCTCCGTGCACATTTTTGGAACTCTCTTGATTTCTGGAGCCTCCTATCCTCTCCTAGGCGACTCCTTTGTCAAATTATGGGCCTTCTCTTGGAGGCCCCGAATTTGGAGAATCTCCTTTTCGTCATGGGGGCCTCCTTATTGTCCTGGAGGGCCTCCTTTTCATCCTGTGGGTTTTCGTTTCGTCCTGGGAGCCTCCTTTTCGTCCTGGGGTCCTCCTTTTTGTCCTGGAGGGCCTCCCTTTCATTCTGGTGGTCTCCTTTTCGTCCTGGGGCCTTCTCAAATTTCAGGGGTTGTGCCCCTCCAGTCTCACGGCAGGGGTTGAAATTTCCCCCGCTGCTCCCTCCCATGCATAGGCACAAGTGACATTGTCAACTTTGTGTTCAACTGTGCTCATCTGTATACATAAAGACATAAGACATAAAAAGACATAAAAGACATAAAAGATTAGTGCAACTCTGAGCCACAAGGGCCCTTCTTGGTTGCACTCTGTACACTGAACCAGTTGCCCACCAAATCTGCCAATCAGCCCTCCCTGTAATACTGAAAAGCAAGCCCTCTATTCTAATAATGATTGTCTATGCTGTTTTTAAAGATGTTCAATGTGCTGCTACTGACGATGTTTTCTGGCAGCTGGTTCCAGTGTTCCACTACCCTGTTGGTGAAGAAAGTTTGCCTTAACCTTGTTCTGCTGTGGTTAATTTTAATTTTGAATTCATGACCTCTAATTGGATCATTTCTGTTAAATTTAAACATTTCCCCAAGGTATCCCCTCTCCAGACCATTTACAAATTTAAAGACCTCGATGAGATCTCCTCTCAGCCTTCTATATCTAAGTGAAAACATATTCAATTTCTCCAATCTTTCCTCATATGCCAGGTTGCTTATGCCATTAACCATTTTTGTAGCCCTCTTTTGTACTCTCTCTAAAAGCCAACAATCTTTTTCATAGCTAGGAGACCAAGCTTGGATGCAGTATTCCAAATGTGGCCTGACATATGCACAGTAAAGCTTCCTGATCACTTCCTCACTTCTGTATGATACACTCCTATTTATTGCCCCGAGCATTCTCAGTCCCTTCTTCCTGGCTTCCTTGGTCTGTTCTGATGCCCCCAATTTTGTGTTTAGAATAACACCTAAATCCTTCTCCTGTTGAGTCACTGATAGCACTTGGCCACCCATCACGTATGGAGCCTTCATATGCTGCTTACCTACATGCATGATTTTGCACTTATCAAAGTTAAATTTCATTTGCCATTCTTCGGACCACTTCACAAGTTCGTCTAAGTCTTTTTGCAGCGAGATATGCTCATCCTGACCTGTTATTGCCCTAAAGACCTTCAAATCATCTGCAAATTTCAAAACTTTACTGCTTAGGCCACTTTCAATGTTATTTACAAATATAATGAACAGTAATGGCCCTAGTACTGACCCCTGGGGGACTCCACTAAGAACATTTTGCCATGATGACTTTGTACCATTTAGCATCACTCTTTGCTGTCTATCTGAAAGCCACAACTCTATCCATTTTAAGATGCTACCTGCAATACCATGGGACTGAAGCTGTATCATTAACCGTTTATGGGGTACCTTGTCAAAGGCCTTACTAAAGTCAAGATATGCTACATCAACCTGATTTCCCTGATCAAATTGTTCTGTGGCGAAGTTAAAAAATTCCAAGAGGTTTGTGAGACACGAACGTCCTTTTCTAAATCCATGTTGAGTATCTTGAATCAATCTGCTACCTTCCAGATAACTAACTATTCTATCCTTGATAATTGATTCCAGTACCTTGCAGACTTGGGATGTGAGACTTATTGGCCTATAGTTTTCAACTTTCCCTCTTTCTCCTTTCTTGAAAATAGGAACTACATTTGCCCTTTTCCAATCGGTTGGAATTTCATTATGTGAAACTGATCTACAAAATATTATACTAAGTGGAAATGCCAGTTCCTTTTCAGTTTCCCGCAACACCCTAGCATAAATATCATCAGGTCCTGCTGCCTTATTTGGCTTTATTTTCATGATATGATTGTAAACAACATCACTACCAATGAAATCAACATCATTTGTCAGATCCCATGTAACTGAACTATGGTGTACGGTCGGCAGATTGGTCATATCTTCCAATGTAAACACTGATTTGAACTGCTTGCTCAGCTCCTCAACCATCTCACTATCCTCACCCAATGTAGTCCCGTTTACTTCCAGTGGACCAATTGTGCTAGAAACTTTACTCAGCTTGTAGAAACTAAAGAACTTTTTACTGTCCCCATTACAGTTTCTAGCTAAATCCAGTTCCTTTGCTCGCTTTGCTGCTCTGGTTTTTTGCTTCACAGTGTCTCTAGCTTTTCGATACGCCTTTAGATTAATGACATTTGAGGCTTCTTTAAAAACTCTAAATGCAGTTTTCTTAGCCCTAATTGCTTTTATCACGTCTGGTGTAAGCCATGCTGGCTTTCCTACCCTTCTTTTGCGTCTTTGCTTTTGGGGGACATGTCTAATCTGAGTTTCCTTTAAGTAAGATTTGAACTTTTCCCACATTTCACAGGCATTTAAATTGGAGAATTCTTCTTCCCATCTGATGGCACTTAAAGCCGCTCTCATGCCGTTAAAGTCTGCTCTGTTGAAATTTGGAACCTTTACCAAATTATCCTTGATAATTTCCCCTACATGTGCCTTGAATCTAACTATGTTATGGTCACTTTTTCCCAGAGTTTCGCCTACAGTCAAGTCTTGAACCAAGTCACTTAAATCCGAGAATACAAGGTCCAAGAATGAACCATGCCTGGTAGGTTCCGATACAAACTGATGTAAGAACAGGTCCTCTTCAAGGCATTTCCTGAACATTTTGCATGATGGGGAGCCAACACCAGCATTTTCATAACCTTTTAGATTAAAGTCACCGAGAATAAGGCACTTCCTCTTAAAGTTTCTACTGATTTCCTCACAAATCACCTTGTCAAGCTCCAGTTGCTGAGAATGTGGCAGGGTTTCTGATCGGTAGAAAGCTCCTATCCTAAGAGTATTGCTGTTGCCTTTTCCCAAAGTGACATCAAGCCAAATGGACTCCACAGACACATTTTTATCCCCACCTGCTACTTTTTGAGAACTGAATAAGCTATTCACATAGAGCATTACACCACCCCCTTTCATTGATGGACCCCTATTGCACGAAAACATATTGTATCCCTGGATCTCATAGTCCTGTAAGTTATCTCCAAAATATCCTTCACTGACCCATGCCTCCGTAATGCAAACAAAATCCGGTTCCTCCTCAGCAACATAACACTTGAACTCATCAAATTTGGAACGGATACTCTGAGCATTAAACATCATACACTTAACAAATGCTCCATAACCACCTTTGGCTTTTTCATATTGAGGAGTTCTTTTATCACTAGATGAACTATAACTCTGTCCCCTTGAGTTGCTGCTGTCCCTATTTGCAGCCTTTGAGGTTCTATTGCCTTGGCTGACACTATTGGAATATTCCTGAGTTGGCAATGCAATTTCATCCCTCCCCACCCCATTTCCTAGTTTCCCTGAAGGACATGCTCATATACTTTGCCTAGCACATGGACCCCCTTCTCAGAAAAGTGCAGGCAATCCCTCTGATAGAGGTCCCACGATGCATAAAACCTGCTCCACTCGTCTACAAATGTAAAACCTAGCTCCTGGCAGAGCTTTCCTACCCTGGTGTTAGCTGCCAGTGCCCTAGAGCTCCACTCGGGGGAGGCTCTAGCCCTAGGCAAAATTTCTGTTACAAGCACTCTATTGGTACCCTTCAGGGTGGCCAAAAGGGCCCTGTACTCCCGCAGAAGCTCCTCGCTCCTAGTATGACCTATGTTATTTACCCCTACATGCACTATGACTGTGTTAAACTGGTGATCACTGGTGACCTGTGCCACCGCAGGTACCAGGTCCTTCACCTTGGAGTATACGTTTATGTGTATATGTGTGAAAGCTAGCTGTGTGACCATAGTCGGAAATAAAGCGCTGGTGCAATCCGGACAAAGGTGCAAAAAGAAAGAAAAGGAAATGGGTATCTTACATTTTATTTTTACACTTTATTTTATGCCATGTTACCGAACTAAAGGCCACTGTCTTTATGTTATTTTCCTCACCAGCTGAAAATTAAGCATTTGGAAAGGAAATAAGTGGTCACAATAGCTTCATCACTTTCATATATGGTGTTTTGGGAATAATCTAAGAGTCCGAAAAATACCTCGAAGGACAATTGTATTGGTATTTGTGTGTGAAGAGTATTCATTCAATAACTTATTTTATTGACAGCTACTACTTTGTATGAAGTCTGCTTCATGCTTACAAAGGAAGATAAAATGAAGTAACTTGACATTATTATGGTTATGGTGGCTTTTTAAAATGATTGAGATGAGCAATTTTACTTTAAGTAATTAATTTATGGAAAGGTGGGTGACATTCAAAAATGATTAAATATACGTGATAAATATGAAATAAGTTATTGAAGTAGATTCAGAGAAAGGACACTGAATGCAAATATAAAACCACGGTTTCCTGACATTTCCGGGACAACCGAGGTGTGTCAAGATACATCCTCTCGTTTTCCTGTGGGCGCAGCCAGGGATTTGTCAGGGCCTCCTGTTCATAAGAAGGACTCCTGCTCCCCTCAGTCTCTCCCTTGGCTGTGCTGTTCTGTTATTCAGTGAACTTCATTTGTATTTACTTCTCTTCAATTAGTGACTGGATGTTATGTTATAACCTAGGAAGTTATGATTCACCTATAATGTCAGTTCTTGATACTAAATAAAGTTTCAAGGCTATGTGTATCCATTTGCGTGCCTTGCACCCAGCCTTTGGTGGCCTTCATAGCCTTGCAAATAAAGACCATCATCAATCATAAAAATATAATATTAAAATCCCACAGACATCATTTTCTTCCCTGTCATCTGAGGAAAAATCATTTGCCACTAAGAAATATTGAAGGAGGCCAGTGCACCTTTGGAAAGCACAGGTGAGCCTCATGAGTTTCAAGGCATTTTTTTAACTTTGTCTTTTGAATGCTATTTAATTTATGTTTGCATAACATTTCATAGCATATTATTCTTACTCTACAAACGTAGGTTGAATGCAATGGAGCTGTTGCAAATGTTTGCCGACTTGATGGATTTCAGGAAAATTGTTTGCAAGAAATAATCCTGGATAACTTCGCTTTCAGTGTGTTAATGCATTGCTTTATCTCTTCCCCATTGCGATGGTGGTCATATGCGCAACCGAAATTTATCGAACGTGTTGCTAAAGTTCGAAGGTAATTTTTTATGGGGGGAACTGAGCAACTTCCGAATGTTGGGAACCGAAAAATAGAGTTCCGAAATCCGGGTGGTGGATGTGGGGTGCAGTGGTGACTGCCTCATCCAATTTCGGTTCCTCGGACCGCCCCTGACTACGAATATGAACAAATCACCAACGATATGCTTGTATTATAACATCACGCTCAAGTTGCCAGTGGAAACATTAGCAGACACCAACGTTTGCAGCTGATATAATTAATGAACCAATCGTTCGTGCATACACTTGGTTCGCATGCAATGTGACGAACGAGGAATTCGCCTGACATAAAATCGGGTTCGCATTTGATGCAGTGCTATCATGACGAAACGACTTCGGGGAGTTTCAGCAAAATATTCGGCTCGTGAGCCTTAAAGCCGACCGTCCATGGGCGGTCTCGGTCACACGCGGTGCGGAGAGCTAAGGGCAAGAGGAGCCGCACCTAACCTAGTCTACCAGCGACAGCCGACGCTGCGCTGGTAGCCGTTCAAGTTTGGTCTGTTCGGCTGCGGCACGGCTACCTGCATCAATGGCGAACACTGCCCTGACACGTTACTGGTGCGCCGGCACCAGGTACACCAGGGCCGACATGCGGTGTCCGCGTCTAGCCAAGCCGGTTGCCATACACGGCGGCGTCGCCGATCTCCAGCACCTTGTAGTGGCGACGCACGCGCACGAACCGGCCGGTCAGAGGCAGCGGACAATGGAACAGACGTGTGTAGTTGATGCGACCGTAGCGCTTCTGCAGGGAGACGCACACGGACGCGTGCGCTTCGTCGAAGAGGTGCGGGTGGTTGCCGACCAGCACCTCGGTGCCCGGCTGATTCTCGACGTGGCAGGGGCCGGTCACCAGCAGTACAGCAGTGACCTGGTACACGTCGCCCAGGTCGACCGTCCAGCTTGTCTCGGGAAGTGTCCTGCTGGTCGACGTACTGGCTAAGTTCTCCGGGTTGCCGTCGTTCGCCTTGGCAGCCTCATTCGGTTTGAGCGGGTCGTTCATCCAGGATGGCTTGCGGAGCGCCAGATTTTCGCCGACAAACTGGCAGAGTGGCGGCAGGACGTTGCTGCACCAGATGTGGTGAACACCTTCGGGGTCCATACCTGTGCAGGGGTTGCCGCCGGGAGGGTACCTGTTACTCCAGGGTACGTTATCGGCAGTGTCATCGTCGCTCAGCACGAACTTCTGGTCAATATCCCATTCGACGCCGACTAGCACGTAGGATCTGATGAGACCGGTGGAGAGCGCGTCATCCACCGCCTCCGCCGATGCCGGAGGGAAAGGGATGGCGTCGTCGAAAGCGCACTGGTTAGGTCCTCGATTCATAATCACCTTCGGCCTCAACGCGAGCCAACGGCCACCGGCGCTGAGAGTGTAGCTGTCCGGCGGGACGCCGTCCGGCCGCGGGAACTGCCAGACGAACGCCTGGCGGCCGTCCGACGGGCCGGCCTGCCTTGTCACGCCCTCGGCGTACAGCGTGCAGTGCTGGCTCGAGAACACCACCGCCACGCAGGAGACGTTGCCGGCGCAGACCAGCCGGCAGTCGGCGACGGTGGCTGCCGAGACGTCGTCCAGCACCAGGCTGGAGCCGAGCCGGTCTGCCGACACCGACACGAAGCTGCCCGTCTTGTTGCAGGCGGTGCTGTCGGCAGACAACTCGCGCGGCGGCCGGCACCGGCAGGAGCCGTTCAGGCAGATTGAGTCCGGCGAGTCGCAGCCGGTGTCGACGTGGCACGGTTCGCCGAGCCAGCGAGGCGCCAGACGAGAGAACCACCGCCAGGTATCCGGGTCGAGCTCAGTGGCCGACGCCTCGGGCAGGGCGCTGGTGCGCCGGCACGTCCCACGGGCGTCGCTGAAGCCGTAGCCGCGGCAGTCGGGGTCGCTAAGACAGCCCAACCGACAGGTGCACTCACTGACATCGGGCAGCTCAGCGGCCAGCTGGTCGGCCGGCACCGTGACCGCCGCCGCAGCCGACCCACTGAAGGCGAACCTGGCAGCTGATGATGGCGCTCTGCCGGCACGAGACAACGCCACCACCAGCGACGTCATCGCCAGCAGCAGCGGCGGTCTCGACCCCAGCGGCAGCGGCATCGTCACTGAGCACCTTCGGTAATTCCCAACCACGGTCGGCAGTGGCACACAGAACCAGAAGGCACCAGATGTGAACCACAAGACACCAGATGTGCTTTGCTCGACAGGGTTCAACGGTTCTATCTGCCACTGACCAAATGTAGAGGTCAGAATAGAGAATAGTCTGTCGCGACAACCGTGCGGAGGGTGGACAGAGCGACCAGTGCCCCAAATGTCCGGGCTGTTTGTTCAGCGGTCGGGTGGTCGTTGAGCAGTTGCCAGGTAAAACGATGCAGGTCAGTCGCCATACGGCCACACGGTGCATTGTGCTGTGTCAAACATGACCTCTGCATATAACATGACATGGCTTCTTGCCACGTGACGGCTATCTATTTTCCTAGACGGTTTGGTTATTCGCACCGGAGGGACCAGGGGAAGGGGACGGAGTGCGCTGATTGCACTCATCACTCTTGTTTTTCGAGAATATTTAATATACGGACAGCGACATTGTATTGCCAAATTTGCTGAATTTATCCCACGTTCAAGAGTGCATTTTATTCAGAAATAACGTTTCAATAACGATACAAAGTCGACCGACTGGCCGGCCTCCAGCCGCTACAAAGGTTCTGTCGGCAGTGCGGCGAGGCCGGACCATACTGGGCCGGGAGTCGGCTGCAAATGACGACGTTAGCTTTATTGCGCAGGGCAAAGCTCGTGATGCAGCAGAAGTTGACAGCGCATTCAGTACCAATTTCGGCAGCAGCTTCGGCAGCACATTCGCAGCATATTCAGAGGCATATTCGCCAGTTACCGAAGGCTTCTCCAATCAAGGTCGAATCAAGAGTCAGTTAAGGGCCAGTCAGTCAAGGATTGGGACAAATTTCAAATACAATTTCTCAATTACTCCCATTGTTTTCCAATTGTAAGCAAAATTTCGTCAGCCAATTCCATTCGGTGGCAAACACCTATTCATAGTGGATTTAAATGAAATCGTGAGGGCATCTTAATACACAACAACATTTTAAATTACATATAATTTTTCCTTGGGCAAAAATCACAACGGGCTTCACAAACTGATTCGTGTCTATGAGTGCTCTTTATTGATGCATGACATAATTAGTTTGCTAAGAAAATGTTCTGGTAAAAATTCGAAATTATGCTACCCAATTACCACCGTTGCTTTTCACTTGCCAGAAAAACGTCCTGAGTCAATCTGACTGGGTGATATATATACATAAATTCAACCATTTTTCTTTTCAAACAGATGCCATTCAGATTATTTTGCAATCAGAGGTTATTGGTTTAGATTACTTCATCACGAAATGCAACTGGACCATCTGTCACTCCTTGTGTGAAACCCCTTATAATTATTTGAAGATGGAGCAGCGCTTAATGGCACATTTTGTATGATGCATTGGAGCATGATCCCATGACAGCTTTCACGTGAATTACACCATTATTACGGTTCAACCGCCAGCGCAGCGGTAGGAGTGAATAACGAATGGGCTGGCTGTATAGGTCATTGCACTCAGACGCTGCAAACTGTGACAGTTATTGCACTGTACAATTAACACCAACCGTACGACCAACACATACTGGTCAACCACCGTTTTGCAACAAACGTACGCGACCTAGGAGTAAGGAGACTTTCTGGCGTGGCATAAATCAATTTTATTCCACACAAAAAGCAGACATCCACTTTGACTTGCGTGGCGAAGACGTTCCTTACAGCCGTGTGGATTACCAGCAAAAAAAAAACGTGGGATTCACATTTTGCTCATCGTGCGCAGGAACCCGGTGGCCGCCTGGTGCCTGCGTCGTAACGTACGTGCATAATGTCGTGAATGCGTCATACCGTATGCACATCCAGATTCTGCATCATAGCGTACCCGCACAGTAGTCGGGATCGGACGCCGGGTGCCTGCGTCTCGACCTTGCCTGGTCAGTTCCATCCCAACAGGAGGCGTGAGGAGCAAGAGCGTGAAGCGACTCGACCAGCTGTGTTAAAACGAGGAGATCTGCGCACGCAGGAAGCTAACCAGGCGGAAACGTGGGTGTTCAGTCGGTTTGTTTGAATATACTTTGTTTAGTACAGACGCTATTTGCAACCCATAAGATATTCTTCTGCAAGCCACCGCAACCCTGTGAACGGTGCACAAGCATTTGCTTTCACGTTTGTGATTTTACAACCGAACAGCATCACTCGTGTAATCAGCCAAAGCCCTGGATCTGGTGTTTGTAACATGGCCGCCGCGGCTGCCAGGTGCCAGTTGCGCGACGTCATGTCAAAACCTGCTTATATTACGGTAGATTACCCCGGTACGAAATTTTGTGCTATTGTCAAAAAACAAACAAAAAACAAACAAATACAATAGGTTTAAATATCCTAGCCAAACCGTCCACTAAAAAGTATTTGGCAAGGTGCATTGTGACTTTGAAGAATTAAATTATAACATTTTAAGTCACCACGTGAAGAAAATACACCAATGGCGATAATAAAATGCGTATAAGTGACTCGTCGCAGACAATGTAGTTAAAGGAATTCCATATCATCATTG
Organism: Imbricaverruca yamaguchii; assembly: GCA_034440575.1. NCBI lineage: Eukaryota > Metazoa > Arthropoda > Thecostraca > Neoverrucidae > Imbricaverruca > Imbricaverruca yamaguchii. The sequence continues at coordinate 169,529 of JAOTOL010001432.1, forward strand.
GTCTCTTGATTTACTGATTGTAGCAAAATACAAAAGTGGAATGATATGCCCAGCTGACTTGGATGCAATTTGATCCTGGATGAACAAGTTTATAATACAATTTTTAAATCAACATAGCTGAAGAGGGCCAGGCAAATCAACGTCTATGTCCGTTTTTTTTTTTTGGTGTGGAATACAATTGATTTACCTCAGCCAGAAAGTACGATTACTCTTGGGTCGCGTCAGTTTGTAAAACCATGGTTTCAAAGTCAAAGTAAATCGCACAGTTGGTGTTAATCGTGCGGTAGAATAGCCAGGGGCGGTCGGCCCATGCAAGGCACTAAGGCAGTGCCTCACCTGAGTAGAGCTGGGAAGTTTTTTGTTTGTTATTTTCATAAAATGATGCTTTCATCCACTGGAGAATAGCAAACTTGAAAAAAAAGGACACAAATAGGCATTGGTGACTCATATTTATGGTAAAAATTGAAGTTCATTTACATTTACACTATTTACATCTTAACTTCGAACAGTTCTATCAACGGTCGGCAGAGGCCAGCCATGTAGTAAGCTTTCGTTTCATAACAGGCGCAGGGTAGGTCGGGGCCTCCAATATTGTTTGGCAATCGGTGACGTCACATTGGCTGGACAATTGCTCAGTCCCGTAGGCGCTCCAGCAAAACGTCCGTGTTTTCTACACGATATTTCCGATCTTAAATACCATCGAAATTGTACACAATTGAGTTCATTTGAAAGCTTAAAGAATCTTGCCCATCAATATGAACCGTAATTTCCCTAACACCGGAATTTTTCGCTTGGACCCACGGTGACTGCATTCATGTCAAGCGCCGCAGGAATCGCGTGGTGTCACGGGTAGTAGCAGTACGATAAGAGAGGCCAAATGAAGATCACGGTCGGCTAGGAGGGGTAGGAGCAAGTAAGAGATAACTGTTGCAACATAATTCCTCCCCACTCGGTGCAGGGTCGTAAACACGTAAACTGGGGGCATGTGCCCCATGGGAAGGTGGTGACCATCCGCCCAGGAAAAGGTTCGAACAATATACGAGTATTTAGGCTACCGGCGGAGGCACCTATGCTGGCTGGAATATCACTCACTTATCACCCATGTGCAGATACGGAACCTGCAGCTGGTTTTCAAGATTGTTTTCCATTTTTTATTCATATACATCGAGACCAGGCGTGTTCTTTTTGTATATTTTTGAAGGGCAAGTGCCCCCTCAATGTTGGCTCTGTCCACTAATAATTTCGACGTTTAACATGGGGAACCTTGGAGCATGCACTCCATCGCTGTGGGGCCTCCCATTAACTTCTTATATTTTGCACTGAAATAATCAATAATAAAAATTGTAACAATAATTATAATCATATATATATATCATTATTATTATTGTTGCTGTTATATTATTATTATTATATATATATATATATATATATATATATATATATATATATATATATATATGATCATTTTTATTCTTGCTATTTTTACTATTGAATGTTTCAGTGCAAAATACAAGAAGTTACTGGGAAGCCCCACATTGATGGAGTGCATGCTCCACGGTACCCAATGCTAAACGTCTAAGTTATTAGTGGACAGAGCCAACATTGAGGGGGCACTTGCCCTCAAATATATATGTATATATATATATATATATATTATTTATATATATATATATATATAATATGTGTGTGTAATATACCAGCCCTTTCGGGTTATGAAATGGAAATATATGAAGACTTCCCGACAATTTCGGAAGCATTTAAACACGAGAGAGAGGGTTGAAATCCACTGACTTCGAAACCATGGTTATGGGTTTGGCACCTTACAGCGCCAAATAAAAGTTGTCCATACTCATCTTAACATAAAATAATGATGGATACTTATGAAATAATACTGGTTGAAATTCGTCGATTTCTTTCTGCCTCACATCACTTGGGTGTCACAGACCGCCCCTGAGAAGAGCCTATATATTAAAAAGTGTCTGAGTGCAATGACCTATAGAGCCAGTCCATTCCTATTCATTCCCCACCATTGCACTGACGGTTAAACCGAAATACAAAATGTATTGAAGTGAAAAATGGCATGGATCAAAATTATTTAGCCCCTTCTGAGTTGACACGCTTTATTATCCCACTCTCCTAAGGTTCGTGGTTTAAATACAAATTTCCAACCCCTCGCTCTTTAATATATATTATCCCCCGCTAAAACTACGGTTAATAATTTTCGGTTCAGTGCTTTTGCAAAAGCTTGGCATGTCTCAATAGCACGGTGGTGTCAATCATAGGTATACCCATTGGGGAGGGGGGCGACATGTCCCCCCCCCAATTTCACAAAAGTTTCGATTTGTCCCCCTCAATTTTTTAATGTGTCCCCCCAGCCTCAGCTACCTGAGCATCATCACCACAAAACTATACTTAATCATTTATAATGTGAAATATTTATATATATATATCCAAGAAAATCACTAAAAATAATAAAGCTGATCTAGCCAATCAGCGGGCTTCACAGCCTATCTGTCGTCACATCACATCCGCATGGCAAATCAGCAAACGTTGAAGATTTCTGCTTGCAGCAAATTCTTGAATAACATGAACCTTGGCCATCTTCTATTTTCACTTTGGTGGAAAATTGTGCTCTGCTAGGCAGACTTGTGTTCGACTCCAATTTTTTTTAGTCGACTCACATGTGACTCATAGATCGTAAGATTTGATTCGACTCGCAACTCAAACAGACTGACAGAATTTTGAATCGATTCAGATCCGGCTCAATAGTATCAATGGTATCAAACTCATGATCCATATGATTCAGTGTGCACTGCTCACACGTGGTATTTGAATGATTGACTCATGATTCGACGCATTTTTTAAGAAAGATGTGATTCAACTCACGACTCAAGACATATTTGTTGGAAGAGAATCGATTCAACTCGGGACTCATCCAAAAATGATTCATCCATGAGTCGATTCTCGATTCAACTCGAGTCTAGCACAAGTCTGCTGCTAGGGAACAAATTTGCATTATCGCAGAGCTTTATACGTCTTAGGTTGCATTCCCCTTCTCATATATTGATATATCTTGGAAAAATGTTACTCTGAGTGACCTTGGGTATCTTGAAGATTATTGAGGTAAGTCATGGGAAGCCTTTAGCACGTACGTCAGGTTAACGTCGTATTCATATTCACATTCAGCGACGAGTTCGCCAGAGGCGTATTTGCATTGTCATCGGCATTCAGCGACGGGTTCGAATCAATTACCACAAATGATTGTGCCTGTACTTGACGCGCTGGAAGGAACTATATAGGGCTCACTTTACCACTTTAACGGTTAAGAGTCAACGTAAACCGGTTTTTTTCGATCGTCTCCAATTTTTTAATCATGAAAACGTGCCCAAACCTGCATTAAGCAATAGCCTGTGGTGAACCATCGTACAGCATTTCAAACCGGGACAGCTCAAGGTCAAATGTTTGATTGAGTTTTTCGATGTACTCTCGTTTCGTCGTTATGGCTTCAATTTGCAGAAAATGGATGCCATTCGTGTTGTGTCATTCGTGTTGTCTTGTTGTGTAGTATCGGAAAGTTGAAAATTAGAAATCTTGAAGGATCAAAATTAAAGCTGACTTCTTCGATCACCTCACATTTGTTTGTGGTTTTCGCCCAAGCCTCCCTAGATTCACTATCAAATGGCACCCCATGGTGAACCCGCGAGTAGCATTTTTAAACCGGGTTCTGTCGAGGTCAAACCTAAAGGTCAAAGAGTAGTTTGAAGTCCTCGCGATTCGTCGCCATGGGTTCAATTTGCACCCAGTGGGTGTCACTCAACGTGGCTTGCCGTATTATGTTTATACCAAATATAACTAATTTCTAAGATCAATAGTCAAGCTGATTTCTTTGGTTGCCTCGAATTTTTTTACTTCGCCCTAACCTACCCACATCTGGTACCAAGCAATATCCAGTGATGCACCTCAAGTAAAATTTCAAACCGGGATATGTCAATGTCATACCACATGACCGAAGGTTAGCATAAATGGTTCGAAGTCCTCGCGCCTCGTCGCTATGTCTTCAATTTTCATCAAGTGGAGTCATTCAACGTGCCGTGTCGTACTCAAACTGTTTAGAAATCACATTCATTTTCAAAGTCAAAGGTCGAACTCATTTCTTCGGCCGCCCCACTTGTCTTCGTTTTATCCAAAAGCCACCCATGCTTGGTACCAAGAGATAGCCCGTGGGAAACTCTGGAGTAACATTTCAACCCGGGACATGTCAGATCAAGCCTCAAGGTCAGAGATTAGTTAAATTTTCAAAGTCCTCGCGTTTCGCGGCTATGGGTTTAATTTACATTATGTGGGTGTCCTTCGACGTGGCTCGCCGTACGGTGTCAGAATGATGAGATACCGAAATAATTTCAAAGGTGTCGAAGGTCCGGCGTGTTTACAATGCTTGAGTGTAATAGGAATAGGGGAGTCGGATCTATTTTTGTGTGCAGCCTTTGTGATAGCAAGCACTCGTATCCTATATGACAAGGGGCTCCCCAAGAAATCCGTCATAACCTGTTCGGACGATGCTGTCATCGCTAGTTCTTAATTTACACTGCAGCATTGCTATTCCGGACATATGCAATATAGAACTTGTTTTCAGTTTGTCCTCTTAATGGTTCAAAAGAAGTCGTCAAATTTGCAAGAGAGGCTCCAGTGAATGCGCAAAATTGTATAACTAGCCCGAGTTCACAACCGCGAGAGGGCAATGTTGTAATCAGGGGTAGATACAATAATTGTCATGTGGGCACCTGTCTGGAGGAGCGCCATTTCTTTGGGACGGCGCCATTGTGAAAGCACCTGAAGGGACGCCTCTGGCTGCGAAATTCGAGGGAGCGGGTTGCAATCGGCCAATCCCCAAGAGGTGCCTTTCCTTCCAAGGGGGTGGTTTTTTTATTTCATACAGGCGCCTCAGGCTGAAATATTCGAGTGAGTACACTGGAACCTTTTCAGAGGGACGCATTTTCCCAGTTTGACGGACGCCACCATCCACGTGACGCCACCTCAGTTCCATACCCTTTATTCTCCCTGGTTGTCATTGAATCGAAATGTGTCGCGGTAAAACAGGAAACCATGGGAAGGGAAATTGCATGTTCATATTTGCTGCCATAACACCATCGTCCAATGTTTTATGTTTTTCCTGCAACAAGAGGGCAACGATTAACATACTTACAGCATTACTCTTTGGTGATCGTGAAATGGGGTCCAGCACGTACGATACAAAACTAGACGTTCATAGGTAGCCAAAAGTAGTGAAACTTGCTAATTTACGTGGGACATTTAGTCCATAAATTATCATTTCTAACAACAGTAAATATGAAAAATCGAAATACTCATAACGTTGACTTGAAGTGTCTGAAAATCGCGTTGAAAAATGTGGCTGAAATCCAATGATTTTTTTTTTGGTCTCGGTGAGGTCGAGGGAGGGGAGGGAAGGCGGGGCTAGGTCCCTCTATCCTGTTCAAACTTATCGCTTCCCGGGTTTGTTCCCCCCTCCAAATTTCGAATCCGTGGTTGCACCCATGGTGTTAATCGTACTGTGCAATGCCCTTCATATTATACAGTGCCTAAGTATAATGATCTTTAGAGACAGTGCATTTGCTACCCATACCACGCAAATGCACTGGCGGTTAATCTGGAAAGCACGTAAAATCATCGTGAAAGCCGACGTAAGATAACACAATTTAACCGATGGGTGGTGCAATACTTTGTCAACCACATGCGGTGGGCGAGCGGCTTGAAAATGGGAACTAAGTCACTTACGGCTTAATATATCGTAGACAACATACGGCCTGGCTGATTTGTGTGTACTGCCGGTGGAATGATACATTCAGCGTACCCCACAAGGCGTATGCTGAAATTAGGGAGGCATTGGAACATTGGAATAGGGCATTGGAACCTTCCCTCCAGCCATGAGAGGTCGTGGGCCCCCAATAATCGCGCTGGGGTTCTGGAAAAACGTCAAGCTCCCTACAAAACCTGCTGGTGTGCCAAACAATCGCACCGGGGCCCATAAAAATAACATTGGGTGCCAAAACAATCGCGCATAGGCCTCTGCAAATGATGCTGGGGACCCCAAAATCCAACCGAGGCCGTTGCAAATCACATTGGGGGCTTCAAAAATCATTCCGAGACCATACAAATGACGCTGAGAGCTTCAAAAAGTGTGATCAGGCCCCTGAAAATACCGCTGTGACTCCCGAAAAGTTCCGCCGGAATCCCGGAAAATCGAGCCAGGACACCAGAATATCACGTTAAGGCCACAAAAAGTCGGGCCGGGCTCTTGGAAATCACGCTGGACGCCAAAAAGTATTGCCGGGACCCCAGAAAATCACGCTGGGCGCCAAGAAGATTTGCCGGGCTATCAAGGTTATGTTGGGTCCAACAAGTGGGGTCGGGACACCTGATAATCGCACTGTAGCCCCCAAATGGTCGCACCGGGCCCCTGAAAGTCACGCTGGGAGCACGACAAAAGACATGCCGTGGTCCTTGAAAACCACGATGGGCTGCAAAAAGACGGGCTTGGCCCCTGAAAAGCACGCCGAAGGCCTCAATAGTTCGTGCCTGGGCCCCGAAAATAACCCCCCTGCTGTTGACCATGGCCCATACACTTTTTGAGACGTTCTTACGCTTGTGGTTATCAGGGAAGAGGCACAGTAGTGTCGACTTAGTCAAGCTAACCAGTGCTCTCATGCTCACACAGTTGCCCTGACCCCCGGGAAGTGCTTCCTCGATGAGCCCGTTAACCCGTTTTATGGCGTGGTGACCTCCACCCGGATTGCCCAGTCGGTTTCCTTGCAGCCAGTCATGGCGATATTTCTTCACACGAGGGCGTCAACGGTTCGCTTCCCTGACCTTGCCAAGCTCAGGACACTGATCAGGCGAGAGGGCTTGCCGGAAGTAGAGAAGCTTGGGCATACGCTGTAAAAAAGAAGCCTACTTGTCTACCTCGAGTTGCACTTCTAGCGGCTTTATCTTAGTCTCACAACACTGCTTATGCCGCGTTGCACAACAACTCTGTTGTACTTGTATCGCGCGTCTTATTGTGCATGAGTGCAAGCACTACGCTATGCTTTTACAGTGCACTTAAAATGTTTTGTTGTGTCGATGCATTGCGTGATTTATTTGGCTGTTGTGCGACTAGGTATAACCGCCGGGCTGCGGGGCGCCCATAAAAGGTCCTGAATGTACACCCACTAAGTGCACGTAGCCGGAAAATCCTTTTACAGTCTGAGCGCGGACACGCAGCTTCATGTTCAGAGTTGGGATTTTCAAGGCGCAGACTTCTTCCGGATTTTCCATGCCACCACGGTGTGCTCCCAACTCAGTGGCGGAGCAAGAATTTGGTCCGGGGGCGAACATTTGAAGAAGGTCCCATACATAACGAGCTTCATGTTCCCCTCCCCGCCCACTTTTACGACACTCCTCCGATTTCGGTCACTTGATTTTGAAACCTTATATTTCCATAACATACAAAGGCAAAGACAGTGAAATACGTGATATAAAAAAGCATTCGGCACTGGCGTGGCTAATGCGATACCTGCAATCCACGTCAAAAAGTTTGGTAATGACCACGAAAAACTCATGTAGCTGCCGACAACCACGAAATGAAGCCTATTTATGGAAGACAACGGAACATTAACACATCACTAATAAAGGCATGAATATTATTAAATTACGTATAAATACGACTACTCATCTCTACGGACATCAATGTACATGGCTTCTTTCTGTCATCCCCTACGTTCAGAAATAGTTTAATAGGGAGGGTGTCCGTGATAAATGGTAGGACCCGCATTGTTGCGCTTTTTCAACACATTCATGCTTCTTCAAAGTGAGGCGTGTGGGAGGAGGGAAATAAGTGCAATATTTGGGAAAGGGGAAAGGTGACTAGCAACATGTCTGACCAGCTATGCCCAGCAGACACCATCCTGCAAATGTATTTTTCCTTTTTGCCTATCCCTCACCGTCTCGCGGAGGGGGGAATTGCTTCGTCCACTCTAGGGTTCTCCTCGGATGATGAAAAGCCATCAGAAAAAGAAAAGCTGAGAAAAAGATATTCTATTTTTTATGCTGTGATCAGCCAGCCGTGCTCAGGCGAAGTACCCCGGGAGAGGGCACTTGTCGCTTCCTGAGGGGTACTTCCGAGTCGTTGCGATAACAGTCACTGTTCCGAGATTTGTGGGGTGAGGGGTGTCCACAGGTCCAAGAGGGGTAGGGGTTACCACCCCGTCCCATCCACCCGGGAGTGGCGCTAATTTTGCCACTCGGATGCTGACATGACCAATGTAGGATGTCCACCCTGTTGCTCACATTACCATTGTGTGGTGTCTACCCTGCGGGTCACATTATCATTGTGTGGTGTCCACCACGCTACTCACATTACCAGTGTGGGATGCCCACCCGGCTGCTCACATTACCAGTGTGGGATGCCCACCCGGCTGCTCACATTACCAGTGTGGGATGCCCACCCGGCTGCTCACATTACCAGTGTGGGATGCCCACCCGGCTGCTCACATTACCAGTGTGGGATGCCCACCCGGCTGCTCACATTACCAGTGTGGGATGCCCACCCGGCTGCTCACATTACCGGTGTGGGATGCCCACCCGGCTGCTCACATTACCAGTGTGGGATGCTCACCCGGCTGCTCACATTACCAGTATGGGATGCCCACCCGGCTGCTTACATTACCAGTGTGGGGTGCCCATCCGGCCACATTACCAGTGTGGATACCCCAGTGTGGGGTGCCCATCCGGCTGCTCGCATTACCATTATGGGTTGTCCGCCCCGTTACTCACATTACCGGTGTGGGTGCCCATCGCATTACCAGTGTGAGGTACCGGCATAGGTGGGGGACCGGAAGGGGACACGGTGCCCCTCTTAAATCCGTACATTTCACATTGACACGGTGGCGTTCTCGGGAAGGAATCCATCTTCCGGCGCCCTCGCACTAAAACTCAGACGCTGGGGCTCCAGAGCGGATCGGACAGCTGGAGCCGCCACATAGCAACCTTCCCAGGCCAGTTGACTGGGAAAGTCAGCTGACAGTCGGCGCTTCAAGGTCAGGGACTCAGCGGCGTGGCGGGCCGCTCGTGACAGAGCGTTACGCACGCAAGGCGCAGCGACCAAACCGGTGATTTGTGATTCCCCAGAGTTTGGCGGAGGCTCAATTTCCACGCAAAGTTCCGCTTAGCATCGGCTCTGATCACGCAGTACCATTCCAGAAAGCATTGAATATTTTCTGACTGCTGAAAAATATGTGAGTGTTTTCATCTTCTGTTCGGATGCTTTCAGTTTCGCTTCCTTTGCCTGGCGTCATTTCCTGATGTTGTCCCGATATCCTTGCAGCATCGTCCTTCGTTTATTGTGCCACCATTGCACGTTTTGCAGTTCTCAGCCTCTGAATTGTTACGTTATCATAGATTGATAAATATACCCCAGGGATATTGTAGCTAACAGTTTGAAAATCATGGGTACCATAATTGACGTTCTACTCCTTCGACAACGCTTCCATCTCAGAAAACCTTATATGCCTCGCCACTGCGCCGGAGGTCTGCCACACAGTGGAAGCTGTGTCAGCTGCTTGGTTTGTAGTTGACATTGGTGCGGTGTGCCCAGTGCACAGTGTTGCATCGTGCATCCTTAGTGGTGATTGATGTCAGGATGTCTCGTGTGGTGACGGTGTTGAGTGGTCCTACAAGTGTCTTGATTAGCCCGCTTCTGCAGGTGCATCGTCAAGAGCCTGCTCAGCGAGGTTGTCGTCAGGCTAATGCAGCATATATGCTACATTTGCCGGTGAGATATATCTCACCGGCACTAGCGGATCCAGGGGGAACTGGGGGAATTTGGCCCCCCTCCCCCTCCATCGTACAATAGAGATGTGGTGTCTCGCCAGCACGTTCGAGTGCACCCCCTTCCCCTCCACTCAACGAGTTTTTCCAGCCGATATGGTAACCCTCAGAGCAAAAGAGGGGCATATTGCGCCCCTCCAGAATTGTCTCCCCCCAGATCAAAACACTTGGATCAGCTCCTGCCCTCGCGTTGCACAGTACTTAGTCCCCGGATATGCATTGAAATCTGGAAGCTATCTTGGTCTGACCTTGTCTGTCTTCAAGATGGTTGGTATACATGGTGTATCATGACTAGGAAATGGCTTTAAGGCTAATTAAATGCTGATTGATCACGAAGTACCCCTTCCCACCATCCTTGGGTTAATGTTCCTTCACCGTCAAATGCCTGCATCCGCCAGTAGACAGATCTATGATTAGTCCGTCCCTGCTTCAAGCCAAAACCAAGCCAATATACTAATCGTAAAGCACCCAAGTATATTTAGAATCGTTTTGCGCTGCAACATATCTGAAGTAGTGTTCATTTCTGGCGTCCCAGTCAGAGATTTTCAGCAGTTCACCTGCTGAAGTCGTGGTCACAAGGCGGTGTAGTTGCTGCACAACATCGCCAGAGGCAGACCCAGACTACGGGCACATCGGCACATTTCCCCCGAGATGATTGGTCTGGACCGGACATACGCTTCCCTACGACCACCAGCCGCTGTGATCAGGACCACCACGGTACACACCATGGTCAATGCCATTGGTCAGGACCACAACGGAACACCACGGCCAATGTCATTGGCCAAGGTGAACGCCAGTGATTGCTATCAGTCCAGCAGAACAGTATGTGTTGGAGCGACGCCTGGGGGCACCAGACGTCACGCTTCGCGGAATGCGGCCGACGGAAATCGCTTCGTTTCGCGATACACCGCCAATTTCACCAATATTGTTAGCCGGGCGAATTTCACCTGTCGGCCCTGATCGGCACCCCACAGCGTCGGCCGTGCCATCGGTCTGGAGCCGACATCCGCACCACCGCTGCCACCATGCAGGGGAGGAACGCGGCTTCTGCCGGGTAGAGAGAGAGTACATGCGGAGTACGTATACCGCCTTCCCAGTGCAGGTAGCCGCGTGGCCTGGCGTGGCGAGCCTCACGGGCAGCAGTTACAACGTCCCCACCGCGCCGCCCCACCTTGGCCCAATTACCGCGGCCCGGCCCACCACGTCGGTGACGTCACGCAAACAGTTGACGTCACGATGTCAATGGACGGCGGAGGAGCCGCCACGCCGGTCAAGCGTGACTTGGTCGTCCGCCGACGGCAACACGCAGCCACCGAAAGCTGACTGGCTGTCGTACCAACACGCGTCAGTCGGGTACTGACAGATATAGTGCACAACACGCGTCTATCAGGTACTGGCAGGTCTAGTGTGCAACACCCGTCCATTGGACACGGATATATATTGTGCACTACACCCGCCATCGGGTACTGACAGGTCTAGTGCACAACACTCGTCCATCAGGTACTGGCAGGCCTAGTGCACAACACCCGCCCATCGGGCACTGATAGATATAGTGCGCAACACCCGTCCATCGGGCATTGACTCTTCTAGGATTTCATAACACGGGCGAAATTTTGTGGGGGCTCCTTCGGCAAAAAAAAAATTGGCCGTGGGAGTGCATTCGATATCTTCCAGAATTAGCGCGCTTATCCCCGGAGAGGCTCCCAATCTCCGCCGAGGTGCTAAGGGGAGGGTGGTCGTCCCCAGGGAAGACGTCCTCTTCCCCTCCTCTTGGGAAGCTCAAACAATGACATTAGGAGCGGTGAGCGGCTGTATGTTTGTGGGTGGGGAGGGGGGGGGGAGGGGCGAGAAGTGTGGACATGGCAGATTTCATGTGACACGAATTCACTGGATGCTCGCACGGGCATGTCGAGCCGACACGTTGGCCGACGCTGGCAAGGCGTACCAGTGTTACGGGCCGGTGTGACGGACCAGTGTGACGGGCCGGTGTGACGGACCGATGTGACGGACCAGTGTGACGGGCCGGTGTGACGGACCGATGTGACGGGCCGGTGTGACGGACCGATGTGACGGGCCGGTGTGACGGACCGATGTGACGGACCAGTGTGACGGGCCGGTGTGACGGACCAGTGTGACGGGCCGGTGTGACGGACCAGTGTGACGGGCCGGTGTGACGGACCGATGTGACGGACCAGTGTGACGGACCAGTGTGACGGACCGGTGTGACGGACCGGTGTGAAGGGCCGGTGTGACTGGCTGCCAGACGGGGAACAGATCGCCGAGCAGCCCGCCTGGACCTCCTCCGGCGAGGCCGTGCCGCTATAAAAGCCGTCGCCGCCCGGACGCCGGCAGCACTTCACCGGGATCATGGGCGGCGGCGTGGACACGAGAGCACTGGTGAGTGTCACTCCGGCGGGTGTCCGTCCAGGTCATGGGTGCCACTCTGACAGGTGTCTGTCTCGGAGGTCATGGGTGCCACTCCGACAGGTATCTGTCCAGGAGGTCATGGGTCCACTCTGACAGGTGTCCATCCCGGAGGTCATGGGTGCCACTCCGACAGGTATCTGCCCAGGAGGTCATGGGTCCACTCTGACAGGTGTCCATCCCGGAGGTCATGGGAGCCACTCCGACAGGTGTCCGTCTCGGAGATCATGGGTGCCACTCCGACAGGTATCTGTCCAGGAGGTCATGGGTGCCATTCTGACAGGTGTCTGTCTCGGAGGTCATGGGTGCCACTCCGACAGGTATCTGTCCAGGAGGTCATGGGTCCACTCTGACAGGTGTCCATCCCGGAGGTCATGGGTGCCACTCCGACAGGTATCTGCCCAGGAGGTCATGGGTCCACTCTGACAGGTGTCCATCCCGGAGGTCATGGGAGCCACTCCGACAGGTGTCCGTCTCGGAGATCATGGGTGCCACTCCGACAGGTATCTGTCCAGGAGGTCATGGGTGCCACTCCGACAGGTGTCCGTCTCGGAGATCATGGGTGCCACTCCGACAGGTATCTGTCCAGGAGGTCATGGGTGCCACTCTGACAGATGTCCGTCTCGGAGGTCATGGGTGTCACTCCGACAGGTATCTGTCTCGGAAGTCATGGGTGCCACTCTGACAGGTGTCCGTCTCGGAGGTCATGGGTGCTACTCTGACAGGTGTCCGTCTCGGAGGTCATGGGAGCCACTCCGAAAGGTGTCCGTCTCGGAGGTCATGGGAGCCACTCTGACAGGTGTCCGTCCCGGAGGTCATGGGTGCCACTCCGACAGGTATCTGTCCAGGAGGTCATGGGTGCCACACCGACAGGTGTCCGTCCAGGAGATCATGGGTGCCACTCTGACAGGTGTCCGTCTCGGAGGTCATGGGTGCCACTCCGACAGGTGTCCGTCTCGGAGGTCATGGGTGCCACTCTGACAGGTGTCTGTCCAGGAAGTCATGGGAGCCACTCTGACAGGTGTCCGTCCCGGAGGTCATGGGTGCCACTCTGACAGGTGTCCGTCCCGGAGGTCATGGGTGCCATTCCGACAGGTGTCCGTCTCGGAGGTCATGGGTGCCATTCCGACAGGTGTCCGTCCCGGAGGTCATTGGTGCTATTCCGACAGGTGTCCGTCCCGGAGGTGCCGTGCTGGACATAGGTCTCAGCACAGCGCACTCTGATCACTCTTTAACACCCCTGCATCGCCATCAGATGGACGTGTTGTGTTAATGCTGGACTGCTGGTCTGATCACCGTCTGGTCTGATTGAATCACTTTCCTTGCTATATATCAAGAATATGTGTTAGCTCTCTTTACGTTTATGCCAAGGTACCTCCGGCTATATCATTTCGTCCAATATTTTCGCCTAATTTCTTCCGATACCATCGACACTCAGAACCAGGATGTTCTGAGTATCGAAGGTATCCAAGCACATCGCGGATATTTAAGATGACAAATCTGAAACGTTTTTCATCCCGATGGACCTGGGACCATAGCTGACGTTGCTTATATTGCGATTCCGTGGTAAAATATATTCCCATAAATTTCACTTCCAATTGATACCAATATCCCAATTTGGTGCACCTCACCTCGTCCGTGCTGAGCCACACTACACCTCACGCTTCCGTGGGCCGTGTTGTTCCCCTGCGACAGTCGTGTTGATGGCGACACTGATGGAGGTGTGGTTGCAGGTGCTGCTGTCGGCTTTGCTGGCGGCTGTCACGGCCGGCCATCACCCGTCGCCCAGGGCGTACAGCTCCGGCGGCCATGGTCATGCGTACGGCTACTCTCTTCCTTCTGGACACGCCCGTTTCACGTCATACACCAAACCACACCACTACACACCCGCTAAGGTCCACCTCCCCCACGACAAGATGCGTTACTACGCGCCTCGTACGGTCGCCGAGTACGTCCGCGAGCCCGTGGTCAAGGTGGCCGAGGCTCCTGAAGTCATTGTTAAGGAGGTCCCCAAGTATGTGGTCCGGGAGGTCCCCAAGGTCGTCATCAAGGCAGTACCCAAGACAGTGATCAGAGAGGTCGTGTTGCCCCACGTGGTGCTTAGGCCGGTGCCAATTCGTCACGAGGTGAGCTACACCCCTGCTGTTCAACCAATCCATGCTGCTCCGGCTGTGGCGACATTCCACGCCTTCCCTGCTGTGCAGGCTGTGCACGCCGCCCCTGCTGTTGCGACAGTTCATGCCGCTCCAGCCGTTGCTGCAGTCCATGCTGCCCCCACCGCGACCTTTGCCCTGGGGGCCGCCTTCCCGTACGTCGGCGCCGTCAGCTCTCAGTTCCATGCGCAGGACGAGCTGGGTCAGTACGACTATGGCTACTCCAACCCGAGCTCGTCCAAGCAGGAGGTGAAGACAGCTGACGGCGTGGTTCGTGGCGGCTTCAGTTACGTTGACGCTTACGGCCAGACCCAGGTGGCCTCCTACGTCGCGGACGCGCTTGGTTTCCGCATTGCCCGTACGGACCTGCCAGTGGCGTCCGTGGCTGAGATGGTAGTCTAGATGGACGAGGTAGCAGCTGCCCGAGTGGCACAGAGAGCGATTCTGGTGTACCCTCTCGGCTGCTCCGCCTCACACTAGCCGCAGGGCCGGTTCCCGTACGCCACCTCTGCGCCTCACTTCTCCTACACTATTCCTTACACGGCCTCGCATCCCCTGGCCGCCGTAGCTCACTACGTCACCGGCACGCCTGTGGCCGACGCCTACGCCGCGCCTTACGCCTACGCCGCACCGGTGTCGCGTACCTCTCAGTTCTACGCCCAGGACGAGCTGGGCCAGCACAGCTACGGCTACCAGGGCGGCTCGTCCGTCTGCCCCAGATCGTGCAGGACACTACCGAAGTGGCAGCGGCCAAGATGGCGCACGCCGGGGCCCTGGTCGCCGCCGTCGCCACCGCCTAGTCCAACGTCACTAACGCTCGTGACGTCATCGCCTCATGCTCATCATGACGTCATCGCCAGCATGACCCGGTTGGAAGTGCAACACCAGTCTGCTGACGTGGCAGGACCGGCCGTAGTCTGCGAGTGATGGCAGAAGTGCAGCCGGTCATCTCATCTCATCATGTTCACGAATGTCACTATCCTGCATGTGGGTAGTGAGCAGCACCTGGTGCTCAGGCCATCCCAGATGGTCACTGTGTCGTCCTTATCTCGTACAAATAACTCAAGTGTGACATAAATATAAGCATTCTATTTGTATCTCACTGTTGTTTGCCTGCATACACCGGGGGGGGCACGTACAGCATCCAACGCTGAAGTAAGTTGTGTAGTTGGTTGACACCTTCAGGAGGCTGATGCGCAAGCATTCGTAGCATCGTATCTTATGAGGGGTGCATAAGCAACATTTATCAAGTGTCAAAACCCGTACCCCGCCATACGGCCTGCATTGAGAAGTATGGGGTCAGAGGGGCACAATGCGCCACAACTCACCTCTTAAATTTAGTTCACCATGTTTAGCAGCAAGTTATGTTCAGTAAGCTCACATTATAGATTGGTTAATGTGATGGGCAGGCCATGATTCCAAGGTATTATACGCAGCTATGCCTGATCACACTGAGGAAAATCTGACAGCAAAGCTTCTCAGACAGATGCAGGCGTGGAGACTGTAGACCCTATATCTTTTGTGAGGCATGAGCTCCATCGTCGTTGCTTTGGTCCCACTGTCGTCGTCTTGGCCCCACCGACCTTGTTCGTAGAAGAGCAAGGCTGGCGGGGTAATGACGTATGAATATGGGATGGGCTCCATCGACCAAAGTGGCAGTACTTGTTGCACCCATGCATCACATCGGTGGGGATGGGCTTGGAGAAAGCATACGACGGCCTGGGTCGAGTCCCTGACAAATGACGTGGATCACAGCTGAATTGACGGTAGCCATTAGTCCCGCATGAACAATGACCTGGATAACAGATAAGTTGACAGTAGCCATTAGTCCCATGTGACAAATGACGTGCATCACAGCTGAGTTGACGGGAGTCCCGCATGCTTAGCGTGTTGCTTTTCTTGAGGTACTCAGGTAAGTAACTGACAGTATAGGAGGTAGCGATTTATAGTGAATGGTAGTTGGCTTTTTTGTCGGTTGTTTAGCGAGTTAATTTGAATATAAATATAGGCATAAGCTGCAGCGTTTTGGATGGTTTCGACCAGGATGCAGGCACTAGAGGAAGAGATTAGGACCCTTAAGGCAGAGCTTTCAAAGTTCAAGGCTGCCCTTGGTGCACAGGGTACGCATGATAAAGCAATAAGGGGTCACTCCGTAGCAGGGACATCATATGCCCAGGTGGTCACAGGCCACCAGGTAGCTGAGGCTTCCCCTACTGTGGAGGTGGCTGGGATCTCTCGAGAAGGGAGTGTTAATAGTGAACAGAGGAGGGGTAGTTCTGGTAGGTCACAGGAGGGGAAGTGGCATGAGGTCAGGGGGTGGAGGCTTTGGAGACGCGAACCTAAGGAAAGGGTCAGTGAGTGGCAGGTGGCAGGTGGTAGGAGCGGGAAGAAGCATAGCCGAACGGCCCAGCGGGCAGGCATATTAACATCAAATAGGTTTCAGGCATTGGATGACTGCCCCCAGGATAGTAGTAGTAAGGAGTCAATGCTGGCCGTAGGAGACTCTCGTGTGCGACATTTAGAGCGGGTATTTTGTAAAGGTAGGAGGGACAGGAGGTGCATCACCAGGCCTGGTGCCAAGGTGAGGGACCTGGTACCTGTGGTGGCACAGGTCACCAGTGATCACCAGTTTAATACAGTCATAGTGCATGTAGGGGTAAATAACATAGGTCCTGCTAGGAGTGAGGAGCTTCTGCGGGAGTACAGGGCCCTTCTGGCCACCCTGAAGAATACCAATAGAGTCATTGTAACAGCAATTTTGCCTAGGGCTAGAGCCTCCCCTGAGTGGAGCTCTAGGGCACTGGCAGCTAACGCCAGGGTATGTAAGGTCTGCCATGAGCTAGGTTTTACATTTGTAGACGAGTGGAGCAGGTTTTATGCATCGTGGGACCTCTATCAGAGGGATGGCCTGCACTTCCCTGAGAAGGAGGTCCATGTGTTAGGCAAAGTGTACGAGCATGTCCTTCAGGGAAACTAGGAAATTGGGTGGGGAGGGATGAAATTGCATTGCCAACTCAGGAATATTCCAATAGTGTCAGCCAAGGCAATAGAACCTCAAAGTCTGCAAATAGGGACATCAGCAGTTCAAGGGGACAGAGTGATAGTTCATCTAGTGATAAAAGAACTCCTCAGTATGAAAAAGCCAAAGGTGGTTATGGAGCATTTGTTAAGTGTATGATGTTTAATGCTCAGAGTATCCGTTCAAAATTTGATGAGTTCAAGTGTGATGTTGCTGAGGAGGAACTAGATTTTGTTTGCATTACGGAGGCATGGGTCAGTGAAGGGTATTTTGGAGATAACTTGCAGGACTATTAGATCCAGGGATACAATATGTTTTCGTGCAATAGGGGTCCAGCAATGAAATGGGGTGGTGTAATGCTCTATGTGAATAGCTTATTCAGTTTTCAAAAAGTAGCAGGTGGGGATAAAAATGTGTGTGGAGTCCATTTGGCTTGATGTCACTGTGGGAAAAGGCAACAGCAATACTCTTAGGATAGGAGCTTTCTACCGATCAGGAACCCTGCCACATTCTCAGCAACTGGAGCTTAACAAGGTGATTTATGAGGAAATCGGTAGAAACTTTAAGAGGAAGTGCCCTATTCTTGGTGACTTTAATCTAAAAGGTTATGAAAATGCTGGTGTTGGCTCCCCATCATGCAAAATGTTTAGGAAATGCCTTGAAGAGGACCTGTTCTTACACCAGTTTGTATCGGAACCTACCAGGCATGGCTCATTCTTGGACCTTGTATTCTCGGATTTAAGTGACTTGGTTCAAGACTTGACTGTAGGCGAAACTCTGGGAAGAAGTGACCATAACATAGTTAGATTCAAAGCACATGTAGGGGAAATTATAAAGGGTACTTTGGTAAAGTTTCCAAATTTCAACAGAGCAGACCTTGACTGCATGAGAGCTGCTTTAAGTGCCATCAGATGGGAAGACAAATTCTCCAATTTAAATGCTTGTGAAATGTGGGAAAAGTTCAAATCTTACTTCAAGGAAATTCAGATTAGACATGTCCCCCAGAAGCAAAGACGCAAAAGAAGGGTAGGAAAGCCAGCATGGCTTCCACCAGACTTGATAAAAGCAATTAAGGCTAAGAAAACTGCATTAGAGTCTTTAAAGAAGCCTCAAATGTCGTTAATCTAAAGGCGTATCGAAAAGCTAGAGACACTGTGAAGCAAAAACCCAGAGCAGCAAAGCGAGCTAAAGAACTGGATTTAGCTAGAAACTGTAATGGGGACAGTAAGAAGTTCTTTAGTTTCTACAAGCTGAGTAAAGTTTCTAGCACAATTGGTCTACTGGAAGTAGACGGGACTACATTGGGTGAGGATAGTGAGATGGTTGAGGAGCTGAGCAAGCAGTTTAAATCATTGTTTACATTGGAAGATATGACCAATCTGCCGACCGTATACCATAGTTCAGTGACAGGGGATCTGACAAATGATGTTGATTTCATTGATAGTGATGTTGTTTACAATCATATCAGGAAAATAAAGCCAAAGAAGGCAGCAGGACCTGATGATATTTATGCCAGGGTGTTGCGGGAAACTGAAAAGGAACTGGCATTTCCACTTAGTATAATATTTTGTAGATCAGTTTCACAAAAAGAAATTCCAACCGATTGGAAAAGGGCAAATGTAGTTCCTATTTTCAAGAAAGGAGAAAGAGGGAAAGTTGAAAACTATAGGCCAGTAAGTCTCACATCCCCAGTCTGCAAGGTTTTCGAATCAATTATCAAGGATAGAATAGTTAGTTATCTGGAAGGTAGCAGATTGATTCAAGATACTCAACATGGGTTTAGAAAAGGGCGATCGTGTCTCACAAACCTCTTGGACTTTTTGAACTTCGCCACAGAACAATTTGATCAGGGAAATCAGGTTGATGTAGCATATCTTGACTTTAGTAAGGCCTTTGACAAGGTACTCCATAAACGGTTAATGATACAGCTTCAGTCCCATGGTATTGCAGGTAGCATCTTAAAATGGATAGAGTTGTGGCTTTCAGATAGACAGCAAAGAGTAATGCTAAATGGTACAAAGTCGTCATGACATAATGTTCTTATTGGAGTCTCCCAGAGGTCAGTACTGGGCCCGCTACTGTTCATTATATTTGTAAATAACATTGAAAGTGGCCTAAGCAGTAAAGTTTTGAAATTTGCAGATGATTTGAAGGTCTTTAGGGCAATAACAGGTCAAGATGAGCATATCTCGCCGCAAAAAGACTTAGACGAACTTGTGAAGTGGTCCGAAGAATGGCAAATGAAATTTAATTTTGATAAGTGCAAAAGCATGCATGTAGGTAAGCAGCATATGAAGGCTCCATACTTGATGGGTGGCCAAGTGCTATCAGTGACTCAACAGGAGAAGGATTTAGGTGTTATTCTAAACACAAAACTGGGGGCATCAGAACAGACCAAGGAAGCCAGGAAGAAGGCACTGAGAATGCTCGGGGCAATAAATAGGAATGTATCATACAAAAGTGAGGAAGTGATCAGGAAGCTTTACTCTGCATATGTCAGACCACATTTGAAATACTGCATCCAAGCTTGGCCTCCTAGCTATGAAAAAGATTGTTGGCTTTTAGAAAGAGCGTACAAAAGAGGGCTACAAAAATGGTTAATGGCCTAAGCAACCTTGCATATGAGGAAAGATTGAAGAAGTTGAATTCTGCAATTAATTCTGCAATTAGGGGTCATAAATTCAAAATTAAAGTTAATCACAGCAGAACAAGGTTAAGGCAGACTTTTTTTTCACCAGCAGGGTAGTAGAACACTGGAACCAGCTACCAGAAAACATTGTAAGTAGCAGCACATTGAACATCTTTAAAAACAGCATAGACAATCATTATAAGAATAGAGGGCTTGCTTTTCAGTATTGCAGGGAGGGCTGATTGACAGATTTGGTGGGCAATTGGTTCAGTGCACAGAGTGCAACCAAGAGGGGCCCTTGTGGCTCATAGTTGCACTGATATTTTATGTCTTTATGTCTTTATGACAAATAACGTGGATCACAGCTGAATTGATGGTAGCCGTATGACAAATGACATCAATCACAGCTGAGTTGACGGTAGCCATTAGTCTCGTACGACAAATGACGTGAATCACAGCTGAGTTGACGGCAGCCTTTAGTACCGTATGACAAATGACGTGGACAACAGCTGAGTTGACGGTAACCATTAGTACCGTATGACAAATGACGTGGACCACAGATCAGTTGACGGTAACCATTACGAAAACATTGGTAAGCGATGCACGATAAATGTCAACCGGGCAAATATGTCTAAAGCAAACATATGTATTAGCAAAGTTAAGCTCCATATGTTTGAAATTGTCATTGATGGTGGGTGAAGTTATCGGTATGACAATGCAATTGTTCATTTGTTGCTTTGCAGATTTTTCCCTTCAGATAATTCGGTTTTAAATGCGTCACCATCAGATATTCGCAACAATCGCAACAGTATGACAACTTATGGTTGCGAAGGGGGAGAAAATCTGACTATTTCCCTATTGCAAAATGTTCATTTTTGCAGCAAGTGTTGCATAGTTAATTCACTATCCCATCTAAATCATTGTTAGTGCAAAAACGTGCTGCATCACCTATGTTTTCTAAGTAGCATGGTGTGTTTCAATTTTTATCTCTGGCTTTCTTCTTATCAGTATATAGCTAACATAAGTTATTCGAGGGCAATATCAACATCGGTGGGCCATGGCCCCCACAAAAGGTTGCAAATCGACTCCCCTGAAGGAGAGGATGTTGATAATGAAGTTATGCATCCTGGCGTACTGTACCACATGATGTAGTTAACTCCACTATTGGTTCGTTGATTTAGAACAATGCAAAATTCCTCAAAATGCCACGCTCGGTCTCAGATTGTGATCTTGTGAAGCTTAAAATGTGTACAAAGTTTTTGTTTTGGTGTAGTTTCGTGTCATGTAATACCTAAATCAGGAGCGAATGGGTACGTCAAAGAATCTGAGGTTCTCCTGAGTCAACTGAAGATGTAGGCCGACGTCACGTATGTGTACTGCAACTGTACGCCAGTGTTGTGCCCAGCGAGCTGCACCTGTAGGCCATGGTGATACCCGGTAAGCTGTATTTCTTCCGAAGTATCTGCGAACTGCAATTGGGTTCAACATCACCAGGGCTTCGTCTGCAGGTTGCATCTGTAGATCACTGCTGTCTCTGACAACTGCAGCTGTAGCTACGGTATAGCTCCATGGCATAAAAAGATCAGTGCAACTATGAGCCACGAGGGCCCTTCTTGGTTGCACCCTGGACACTCAACCGGTTGTCCACCAAATCCGTCGATCGGCCCTCACTGGAAAACTGAAAAGCAAGCCCTCTATTATTAATATGATTGTCTATGCTGTTTCTAAAGATGTGCAGAGTGCTGCTACTGACAATCGTTTCTGACAGCTGGTTCCAGTGTTCTGCTACTCTGTTGGTGGAAAAAGTATGTCTTAACCTTGTCCTGCTGAGCTTAACTATAATTTTGAACTTATGACCTCTAAATGCATCATTTCTGTTAAATTCATACGATTCCCTGAGATATCCCTTCTCCTGACCATGGACAAACTTAAGGACCTCGATGAGATTTCGTCTCAGCCGTCTGTATCTGAGTGAAAACATATCAAATTTATTCAATCTTCCTTCATACGCCAGGTTACTTATACCATTAACTATTTTTGCAGCCCTCTTTTGTACTCTCTAAAAGACAACAATCTGTTTCATAATGATGAACTGCAGTTGAACGTTAGTCTAGTTCCCAGGGACTAGACTGGCACCTGTGGGCCAGACTGCGCCTATAGAGAAGTGTTATCTCAGGAACTGCATCTGTCGGTGGGTGCTTCCTCTGTGAATTACACCTGCAGGCCACTGCTGTCTCAGTGAACTGCACCTGCAGGCCACTGCTGTCTCAGTGAACTGCACCTGCAGGCCACTGCTGTCTCAGTGAACTGCACCTGCAGGCCACTGCTGTCTCAGTGAACTGCACCTGCAGGCCAGTGTCGACTCATTTAACTGCATATGTAGGTCAGTGTCATCTGTGTGAACTGTAGCTGTAGGTCAGTGTCGTCTGTGTGAACTGTAGCTGTATGTCAGTGTCGTCTCTGTGTGAACTGTAGCTGTAGGTCAGCGTCGTCTGTGTGAACTGTAGCTGTAGGTCAGCGTCGTCTCTGTGAACTGTAGCTGTAGGTCAGTGTCGTCTGTGTGAACTGTAGCTGCAGGTCAGTGTCATCTGTGTGAACTGCTCCCGTATGACAGCGTTATCTCTGTGAGGTGTAACTACGGGCCAGTGCATCCGTAGACGGTTCTCCACGCCTGGCCAGGTACAAGGATCAGACAGATAAGGACAAAAGGACACAGTCGACGCTCGCGCAGCGCTTCCGGTGTAGAGGCTGGATCGACGGCCAAGGTCACCGGAGCCTCGCCCCTGCCCTGTCATGCGAGTCATGGTCCAGACAAGGGCAGACGCTCCGCCCTGGGGCGCCACGCTCACGGAGACGCCCGTCGTTGACCTTGAAGAGCGCGAGGACACCTTCGGACGGAAGGTCGCGGCGCATTTGATAGGTAAGCACCTCAGGACTTAATTTGGCGCCAGGTACTAGCTTGACACTCCCGTGTAGGTGATGGTGCGGGAACTATCCCGAAATGTGTGGGGTGGGGGCGAGTCAGCAGAGCCAGTTCTTAGTCGATTTTCCCCAAGAAACGCCGATAGAATCAATGTTAAATTCCATTAAAACTTGGGGTGAATGTGTCGCTTCCTCGTCTCTCCCCTCTTCTGATTCCTACGCGCATGCGTATAGACATGGGACCCTTATGCTGTATTGTTCAATGGAGGAAGTGCGGTTTATGTCGGCATGCCTGGAGTTTGCTTCGTGTCACTCCACTTCGACCTTCAAGGAGACTGCCCGTTATCAGTCCTGCTTTTCAAAATATGCAGACCTGGCTACCTACCAGTTCAATTCATAGAAAAAAAGTACAGCTAGAATGAATTCTACGTTATCTACGATGTTACATACTGTCAGTGGCGTACCGAAGGGGTCAGGGCATAGTTTTTTTTTTCTCTTGGGATTTACCCATCAAATTGCATGAGATTGTTCTTGTCAGGATATGAAACACTCACCACGAGATAGTCGTGTGGGAATCCCATGCGATTCTCTATGAGAATACACCATGGGATTTCGGCGAAACAGTGGTCGGCGCCATTAGCCGTGAATGTGCATAAAGTGTGTCGTGAACCAACCAATAAACAAACAAACACCATGGGATTTAATGCAACCCCTGTGGATGTATCATGTGATTTATGAGATTCTGTATGTGGTGACTCATTCCCAATGTGACTTATTGCAGCCCCTATGGAAATCCAGTGCACTTTCATGTTCCCACGGGAATGCCATGGGAACACCTGTGACCTACAATCCCCCTGGCGTTCCCCATGGCATGGGATCATATAGAATCCCTGTGGGAACCGCAGACAATGCCAGTGGGATTCTTTAGCGGTCCTCGAGGGATTCTATACTATTCACAGCGTGAAACTTTCCGGGATTTCCACTGGGAAATCTCTGTGGCAAGCCCAAACCCTGGTGAGATTTATGGACCAGAATAAACCCCACTGAGATTCCCAGAGCATGTTCGCAGAAGTCGCATGGAAGGGCGTGCGACACGCATATGTTGAAAGACATACAAACGATATTAAACGTTCATGTGTAAGTGTTCACGAGGTCAGCCAACGTGTTGCCTATCAGGCACTTCCAGCACTCCCACTGCGGGGTCGACGCTGCGGCGGCTATCGAAAGCGACGCCGGCGCATGTCGGAGACGTCGAGTTTTATCTTAAGGAAAATTGGTGGAAAAATTCCAATGAAAAAAATTTGCGTCCTTGCATGCGTAGTTGGACTAGGTTTTGCTAGGGTATGTCACATTATTGTCCGTACCTCAAGACGTTCGAAATTATTTCGATATCTCAACATTCGGACACCGTACGGTAAGCTACGTCGAATGACACCCACATATTATAATCTGAACCCAGAAGACGAAACGCGAGGACTTTGAAAAAATAGCCTTCGACCTTGAGGCTTCACCTGACATGTCACGGGTTTGAATGTTACTCGAGGGTTCCTCATGGCCTATCTCTTGATACCAAACATCGGCAACTTTGGGAGAAAACGAAGAAACGCAGGGTGACCGAAGAAATGAGCTCGACCATCGATTTTCTAAATTTTATCTCTACATTTTCTAAATGTGATTTCTGAACGGTTTGCAAGGGCACCTCACGGAACGTCGAATGACACCCACTTGATAGAAATTGAAGACATAGCGACGACACGCGAGGACCTGGATACATTTAAGCTAACCTTCGATCTTATTGTTTGACGTTGACATGTTCCGGTTTGAAATGTTACTCGTGGTTCACTACGGGCTATTTATTAACACCAGATGTGGGTAGGTTAGGGCGAAGAAAAAAGTTCGAGGCGATCGATGAAATCGGTTTGACTTTTGACCTTGGAAATTAGTTCGATTTAGTAGCATTATAATATGGCACAAGCCACGTCGAATGACACCCACTTGGTGTAAATTGAACCCATACTGACGAATCGCGAGGACTTCAAATAATTCAAATTAACCTTTGACCTTCAGGTTTGACTTCGGCATATTTCGGTCTCAAAATCTTACACGGTTGTTCACCACAGGTTATCGCTTCATACCAGATCTTGGCAGGCCTAGGTGAAAAATATGGAAGACAACCGAAGAAACCAGTTTGCGTTGAACCTTGACCGTTAAAGTACTAATGTGAGGCCTAGGTAGTTCCTTCCAGCGTGTTCATTACAGGCACAAGCATTTGTGGTAATCGGTTCTAACGATCATAAACTCGTCGCTGAATGCCGATGCCAATACAAATACACCTCTGACGAACTCATCGCTTAATACGAATACAAATACGACGCTAACTTGACGTACGTGCTTAAGGCTGCCCGTGACTTCCCTCAATAGTCTTCAAGGTGCACAAAGACACCCAGAGTCACATTTGCTCCAAATTTCAAGATATATCGGTATATGAGCAGGGGAATGTAACGTAAAACGCATAAAGCCCCGCGAGAATACAAATTTGTTACATAGCAGAATATAACTTTCAACCAAAGCGAAGACAGATTGTCAAGGTTCATTTTATACAAGAATTGTCTGGAAGCAGACATTTATAACGTTTGCTAATTTGCCATTTGCAGATGTCGTGACGACAGATGGCCTGTGAAACCCATTGATGGGACAGATCGGCTTTTTGTGTTTTTGGTAATCCTTTCGCATTTTCCCCTATATAAATTTTTAAGTATAATTTTGCGGCGATGATTCTCAGATAGCTGAGGCTTAGAGGGACACGCAAAAAATATGAGAGATAAATCGCCACTTTTAAGAAATTGGGGGACATGTACCCCCACCCCACCCCAGTGGGTACACCGATGCGTCAGTGGAGAGAAACCATGCAATGAATGTCAGCTGGTCTCCAAACCTGTTTGAACAGATTTCGTTCGTATTGCATATAAAAGGTAAGACTCAGATCGCGAAGGAACATATGCTTTGAATAGAAAAAGATGCATTTTATCTTAAGGTTTGAGGATTCTGACTCTATCTCTCTTTATTCCAAAATGACAGCGTGATAAGTAACCCGTAAAAAGCATTGCATGTAAGAAGGACTTCGGCAGTTTAAAACAAGTGACGTTACGGTAAGTACCAATCGGACGGTTGTACCGTATGTTAGGGGCATTGGTTGTGGGACTTGGCACCAGGGGGCGGTCAAGTTGTTCCGGCCCGTGACGTAACCAAGGCGGTGTTCGGCAGCACTTTGCGTGCATCTCAAGCCAAAACGGCCAGTGTTTGCCACGGCTTTACGTACGCAATTTTCATTATATAAAGGCAAATTTGGCACTATACGAATACCTGGACAATTTTGCACACGAATCAAGATCGATTTTACTTGTATCTTCCATAAAACGTATGTTTCCTTGACGGTAAACGAAAACACCACACAAAACTGACCGGCCGACTCCCAGAGGGCGGGGCCTAAGTCGTTGCCATGACGACCGGCTGGCCCTCAAGGCCAATTGTGCGCCGAGGCTTGACAGAAAAGGAAGTAGCTGTTAAATGAAATTGAACGTTCTTTCTCATTCTTTGTACCCTCTACTTCATGTCATCCTTTGCTTTCTGGTATCAGCTGAATATAGGAGAAAGCAAAGCACGGCATAGTACCATATGCTCTTTTCTGAAGAAAATTGTATTTTCGCGGAATACTCAATGGAGTAGTAAATTTAATTAGGCATGTTGATCTCACCAAGGACCATTTGAAGAAGAAAAAAACTCGCGATGCTCAAAAATCGCTTATAATCTCGTACTTCTTAATTAGATTTAGACATGTTGACTTCGCCAAGGACCATTTAGAAATTCACAAGAAGGCTCTAAAATCCTTGAAAATCTAGAATTCAGAAGTTAGATTTAGACATCGTGACTTCTCCAAGGAACATTTATAAACTCACAGCGCGCCGAAATCTCTGAAATCTCAAAAATCTCTTATAATATCCAAAAATATCTTATAATCTCCCAAATCTCTTATAATCTCCAAGTTGTAAGTTATATTTAGACATAATTTATGCCATATAAATCATTAACGCTCTGGGGAGAAACTCATTATTTTATCAAAATCACACGATGACCTTCCTTCGATGATTACAACAATAGTCGGAAGTTACTTAGATGGTGTATATTCTGGTACAACCCTTCATAAAACAGCAAAAAATATGCAATTCAAACCAACGGTCAAAGTCTCACTGCCTTATTTTATTATCTATAATGTCGATGTCGTGCTTGGCTCGGCACAGGCTTTTTAATTCTGGAGACGCCTTCAATACGTACAAGAATCAAAAGCCTATGCCTAACGAGGCACGACATCGACATAGATAATAAAACAATGCAGTGAGAAGTCGACCGTTAGTTGAAATTGCTTATTTTTTATGTTTGACGAAGGGTTGTACCCGAATATCCACTATCTAAGTAACTTTCGACTGTTTTTGCAATCATCGAGGAATGTCATCGTGTGATGTTCATGATATATTGATTTAACTATGGACCATTAAAAACACTAAATACTTCAAAATTGTCAAAATCTGAAATTTGTGTCAAATTCAAATATCTGAAGACCGTTTACAACTTCACTGAAAAGCTTCAGAAACTCCAAAATATCTTTTTTTAATTAGAAATTAAATTTATACATTTTGATTTCAATAAGGAAAATTTAGAAATTTACCAGGAGGCCCAACAATCTATAAAATGCACATCCACACAAATATGTGTATGTGAATGTTGCAAGTGCAAAAAACATATTGCCACGCGTCAAAGGTGCAGCTGGAAGCTGCACTTCAACATGGGCAATTGCCCTTGACAATACAGTATCAAATATAGGATGCTCATAGCAGCAGGTGTGCACGTACCTGGAGACGAGTTACTTTTCTTAATGTCACTCAATAAGCACGAAACGAAAATGAAATACAAATGCACCTAGTCCAAAGCGGTAAACTTTCAAAGACATCAAGCTTTCAAATCAAAGACATTAAGCTTCTGCCGCTTTTGCGGCACTATATCGTCAATTGCCAGGAATATGCTATGTTTGGAATATTCTACTATACGATTTTAAAATCCGCCAGACATCCACAACTTTCTAGTAGAATGTCGCATATTCTAGCATATGACGCCACCATGGCGCGGAGATACTAGATCGGAGAATCTCTAATCTAAATCTAAACTTGGGTGTACCCGTTCTTTAATATACTCTGCTTGGCACGGACGTTGTTGGCCATTTGGAACACGTGCGTCAGTTTTGGTGTAGCTTATAGAAATAGTGTGACGGGTTTGCGGAATAGTTGGTTGCTTTACCTACATGGGTTGAATACCAGGCTTAACTGGTTAAAACGGGTTCATATTGGACATCAAAGTATGCCAGCCGTCATTGGCCGAATTGTGCTCCCAAAGACTACTAGTCTTTCATTGAATGATCGGTAAATATTGATGTTATTTTCTTTTCACCGGTGTTTTCCAGGTTCACTGGGTAATTTACCTCACCATTTTATAGAAAGCTATGAGCCAATTAAAGCTAGGCTAAAGGTGGGGTATCGGAAGGTGGCCTCGACAGGGGTGATGGTATTGCTTTGTTAGGTCAGGTTAGTTTTTAATATTTGCAGTCTTCGCCCATAACCAATCAGCAAGAGAGAGGGGATCCTACATGACTCGACAGTCAATGTGTAGTAAAACCAATAACCAACCGATCTTTGCAGTCTGGAAGACTGATGAGGCAATCTAGGGAAGTATCTGAAAATGTTCTGTTCCCTGAACAACTGCCTTTGGATGTCTCCCATGTCACATTCAGCACATAAATAACACAAATATGGTGGTATTAATAAATCATGGACATTTCTCCCTTAATATATGAAGGTCTGATAACATGGTTCTATTGGTTCTTTGTGTATGGAACTAATGAAGTCTGTAGGTGCCATTTTCAGCTTCCCAGAGCTGTGACCTCCATAAAAACATCAGGAATAGACCTCTGATATATTTTTGTTTTGCAATTGCATCAGTATTTTTTATTGGCTGCTAATAATGTGTACCATGATAGCTGCAGTGAGATAATCATGCACAACATCTTTGTGTTCAGAATACAGCACACCACAACAAACTAAATGTCTGTTCTAAAGTTGTTTTTTACAAGTGGTTTGAGGATTTTCATCAAAATGAACTTTTACTTATATATCTTATGATGTATATACTTATAGTATGTATATATATATATATATATATATATGTATATACAATATTAATTATCACCCCTTACTCTTATATACTTGAATGAGTACATATCTAATGTCAGGACCTAGTCCACTGACGAGTCTAGTGGCTTTGTGCTGCACTCTTTCCTAACATGTCTATATCTTTTACAACTAGGGGCTCCATGCCTGTACAACATATTCTGAGTGGGGTCACACATAGGCTAAGTACAGTATTTGCATCACTTCCTTGTTCTTATGCCTCACTTCTATTAATTATTCATAACATTCTGATTGCCCTGTTACTATCTTAGATACATTGTTTGTCTGCTTTAAGATCATTTGAGACAAACAAATCCCTTTCTTCTTCAGTAACAGTTTCCTACCTCCCATTGTAAATATGAATGTCTGATCTCCAGCCCCCAGATTCATAATGTTACATTTTTCATAGTTGAAAGACATCTGCCATTTATCAGTATACTTTTTAGGTCCTCCAAGTCTATTCCTCCAACACCATATTCCTCAGCCCTACTCCAATGTCACTTAGCAAGAAGATAAAAAGATGCAGCCCTAAAACAGAGCCCTCTGGCACTCCACTGAGAATATGTTCCATTCAGATTTGAAAACTTTGTCTGAAACATTCAAAGAATTCAGACATGAAAACTTTGTCTGAAACATTCAAAGTCCAAAGTTCAAAACAAATTTTGGACCAAGCATTAGCATGGTGGTTTCTTCTAAATATTGACCAAGCATAACATCAACCTGCTTTTTTTACCTCTCAAATAAACAATTGCAATGTCATATCCACAGGAGTATATTTTTACATAGTCATAATAGTGCTGAGAACCTTGTTTCTACAATTTCTTTTCATTTAATTGTGTTGGGCATAATGTAAAATACCCCAGGAATGCATCATGTTTGAAAAAAAATATCAGGATTTCCATCTGGCTTCATTAAAACCTTGTGATGTCATGGAAGTGAATAGGCACAAATAATCCACCATTGCTCTTATTCTGACTGGATGGCTTGCTTGCCTTTTGCCATTGAAAATGGTATAATTCCAAAATGTCAGTCATTGCTCTTCTGAAATTACATTCTACTCTTGATGTTAAAAGGTAATACAGTCAAAGGTCATCCTATGCTAATGCACAAATAACTAAACAAATAGTTTGGCCAGTCTAATTAATATTATAATGAAATAGTCACCTCAGTTTTGGACATCAATGTCATTAGAGAGACCATTTTTGTCACTAGTGAATATTTTGTATATTATGTCCCACGTCCATTAACTTCATGGGCACCTACCTGCCTTTCTGGCAGCTTTATCAGGTGTACTGATGAAGTTCATTGCCAAGATTTGGCATTAGTGGGATGGTGTTTTATGAAGAGGTTTGTTATTAGTTTAATGCTACTCTACCTCAATGGATGATGTGACATTCACACTGTGCAACATGTCTGGCTACTAACCATGATCTTAACACAGTGTGACCTGTTTGGTTACTACCCTACCTCATTGGACAGTGTGATGTTCACACCTTGCAACCTGTCCAGTTACTATCCATGACCTTCACACAGGGCAACCCAGCTGGTTGCTACCCCATCTCAATGGACGACGTGACGTTCACACTCTGCAATTTGTCTGGCTATTTACTGTGGCCTTCACACAGTGGAACCCACCCAGTTATTAACTGCAAGAAAAGTATTGCTTCTCCATGATGCTCACATCTTCATGCTATTTCAAATATGTGCAACCTTTCATCTGGACTGTTGGCTGGCAAATTTCGGGATGAGTGCAGGGGGCTAGCAGGGCACCAATCACCTACCCCAGCATCTGACGTGATGAACCGGCCATGCCCGGATGGGCCCGCAGTGCTCTGGCTCAGATCGGCCATCCGCTGTCAAGGTTTGTAAACATATCATGTACCGTTCAGACCAGTGTAGGATTTCCATATTTTTTCTTGGTAGTGGAGTACAAAGTGTTTTAGCTGAAGTATGAAATTTTGAGCTGGAATACAAGAAAAAATGGGAAAAATTGGAATCAGAAAAGGACACCGAAATCAACCAGGGCCATACAAATCCACCCCCCCCCCCCCAAAGAAAAAAATTGGGGTGAAATTTCAAAAATTTACGTTTTCAAGTTTTCTTCAATTTCCCTTTCTAATGGGTAGAGCAGACAGATAAACGTTGGAAGTCAACTTGCTCTCATAAAAATGCTTACTTTAGGCAGAATCTTCGATTTTAACTCTAATAAGAAAATATTCAAAATTATTAAGTAGTCAAAAATGGAAAAACATTCCTTTGGTAAGTTTAGTTGCATCCCTAAAGATAAACATACGCTGGAAGTTTCGTTAAAATATCTGTGTCCGTTAAAGCGTGACGACTAGTCGAACTTTTTTGAAAGTGACCCCACTTGACCCTGATTAACTCATTGACCCTAGATGGCCTTACTTCAAAATTTTGAAACAGCATGCCATATTGATGTGGGAAAAGGTATGACAAATTTTAGCGCGCCGCCTCACGCCTTTCGTTCACTGTCCGCGAAAAACCTGAGTGGCGATTGAAGACCACCCAAGACGGGACAGGTTAAGTTTAATTGATAATGTTCATCGGTCGAGAACATCTGTGGTTCTTCATTCCTGACCCATGTCAGTAGGCCATTTGGAGTCGTGTCATATGCGCCCACCTGGATCGGGACTTATCGGGAAAATTCCACCAATCTCACCTGTTGGTCGATGTCGCGGCTTCACGTCACACTCAGAAGCTGGCTATGGCGCCACCCGCTTCTTACCCTGGCAGGGATGGCGGTGTTAAATAGAGCTGGTCGGATTTCTTTACCCCCAGCATTAGAAGTACAGCTGATCACGGGGCGGGCGGACAGGTGATAACTCAGAGTCAATTTGGAACGGGTATTACGGACCCTTCACTGACTGATGAATGCAGTTATAAGATGAACCCCAAATGCAGTTATATTTCAAGGCGCATGATTTATCTTCGCACACATTTATTTAACAAAATTATTTGACCATCATGCAAAGTGCACAAATGGCATTGGTTTCTTCGTGTAATCGCCTCGGAGAACTTGCTTGCTCAGGGGCCGATTTTCGTAAATTTGAAGTGATTTTCTTGCATTGAATGGGCTCATGGTGTCTAAAAAATTTGTCTCGCATAATGACCTTCGATTGCACATTCAAGATGCCTTAGTGGCCAAGTGAGTCTTCAAGTATTTACTCCGGCGATACCAAGTACCTCCAGATTTTCCAACTAGGGATTTCTTGTACTTGTTGGCGAGCACTCCAGCACAAGTACCTAAAAAATTAAGTATATATTGATTAATCTAAATATATCATGTATAAGAATAAATGTTGATAAATATTGAATCAATATTGAATAAATATTTAATTAATTATTGACTATATTCACACAATTGTAACGTCTTCACACATGTGAAGCGCCGCCAGTTGTGCGTAGTTTTTAGCGCAACACCGACGAGCGTGTGCGGTACGCTCTGTACCGCCTTTCAAAGATGTATTGTGACGTTGACTGGTTGGCGTGCGGAGATCGTTGAAACTGCTAGTTGTTTTCAGGTATGGACTTTGAGTGGTAGCACTCAACCAAGCAATGTTGTTCCTCGTTTTCCCTTCTGGAGTACAAAATACTTACTTACTTAGTCCAGTCACAATCCTGGGGTACATAATGTATTGGTATGCATGACACCAACACACGTCAGTTTTTCCAACACTGGTTCAGACCTTAGACGTGCTCCCGTCAAGGCGGCCTCATAAATAATATGGGTGTACCATCCTATCCGGATCCCAGTCCACCCAGGACCCAGAATGAGCATTATGGAGCCGTCATCCGATCTGGATCCCAGTCAGCCTCGGACCCATAATGAACACGTAACCCCAACGGATCCATGCTGCTGTCGCGTGGATCCAACTGCATATTGTTTGGATTGCAGCATGGACAAACGTTTTCCGTGATTGTCTCAGTTCACTTTGCTGATACTTGGCACGTGCTCACGTGCTCGGCCCGGCCCCTAGTTTCGACAGACACGTGTCACTGAATAAGATGCGCCACGTGTGACAAAGTGTGTGAAGGCAGTCACGCCGCTTGTGTGCATGGCGTGCCAAAGTCAGCAGACCGTCGCACGCACAAGCGCAGTCTAAACGATTTCCGGCATCTATGGAACGATCGCCAGATGCAAATCTCTAGTGTAGATTTCTGGGACGAAGCATCGATCCCTTCACTTAGCACAAAAGTCGTACGGTCAACAGTTTAGGGCAATTTATCATCCGTTACCACAAACTGTATGCTCGTCCCAGTTCTCTTGGTCCCGGAGATAGTGTGAGGGACGCGTGGGACGCGCCAACACAGTCGACGCGCCCTAAAGCAGAAATTGACCACCACCAGGGACGCGTGGGTGTGAACTCCGACACCGTCACTGATCTGTCTGAGAGCGACTTCATAGCTTGGTTTCTCACGCATATCACTGATCATCGGTGGCACTCGACCATTAGCTCATTCAATGGTGCATTGTTGTCACTTGGTTTCATGCGCCACAATTTCACTGCGAACTAAACTTGGCATTGTTGTGCGTGTGTCGCATGCGCCGAGCGCGGGCCGTGGTTTATGGCACCACGGACGCGCGACCCACTTCCGACCGTTCGCCCGGGCAGGGCCCAGTCGCGTCAGGGCAAGGCCAGAGGCAGCAGCGTGCGTGTCGAGCTGTGGACAATATAGAGACCGTGATAGAGCAGTGTATCAAGAGACAGTGAGCACTGAGCGTGCACCACCACAGGCATGACCTGCTCACCAATTATGCGAGCGGGCAAATATTAAGTGGTCCTGTGCTTTTTTTCTTCCAGCTTCTCCCATCTGCGGCAGCTGCGAGAGCAGCAGCTGCAGTATCAGCAGCAGCTGCGGGCTCGGCCACAGCCGCTGGCTAGCTCGCTGGAGAACCAGCGGCTGGTGGAACAGATGGAGAAGCGGCCGACCGTGCGGGCCGCGCTGGCCGGACCCCGAGCCAAGGTCCGTGTCTCGCCTACCGGACGCCGGTTCACTCTACCGAGTACCGGGCACTGTCAATAGTGTGCAAAATATACAAGAATAATAGTGCACTCGCAAAATTTACATGCATCGAGAGTTCAGTTACACAGTGACCACGCAGGAAGGGTCTTACCACTACTGACAGGCACAGTCGTGGTTTGCGCGATTGAAGCAACCAGAAAAACATTCAGTTCGGTGTGTGGAGCATATGCATGTCAGCAAACATTTGCCAGACCTTTGGACGAGACGTTCAAGACCGGAATACAATTGGTTGAGTCATATTCCATTACCAAGACCCAGAGGCTAAAAATATTTTTATATCATGGATGTGGATTCCGGTACATTGCGTCCATCCCAAGTCGATCTCGAAAGGTGTTTTGTGTAGTTGAAGATTGGACATCGATACCGGGTGCGAAATTCATGGACAAACGATTCTGGTGTTTGATGAGATTTGGAAACTGAATGTATGGCCCAAATATGGGTTGTGCTCATCGATGTAGGGTGTGGTATTGTAGGTATTTCAAACATAACATCAACTCTGGTTGCTGCAACAGCAATTGTCTGAGTTTGCATTATTTGTGGCAGTATGCAACACCAACATTTTGATTTCCAAAGCACCAAGTTTTCAATGTGCAATCTGGTCGCCAATACCATCTTTTCTGATGATTTTCCACCCTTTGCTGTAGATACCTACATATATTATGTGCTAGTATTGGCTGAAATGAGTATGCATGAGATAGTTATGCAATTATGTAATAATGTGGCGATTGTATGTATTTTGTCTCCCCAATTGTTTAATTAATTGAGAACATCAATTAGTTCTCCATTAGTTAAACACAGGTGAAGAACACCTGATCAGGTCTTGCGAGAGAAGCTGGGTCATATCCAGCTTTGATGTTTTTCAGATGCACCTAATTGGGTGTTAGCTTAATGAAGTCAGCATGGATGAATTTATGAAAATGTTACAGCATGCATCATGCAAATATTTGAACATTATATTCTTCTATTAATGATATTTTCGTATTATATTTATATATGAAATGAATCAATATTTTAAATTCCATTCAGCATGCCATTCAGCTTACCGTTCAGCGATAATTTTGGGCTGACATGGTGACGTAAAATGAGCCTCGGGACACCACGTGCCCAACTACGCGTCATGTCGTCATGTAGCTAACTAAACACCGCGTGACTGTGACCTGGAGTGCGATAGTGGCCGGATGTGTGACCTGGAGTGCGATAGTGGCCGGATGTGTGACCTGGAGTGTGACAGTGGTCGGATGTGTGACCTGGAGTGCGACAGTGGCCGGATGTGTGACCTGGAGTGTGACAGTGGTCGGATGTGTGACCTGGAGTGCGATAGTGGCCGGATGTGTGACCTGGAGTGTGACAGTGGTCGGATGTGTGACCTGGAGTGCGATAGTGGCCGGATGTGTGACCTGGAGTGTGACAGTGGTCGGATGTGTGACCTGGAGTGCGATAGTGGCCGGATGTGTGACCTGGAGTGTGACAGTGGTCGGATGTGTGACCTGGAGTGCGATAGTGGCCGGATGTGTGACCTGGAGTGCGATAGTGGCCGGATGTGTGACCTGGAGTGCGACAGTGGTCGGATGTGTGACCTAGAGTGTGATAGTGGCCGGATGTGTGACCTGGAGTGCGACAGTGGCCGGATGTGTGACCTGACCTGTTCCCCGCCGTGGCCGATAGAAGATGAGTACGGCAGCGGTGGCGGCGGCAGCGGCAGCGGCAGTGCCCCGGAAGCGGCTGCACGTGAAGCAGCGGCTGGCCATCCAGGCCCGGCTGGGTGTGGTCCTGTCGTCGGCCGGCCGCGGCGCCACCGTCGCCGGCCGCGGCCTGGCCGGTCGGCTGGGCCGGATCCGCCCACTCGTCAAACGACTGCAACCGGCTCGAGGTAACTACTGCCAGATCGGTGCACCTTAGCTAATCAGGCTATAACTACTGCCAGACTGGTGCACCTCAACTGATCAGGCTATAACTACTGCCAGACCGGTGCACCTCAGCTGATCGGGCTATAACTACTGCCAGACTGGTGCACCTCAACTGATCAGGCTATAACTACTGCCAGACCGGTGCACCTCGTATACTGCCAGACCGGTGCACCTCAGCTGATCGGGCTATAACTACTGCCAGACTGGTGCACCTCAACTGATCAGGCTATAACTACTGCCAGATCGGTGCACCTCAGCTGATCAGGCTATAACTACTGCCAGACTGGTGCACCTCAACTGATCAGGCTATAACTACTGCCAGACCGGTGCACCTCAACTGATCAGGCTATAACTACTGCCAGACCGGTGCACCTCAGCTGATCGGGCTATAACTACTGCCAGACCGGTGCACCTCAACTGATCAGGCTATAACTACTGCCAGACCGGTGCACCTCAGCTGATCGGGCTATAACTACTGCCAGACCGGTGCACCTCAACCGATCAGGCTATAACTACTGCCAGACCGGTGCACCTCAGCTGATCGGGCTATAACTACTGCCAGACCGGTGCACAGACTCAAGACCTCTGATCAGGCTATAACTATTGCCAGACCGGTGCACCTCAGCTGATCGGGCTATAACTACTGCCAGCGGCCTCAACCGATCAGGCTATAACTACTGCCAGACCGGTGCACCTCAACTGATCAGGCTATAACTACTGCCAGACCGGTGCACCTCAGCTGATCGGGCTATAACTACTGCCAGACCGGTGCACCTCAACTGAGCTAACTGTGGACAGCCTTTTAACAGGCTCACTTTTGCGCGGTGTGTAATAGTTCTACGCAGAACTGAATTGGAAGGAAATTAATATTGGCTACATTTTATGTGTGGTGGATCTTTCGGATGAATTTGATATTTTCCAGAGATGTATGTGTTCCGCACAGATGCGAAGCGGAATGTCTGTCTGGATATTAATTTGTCTTTTCCGTGACAAATGCCGGCAACACTGTAGTGCCTTCCACCCGTGTCTCCATGAAATGCGGCCGCATTTCGGTAGTTCGGACGGTAGGGAGTTGGACTCTTGGTCGTGAGATCGTGGGATCGAATCCCACAAGCGGCGGGATTACCGAGTTCACCCGCGACCAACCGGCGTAAGAGGTTGGCGACGCCGCATGGCTCAGTAGTCCAAGATAACCCAGGTAC
This sequence comes from Imbricaverruca yamaguchii, assembly GCA_034440575.1. NCBI lineage: Eukaryota > Metazoa > Arthropoda > Thecostraca > Neoverrucidae > Imbricaverruca > Imbricaverruca yamaguchii. Next base: position 206,988 of record JAOTOL010001432.1, read on the forward strand.
ATAGCCACCTCCAGCTATGACCGCAGCACAGTTGGCGGACGGACGACAATCAGACACAAGAATCTACACGACTGGCCGCTACAACTGGTCAAGCACTGCCCCAAGATCAACCTTGAGCTTTGGCGAGTGGAAAAATGCTCCTAAACGGGTAATACTGAATATTGAACTGCGCGTCTGTCGGCAGCGTCCACTCGGCTGCCGTGGGGTCAGCGGACAGCCTCTGGCCGCGGTCTGTCGCGCAGCTGGAGCAGAGGAGCGGGCCGACCGTCCACCTACAGCAGAGGCGGGTGAGTCGTCCGGCACCGCCGCCACTGGGCGGCTCGCCGACTGGCACCGCACACCTGCTGGCTGTCCAGCCGGTGTCGGACCCATTGCTGAGGCCGGCCCATGTGGTGTTATGCCGGTGTCGGACCCACTGCTGAGGCCGGCCCATGTGGTGTTATGCCGGTGTCTGACCCACTGCTGAGGCCGGCCCATGTGGTGTTATGCCGGTGTCGGACCCACTGCTGAGGTCGGCCCATGTGGTGTTATGCCGGTGTCTGACCCACTGCTGAGGTCGGCCCATGTGGTGTTATGCTGGTGTCGGTCCCACTGCTGAGGCCGACCCATGTGGTGTTGTGCCGGTGTCTGACCCACTGCTGAGGTCGGCCCATGTGGTGTTATGCCGGTGTCGGTCCCACTGCTGAGGTCGGCCCATGTGCTGTTGTGCCGGTGTCGGACCCACTGCTGAGGCCGACCCATGTGGTGTTATGCCGGTGTCCGACCCACTGCTCAGGCGGGCCCATGTGGTGTTATGCCAGTGTTAGTTGGCAGTTTAAACAGACCGACTACACCTTTGTGTGGTAGAAAATAGCACAACATTGCGGAAAATATAATAATATTCTTCCGAACAGCCGTTTTGCAAGGTTTACACTATGCTTCCTTGTTCCCAATGCAGTCAAATAATAAAACTACCACATTACTTGTCTGGGCAAGAATGGCTGCATCAGAACATAATCTTTAGGATAGGGCATATACCGTTTGAATTAACTACCTTAATGCATTTGTCAATAATATATCCGTTGGCGGTTGTCGGATTGCCATTGTAACCAATTGCACAGAAATATAATCAATTCATTATGTTGTCTTGTATTTATTGAACAAAAGCTTGTTTTTCTTGTAATATTAGAATGTCGACCTCGCCTCTCAGTAAGACGCCTAATCCCCATTTTCTCTGACTGTTTTTCATTGCCTTAGATATGCAATATTTCATGGATTTATGGATAATGAATCCTGGTATTTTCTGCTTGCTGAAATGCCAACACTGACTAGCAGATCCTGGTATTATATATAATTTATATAAGTAGGAAGGATGTGTGCTTGTGTGTGTATGTGTGCGGGTGTTATCCAATTTCCAAGCGTGTTGCATTAATTTCATGCTTGTATTGACAGGCATCCATTGATAACTCAATTTGGGAATAGAGATTTGAAAAACTGCTCGATTTGTCAGTCGTGTGTCCGTATGCCGTATTTCGTGGCTATGTGGAGGTGCTCGGCCATAGCTCTCGCAGTGCCAGTACCTTAATGTGTCTTAATGCTCTCAGCCAATCCGGAAAGAGCGTCATCCTTTGTTGGGTCCCTCGGTGTGTTGGCATTAATGGAAACGATACGGCTGATGCCGCGGCAAAGACTCATCAGCCATGTCTTGTGCTGTACTTCCCTTCGACCGGTGCACGTCCCCTCCCGGGTACAGATCTCAACGGGGCTATGAACGCAGTTTTCGTGCTTAAATAGCAGCAAAGTGGGACCTCACTGATAATAAGCTTAGACAGTTGAAAAGCTATCTAGCGTTATGGATGCCATGAGTGGGAAAATATTTGTGAGAAGAAATAATACTTCCTAGGTTATGACTAGGGCGCACGTACGCCGCTCACAGTTACTTGCTGAAGGAGTCGAAGCCGATGTGTGACCAGTGCAGTGTGCCGTTTATAGTGCGCTTTGCTGTGTTGTCATGGCGATCCCTTGGGGTACAGCGGGGAAGGCATTTTAGGCGACCTATGGCCTCGCTTAAGCTTATTGGCGTTCTTTGACAATTCGCATATGGTTCAGACGGGCTAATTATTTCACTACATCTCCGACGTTTGCTTTCATCTGCCCGTCACCCGTCAGTGTAGCATGGCATAGACTGTCCTTGTGTGTGTATGATTAAATATGTGGCTTGGGTGTATGCGACTAAGTATCCTCAGAACTTGAGAAGAAGAAATATGTAATCGGTACGGTAGCATGTTGCTAGTTATGAACAGCAGCTGATCAAACTTGGTCCATGTACTAAAAACAGAACCAACCAACCAACCAACCAACCAACCAACCAACCAACGCTCGCAGTGCGGCAAACTTTCCTAGTCCTCGCAGTGGGGCAAACTTTCCTACCTCTCGCAGTGAGCAGACTTTTCTACCCCTCGCAGTGGGGCAGACTTTCCCGATCATCGCAATGTGGCAGACTTTCCTACCCCTCGCAGTGGGGCAGACTCCTATACCCCTCGCGGTGACGGGAAGTAGATAGGTTAGAAGCAAATTCGGAGACATTTATCCATTTCATTTAGGCCTTTGACTTCACAATGGGTTGTGCACCAGTACAGCACAACGCTCAGGCTCAGCTGGCCAACCTTCTTACCACATCAGTTCTCTAGCCAAGCGTCGGCGTCAAAAGGCCTGTTTCGGCGAAATACCATGTTATACACGAGTACGAGTAGTCTAGGGGTAAGTTGCTCGTCTCACAATCGAAAGGTTGTGGGTTTGAGTCTCAGCTGTCGCTACTCTTCGCTCGCTACCAATTGGCGTGAGAGATTGGCGACGCTACATGACTCAACGGTCGATGTATCGTATAACCAATAACCAACCAACCGTGTTATACACGTATGGGAACAGACAACGATAAACTAGTGCAAAAATAAACATCCATACTTAATTTACAATAGGGCTATAGAGCTTGAGGAAACCCTCCCTTTGTATTACTTGTTTTGAAAGATACGAACTTTATTTCTGCACTTTTCACTCGGATTGTGACTGCCCCGATGGCATGCCACTTTAGGCCAAGAAGTCACGATTTTAAGAAGCGCGCAGACGAAAATTCAAAGATTAACAAAATATGTAATCGGTCATTGTAAGTTCAGCGATATAGATGTTTGCATCGGTTGGATTATTTTTTATTGAGTTACAGACCCCAAAGACATCCTTCCTAGACATCTTAAAATGCCCCAGGCCATAATACCTTAATCGCGGCTCTGACCTTCCTAAGATGTACACAGCTGGATTCGGCGCATCAGACAACCCCATGCAATTATTTTTATCGCAGTATATAATGTAAAAATATTGGGTGCTATGCCCCTGACCATTTGTCGTGGCCACCCGTTTTAGTTGGCCTGTACCAGGCCAAATAGGTCAATGTAGCAGTGCGGTTCGTCGCAACATATCAGTAGTTGTCGGACTCCGGTCGCGAACAAATGCTATTTCGCGCTTCAGTATCCATGATATGCAAACTGATAACAGTCTGACATCGTGACCAATTCAACGGCCAGTGTCATGGATCGGATCAAGGCCAAGGTAATTTGGAAAATATGTGACGATTGTGATTAGAAGCTGATGATTTGCGAGACATCTTGTACTAAAAAAGACGAGTCACACCAACATAAAAATAAATCCTATGTAAGCATTTTGAGAAGTAAATCCGAACTTCCTCATTAAAGGAAACTTAAATTAAGCCCAAAATGTAAAATTGTAGTTCGGGATAAAACAAAATGTTCGGCACTCTAATCGCATCATGGAAAAAATCGCAGTGCAGAAACACCTTGCTTTAGTCATTTATATTTCGCGATTGTTCGTGGATTAAGCTCTAGAGCGCCTGCGATGCTTGTACTCTCGATGTGTTTCAGGCCATATTTCATTGACCTAACCTGATGTTGACTTCAGGCTAGAAGCATGGTTAGAGTAATTGTTCTTTATTACATAGTTTCGGGATAGTGGAAAATAAGTAGTAACAAAAATATGTACCAAAAAGTGTAAATCTACGTTTGCCCTCACCCATTCAATCAAGTCACTGTTCTGTATGCGTCCTTTTTATTTAGCCATTGGTCCGTGCACTCAAAGTAGCCTCCTTGGTTGTGCATTGTGTAATTTGTTCATGACATATGTTTCAATGTACGCAGTACAACTACATTGGGACGAGGTCGTGACCTGCTATTTTCCTGACTTAGTTCCTTGACCTAATAGACTAAATATCCACTGTTGGTACAATGTGCGCTCATGAATTATATGGAGGTACGCCAAGTTTCAGAGCGATATCTTGAATAATTTAGGAGTACACCAGTAGAAACGAAAAACTTCGGCTGTGAAATGTACTCCTGCACTGCGAGTGGAAAGGGAGCATCAGTCTGGGATGTAATAGTCATAACGCGAGTCTCCACAATATAGCTGCGCTGTCTTCTCTTTTACACGTTCCTTTTTAGATACGCTGTAGGTCTGAGTGATATTGGGTGGGGGGAGGGGTATGTTCGGACCTCGCGTTTGTGTTTAGCCTCACGCCATTGTGGTAGGGGCTGTGATCCGTCAATAGTCCGCCATGTGACGTCAAAGGGGCTGTTGTGATCCGTCAATAGTCCGCCATGTGACGTCAAAGCGGCTGTGATCCGTCAATATTCCGCCATGTGACGTCATTGTGGTAAGGGGCTGTGCTACGCAAGTAGTCCATCGCAGATATAAATTGTTGGTGACATGTGATGGAATACACCACTTTCTGAACACTGAATTAACATTTTTCCCAAAGAGGCAATGACATCGTGCTTCTAGTGTGTTTGAAGTCTTAATGTAAAAAGAACGTTCTAACAGTATCTCGTTTGTACCATGCTTGCACTCACCATAACGGATCATGATGCACAAACATTTTGCAGCGTTGTTCCAGATAAAAGGATGACTTATGGTCTGGTCTGCCTTGCAGTCCCAGTGTATGGCATAGGTGTTTGCATCGTTATCGTAAATGTATGGGTTCCAATATTATGTACCTCTGAAGACACGAAAGGTACATGAGCATGTACAAAGGTATAAATGGGTATGCTATTTACTAAACATTGAGCTTAAAGGACTTGTACCATATTTGAAGTAACTAAAAATGATTTTCATTGCGAATTTCGACATCCTACTGTGCCCGCTTCGACATCCCACACCTAACGAAAAGCCATTGTTTTAACCCTGGTCGCATGAGGTCATGACGGTAGTTGTTTGTAATCCATCAGTAGTCTGTCGTATGACGTCAATCCAAGTTAGCTACGTGACGTCATTGTGGCTGTGATCCGTCAATGGTCCCCCACGTGACGTTCCGGCCACGGGTTACGAGCCAGTCTTGACCGGCGCATCAGGCATCTGTTTGTATCGGCCAGGGTTGCACAAATAGGCTGTTCGTGGATTTTCGGCATCCAGAACATTATCCTCTCATTTGTCAACTTATTGTTGTTTGGAGGTTGAGTAGTGCCCATGACAGTGAACTGAATTGTGATAAGGTGCTCAAGATTCACTGGAAAGTGCAAACTGTGACTCTGACCTCACAGGCTTGAAGAGAAATATCCTCTCCGTATTCGAATACCGAAACATTTTCTTCCTCCACATCCGGAGACTACAAAGCACCAATCCCAGCCTGGTCTGGGCAGCATCGCCTCACCGTGTGTGTTTGTGTGTGTGTCGACAGCGGCGGCGGGTGGCGCAGTCGCGGCGGTGTGCGCGGCCGCGGCCGGGGTCGAGGCCGAGGCGGCAGCCAGCGACCGCGCCTCACCCGCGAGCAGCTCGACCAACAGCTGGATGAGTACATGAACACCACGCGGTCGCACCTGGACGCAGAGCTGGACGCCTACATGCGGGAGACGGACCTGTGAGGCGGCTGGTGGCGGCGGCGGCTCGCCCGCGGGCGCCTTCGACCAGCAGCCGGCCGCCTACGCGCGACAGGCGGACAGACTCATGAGGCGGCCGGCGAAGGCGATCCACGAGTCCAGCCACACCGCCGCCGTCTGGTGCACAAAGCGCGCGCGCCGGACCAACGGCTGGTGTGCGTTCTGCGCTGGGGGACATCAGCGGACCTGCGCTGTGTGGATGGCTGTCGTGGCGCCGGTCGTCGTCCGTGTGGTGGCGCAGGTCGGCACGGGTCCGGCGCGCGTACGACAGCGCTCAACACCATCGTCACCGACGCGTTCGGCGTTTGTGTGCCGAGAATCTCGACCATGTATCTGCCGCGGGTGTGCGACGTGTTTCTGGAAGTTGGGCGGGTGTGTGCCGTGTTGTGAACGAGACGTGTGCCGGGTCTGGGCTAACGCCAGCCGCCCTGTCGCCGGATCTGGGCGGCACTGCGCAGGTGGTGGACCCGGAGTGGCCAGTGGTCGTCGGTGTGGCAACGCAGGTCGAATGTCAGTCGCGGAACGCGTGCCGCGCCATTGCATGCGGTCAGGAAATGCTTCCCAAGACAGAAGGCTAGTTTGTGCATCAGACTCAGTCTCAGTGTCGTGTCATGACGTACAGCTGAACGTCGCTGCCAATCTGATCAGGCTAACGGCCATATGTGAGCAGACCCGATGGGAATGTTGTGTCGTGTCATGACCTGGAACTGACCTTCGCCTTTGCCGCTCTTCTCTCCTTGCCAGTTTTGCTTATTCGATCATATAGTGCCCAAGCAGTTCTACAGCACTGGATATGCAATGCAATCAACTTGTATATTTATCGTCTTTTTTTTTGGTGTTTGAAGAATTCGCAGTGGAAACTGTTACGTACGAGCGCAGCACGAATCTGGTGGTGGGTCGTGGTCGGTACATTCCGCACAGTCGATTCGGTAGCGACACAGCCAACGTATGTGCGCTTTCCTTTGCAATTGGCTACTTTAATGTTTTTTGAGAAGGAAAAATTATCTTCGAGTGTATGGACAAGTTTTAAAAGAACAGCGGTGCGTATTAACAGGTGCATAAGATCACAAACGTCAGCGGTATGTTTTTCCACCGGATAAACTCATTGTGCAGGAAATAAGATTTCCTAAGATACTTTTACATCTCCTGCGTGATATATTTTTCCGAAGGTCAACTACGTGATGGGTTTTTGCCTGTTTTGTACGAACAAAATCGGATGGGCGCTACAACAGGGGGAAGCCATCGGGGCACCGCTGCTCATATTTCTGTCACCTTAGCAAGCCTTAATGAACCGGTCATCCCATGGACGCTCGGTGGAAGGCACCGACCTGAAAATGTCTTGCATCCCACGTTAATATCTTGAACCTTCTTGCAGCCTTGGCGATATACAGCATATATCTATGAAAACCTGTGAGTTCACCAAAGTGCTGTCCCCAAGTCCGACATTGTGGTTGCAACGCATAGTAAGCAATGTAAGTTTGAAAGAAAAATGTTGCAGTTATTCGGCCTGCCATGCTACATTGTCCGCCCATACGGAAGGAAAATATCATTATTTTTTTGCACCACTTCAAATTAAATGTACCACCAGCATGGCAGTGATGCGGCAAATATCCAGGAAGTTGTTTCAAATGATTGGCGCACCGGCGCAGGATATGCCGTCAATCAAAGGTGACCACAAAGGTTTTGACGTGTGACGTCAAAGGTTCTGCCCGTGTTGCCAACGCAGCAGCGAGCATCGGACGCAACCACTATGTAACTGCACATGTTCAGCCAGGATGACGAGTTTCGCATGCTTTCTTGATGTCCAAAATATTTTCTTGATGTCCTACACAATTTTGCTTCCCACCAGGAAGCAGACATCCCACCATGTCACTACCGGTTTGTCATTCAGGATATGCAATACTCGATTACTTTATTACCAAAGTGAGAGTATGTCACTGGTGAATGTTCAGGTGTTTGAGTGGATAGCAGCGGTGCGGCCAGGATTTTCCTAAATGGGGTTCCGACCCAAGAAAATGTGATGATATGGAGTAAGCTTCCGGGGAACCGAAAACTGAGAATCTGTTTTGTTTGGTGAAAATCTCATTCGTCTACTTAAGTGCTTTATTTTGCTAAGATGCAGGGGACAAGCCGCCGACACCCCATTCGTTGCGCCTCTGGTACACAGTAGTCTGATCGCCAGTCATAAGCGCCGGCTGCGGCATCAGCAGCTGGGAGACCAGAAACCATCAGCTGCTTCCGAGGATGCGCTCTGAGCGGGGTGCCTCAGAGGATGGACCACAGGGCAGCGAGCTGCCCGGGACGTTGCCGCAGCAGCTGCCACAAGTGGCGCGAGCAGCACTAGCCCTGCTTCCAGAGGACATACCTGTAAAAACGTTGGCCACAGCCGCAGACAGGTTTCTTCAGGCTTCTGCCCCAGCATGGTGGCAACAGACGGCGCAATTTGCCCACCTGTTTCGAATGCTTCAGCTGCGGCGATGTCATCCGACACCAGCGCGCTGATCGCACCCAAGGCATGGTGTCGGCTCTGACGGCCGCCGTCGGTCGCCTGGAGAACGGATGACCATCACCCATGGCTTCGACAGCAAAACCGTCGTTCCAGATTACTGCCACGACAGCAGCAGGCGCAGCAATATCAGCTGTGCTATCAGCAATATCGGCTATCATCGGCGATTCGGCGCGGATGCTCGTCGATGTGCCGCAGCCTCACCCATGGCTGGTGGCACACGGGACGGTATGAGGGAGCAGGCGCCGCCCACAGGCCCGGCACGCTTGACGCCACTCCTGCACAGCGCCGACGCTAATCTCGCTCCCATGGTCGACACATGGGCATGGGTCAGCGTGCTAACCCCACCTCAACTGCTGGTGGGCTGCAAGGTGGACACGGCAGTTTCTCCACGCCCGACAGCCGCCAACGGCAGCAGCGTCGCGACGCTGGGGTACGACTACACCGTTGTGCTTTGAAGTCGTCACTACCCGTGGCCGGCTCCTCGTGGCAGAAGTCGCCTCTCTCATCTTGGGGCCCGACTTCCTGGGCCACTACTGGCTGGAGATCGACATGGTCTGTCGTGCCCTGCGCACAGCCACCGGCCAGGTGTGTGAAACCAGAACCACCCCACCCGCTGCAGACGCAGCAACAAAAAACCCGATAGTGGTCCAGCGCACCGAAAATTTACAATTTTTTGTCCACCAATTTGGTATGTTATGTGAGGCTTGAAGTCAGGTCATTTACGGTCGTTATCCAAGGTCAAGCGAGGGCACCTTAAAAGCTCAACAAATCGTCACGCTTTAACGGATAGACATTTGAAAGCAACTTTCAGCGCTTGTCTGTCTTTAGGTATGCAACAAAATATACCAGAGGAACTTTTGAAAATTTACTGTTTTTGATGACTTACTGGTTTTGCATATTTGCCCACTCGAGCTGAAACCGAAGATTCTGCATAAAGTGAACCTTTTTCTATTAGTACAAGTTAACCTAATACAAAGTTTTGTGGTCCGCTGCACCAATCACAAAAAGAAAATTGAAAACTTACATTTAATTTTGAAGACTGAAATTTGGGTAGCCAAAAATTGTAGGGTCATGGTCGATTCCATTTCTTATTCCAAATAATTTTCCTTTTAAAATTTATCCCAAAATGAACTCCACACAGCCAAAATCATGCCAGTTGTGATCACATAAACCCCGATCTCGGGCTCTGCTAGACTATTCGGATGTAAGGGCTCGCCAACTACAGGATCACCTGGTGCGCAGGGCTCCACTCGACACATTGCTTTCAGGACACTGATCCCGCACAAGCCGACTTCTTCCCCTCGCGCCTCGCCGCTGCCTCAGAACACGTCGGACATCGGCGGGTTCCGTCCTGGGTGCTCATCACCGAACGCCTACGCCACCGCCCTCTGTACCAGTGGGAGGGGTAGGTGGTCACACCTTGGCCACGGTCCGGCATCGACGCCGCCGCACGATCCTCCTGTGGCGCGGTTCTCAGCGACGGACGTTTCTCCCTCTGGGGACTCCATGATCGACCTGTCTTGAGTTGCACATCTCAAGAAGCGTAGAAGTAGCATGAAGCTGCCGGCGCGTTGCTCGGCCAGGTGAGCCGCACACAAATCGCACCCACAATATGCTAAGCTGTCCTCTCCGCTCCAGGTAAATGAACATCGGCAGGGCAATAGACAGTCAAACGGTGGGCAGAGTCGCCTCTCATGATCGTTGGTTCTGTAATGAGTTGCCACTCTTAAGCCATGCACAGCTCCTCCGTTGAGGTGTCAACAACGCCAATCAGCTTAATAGTCTGACCACTGTTCGATCCATCTATTAAAAACCGCCGTATGTACACCTGTCATTTCATAATGGGCGCACCCGAAATAAACGAGCAACAAGAGGTATGCACGCGGGCTATGTTACAAAAATACCACAGATAATGGGCGACGCCGGCGCCGCCCTCGGCAGACCTGCCGAGTCAGATCGGCTCAGATCCGTCGCCTCTGGCAGGCGGCATTGCATACGAGACGAGCGGCGGGCCGCGCCACTGGCGGCCCGATGAGATCGCAGTGTCGAGGCAGCTACACACGTCTACAAAACGACGACCGACGCCGCCGGCCATACACGGCCCGCGGTCGCAGTCGACCGTTTCAACAAGCAGGGTCCGGGCGTCGGCCGCCACAGACCCATAAATGGCATCTAAAAGGGACGCGCGGTCATCACGGGCGGGCACCGGCGCCGGGGCCGGCTACCGGCCGAGGTCGGGGTCGCGGCGCGGCAGGCCCGGCGGCAGCGGCGCCGGGCTTGGCTCCAGCCGACGCAGCGGCGGCGCCGAGCAGCCCGCCATGCCGGCCATCGAGAACGGGCCGCCGTACGGAGACTTGAAACTGTTGACTAGATGCAGCGCCTCTGGCGGCGGCGGCCGCAGTCCGTACGGCGCGCCAGGCAGCGGGCCGCCGCCGGCCGCCGGCGGGCCGAACATGCCCGCCATCAGTTTGTGCTCGAACAGCTGGCGGTCGCGCTCCAGCGCCAGCCGCTCCAGCTCGCGGCCCTGCGTGAAGCGTGCCAGCTGCTCGGCGGCGCCCTCAGCGCGGTACAGCGGCAAGCCGGCCGGCGCCATGGCCGCTAACAACGCTCGGTCCCGCTCCAGACTCTCCCGCAGTGGGTCGCCGCCCAGCTGATACGGGTCCAGGTGATGAGGCGGAGGCGCAGGCGGAGGCGGCGCGGCGGTCGGCCGGTGTGCCAGCTCCAGACCGGCGTAGCCGCCGTACGGCGAGCGTGCCGGACCAGCATACACCGGCCCGTGTGGCGTCATCACGCCGGGGTGGTGTGATGTCACCACACCGGGATGGTGTGACGTCATCACACCGGGATGGTGTGACGTCACCACACCGGGATGGTGTGACGTCATCACAACTGGATGATGTGACGTAACCACGCCTGGATGGTGTGACGTCACCACGCCGGGATGGTGTGACGTCACCACGCCGGGATGGTGTGACGTCACCACGCCGTTGAGGTGTCGCGACTTGTGGCCGGCAGACTGTGGCCGGTCGTCGGTCGGCTCCAGTTTGAGCCGCAGCGGTGAGCGCGAGTGGTCCCGCCGCGGAGGTGACTGTGCCGCGCGCCGCTCGGCAGAGCTGGGCGGCCGCTCGTCCATGGCCGGGCTGAAGGGCGCGCGCGACAGCGGCGGCTCTGGCTTCAGTGGCGGCCAGCCGCCAGACTGCACCGGCGGCCGCACAAACCTGGCGACACGACACAGCGTAACACACACCCGCCCCGGGATACAGTGCCAGACACTGCAGTACACTGTGTCAGACAGCGCGAAACACACCGTCAGGCACCGCTGAACGGTGTCACACCACCAACGCCGTCAGAGGCCACTGCGCCAAGCGCAACACTAGTAGCCCAGTATCAGGCACCGCTGAATCCAGCATCCGACATTACTAACCCAGTATCAACACCACTGAACATCCCTTTTCAAGCAACACGGCGATGTCGCCGAAAACGGCGGCAGGCTCTACTAACAGCGTTGATTGATTGATTGATTATTTGGGTTTAAGGGCGCGCCGACTACGAGGTCATTTAGCGCCCATCAGCGTCAAACAAAACCAACCCATCGTCAAAAACCACTAATCAAGCATCGATTATTTGGGTTTTAGGGTGCGTCAACCTAATCAAGCATCAGCCACCCGTGCCACCACCGGGGTTAGGATGAACTTCCCATGGGCGCTGCATGACCGAAGCAGTCGATGCGCCCCTAAGCCCAAATAACCAACCAGGATGAACTTCATAAATTGTTTCCCGTTTGGGTGTCACACTTCCCAAGACCCCCAATCTCGCAGTTGAATGTGACCGACTCTTATTTAAGGTGTACCCACACTTGGACATGCAAGTGCCACGTATACCACGAATCTCGGGAATCCTACGCTTTTACAGCCTGCTGCAGCCATGGTGCCAATTTTCCTCGGATTTTACCATACCTTTGATCAGCGAAGTGGCCAAGCACACACACCCCTTTTGATCCGATCGTGCCCAGTGTACACCTATGGGTGTGATGCTAAAGTAATTGGGGCACATGGTTTGCTGGAGGGGGAAATGCTCACAGTGCCCCTGACTGGGCAGGAGTCTGATTAGGGTAAGCCCTTCAGTTATACAAATTACGTGTGTAGTTCCGCATACTAGTCTAAAAGTGGTGTCCTTTTCATGAGTCCAATTACCATTTTCTGGGTTTGGGACTCCCTTCGTCTAAGGCCTTGGTCACGTTCCGTGAAGAAAAAAATCCACGAAAAAATGTACTGTCGTACGGTTCATGCTAATCTCATCGACAAATGGTGGACTACCACGCCGGCTCCTCCGCCCATGTGCTTACATCGCTGCGCTGTGTGCGTCACAGCTCATTAAAATCTTGTGAAATCGTGCTTCGTCGTCTTCACATTATACATGATGAAGCCGGCATGTGTGTGCGAGTTTGCTGTGCTTTACCCCAAGGCTGATGATAGATAATGCTTCATTATAAATAATACGTATGTATTATTTATAATGAAGCATATAAGTATAACATATAAGCATATAAGTATGACATCTCCGTGCACGTTCAGTTCAAAGGTTTCTTTGTACATAATGTGTACACACATACCTACATATATAATACATGCATTGCATTATTTCGCCGTGCCCATACCTTCCACTAACGGGCGTTGGAACCGAGGATTTGGTAGTATAAGGTACAACCAGTGCAACAAAATCCGTGCAACGTATTTTGTACATACAAATACGTTACGTACAAAATACAAAATACGTGGAACACATGACAAAACATATAACGTCACCAGGGGTGAAATGCAACAAAAAACTTATGCAAATGTCCATATCCATGGAAGCTGGTCGGGCATGCTTTTTCTCAAAAACAACTAAAAAAGGTGCTGGTACAAAATTTGGAAAATTGAGAGATTTTAACCAAGATCTGAGCCGATTTCCCAAGGTTTTGGCAAGTGACCAGAGGTGTAGCACCACTGCGTCAGATAAGGCCGACGGGCTGGAGAAGTGGGACCAGTTACCTGCTCCAGGAGTCGACGGCGAACTGGTGGTGCTGCGCAGCGGGCGACGGTCGGTCGAGGAAGGGCGGCGGCGGCGGCGGCGGCACCAGACCGCCGAACCCGCCGCCGCCGGCTGTCGGCATGCCCGGGAACCGCGGGAACGACGCCGGCGCTGCCGCCAGAGCCGGGGTCACACACATGACACGACACGCACACATCAGGCGGCCCGCCCACCGGACGACACGGCTGAGGCGGCCCAGACGGCCTGGGAAACCGGGCACCGTCAGGTGGGCGTGGTGCAGGGCCCAACTATCCGCCCGACCCGTCACCCTGGCGGTGGTTTTGTCCTCGCATCTCGTCAGCCACACACCAGCCGCACGACACGGCTCGGACCCGACAGCGGTCAGTCGGACAGCCACACAGCGGTCAGTCGGACAGCCACACAGCGGTTAGTCGGACAGCCACACAGCAGTCAGTCGGACAGCCACACAGCGATTAGTCGGACAGCCACACAGCGGCCGGTCGGACAGCCACACAGCGGTTAGTCGGACAGCCACACAGCGGTTAGTCGGACAGCCACACAGCGGCCGGTCGGACAGCCACACAGCGGCCGGTCGGACAGCCACACAGCGGCCGGTCGGACAGCCACACAGCGGTCAGTCGGACAGCCACACAGCGGCAGGTCGGACAGCCACACAGCGGTCAGTGGGACAGCCACACAGTGGTCAGTCGCACAGCCACACAGCGGTCAGTCGGAAAGCCACACAGCGGCCGGTCGGACAGCCACACAGCGGTCAGTCGGACAGCCACACAGCGGCAGGTCGGACAGCCACACAGCGGCCGGTCGGACAGCCACACAGCGGTCAGTCGGACAGCCACACAGCGGCAGGTCGGACAGCCACACATCGGCCGGTCGGACAGCCACACAGTGGTCAGTCGCACAGCCACACAGCGGTCAGTCGGAAAGCCACACAGCGGCCGGTCGGACAGCCACACAGCGGTCAGTCGGACAGCCACACAGCGGCAGGTCGGACAGCCACACAGCGGTTAGTCGGACAGCCACACAGCGGCCGGTCGGACAGCCACACAGCGGTCAGTCGGAAAGCCACACGGCGCTGGACGGTCTGACCCACCCCCGGCTGGAGTGAGGTCGGGGTGGCTTGTCGCGCGTCTCACGAAACCCTAGGACTGCTATTTTGTGGACAAACATCACCGTGATTCACACGAGCATTGCTCTGGCCGCTCTGAACTTATTTCTGAACTTCTGGTCACGTGTAGTGCACTACTATAAACAAGGGGACATAAGATCAGCCACCACAGGGGCTAGGGAAAAACAGCCCTGCCCTGGTTGTCTGTAATCTACAGTTACATACCGAAATTAATTTTTGTCTCCTTTCCTTTCCTCGGTTGAATACTCAATTATGATGGGTGACAATGAAGTTGAGCCAACTTATTGATAGATCTTGTTGAACTTATTGAACATTGATAATCCCACCATTCCTCGATACAAACCAAGGGATCCTACGTCTGGAAGTGCAAAAAGAAGCTTTAGCACCAGAAACAGAGCACAAATTGTCCTCGGCACACTCATGACATCGACACCATGCACGCCGCGGTGACCAGCGCCGTCTCACCGAGTGGATGTGCCGCGGCCGGACCGCACGCGTCGAGCAGGCCGGGCCGCAGGTGGGTGCCGCCGGCGGCCAGCAGCGGCGACAGTGGCGCCACGCCGCGGCCAAACTCCAGACCACCGGCGCTGACCGAGGCGGCCGGCAGACGGCCGCCGCCGCCGCCGCCTGCCCGCTGCTGGTTCTTGTAGATCTCCCACGCGATGCGCACGTGCATGGCGTTCCAGCGTCCCGTCTTCTGCCGGACAGATGGTGTCGTCAACAGTAGACCAACTGCGGCGCCGAGACCAGCCAGGACGGCAGACGTCTAGCCAGTCAGAGAGGTGTAGTGTTGACAGGCCCTCAGTTTCTCACACCACGCTCGTATTGTGGAAAATACATCAACCATGAACACTTTGTCGCTATGTCATTAGGATGGTGGTAGTTATTGCTCCTGGTGAGCACTTCAATATCAAGGCTGCCGACTTGGCAACAACAGCTACCAAGCTATATGTGGGGAGGTTAACGGTAAAGTCCACAAGGAGTGCGTATGATGGTTGGTTGGTTGTTGGGTTTACGACATATCGACCGTTGAGTCATGTAGCGTCGCCAATCTCTCACGCCGATTGGTCGCGGGCGAAGAGTAGCGACAGGTGAGACTCGAACTCACAACCTTTCGACTGTGAGACGAGCAACTTACCCCTAGGGTACTCATCCCCACGAGTACGAAATGAACACTATCATGGATTTTTCATTGGATACACTGCATACTAAGCTGACAATTCTTTGACAGTATTTATGGTCAAAGAATATGCCAAAATGTAACAATGAAAGTGACTAATGATTCAGTGCCGAAATGCTGATTCCAACCCAAATCCAGGCTCTGGTCACACTAAGCGCCCAGCTACCCAATATATCAAAACGACAGACGATAGACAGATGCTACATTACACCAACCATTCAATAGTCACGCCAGAAGTCAATACATGCACTTGTTTTTGGAAAGCTATGAAGCTGTGTGTGCTTCACGGTCTCATTTTTTCTTGTCGCGAAGGAAGCTTATGGTCCAGTTCAATGTGCATCGAATGTTTTCCTTTACAGCACCGATAACTCCACCACATCATGGAAAAACGGTCATGCAAGACCACACGATAAGCCCCGATCAACTTCGAACCGTGCCACCAGCAGGGAAAAACGCAGCGGCGGCCTGTAAACAGCGTCAAATCGCCGCCGCCGCCGCCGCCGCCGCTGCTGCATCGTGACGTGCCTCCTGTGCGCCATCTGTGCATGTCTTCACATAAACAAGTCACTGGTCAGCAGCATATAAAAATGGCCATACGACACGCCGTTGGCGTCGACGAACAGCGTCCGGCCATCACGCGACGATCGGCTGACACTCAGGTGAGGCGTATTTGGCGTGTTAAGTCATGTATTTGGCATGGCCCGCGCTGGAACATTGCCCGAGTTGGACAATATAATGTTGCAGCACAGCAACCAACTAAAAAGCCAGTTCAAACCGTTGTATTCCTATACAATACGGCAATTTTTGTCAATCTTGAGGTATTACCACACTGAAAATTTGTCACAATTGCCTATCGACTGAAAAAGAAAACATGACCGGGGAATCTTATCTACATATCTTATCTTGCTGTCAAGCCACACTTTTCGTCGCGTTCATATGTCGACATGATGACTGCATGTTTAGCTTAAGCAGTACGGGCGAAGCTCAATGGTGCTTCTGTGTCGAGGGTTTTCGTCTGTTGATGACGAAACTAAGGCACAGAGCACGGGTCGCTCGCTTCATCTTCGCAGATTTCCGAATAATGGTTCACTAAAAGTGCCCGCTCTGTTTTAATGTTCAAAAAAGCACTCTAATGCTCCAGTGAAAACATCGCGGAATCTCGAGAAAAATAAGAATGCAGACGATAGCTGATATGCTACAAGCCATAATTAGTCAATGTCAGGGTCAGTCAATGTCAGCAACAACATATGTTGTCAAGAAACACTAGCTTAGTGCAGGTGACCGTACCAGGTTTGTGATTTTGAACCTGAAGGTTCTCTGGATCCCAGATAGATAAGCTCATCGCGATGTGCTGTGGGGGTCAACAGTTTCTGACAGTAAACGGTCAATTCGGGTTGATGCGACTGGCACTACAAATGCAAGCTTCACAAGCTTACAGTATTTAAGCAGCTTTATTAATGAGCCAAAGTTCTTCACTGGGAACGCGTGAATAAAATCATAGTAATTTGCACTGTAACCGTATTTAGTCATGGGAGGGGTTGAAGTATTAACTGACACGGGACGTACACAGCACCGTCGTAAAGGTAGTGCTCCTTCGTGACGGTATCATACATCACATGAGGGTGCGATGGCTTGCTTCACCCGAAACGTCCGTAAATGCAGCGTCTGCCATTCACACGGTTCACACGCAGTGCTAGGATACGCTCAGGTGACTGTCCGTAACAGCTATCGCACGTGGAGGGCATGCATCGTGAAATAAATAAATACATAAATAAATAAATAAATATATATACAAATAGGCTCTTTCGGCTAACGGAGGAAAATGTGCAGACTGCCACACAGTTACCGTCCCGGTCTCTGCTTTCCGGTGCCTTGCATGCTAGCGCCAGCACCAGAATGGTTCGCCAGACGGAATTTCGAGTCCATTTTCTCAGCTGGTTAAGTCCATTCGGGACGTTTTACTGTGTGACCGTCGTTTTACCGTGGGACGCTTTACCGTGTGACACAGTGTATACGCTAAGACGGATACATCACGTGTGACAGTCATAAAGTCATAAAGCGTTGAGCCCAACACTTCATGCGTCGCATAATACATTGATGCAATGCATGTGTCAGGCAATGTAATGATTGATGCAATGACAATGTAATGCATTGGTTGAATGCATGTGATCACGGGCTACACCCGAAGTATAATACGCGTAATTAAACATCCGAATCATTGTAAGAAGTCATTTTAGAAGAGCATTCTGTACATAATCATGCCTTGCATTCAACAAGTACTAAACGATCTAAGATAAAGTATTGAGGCTTAATAGCAGGCACGGGGGAAACATGGGTGATTATCTTTAAGAGAAGACACTACAAGCCTAGAAAATGGATACTAAAAATCCTAACCAATGCTATAATGTGAATTCTCAACAAACAATAGATGGCCCTGTTCACGCGTGGATGCAGTAGCACACGCGCGGATGCAGTAGCACACACGTGGATGCAGCATACGCGTGGATACAGTAACACACGCGTGGATGCAGTAGCACACGCGCGGATGCAGTAGCACACACGTGGATGCAGCATACGCGTGGATACAGTAACACACGCGTGGATGCAGTAGCACACGCGCGGATGCAGTAGCACACACGTGGATGCAGCATACGCGTGGATACAGTAACACACGCGTGGATGCAGTAGCACAAGCGTGGATCACAAGACAAGCGCCATCCACGCGTGGATGCAGTACACACGTGGATGCAGTAACCCACACGTGGATGCAGTA
The DNA here is from genome assembly GCA_034440575.1 of Imbricaverruca yamaguchii. Lineage (NCBI taxonomy): Eukaryota > Metazoa > Arthropoda > Thecostraca > Neoverrucidae > Imbricaverruca > Imbricaverruca yamaguchii. The sequence continues at coordinate 225,546 of JAOTOL010001432.1, forward strand.
ACACGCAAGCACAAGCGTCAGTCACGCGTGACAAACGCGCCACAAATCCATACAAATCCCACTTAATCCACCCAACATCTTCCCAGCAGACAACTTACAACTCTAATATACGATTACTGGACGTAAAGAACTTATCCAACCTACTTTTAAATGCATTCAAAGAGGGACTTTACAACATCAGACACCCATTCCAAAAATAAACCACCCTTCGAATGAATACTTGCTGGCGTTTAACTGTCCTGCATCTCGACTTGCCTCACATGCAATGATGTCCCCTATGCGATGCCGTAAGTACAGCATCATTCGAACTGACATCTAACCCTACTACGATTTTAAACACGTGAATAATCTCACCCATTAAGCTCCAATGCTTGGGTAAGTGCATATATAGTGTGCACATATCTATCCATATTCTAAGTTTCATAGTCCCATGTTAAGTCTAGTATGTTTGTGCCGCACTTTCTCTAGCATGCCTATATCTCTTCTATGTAAAGGTTCCTTGCCTGCACACAATATTCCAAGTCGGGTCGCACATGGGCTAAGTAGTTTTTTCTTCTCTTGTATTTCACAACCCTATGCATGCTTCCTACCATTCTGACCGCTCTGTTTCTAGCTGAGATTCATTGTTTTTCTGCTTTCAGGTAATGATAAGCATACATACTATTTTCTCTTTAATGACATCCAATCTCCTACCTCCCATTACATATACAAATGCCTAGCCTCCAGACCACAGATCCATAACCTTATGTTTATCATCGTTGAAAGACATCTACCATTCAGCATCCCATTTTAGTTCATCCGAATCTAGCCAAATATTGTAGATTCATCAACATTGTTACCCATTCATACTAGCTTCATGTCATCATGAGACATAAAACCATAATACTCAGCTCTACTTCAATGTCGCTGACCAAGATGATGATAAATGGACCTAGAACGGAGACCTGTGGTACCCAACACAGAACATCCAAACATTCAGACTTAGGCATCAGAACAAAACGGCACAGTGCAGAAGCATGCCGTCACTACGACCCAGTCACATGGACGATGTGTTCTGATATTGGAATGGGAGCGATAGGATGCAATACACAACGCAGCAGCCTGTATCGGCAGCAACGGTGGTACCTTGTGTGCAGACAGCTGCAGACCGGCGGGAGGCATGAACGGCGCGGCGGCCGGCGGCGGACGCGGCGCCAGCGGAGACGAGAGCGGCGCCAGCGACGGCACGCCCGTCCGGAAGAAGGGCGAGTTGACGCCGCCCAGCTTCGGCACAGACTTCAACTGCGGAGACCACAGGTAGAGGTCAGACGGCGAGGTGTGCAGACCGCCGCCAATATCGCGACGCGCCTGTCACCGTCACCACATGGGGGCCGTAACGGCTGATGCCAGCCAGAACTTCAAGGCGTCACAGGGCAGAAGGCGAACCAGACTATCACTAGATACCTACACCAAAGGCTTGGTATCTGACCGTTCCCCCGTCCTTCTGGCTGTCAGGAGGAACTCGCGTATTTGTCAACAGCCCGAGACACAGGATGGACAAGCGCCGCCGACACCAGAGGAACCACGTCAACCATACGCACAAGTCAGTCATGCTAGTCAGAAGTGCTAAACTGGCAGCACTATTTCAATGTTTCCGATGCAAACTTCAACGTTCCCCTCAAAATTCGTCAAAAAAATACAACGAAAGCCGTTCAATGAACTAAAGGAGCCTAGTGTGCCAAACATCTTCGCTTCATCGTATTCTTTCCCATCCATACTTTTCAAGCAGTCTGCACATGAGGCAACGGTGTTCCTGTACTTACCAAAGGAGGCACAGGCGCGGCCAGCTGCATGGGCAGCGGCGCCGGCGCCGGCGCTGGGGGGTGATGATGGTGATGCGTGTGCTGGTGCTGATGCTGGTGCAGCTCTGTGCGCAGGTAGGGCGGCGGTCCAACGGCGATGCTGTGGTCCTGTGACGCCAGGAAACGCGTGTTGAGCTCCTGTCGCAGCAGCTCCGCCTTATCTGTGAAAACACAGGCCGGTCACTCGCACACACACACACACATACAACACATCGAGCACACATCAGGGGTGTCGACAGCTGCCCGCAGCCCTGGCGGTCACAGAGCGGCACAGGCCCGTCACTCACACACGCACACATACAGCACACGTCCGGGGGTGAGCCGGGCAGCCTGGGGTAAGCGGACAGGCTAAGCGTCGGGGTGTCGGCAGCCGGCCGCAGCCCTGGCGGTCACAGAGGGCACAGGCCCGTCACTACACACGCACACATACAGCACACGTCCGGGGTGTCGGCAGCCGGCCGCAGCCCTGGCGGTCACAGAGCGGCACAGGCCCGTCACTCACACACGCACACATACAGCACACGTCCGGGGTGTCGGCAGCCGGCCGCAGCCCTGGCGGTCACAGAGCGGCACAGGCCCGTCACTCACACACGCACACATACAGCACACGTCCGGGGTGTCGGCAGCCGGCCGCAGCCCTGGCGGTCAAAGAGCGGCACAGGCACGTCACTCACACACGCACACATACAGCACACGTCCGGGGTGTCGGCAGCCGGCCGCAGCCCTGGCGGTCACAGAGCGGCACACGTACAGCAAAACAGTAGCAGCCCTGGCGGTCACAGAGCGGCACAGGCCCGTCACTCACACACGCACACATACAGCACACGTCCGGGGTGTCGGCAGCCGGCCGCAGCCCTGGCGGTCACAGAGCGGCACAGGCCAGTCACTCACACACGCACACATACAGCACACGTCCGGGGTGTCGGCAGCCGGCCGCAGCCCTGGCGGTCACAGAGCGGCACAGGCCCGTCACTCACACACGCACACATACAGCACAGCGAGCACACAATTTGAACTACCTATTGCAATTAAATGCTGTCACAATGCACTGAAACACATTCAGTATGGAAAAGGCTGTAAACAGAAAATCACATGTTTTCATCGCCAGCTACCACTAAAATTTCCGAAATTTCAACAACTTGTGCCGGCATTTCGTCCGGGCTGGCTCTAAGCGTTCCCACTAAACACACACCGTCTGTGTATCTATCCTGTCACACGCCAACACCGTTTAATTTTTTTTTCTATTGCCATCCCCAAATTTGGACACAAATGTTGGAGTAGATATATCCTGAGCAGTCACACCAGAAAGCTGCGCCGCGCGCAGTGCAGCCGGCCACGGGTCGTGCTGCTCTATTGCACCGACAGCTGAAGTTGCAGCTACCGTGTTCAGCCTCGGTCCGTATACGTGGGCGAGTGATTGCAATGGCATGCTCATGATATGTGTCGTGTCTCTAGTGCGTCATAAGCACGATGGGCTCAGCTAGTGTTTGTTACCATGGTGTACTATTGTGTAAAGTGAGCATAAACGACATTGTCGTGCAAGCTGTGTTGCATGAAGTCATACAGTTATTCGAGGTGGTGAGAGATAACGCGGACGTGACAGCACTAAATCGATCAGTCAACACGCGGGCAGGTATTAAACATAAGAACAGTTTGGTTGTGAGGAGGACGGTACCGTTTGGTTGTGGGGCTGGCGGTACAGTTTAGATATGGGAATGGCGGTACAGTTTGGCTGTGGGGATGGTGGTAGTTTGGTTGTGGGGAGGGCGGTACAGTTTGATAGTGGGGAGGGCGGTACAGTTTGATAGTGGGGAGGGCGGTACAGTTTGATAGTGGGGAGGGCGGTACAGTTTGATAGTGGGGAGGGCGGTACAGTTTGATAGTGGGGAGGGCGGTACAGTTTGATAGTGGGGAGGGCGGTACAGTTTGGTTGTGGGGAGGGCGGTACAGTTTAGTTGTGGGAATGGTGGTACAGTTTGGTTGTGGGGAGGGCGGTACAGTTTAGCTATGGGAATGGCGGTACAGTTTGGTTGTGGGGCTGGCGGTACAGTTTGATGGTGGGGAGGGCGGTACAGTTTGATAGTGGGGAGGGCGGTACAGTTTGATAGTGGGGAGGGCGGTACAGTTTGGTTGTGGGGCTGGCGGTACAGTTTGGTTGTGGGGAGGGCGGTACAGTTTGGTTGTGGGGCTGGCGGTACAGTTTGATAGTGGGGAGGGCGGTACAGTTTGATGGTGGGGAGGGCGGTACAGTTTAGCTATGGGAATGGTGGTACAGTTTGGTTGTGGGGATGGCGGTACAGTTTGATGGTGGGGATGGTGGTACAGTTTGGTTGTGGGGATGGCGGTACAACTTGTTTGTGAGGATGGCAGTACAGTTTGGTTGTGGGGAGGGCGATACAGTTTGTTCGTGTGGAGGTTGGTGCAGTTTGGTTGTGAGGAGGTTGGTGCAGCTTGGTTGTGAGGAGGTTGGTGCAGTTTGGCTGTGTGGAGGTTGGTACAGTTTGTTTGTGGGGAGGGCGGTACAGTTTGGTTGTGGGGAGGTTGATACAGCTTGGTTGTTGGGAGGTTGGTACAGTTTGGTTGTGGGGAGGTTGATACAGCTTGGTTGTTGGGAGGTTGGTACAGTTTGGTTGTGGGGAGGTTGATACAGCTTGGTTGTTGGGAGAGCGGCACAGTTTGTTTGTGAGGGAGCGGCACTCACTGGGAGCAGGCAGCGAGTCGGCAGACGGCAGACTGGACACGGCTTGTGCCGGTGCCGGTACCGGTACCGATGTCGACGAGCCGGCCGCAGGCGACAGCACAGTCAGGCCGGCGGCGGGCATCAGCGGCGGCGGCGGAGCAGGAGGTGGCGGCGGTGCGAACACTCCCACGGAGAGCGGCGAGCGTACCGGCACTCCCGCCGGCACTCCCGCCGGGAGCCCAGCCGGCACTCGCGCTGCTAGCCCCGCCGGCACTCCTGTCGGCAGGCCCGGTGGAGCTCCTGTCGGCAGGCCCGGTGGAGCTCCTGTCGGCAGGCTGGCCGGAGCGGCGGCCGCCGGTGCGCGCAGTGTGCCGGTGGGCGCTGGCCGGACGGACGGCGGCGGCGCAGAGGCGGCGGCGGCAGAGACTGGGGTGGCAGCCGGCGCGAGCGACAGACCGCTCACGACACTGTCAAGGGAGCCGGCCTTCAATGACTGCCGTCAGTCCCGCCAACAACACCGGCTAGCAGGCGACTGATCAAGACAGCTCTGCGGCACACTGCTCGATCGACACTGTCATCTGAAGCTACTTCAGAGATGCAATTAATTAAATGGCAGACTCGATAAAAATCTTCCCAAAGGGCAGGCAGACTGGGGACGGGACTACTGGCAGGAGGAATGTGTATTGGAAGAGCAGGGAGACTAGAGTAGGGCATGCTGGCGGGAGCAAGGTGTGTAGATTCAATTTATCCGGTCATATTACCTTCTGCCATCACACGTATGTGATGACAGAAGGTAATATGACCGGAGAAATTGAGACCAGTGTGCGATGGGAGGGGTATGACGAGCGAGCGAGAGACAGAGACAGAAAAAAACACACACACAGAAGAGAGAGCGAGAGGGAGAGTGAGAGTGAGAGTGAGAGTGAGAGTGAGAGTGAGAGGGAGAGGAGAGGGAGAGGGAGAGGGAGAGGGAGAGGGAGAGGGAGAGGGAGAGGGAGAGGGAGAGGGAGAGGGAGAGGGAGAGGGAGAGGGAGAGGGAGAGAGGGAGAGGGAGAGGGAGAGGGAGAGGGAGAGGGAGAGGGAGAGGGAGAGGGAGAGGGAGAGGGAGAGGGAGAGGGAGAGGAGAGGAGGGAGAGGGAGAGGGAGAGGGAGAGGGAGAGGGAGAGGGGAGAGGGAGAGGGAGGAGGGAGAGGGAGAGGGAGAGGGAGAGGGAGAGGGAGAGGGAGAGGGAGAGGGAGAGGGAGAGGGAGAGGGAGAGGGAGAGGGAGAGGGAGAGGGAGAGGGAGAGGGAGAGGGAGAGGGAGGAGAGGGAGAGGGAGAGGGAGAGGGAGAGGGAGAGGGAGAGGGAGAGGGAGAGGGAGAGGGAGAGGGAGAGGGAGAGGGAGAGGAGAGAGAGGAGAGAGAGAGAGAGAGAGAGAGAGAGAGAGAGAGAGAGAGAGAGAGAGAGAGAGAGAGAGAGAGAGAGAGAGAGAGAGAGAGAGAGAGAGAGAGAGAGAGAGAGAGAGAGAGAGAGAGAGAGAGAGAGAGAGAGAGAGAGAGAGAGAGAGAGAGAGAGAGAGAGAGAGAGAGAGAGAGAGAGAGAGAGAGAGAGAGAGAGAGAGAGAGAGAGAGAGAGAGAGAGAGAGAGAGAGAGAGAGAGAGAGGGAGGGGGGGGAGACGAGAAAACAGAAGGGTTGGTTGGTTGGTTATTTGGGCTTTCGGGCGCATCGACTGCGTTGGTCATACAGCGCCCATAACAATTTTAGACGGACAACTTAAGAGGATTCATGCGAACAGCAGTATGCGAGACTTCAAAAGACAGACAAATCACTTCAGTGCTACATGTCCACGAGGTGTGCAAATCGCTCCAACCATTGAATCAGAGAGAAAGCGAAACAGCTGTCCCGAAGCCACAACGCGCAATTCAGCCCACAGAAGAAAACAAAAGGGGAGATGGCGTGAATAGGACGTCCTAGCAGTGTCGTGGAGGGCAATTTCCCGACCGGAAGTCCGTCCAGTCGGCCGCGGACTTTGGGTGGCACAACCGAGCAACTCTGGAAAGTGTCCAAGCTCTTTAATCGCATACAGTAGCTTAGGTGGCACTAACCTGCGAACCCTGCGCCCTCCTTCATACCGGCAATACATATTTCGCCCATGCCAGCCTTAGGCCACGTAGACTCGTTGACGCACCAGGCGCACCCAATAACAGACGTACCGACGTGAGGCGTCCCACAATCGCCACCTTTGTCTGAAGATGGATCTCATCACGTCCATGAAACATTTGTACAGGCTGACAAATCTGCTTTACGTCAGTCGTGCAGGAACCCGTTGGTAGAGCGCAGCTCTGGTGAGCCCGGCTGACATGGGTCTGTCGCCCACGGCACGGCTCTGGTGAGGCCCGACTGACATGGTCTGTCACCCACGGCACGGTTCCGGCTGACATGGGTCTGTCGCCTACGGCACGGTTCCGGTGAGCCCCAACTGACATGGATTTTCGCCCGCGACAGGGCTCCGGTGAGCTCCGACTAACATGGTCTGTCACCCATGGTCTGGCATGGTCATGGACCAAAAGTCATAGTCTGATATGGCGGCAGAACGACCGCGTTAAGTCACCACCTCGCAGCTCACCAGCGGCCGGCGAAAGAGAGGTAGGAAGGAGGGCAGCGGCAGTGTTTGACACCGTGCCGGCGGCGGCGTCACTCACCCGACTGGTCGCCGGTCGAGGGGCGAGCTCCGCTGCGGCCGGCAGCCAGACGGCACGGTGGTCGGCGCCGCGCTCACCTGCCCACACACACCGCAGCTCAGTCAGGTGGATAATGCAGCTCGAGGGCGCATCAACGTCATTGGTCATACAACGATCATGACAATATTGGTTGTATACACGTCGACATGCCGCAAATGCTGGCAAAAACTGGGTAATAGCAAAACAATCGTAGCTAGGTTAAATTCTGACATTATTCAACCTATTCGAAATGGCATGTATGTTACACGAAATGAAACATCGGAGATGAAATATAAAATCGCCCAGATTGGACAATGCCTGATTCATCATCTTCAACTTCACGGAGTAACATCAACTGTGTACGTTTAAAAGGACGCACACGCTCCTCATAATAATCAGAATAGGAAAGCTGGACATGACTGATAGACGGACGTAACATTTCGAGCAGCACGGGCTATCGTTGCCACGTATCAGGCAACGCTGAGTTTGTACGGTCCACTATCAGGTGGCACAATGCCGCTTCGTCCCGCCTCCTCCTACGCCAGCACGGAGTCCACTTTTCAAGACGCTGATTCATCCCCGTCAGCTTAAAATCATTCCATAAAGCGAACACAAACGTAGAATTGGCTTCGAAGTGACCCCGATCAGGGCATGATGGGGACTGCGTGGGGACCGCATGCAGACCGCAGGTTACGGACAGGCGAGTCGCAGATTGGGGCCAGCGACCGGGGGACACTCGAGGGGTCAAAACCGGGGACAGACACCGGAAAGGGGGAGGCAGGGATGATGAGGCAGGGGCACCAACACAGAAAGACGGGCGGCGGCCCAAGACAGTGCAGTGCTCTGCCATGAGCGGTGTAGAGCACCCTATCCTCACTGTACTACATGACAGGACGTGTGTCACATACATGGCCACAACATGCGACATATGCTCACTATAGACCACGACACCTTTATCAACTACATATGCACCATTACTTGTCGGTGCAGTATTCAAATAATGATTTTTCGTCAGGTGTGAGATGTCGAAGTCGTCATAGAAATAAAGTTTAAATACTTTGGTCCTTAAAACACAGTCTTGGGACAATTGCGTATATATGACTGTATTGCGTCTCTTGAGAGGCACATAATTTGTGGATGCCGGTATGAAAGATAATGATACAAAATACCTGTGGTATAAACCGATATTGCATAACATGGTTTTTATGGGTAATCCCTTTACCTGGAATTGCATTACGGGATGTTCGTTATCACACTCCAGGATCCGTGGTAAGCATAAGCATTGCATTTATAAACGTGACTGCTAAAAAGAAGCATGCAAACTTCACATGCACACACCAAGAAGCACAACATCTATACTTTTTGGGAAGGATGTCGATGAAGTGTTCAATAAGTGGTACATTCCATCCATTTTTAACACGCGCCCTTGAGGGCCTCTGAAAATTACGCGCACTGGAGGGAGGGGGCGGATTCCGCCCCCCACACATCCTATTAAGGCTAGAGCAATGCAATTCGCAGGGTGGTTGGGCACGAGAGTGAACTCTATTGTGTGCAAATTTCATGAACTTCGGTCAATATCTTCAAGGTCAAACGAGGTCAAAATATCAAAAAAAAAATTATCGTTTTGCGTAGCTTGGCTTCTTATTGTTATGGATCGCTGTGATGGTGTTTAAATGCTCCAAAATTGGCATTAATGACATTTTGGACATTACTAATGAAGCAATACAGATGCCAAATTCGCCATTTGACCGCAGGTCACCTATATATGAGCACTTTATCAGGTTACCTGCTTCAGTTACCGAAACCGGGGTGCCCAACCGATTGCTCCGTTGGGCGGCCTGGCACAACCGGCTTCGCAAAGAAAGGAGTGAAATACATGAATAAAGTATGGAAATGCTTAGGCACACAATGACAAGCAGTATATTTTGGGATGTGTAGGGATAACATGCAAAGTGACATCAATCGCATGACAGTCATTTGTATTTATGACAACATTCCAGTTGACCAAGTTTGGTTCCATTAGCCTGTTTTGAACTTGACCTGACTTGACCTCGGCGACCTAACATGGCTTTTAAATTATATAGCATAACACTATGCATAAAACAATTCGCTAGTGTTGTCAAGAACACTTCCCTTTTGCCAATATACTGGAAGCGCATCAGTGCCGATTTTAGTGGTCTAGCGCTGCGAATCCTTTTTACTTTAACGGCCCCTAACTCGAAAATTGTTCGTCAGATGTTCATTTTTCTTGCTTTAAGCAATGCGCCGGTCATTTCCAAGCAGGTACGTAAAGAATTGCGTATATTGGCTGGTACAATATGGAGCTATGTACGACAAATCGGAGGGGTGGGCTGATTTCGCAATCACTTTTCCAGCGCGTGTTAACCTGTCATGAACTTGACCTGACTTGACCTCAGTGACCTGACATGACTTTGAAACAACATAGCAGAACAATATACACCAAACAAGTCGCTAGTTTTACGAAGAACACTTCCTTTTTGCCAATATACGGGAAGCGCATCAGCACCGATATTTGTGGTCTGGCGCTGATTTTTTTAAAAAACTTGAACGACCCTAACTCGAAAATTTTCGGTGGATTTTCATTTTTCGTACTTTAACATGCGCCCTGGAGGGGGGGGGGACGAAATCCGCCCACCCCTCCGGTTTTTCGTAGATAACCCCAGATTTTACCGGCCGATATACGCCATTGTTTGTGTACCTGCTTATAAATGACCGCCGCGTTGTTCCACACTCGAACGTCCGGCGGTTCGCGCCAACTTGGCATGTCCGGGGGGGGGGGGCAGATGTCTGCCCCCCCCCTAAGATCTCTATAACTATGCTAGCTGGCGACAAACGGAAAACGGCGTTGGATAGCTGGTGACATGCTCTATCGAAAGTATTTCGGTCATTTTATTCCGCTCAGGTCAACATTTAGGTCACTAGGGCATCATAGGTCAAATTCGACCAGATCGTGTAGGACTCAGATATTGACACATATCTCAGGACCTGTAACAGATAGAAACAAACGGTGAACGCTATTCGACAGTCTTTAAATATGCTATCGACCATAGGCTATCGGTTGACCTGACCTTAAGGTCAGGTCAACCGAAACAATGACCTCAGGTCAAGGTCATGAAGTAGCCTAGGGAGGGCATGGAATATATAAATCGACACGTCTTGGCGATACAAGCACAATGACGGTTATTTCACCATTCTAGCTCAATGCACTGCGATATAATGCGCAGAAATGTGTAGTGATCTCAGGCGACCTCAGATGACCTTGATGAGGTCACTGAGCAAAAATGGCAGCGGTAACATTGAGCATAGCTCCCAACTACACGCCACCACCGTTGTGAGATCATTCCGAGAGCAAATGTGCAACCAGGAAACATTCGTATATTCGTATATCATAGCCCTATAACGGGGAAGCCATGGCCGCGACCTGACCCCAGGTCAATGCTACGAAAAAATAAGATACACATATCATGGTCCCTGATGAGATCATGACGTGTTCTAAGTTTGAAATCAATCGCTCAATGATTGTGGAAGTTATGCCACCTGGAACTCCGAATTTAGTTGGGTCACTTCGCCTGACCTGGCGACCTGACCTGAGATGACCCAGGCTTATAAATGCATGAAGATATGCGGAAAAGACTAATGAGCAGCCATGCGAGGTTTGGCCTTGATAACTCGATTAGTATGGCGGCAAATTAGGAAAAAAGGCAGGGGGCAGATATCTGCCCCGGGACATGAGCGTGTTAAAGGAAGAAAAGTGAAAATCGACCGACATTTTTCTTCGAGTTAAGAGTCGCTAAAGTCAACAAATTTTATCAGCGCCAGACCACAGATATCGACCCTGGTGCGCTTCCCGTACATTGACAAAAATGAAGTGTTCTTGGCAAAACTAGCGACTTGTTTGGTGTACATTGTCATGCTATATTGTTTCAAAGTCATTTCAGGTCACCGAGGTCAAGTCAGGTCAAGTTCATGACAGGCTAACACACGCCCTGGATGGGGGATGGCGAAATCAGCCCACCCGTCCGATTTTACGCACATAACTCCATATTGTGTTGGCCAATATACACCATTTTTTAACGTACCTGCTTAGAAATGACCGGCGCATTGTTTAAAGAAAGAAAAAAGATGAAAATCGGCCGAAATTTCTTATTCATGTTAGGGGCCGTGAAACTAATATCAATTCGCAGCGCCAGACCACAAAATCGGCGGTAATGTGTGTGTGTGTTATTGTGGTTTTAGGGCGCATCGGCCATGGTTGGTCATTTAGCGCCCAGGCGGTAATGCGCTTCCCGTATATTGGCACAAGGGAAGTGTTCTTGACAACACTAGCGAATAGTTTGATGCATATTGTTATACTATATAATTTAAAAGTCATGTTAGGTCGCCGAGGCCAAATCAGGTTAAGTTCATGACAGGCTAATGGAACCAAACTTGGCGAACTGGAATGCTGTCATAAATGCAAATGACGTCATGCGATTGATGTCATTTTGCATGTTACTCCCTATACATCTCGAAATCTACTGTTTGCTATTGTGTGCCTAAGCATTTCCATACTATATATTTATGTATTTCATTCCTTTTTTGCGAAGCCGATTGTGCTGAGCAGCCCAACGAAGCAGTCGGGTGAGCAGCCCAGCTCCGGTAACTGGAGCGGGTAATGACCTGATAAAGTGCTCCTATATAGGTGACCTGAGGTCAAATGACGGATCTGGGATCTGTATTGCATCATTAGTAATGTCAAAAATATCATTAATGCCAATTTTGGAGCATTTAAACACAATCACAGCAATCTATAACAATGACAAGCTAAGCCACGCAAAACCCTTTTATTTGTTGTTGTTATTTTGACCTCCTTTGACCTTGAAGATATTGACCATAAAATTAATAAAACTAAGGTAATAAAATTAGCACACAATAGAGTTTACCATCGTCCCCATCCACCCTGCAAATTTCGTTGCTCTAGCCTTAATAGGAGCCAAGATTTTCGTGGGGGGGGGGGGCGGAATCGGCCCCCTCCAGTGCGCGTAATTTTCAGATGCCCTCCAGACGCGTGTTAAACAACGCGCCGGTCATTTTTAAGCAGGTACACAAACAATGGCGTATATCAGCCGGTAAAATCTGGAGTTATCTACGAAAAACCGGAGGGGTAGGTGGATTTCGCTCCCCCCCCCCCTCCAGGGCGCGTGTTAACGAATAATTTATCACTGATAATCAGTGCCATAATCAGCATATTCCGACACCAACGGCGTTATCAGCGTTATATATTAGGAGCATTACAATTTCCACATCAGCATCATCGCACCATCAGCAGGAATTAGCGTCAGCTATCGCCTCATGTTATGTAAAATGCCTCCGAATTCCGACCGTTGCAAGATTGTAATGCTGCATACTACATTTGAAAACTGTGCCGTCATCTGTGGCTTGTTTCCGAAGATGTAGCCTCCTTTTTCAACTAAATACAGATCGGTGAGGTATTATACATCGACACGTGGCACCTTGAAACAGAAGTAGATGAATGCGTTCCGAGGATAGCATTCAACATCCACGCAAGCAAAATATGGTGATTTTATAAACTGGCTGCAAAGTGCAGTAAAACGATTCGATTCTTATTATCAAGGTACTTTGTGAGCAGCATTTGAGCTCCACCGGTTTACAAGGCATACCGCCGACAAAACCCTATCCTGGGCGTCCGCGATCAAGCGCGTATTCAGGGAATATACTCCGAATGGATAGACGAAAGCAAGCAGGTGGCATTTGGGACGGATATAATGCTGTTTGTGAGCCTCGATGCCATCTTGTGGCGATAATACATTCTTCCTTGAAGTAGCATGCAGTGTTAACGTGTGGCACGGTTGATTAACAACAGTTCGGAGTACGAGTGCCTTCGGGAATGGCGACATGACACGAACAGCCAGCTCTCCAATTGCACCGCTCGTACATGGAATGACACGCAGCCAATGAAACACGCTGACAATGCAGCACGGTAGCAATGCACCTCATTCGTGGGTCAGGCCACCTGTTGTGAATTTGAAGTGGCACAAGTATAGGCCATATTTTGTGCACTATCTTGTGCCATGATAGATCGAGACATGGGAAAGTGTCAGCCCTCTGACCGCTGACCACACGTGTATCCACAGTGGGACCAAATGTATTCATACAAATCAATATTTTTACAGTGACTTGAGTGGCCTGGCTGAGGTCGATCACCTCTCTAGCATCTCTACTCCTTCGCTGACGCAATGTCCATGATCACACAATACACGCACAGTGCAACACACAAGCACATCAAACGAACCAATACCTCCTGTATACACTTTTACTTCGAGAAGCCAGAAAACCGCACCGGCCACCTACTGCCACTATTTAGTCGCTAGGTCAAGCAATTAAACGCGACAACCATACCATTGTTACGTTCTGAGACGACCCATCGCCTCTACAAAACGAGCTAATTCATCGGCAACAAGCAATAGATTGCGACTCATTTCAACCGAACCGTGCTAAATGATCACGTTTTGGTCGAAGCGTCCTCAAACTCAAACAATTAACGCACCCGGAACTGTACGGGACCGTAGGGCATGCAGAGCTCTTACGGCCCGCGCTTGGGGGCCACTCACGACCTTCGACATGGCCGTTCAGGGGACGAGTAACCTAGAGTTAAGTTGCCCGCCTCGCAATCGAAAGATTGTTGGTTCGAGTCTCACCTACCGACCTGGACAGCTTGACCGAAAGGAAAGCTGGCGGTTTCCAAATACGCACAATCCGAAAATCCACAAATCTCCACAGGATGTCCCCCCCCCCACACACACACACACAACTGTCACGCACAGCATTTTGCACATCCAGCTGCACCTTCCCAGAAACACCTCCATATGATGACATCTCCGCCAGCACGCACAAGCCGCTGCGGCAGCACGCCCGAAGGGGCCGTACAGCATCAGCTGGATACTGGACACAACACCCCGACAGGGACCACACATCAGCTGGGTACTGGACGCAACACCCCGACGGGGACCGCACATCAGCTGGGTACTGGACACAACACCCCGACAGGGACCTCACGTCAGCTGGGTATTGGGCACAACACCCCGACAGGGACCGCACATCAGCTGGGTACTGGACACAGCACCCAGACAGGGACCGCACATCAGCTGGGTACTGGACGCAACACCCCGACAGGGACCACACATCAGCTGGGTACTGGACGCAACACCCCGACGGGGACCGCACATCAGCTGGGTACTGGACACAGCACCCAGACAGGGACCGCACATCAGCTGGGTATTGGACACAACACCCCGACAGGGACCGCACATCAGCTGGGTACTGGACGCAACACCCCGACGGGGACCGCACATCAGCTGGGTACTGGACACAACACCCCGACAGGGACCACATCAGCTGGGTACTGGACACAACACCCCGACAGGGACCCACATCGCTGGGTACTGGACGCAACACCCCGACGGGGACCGCACATCAGCTGGGTACTGGACGCAACACCCCGACGGGGACCGCACATCGCTGGGTACTGGACGCAACACCCCGACGGGGACCGCACATCAGCTGGGTACTGGACGCAACACCCAGACAGGGACCACACATCAGCTGGGTACTGGACGCAACACCCCGACGGGGACCGCACATCAGCTGGGTACTGGACGCAACACCCCGACAGGGACCACACATCAGCTGGGTACTGGACGCAACACCCCGACAGGGACCACACATCAGCTGGGTACTGGACGCAACACCCCGACGGGGACCGCACATCAGCTGGGTACTGGACGCAACACCCCGACAGGGACCACACATCAGCTGGGTACTGGACACAACAGCGGGGCCGAGAGCAGCTGCGGCAGCAACAGAACCCAGCACCCGCACCCTAACAATACCGGGCGCCAACACACCCAACAAACACAGAGTCGTGGCTGCAAATAGCTGCTTACAGATACAGCAGCGGGGGGAGCCCGACCTGGTCAATACACTACAGCACAGAGAACAATGAGTCCCGGCTCATAACACCGGCTTACAGGCACAACAGCGGCGGGGAAAGACAGCCAGACAGCAACACAGCCGACAGCGACACGCCAGCACGCAGAGTCATGGCTCCTTACACCGGCTTACCGATACTGCACACACCGCAATATGGCCTATCTCACCTGTAAGCCGCTCACATGCACACGCCATAAACTGCGGTGGGCCTTCAAGCGAGGTAATGTAGGGTAATCTGATAGGCATCAGACAGACAGGGAGTTGTGTTGCTGCGCGTCTGGCCAGTGCCGAGGTGCGGCCGGCCAGCCCGGGCCACGGGCAAGTCGTGTGACCCAGTCGGCAGAACGTGCGGACACCGTCTGTCACTGCACACCACCGTCACCATTCACCAGCCCCACCAGTCACAGCACTGGCTCCACCAGTCACACCGCGACCAGCCCCACCAGTCGTACCACTACCAGGTCCACCAGTCACACCGCCACCAGGTCCACCAGTCGCACCGCTACAAGCCGACTGCCAGCTCCACGAGGAGTACCGCCATCAGGTCTATCAATCACACCACCGGCTGACAGTCTCTCGGATCACAAGACTCGAGTCGCTGAAAACACCGCCAAACAAATGTCATCCTGCTTCCCTCACGCGCGGCTACGGCATCACCTGCAAAGGACTTTAACAATTCAGCTGATGGAAACACATCAGCTTTCTTCGGGAGATGGATTTCGAGATGCTGAAGACGGCCGCAGTCGTCCATCAGCCGGTGGACAATCTGTGGCACACACAGCCCCGCCGGCAGGACGCAGCCGCCTGACGATGCAGGCGGGCTGAATGCAGTCCTCACCATGCGTCGGGGCTTGGCATGGATGGGTCACCAGTTCTCACCTTGTGTCGTGGCTTGGCATGGTTGGGTCACCACAGTTCTCACCATGCGTCGGGGCTTGGCATGCATGGGTCACCAGTCCTCACCTTGTGGCGGGACTTGGCACAGCTTGGTAGCATAGCTGGATCGCCACAGACTTCACCTTGTGACGGGGCTTGGCGCTGCTGGGTCGCCACAGTTCTCACCTTGTGACGGGGCTTTGCGCTGCTGGGTCGCCACAGTTCTCACCTTGTGTCGGGGCTTGGCATGGTTGGGTCACCGCAGTCCTCACCTTGTGGCGGGGCTTGGCATGGTTGGGTCACCACAGTCCTCACCTTGTGGCGGGGCTTGGCGCGGGTGGGCGCCGCCGCGATAGGCGGCGCGGCAGGGCCGGGTGAGCAGCCGTAGCCAGCGGCGGGTGGCCCGGGCCGGGCAGGCACAGGTGCCGCCGCCGCTCCCGCCGGCGCCGCCGCCGTCGGCGCCACCAGGTCGCTGACGCCGAACCTGGCGCGCGGCGCCGCTGCCTCCGGCGGCGTGGTGTGTGGCGGCCCGGCCGGCGGCGGTCCACCGTGGCCGGGCAGCGACACGGCCGGCGGCGCGACACGAGCGGCGCTCGTCCCAGAGTCGGCGCCAACACTGACGGCGACCGGCGCCGACAGCACGGCAGGGGTCGGCGCCGCGGCTGCAGCTGGGACTGGCGTCAGAGGCTGCACCGGGGTCGGCGTCGGAGCCGGGGGCAGCGCTGCAGCCGGAGCCGAAGCAAGAGCAAGAGCGGGAGCTGGAGCTGGAGCCGGAGCCGGAGCCGGAGCCGGAGCCGGAGCCGGAGCCGGGCTCCGAGCAGGGTATGTGGCCAGGCCCGGGTGAGGCAGGAACCCGCGACCCAGCGTCTCCGCACACCGGTTCGGCCGGTTCACACCCTGTGCCGAAACACATACACGCACGGTGTCAGCTCAGCTTTCGTGGATTACACACCTTTCAATACCACGTGACAATTCCAACAAACCTTACTTCATAACTTTCTGGATACAATTTGGTTCGCCTAGCAGATCGGTGTACATAATATCAATGAGATGGAGTGTGTTGGAGATGGATGTAGTCTCGGGTCCCTAAATGTGAGATATGGGATATCGTCTAACCGGCTGTCCGATTCGAGAAGACATTAGTCGGTACGATCTGACGTACGTTTTATCCCTTGGAAGATAACTCGTGAACGCAGGCGAGTTAGCGCTAACAAAACAAGTATGTCATTATTGGATTGCTATAATGGTTGCGTGCCAATGATGCCGCACGAACTGGCCGTGTTTCAATTGACCTTCGTTAGTTAGTTATTTGGGGTTTGGGGCGCCTCGACCATAATGATTGACCTTCGTTATGAAGGTGAGCATTTTAGGTGTTGTTATAAAGATGAGCAAATATCTCGCATTTTCTGATACACATATATCGCATAGGTATTATCCGATAATGCAAGAAGCATTATATGATGCCAGATAGTCCATAAATTATTACTTATCTAAGTAATATCACTCAAATTGACGTTGTTTCGGTAGCAGGAAGTGGGAGCTGGAAATACGGTTTATTTCACCGCAAATTAAAAATGCCAACGGAAATAATGAGGAGATACTTCACTCGTGCTGATGCAGCGCCTAACGTCGGGAAAGTTGGTTGGTTATTTGGTCTTACGGGAGCATGGACTGCGTTAGTCATACAGTGCCCATGAAGGTCGGGAAAGTATGCGCTACGAAATAGTCCATCCCTATACCCAACGCCTTCTAGCATATAAAACGGAGGACAAGGTGAGATCTACGCCGAACCTCAGAGCAGCACACAAAACACATGTTCTTGGACCGAAGTAGCCGTGAACCTTAGGAGAGCAAGTTATGTATCCGCAGTTTTACCTCGATTTTTAATGTGGCCTTATACAGGTGAACATCAAGACAGTGATTGCCAATGCTTGTCTTCTGCTTGACAATAACCCAAGTAAACAACAACAAGCATACGCAAGCATTTGGTATTGGAGTTCGTTTGGTTCATCCATGCTTCAAAGAACATCCCAAGACAATGCCAGCTTCGGAGGCCACATTTTCAGGGTCCAGGTCCAAATTCTAGGTCCAACAAGAACTCGAACACCAACTAGCGTTCACACCCTGCCCGGGGATCCTGCAATAAGTCCACACGCCGGGCGCAGTGGTGGCCCCCGAGCCGGCCAGGTCACGCCAGAGCTCCAGTCGGCACCACCCAGCTCGGGCACCGCCAGCACCGCATCCCACCGGGACCACCTCACGGGCGATACGGGAGAGCTGCCCCGGGCGAAAGGCCGAGATGGCCGCCACACGTGACGAAGCACAGTAGAACAGTCAGAGGCGTTCGAGGCAGGAGCGGTACCGACCTGACCCAGACGGCACACATTGCTGGCCATTCACCAAGTACGGTACACACTGCCGGCACATCACCACGTCACCAACTGGCCCCAGACGGTACACACTGCCGGTACATCACCACGTCACCGACTAGCCCCAGACGGTACACACTGCCGGTACATCACCACGTCACCAACTGGCCCCAGACGGTACACACTGCCGGTACATCACCACGTCACCGACTGGCCCCAGACGGTACACACTGCCGGCACATCACCACGTCACCACCTGGCCCCAGACGGTACACACTGCCGGCACATCACCACGTCACCACCTGGCCCCAGACGGTACACACTGCCGGCACATCACCACGTCACCAACTGGCCCCAGACGGTACACACTGCCGGCACATCACCACGTCACCGACTGGCCCCAGACGGTACACACTGCCGGTACATCACCACGTCACCACCTGGCCCCAGACACACTGCCGGCACATCACCACGTCACCACCTGGCCCCAGACGGTACACACTGCCGGCACATCACCACGTCACCACCTGGCCCCAGACGGTACACACTGCCGGCACATCACCACGTCACCACCTGGCCCCAGACGGTACACACTGCCGGTACATCACCACGTCACCAACTGGCCCCAGACGGTACACACTGCCGGCACATCACCACGTCACCGACTGGCCCCAGACGGTACACACTGCCGGCACATCACCACGTCACCACCTGGCCCCAGACGGTACACACTGCCGGCACATCACCACGTCACCAACTGGCCCCAGACGGTACACACTGCCGGCACATCACCACGTCACCACCTGGCCCCAGACGGTACACACTGCCGGCACATCACCACGTCACCACCTGGCCCCAGACGGTACACACTGCCGGCACATCACCACGTCACCAACTGGCCCCAGACGGTACACACTGCCGGCACATCACCACGTCACCACCTGGCCCCAGACGGTACACACTGCCGGCACATCACCACGTCACCACCTGGCCCCAGACGGTACACACTGCCGGCACATCACCACGTCACCGACTGGCCCCAGACGGTACACACTGCCGGCACATCACCACGTCACCACCTGGCCCCAGACGGTACACACTGCCGGCACATCACCACGTCACCACCTGGCCCCAGACGGTACACACTGCCGGCACATCACCACGTCACCACCTGGCCCCAGACGGTACACACTGCCGGCACATCACCACGTCACCACCTGGCCCCAGACGGTACACACTGCCGGCACATCACCACGTCACCACCTGGCCCCAGACGGTACACACTGCCGGCACATCACCACGTCACCACCTGGCCCCAGACGGTACACACTGCCGGCACATCACCACGTCACCACCTGGCCCCAGACGGTACACACTGCCGGCACATCACCACGTCACCGACTGGCCCCAGACGGTACACATTCACCACGTCACCACCTGGCCCCAGACGGTACACCACATCACCACGTCACCACCTGGCCCCAGACGGTACACACTGCCGGCACATCACCACGTCACACCTGGCCCCAGGAACAACCCACATCACCACGTCACCGACTGGCCCCAGACGGTACACACTGCCGGTACATCACCACGTCACCAACTGGCCCCAGACGGTACACACTGCCGGCACATCACCACGTCACCACCTGGCCCCAGACGGTACACACTGCCGGTACATCACCACGTCACCACCTGGCCCCAGACGGTACACACTGCCGGCACATCACCACGTCACCACCTGGCCCCAGACGGTACACACTGCCGGCACATCACCACGTCACCACCTGGCCCCAGACGGTACACACTGCCGGTACATCACCACGTCACCACCTGGCCCCAGACGGTACACACTGCCGGTACATCCATCACCACGTCACCACCTGGCCCCAGACGGTCACACTGCCGGTACATCACCACGTCACCACCTGGCCCCAGACGGTACACACTGCCGGCACATCACCACGTCACCACCTGGCCCCAGACGGTACACACTGCCGGCACATCACCACGTCACCACCTGGCCCCAGACGGTACACACTGCCGGTACATCACCACGTCACCGACTGGCCCCAGACGGTACACACTGCCGGCACATCACCACGTCACCACCTGGCCCCAGACGGTACACACTGCCGGCACATCACCACGTCACCGTACTGGCCCCAGACGGTACACACTGCCGGCACATCACCACGTCACCACCTGGCCCCAGACGGTACACACTGCCGGCACATCACCACGTCACCACTTGGCCCCAGACGGTACACACTGCCGGACATTGCCGGCACATCACCACGTCACCACCTGGCCCCAGACGGTACACACTGCCGGTACATCACCACGTCACCACCTGGCCCCAGACGGTACACACTGCCGGTACATCACCACGTCACCACCTGGCCCCAGACGGTACACACTGCCGGCACATCACCACGTCACCACCTGGCCCCAGACGGTACACACTGCCGGCACATCACCACGTCACCACCTGGCCCCAGACGGTACACACTGCCGGTACATCACCACGTCACCACCTGGCCCCAGACGGTACACACTCACTTGCCGGTACATCACCACGTCACCGACTGGCCCCAGACGGTACACACTGCCGGCACATCACCACGTCACCACCTGGCCCCAGACGGTACACACTGCCGGCACATCACCACGTCACCGACTGGCCCCAGACGGTACACACTGCCGGCACATCACCACGTCACCACCTGGCCCCAGACGGTACACACTGCCGGTACATCACCACGTCACCACCTGGCCCCAGACGGTACACACTGCCGGCACATCACCACGTCACCACCTACTGGCCCCAGACGGTACACACTGGCCCCAGACGGTACACACTGCCGGCACATCACCACGTCACCACCTGGCCCCAGACGGTACACACTGCCGGCATATCACCACGTCACCACCTGGCCCCAGACGGTACACACTGCGACACCACGTCACCACCTGGCCCCAGACGGTACACGCTGCCGGCACATCACCACGTCACCACCTGGCCCCAGACGGTACACACTGCCGGCACATCACCACGTCACCGACTGGCCCCAGACGGTACACACTGCCGGCACATCACCACGTCACCACCTGGCCCCAGACGGTACACACTGCCGGCACATCACCACGTCACCACCTGGCCCCAGACGGTACACACTGCCGGTACATCACCACGTCACCAACTGGCCCCAGACGGTACACACTGCCGGTACATCACCACGTCACCACCTGGCCCCAGACGGTACACACTGCCGGCACATCACCACGCCACCGACTGGCCCCAGCTGGTACACGCTGCTGACATCACCACGCCATCGACTGACCCCAGCTGGTACACACTGCTGACACATCACCACGTCGTCGAATGACCTCAGATGGTACACGCTGCTGACACATCACCACGCCACCGACTGGCCCCAGATGGTACACACTGATGGCACATCACCACGTCGACTGACCCCAGAAGATACACACTGCTGGCACATCACCACAGCGGCACATCACGGACTCAGGCCGCCATACCTCACATGCCTCCACTCGCCCCAGAGCGACGAGCTTACCGAAAATCGTCTGAACCCCATGAGACCGGCCCCTTCGGAGACGTGAAAAATATGTCTCTGGATCCTTGTCATCCATAAAATTATCCTCTCATCTTCTCATTTGGAAGTTGAATGGCGGTATATATTAATTAAATGCGGTGAAACAAAGTACCCAAGATTTACTCACAAGCGCAAACTAAGATTCTGGTATCACAGGTTTGAAGAAAAATGTTCTCTCGAAATTAGATTTCACCAAAATATTCATCTCCACATCCAGGATTACAAAACACAAATTAAATCCTGCTCCTACACACACACATACAAACGCACACACGAGCCGACATTCCAGCAGACAGACGGCGCGTCACGCGCACCCGCCCGCTGGCAGACTGCCGGGGTATCGGGGCGCATTGAACTGGACACGACCGGTGGGCTGTGGAAGCTGGGTGAGCGGCGCACCTGGTGGGCGGCGAGCGTGCGCGCGGCCGCCGGCGCAGTCACACACGTCGTGCTGGCGGTGGTGTGTGGCGACGTCTCCACACCGCCGTTGGTGGCCGCCAGCAGTGACGGTTCGCCTGAAACACGGCCGCAGTGTCAGACCGGCCGGCCAGGCCACCGCAGCACTGCTGGCCTGACAACACAGCTCCCGTCTGTAGCCGGGGACACTGCGGCACCGCTGGCCTGACAACACAGCTGCCGTCTGTAGCCCGGGACACTGCAGCACCGCTGGCCTGACAACACACCTGCCGTCTGTAGCCCGGGACACTGCAGCACCGCTGGCCTGACAACACACCTGCCGTCTGTAGCCCGGGACACTGCAGCACCGCTGGCCTGACAACACAGCTCCCGTCTGTAGCCGGGGACACTGCGGCACCGCTGGCCTGACAACACAGCTGCCGTCTGTAGCCGGGGACACTGCAGCACCGCTGGCCTGACAACACAGCTGCCGTCTGTAGCCGGGGACACTGCAGCACCGCTGGCCTGACAACACAGCTCCCGTCTGTAGCCCGGGACACTGCAGCACCGCTGGCTAGACAACACACCTGCCGTCTGTAGCCGGGGACACTGCGGCACCGCTGGCCTGACAACACACCTGCCGTCTGTAGCCGGGGACACTGCAGCACCGCTGGCCTGACAACACAGCTGCCGTCTGTAGCCCGGGACACTGCAGCACCGCTGGCCTGACAACACAGCTGCCGTCTGTAGCCGGGGACACTGCGGCACCGCTGGCTAGACAACACACCTGCCGTCTGTATCCGGGGACACTGCGGCACCGCTGGCCTGACAACACAGCTGCCGTCTGTAGTCGGGGACACTGCAGCACCGCTGGCTAGACAACACACCTGCCGTCTGTAGCCCGGGACACTGCAGCACCGCTGGCCTGACAACACACCTGCCGTCTGTAGCCGGGGACACTGCAGCACCGCTGGCCTGACAACACAGCTGTCGTCTGTAGCCCGGGACACTGCAGCACCGCTGGCCTGACAACACACCTGCCGTCTGTAGCCGGGGACACTGCAGCACCGCTGGCCTGACAACACACCTGCCGTCTGTAGCCGGGGACACTGCAGCACCGCTGGCCTGACAACACAGCTGTCGTCTGTAGCCCGGGACACTGCAGCACCGCTGGCCTGACAACACACCTGCCGTCTGTAGCCGGGGACACTGCAGCACCGCTGGCCTGACAACACAGCTGTCGTCTGTAGCCCGGGACACTGCAGCACCGCTGGCTAGACAACACACCTGCCGTCTGTATCCGGGGACACTGCGGCACCGCTGGCCTGACAACACAGCTGCCGTCTGTAGTCGGGGACACTGCGGCACCGCTGGCTAGACAACACACCTGCCGTCTGTTTCCGGGGACACTGCGGCACCGCTGGCCTGACAACACAGCTGCCGTCTGTAGTCGGGGACACTGCAGCACCGCTGGCTAGACAACACACCTGCCGTCTGTAGCCGGGGACACTGCAGCACCGCTGGCCTGACAACACACCTGCCGTCTGTAGCCGGGGACACTGCAGCACCGCTGGCCTGACAACACAGCTCCCGTCTGTAGCCCGGGACACTGCAGCACCGCTGGCCTGACAACACAGCTGCCGTCTGTAGCCCGGGACACTGCAGCACCGCTGGCCTGACAACACACCTGCCGTCTGTAGCCGGGGACACTGCAGCACCGCTGGCCTGACAACACAGCTGTCGTCTGTAGCCCGGGACACTGCAGCACCGCTGGCCTGACAACACACCTGCCGTCTGTAGCCGGGGACACTGCAGCACCGCTGGCCTGACAACACAGCTGTCGTCTGTAGCCCGGGACACTGCAGCACCGCTGGCTAGACAACACACCTGCCGTCTGTATCCGGGGACACTGCGGCACCGCTGGCCTGACAACACAGCTGCCGTCTGTAGTCGGGACACTGCGGCACCGCTGGCTAGACAACACACCTGCCGTCTGTTTCCGGGGAGACTGCGGCACCGCTGGCCTGACAACACAGCTGTCGTCTGTAGCCGGGGACACTGCAGCACCGCTGGCCTGACAACACAGCTGTCGTCTGTAGCCGGGGACACTGCGGCACCGCTGGCCTGACAACACAGCTGCCGTCTGTTTCCGGGGACACTGCGGCACCCTGGCCTGACAACACAGCTGCCGTCTGTTTCCGGGGACACTGCGGCACCCCTGGCCTGACAACACAGCTCCCGTCTGTAGCCGGGGACACTGCAGCACCGCTGGCTAGACAACACACCTGCCGTCTGTAGCCGGGGACACTGCGGCACCGCTGGCTAGACAACACACCTGCCGTCTGTAGCCGGGGACACTGCAGCACCGCTGGCTAGACAACACACCTGCCGTCTGTAGCCGGGGACACTGCGGCACCGCTGGCCTGACAACACAGCTCCCGTCTGTAGCCCGGGACACTGCAGCACCGCTGGCCTGACAACACACCTGCCGTCTGTAGCCGGGGACACTGCAGCACCGCTGGCCTGACAACACAGCTCCCGTCTGTAGCCGGGGACACTGCAGCACCGCTGGCTAGACAACACACCTGCCGTCTGTAGCCGGGGACACTGCGTCACCGGTCGATGCTCGATGAAGGCGCTGGACGTGCACAGTTGGTAGTCAGCACGAGACACATGCGGGGCACGTGTGTGCCAAACTCACACAGGTGGCAGTCGGAAAGGGACATGAGCGGGGAAAATGTATGCAGAACAGTTATAACTATGCCGAAGAACAGCAGCATATCACTACTGTTTGTAGCTAGACTCATTGTGTCGGTTTCACGGACATAAGGACCAGAGCTGCAGTTACTATATGCATGTATATGACTGATATGCACGACGGCCTTCACTTCATGACGAAGCAAGTAAGATTCCACAGACATGCTGAGGAGAAAACGCCACGGCTCGACTTACGCTTCGGCAGCGATGCGAAGATATCTGAGCCAGTGTCGGATGCATTCAGCGAGAAAATTCCCGAGCCCGATGCTGATACCTGGAACAACAGCAGTGAGTCAGGATAACTGGCGCAGCCGTCATCCGCTAACACACAAACCTAACCTAATGGCGAGACCTTTAGTTAACCGCAAAAAGATATAAACTCATGCAGTTTTGAGGCTTACTAAGGGTAAGATGGGCATATCCTAGTTAAACTTACTAAGTCAAGACCCATACGAAAAAACAGTCATGCAATACATTGCGTTACCATGACCATCTCTTCAGCATGACAAGTGTGAAGACTGGGGCTGAATCCACTGCAGCAATGCCATGAAATACAGAAATCTGAGTGGAGAGCCACACCTCATGACGATATAGTGCCAGGTTGAATAAATAATTTTGGAATACAGGAGTTCCACGTGCAGGAAATCGCTGATCGGCCGGGCATCAGCAGTGATGGTGAGAAGGGGTATATGTATTGCGGTATACCATAGTTTTTAGACTCAGTAATGACTGACGAGACGTGTATAAATTTGTACGACCCTCCAACAAGAGCGGAGAGCAAGCAGTGGAAGGGGAGAAGCGAGGACTCCCAAAAGTTACAGAAAATGTGGCGCATGAGCGGGAAGGGAGTGTGCACGGTATTCTCCAACGCAGAAGGCATCTTGTGCATTGACTTCCTACCACCGACTCAACAAAAACGCACTCAGTCGCTGAAAATGATCTTGAGGGCCATAAACGAGAAACGGCCAACCAAGCGAGGTCATCGGTCCGGGCTTCACCATGACAACGCCAGGCCCACATCTCCAGGGGGACGAAAGCGTTTATGAAGTCATGGGCTGGAAACCATTAAACATCCATCGTATTCACATGACTTGGCACTTGCCAACATTACATGCTGCATGTTGCTACATGCTGCACCTGCCAACAAATCCTATACTCAGAACATCGGTTCGCGCGAAGCAATACACTTTATGAGCATTGTGACCTTCGCTTTATTTGCCGCCCAAGTCACTCACCTACCACCAGCACAGCCGATACCGAACTAGTGTTTAAAGTTATGGTCATAAATATCCAGCCGTCGCCAACGACCAACAACTTGTGACTGCGTCAGTCCATTTATCATTCAGACACTGGTGCTCGACGTGCTATCAAAGCTGCTACGACACTGGAAAGCTCGCATTAAACGTAGCTGCAACGCGATACAGCCGCAATCGGCACCATCCCCATCATACCGGAACCCTTACACATTAATTACGAGGTCCGATACTGAGATGGGCATTCAAGGCATTGATTGATTGATTGATCCAAACGACAGCATGGTCATGCGAGACCCGAAACGGACGAGGGTGAAAATACACATGGCATCTATATGGCGCGTCGAAGTCAGCCAACGTGCATGAACACATTCCCTGGTCGAGGGAAGGGGCAGATCAGGGCCAGGGCCAGGGCCGGTGGCAGTGGCAGGGACAAGGACAAGGGCCGAAACAGCGTCCGGGACAGAAGTACTCAAACCCTAGCGTGTGTACCGTCGGCGGTCGGCCAGTACAGCGCGCCACACTGTCCCGTCGGCGCCAGTCTGCCGGCCAGTACAGCGCGCCACTGTCCCGTCGGCGCCAGTCTGCCGGCCGGTGCCGCGCCATACCGTCCCGTCGGCGCCAGTCTGCCGGCCGGTACCGCGCGCCATCCCGTCCCGTCGGCGCCAGTCTGCCGGCCGGTACCGCGCGCCATACCGTCCCGTCGGCGCCAGTCTGCCGGCCGGTACCGTGCCGTACCGTTCCGCCGGCGCCAGTCTGCCGGCCGGTACCGCGCCATACCGCTCCGCCGGCGCCAGTCTGCCGGCCGGTACCGCGCCATACCGCTCCGTCGGCGCCAGTCTGCCGGCCGGTACCGCGCCATACCGCTCCGTCGGCGCCAGCCTGCCGGCCGGTACCGCGCGCCATACCGTCCCGTCGGCGCCAGTCTGCCGGCCGGTACCGCGCCGTACCGTTCCGCCGGCGCCAGTCTGCCGGCCGGTACCGCGCCATACCGCTCCGTCGGCGCCAGTCTGCCGGCCGGTACCGCGCCATACCGTCCCGTCGGCGCCAGTCTGCCGGCCAGTAGAGCGCGCCACACTGTCCGTTCGGCGCCGGTCTGCCGGCCGGTACCGCGCCATACCGTTCCGTCGGCGCCAGTCTGCAGCCCAGTACCGCAACGGCTGCTTGGCCTCCCGGCCGTGTCGTCCGCTCTATTTGACACTGCACGGCTCAGCACCGCCCGACCACTTGAGAGCTGCCAACGACGTCGGCACCCTCTCATTCTGCAGCACCGACTGCGGCCGCCCAGGTCCAACCAGGCCAACGGGACGGAAAATTGGCGGTAGCACGGCGGCGACGGCCACTACCAGCTCCCGGGCAGCAGACGGGAGGACAGCAGACATCGCCAGCCACCAGAAGCAGGATTGGCGGCCGGCGCTGCCGGCCATAGGCGTGCCTCGATAAGCTATGGCTACTCCCAATGGCGTTAAGTCATACCCAAGCCGTCGTCTGGAAACTCAATTGTTCCTCTCCAGCTGTGATGGCCCAGGGACGTGACAATGCAACTTGGTGGCCTCTCCATCAGCCACGATGCATGGGGGGGGGGCTAGACTCCTCATCCTTTTCCAGTCATGCTTTCAATGCGGGGGTTTGGACTGGAATGTTCAATGCCACCCTCTAACAGCAATGATGCCCGATCGAGAATGGTCAGACATCGGGCGTGGTCGGAGGACATCGGGCGTGGTGAGACATCGGGGTGGTCAGACATCGGGAATGGTCGGACATCGGGAATGGTCGGACATCGGACATGGTCAGACATCGGGAATGGTCAGACATCGGAAATGGTCAGACATCGGGCGTGGTGAGACATCGGACGTGGCCAGACATCGGAGTCCTTTTTCTCCATGAGCGCGGAACAATGGACTGCTTCTCCATACGTCAGATTCAGACAAAACAGGAAAGCTTAAGACCAAGGTTGGAAATACTTGGCATTTCTGGACACCCTCTCCGGAAAACAAAACTGGCAGCACAGATTGGGTCACAAAAGTGCGTCTGGTTCCGTGCTTCGGATTGCGGTGCTCCGTGCCAAATCCTGAATGTAACATGAGTGTTCTTACTCGTTCAAATGGACGTGTCGCTGAGCTTGATGTGCTCACGGCATTGTGTGGGTGCACCACACTCTTGTGCGCTACCATGTGACCAGCCTGATGACCACATGACCTGAGTCGTGCTGTGACCGGTCAAGGCCGCTCAGCCGACCATCCCGCACAGGGTGGGAATTTTTGGCTTCTCCTGTAGTATGGAGACCTAAGAACATTTTATTCTCCAGGATTGTGACTGCAAATGCTGAACTTTTTTGTTCTCCGAATGAAACGTGCCAATAATGGGATGACATTTTGTGTCCAGGATCTCAGTCCCGCTCCAAAAATGCAGTTGAAGTTTCCAGTCCATCATACAAATTAGAAGCCTGGACAACAGAACAGAAGGGCATGGCATAGCAGGCCATAAGGCATGAAATGCAGATTGCAGTCAATTTCCCAGGAAGCATATCATGTTATATCAGAATACCTACAAGTTTGTGGTGGTTGTTTGGATTGCATTGTGCATGTGTCAAACCTATTGCATGTTATGCATGTGTGTACGAATCCGCAAATATGCTTTGAATATATACATTCAACTCTGGCTATACCTATACATTTATTTTGCCTGGAAGAACTGATATTGAAGGTGCAAGGAATGACATGAAGGAAATGTTGCTGCAAAATCTCACGCATTTGTGGTTGAGCCCTTGGTTATACCAGATAGGTACAGATCGCACAGTTACAAACTATGTCCTGGCTCAGTTTGGGCCCCAATCAATGCCGAATTCGTGAGGGGGAGGGGGTTACTCAGGTCAATCGTTGGTGTGCACGATGCCCCCAAATCCGAACGAAACAAAAGCATCAACATAGCATAAAAGCAATAGAGAACAAAATAATGTTAATTTCTGAACTAGTTATTACCTCAGCCTATTACTCTCCAGGATATTTTCACATCGGCAGGACGGCGGCCCAGCACAAGCACTCTGTAGTCACAGATGAATAGTCATTCGGCTTGCGCCTATCTCGTCTCATTGTGAATGACAAAGATACGAGGGATTAGGTTTTCGTATGTCTTCAGAATTCTGTCGAAATAACACTTTAGAAGGAAAAATTGGAAAATACCACGATTCTTCTTGATAATTCCGGGAAATACTGGCGCTACACCATAAAAACTCCATTACAAAACCTCTCGCATTGCTGCCATTTATTGCCACCATAGTTGGAACTCGAAATATATACAATGACGTCAAATGCTCGCATATCGGACCAGAGGTCCGTTCTCCAGCCGCATTCCAATCGGAGACTACCGGAGAACGTAATTCTGGACATCTCAGACCATTTTCAGTAATTCTGTTAATTTCATGAAATAGAGCATTCAATTTCGAATTGAAATGCGTAAAATAGCATCAGCTAGCGGACTTCATTGATGGCAGAAGACCTATTTTTGGGAGCCATGCAAATGCTTAAAAAATGCGAAAAAACCCTTGGGTTACTTTGGTATGAATTCCACCTCAATTCGCAAAACTAGTTACCCATCAAGAGAAAAACAGCTGAACTTCAGATGTTTGGTACTGAACAGTTTTATCACTTCAGCAACTGCAGTAACTGTGCATGTACGGAGTTTAAACGTTCTCCGGGCTATTTATGGTCACAATTAGACGTCATTTAAAATAGTTACGAAAATATGTAATTTGATCATTTGACCACCCTTGGATACGTCGCCGTTATGCAAGGACAATATTCGTACTAGAGTAGGAGAATTAACAGATTATTGGGACGGTCTCGCCCGATTCATGCTTTGATCTAGGATAAAGACAACGTAATTTCATGATTATGAACATACGTCTTCAGTGTATTGATTCCCACATAACTGAAGAAAAAAGGTAACACCGTATTGACGTATGAAATCCCATTAAAGGCGACAGGAATTGAGGTCAAGCAGCGGTCTTGAACTTGTAAAAATACTGTAGTCATGTTTACACAGCGACCACGCTTTGACCGCGCGTATCGCCTCGCTGCTTTGTCCCCTTCCATTTGTGCGAAGATCTTTGCCTCGATTGGTTGCGCATACTCAGGTTGAGACAAAGTTTTGAGAGCTTTCCGGAGAAAAACCTTCTAAGTGCGAGTGAATTAAGTGGGCGTGATTGAAGTGACTTAGGGTCCAGTAAAGGGGTGTAAGTTTATATACTTTTTTGGGGCGAGACATCCATAACTTCATATTTTAACGTCAGGCCAAAGGTGGTGCGTGATATGGATGACCTTACAATAAATACCGACTAAATATGCTCGCCAAGTACCTAGGCACATGAAAGTTACAAAGTTATTGCTATGGTTGGGATTTGGAAGAGGCCCTCCCAAATCATTTTTTATTATGAAGGAACTTCTGGAATCTTTGTCTTTGGAGTATTTGCATCTTCATGTCATAGGATCAGGTTTCTATGGTGATGGCCTCTGGTACTAAGCCCAAATGTGGACATAGCTTTAAATCCAGACCATGAATCATGATCATGGATGTGACCTGCAGAAATGGAGCAAGAAGGCTTCCTGCTGACTGCACTGTCGTCATATCTTTGCTTTTCATCCATCACCTTTTTTTGGGCTCTGACACCAGTAAATTTTTTTTTTGCAGGGGGGGGTCCGAGGCCAATTTTTTATTATCGGACTCCATGGGCAGGAATATCTTCTTTTTCTTGGAGGGCTCCGATACAATTTTTTTTTTATTCTCCGACTCCAAGTCAGAGAACCACTTTTCCAACGCTGATCCCGCATCATGTAAGAAGGGCCCAAGCGCGCACTAGTCTTTAAGGAGTTCACATCAAGAATCGCTGGCATTTCCGCTGCTGCTTGGGATTCACGGCATACCACACAATGGCGTGAGTGCCCCGTTCGCAACATGCCACACAATACCGTGAGTGCCCCGCTCGCAACATGCCACACAATACCATGAGCGCTTCGCTCACGGCATGCCACACAATTCCGTGAGTGCCCCGCTCGCAACATGCCACACAATCCATGAGCGCTTCGCTCGCAGCATTCCACACAATGCCTCCAGCGCTTCGCTCACGGCATGCCACACAATTCCGTGAGCGCTTTCCTCACAGTATGCCTCACAATACCGTCAGCACATCAAGCACGTCCATTTCCAGGAACAGTCCATTTGGCATGGAACACCGCAATCTGAAGACCGGAACCAGACGTATCTTTGTGCCCACATTTTCCGTTATAAAGTCCAACAATGAACAGTGGAAGTGCAATGAAAAGTGGAAGTCGTAAACAAGTTGGAAGAAACGTTGGCAAATGCCACTCACAAATTCCTATTTTCGGACATCAATGCAAAGGCTATAAAGCGTTTGTACATGCTATAAGGCTACACAGGCTATCAGCGTTGGTGTGACACCAATGCTGGACCAAACCCAGCACACCGCCTCCACTCGCCAGAGCACACACCACGGTACCCCCCTCCCGACTCGCCCACACACCCGGTACACACTCGCCTCACCGACTCAGCCAAGAGCACAACACCAAACGGTAACACTCGCCTCACCGACTCAGCGCAACGCCCGACACACTCACACACTCAGCCCCGCCCACGTACCATCTAGCGGACACACACACAAGGGCACCAGTCCATGCTTGGCATATCGCTAAGTAGATTTATATATTCCTACAGCGCTTTCCCACGCCACGTACATACACTTCGCACTATGATTGTATGCAGCGCATCAATCCCCTGTGGACCACAGAGCACTGCTTGTTCAACTGTAGTCGCACAAGCAGTATGATGCAATGCGACCTACATAGGTAGCTGACCTCATTGCTCCATACGTTTCTGTCCACAAAGTGAGCTGATCCACCAGCAAAACCTGTTATGCATTCGGATTTGAATACACGTCGCACTGTGCAGATGGTGCCGGCGAGCGCAGTTGTTTATATCAGATAACGGCCACCATGGCAGAAGTGGGATTAGATGTAGTGGACGGGCCCTGCAGTGCATAATGCGCCGACGGAGCGACTGTGCATCACGCTCCAGATGACTATCTCTCTTCACAAGTCTGTCGTACAGACAGTTCACCAGCGGACACACGTCAGAGAGTGACGGCTTTAGTATTGGACCAAGAGCCCTGCCCGCAAACATTATCCGTACGCGCCAGCATATGGGCCGCTTCACATGAAATTGAAGTAGCTGAGGCGACCGGCTGGCAGACTGGGCTGGCTGTAAGATCAGAACACCTGTCGGGACAAGTTCGCCGACGGCGCTGGCTGTGAGATCAGAATATCCGTCAGACCACGTTGAGCTGCCACCGCCTCAGGGGCGAACATCAGCTGTCGCGACGGCAGGGGGCGCAGCTCCGCCTGATGACGAGCGGTGGCGAGCCGCCCCCACCGGCCCACTGACAACACCCCGTCCCGGCTGGAACCAGGCCACGGACACTTTAGGGCGCATCACCTGCTTCGGATATCCGAATTCGCAGCCGATGATAGGGCCGGATTTGACTTCCAGATGGGCGGGCGGCGGCACCGGTGGCGCCGACAGCACGCGGCATGATTTACGAGATACTGGCCGATCGCGTCACCAACAGTCCTCAGTCCCTTCCACAGCCCACAGCCGCCCCCTCCACAGCCCACAGCCGCCCCCTCCACAGCCCAACGCCGCTCCCTGCACAGCCCACAGCCGCCCCCTCCACAGCCCACAGCCGCCCCACTACAACCCACCGCCGCCCACCCCACAGCCCACAGCCGCGCCATCCGCTGTCCCCAGCCACCGTGTCGGCCCCCTTGTCGGCCTGGGCCGCCACAGCCCACAGACCGCTGTCCTCAGCCACCGTGTCGGCCCCCTGTGTCGGCCTGGGCCGCCACAGCCCACAGACCGCTGTCCCCAGCCACCGTGTCGGCCCCCTGTGTCGGCCTGGGCCGCCACAGCCCACAGACCGCTGTCCTGAGCCACCGTGTCGGCCCCCTGTGTCGGCCTGGGCCGCCACAGCCCACAGACCGCTGTCCCCAGTCACCGTGTCGCCCAACCTCCCCCCACCGTGTCGGCCTGGGCCGCCGCAGCCCACAGACCGCTGACCCCAGTCACCGTGTCGGCCTGGGCCTCCGCCGACCACCGCCGCGCTCGTAACACCGCCATCATAACGCCATCGCAGTAAAGCCCAGATGAGACGCTTTCATGTGTAATTCACATGCAATCAGAGCAGCCATTAAGGTCGATTGGCCGTGTGGTGGGGCCCGGTGGCGGCGTGTACAACACTCGGCGGCCAGAAAGCGCCGCTGCCGCCGGCTCGTCGTGACATAGGCCCAGATGGTAACTGATTCCGACCGCCCTAATAGCACGGCCGGCAATTGATGTGCATTTAACACGGCCAGTTCATTTGGCCAACATCTCGCTGCGAGTAACAAACGCGGTTTATGTCGCCATTACGCCGCGCAAATTCCGTGCCACGATAAAATCAATGCCGTTTTATGGATCTATTCGTTTTATCGCCTGCATCAAACCCTTTATTCCATCATAAAAAGATAAGTTGTGGGGTGATATTTGAATTTTGTGGTCGTAAAGGGCGCCGGTCGGACTTGTGATGGTAGTCGGACAGCAGCTGAGGGCGGAGCTGCTGATGCCACACCAGCGCCGGACGGACAGCACGACTCTCACCATCTGGTTCAGGCTCGGACAACTCCGATCACGATCACGGCCACCTCGCCACATCCAGGCACAATAGCAGGATCACTCCTCCATACTGGCCCACAGATTGTCAGTCACTGCTGACTGCAGAGTAGAGCGTAGAGCCACCCCGTCCACCACTCCCAACTGGAAACAACACATCGGATCGATAATATAATTTATGTAGCTCCGAGAGGTACCTGAGCTTTAGGGGAGTGGTGGTTCTCAGTGCTCCCGCTTTCCAAGAGAGTAAGATCAAAATAGAGAGAAGTCGACAGATACTAGAGAGAAAGGGTGCCGGGGCGAAACACGCACACAGACAGACAGGGGGACAGAGAGATGGAGAGACAGAAAGGCGGGAAGACAGAGGGAGAGCGAGATTGAAAGGGATGGAGAGCGAGAGAGCAAGATGGATAGATAGAAAGAGGGAGGAGAGGGAGAGAATATAGGGAGAGGAGTGGAAGAGACAAAGAGAGGGAGCGAGGAAGAGATTGAGGGAAGGAGACACGGAGAGAGGGAGGGGAGAGGAAGAGGGAGGGGAGAAGGGAGAAGGGGAGAAGGGAGAGGTGGAGAGGAAGAGGAAGAGAGGAAGAGGGGAAGAGAGGGGAGATGGATAGATGTATAGAGGTGGAAAGGGAGAGGGGGAGAGGGAGAGAGGGAGAGAGGGATATAGGGAGAGAGGGAGAGGGATAGATGGATAGATGGAGAGAGGGGGAGGGGAGAGGGGAGGGGAGGGAGGGAGGGAGGGAGGGAGGGAGGGAGGGAGGGAGGGAGGGAGGGAGGGAGGGAGGGAGATGGAGATAGTTAGTTAGTCATTAGGGCTTTAGGGCGCATAGACTACATTGGTCATGTAGCGCCCAAAGAGGGAGGGAGAGGGAGAAGGAAAGGGAGAGTGAGAGGAAGGGAGAGGGAGAGGGTGAGGGAGAGAGGGAGAGGGAGAGGGAGAGAGGGTGAGGGAGAGGGAGAGAGACTGAGGCTGCCTTGACGGTGATCAAGACAAAGGATGTGAAGTAGGCGACCTGGCCGTACGCTGAACGGTCGGAACACGGCCGGCGGTACTTCACGGGCGCCCAATATCGGCCCACTCAGGCGACGGAACCGGCTGAGTCAGTGCAGCGGCCATATTCCCCCGCTGTCCATCCACTGGCGGCTGACGAGAGGCAGACCGGCCGGCCGCACCTCCAAGTGTCCACCGGGGCCGCTCAATACGACAGACGGCTGACGCGGCGGCAGCAGAACGACGCGGCACGTGCGCCGCATCGGAACTGGCGGCCGCGGCGCGCTCGTCAATGTGTCGTCGCCGCCGTCTCGTCTCGTGGTGGTGCCGCAGGGAGTTTAGGACCATGTCGACCAGGACCATGTCGACTGTGTCGGCACCACCGGACTGCACCAGAGCCAACCAGGCCCGCCGGAGTCCAGCAGACAACACTGAGCCTTGCCGGCGGGACACATGGGCGGCAGGGCGGCGGCGGCCGACGTCCGGCGCCTGGCGCCGAGGCCGCCAATCCAGTCATTAGGCAATGATACGATCACCGCTAATGCTGGGGTGCGAGCCACTTCTTGAGGGCGCCGAGTGGCGTCGGCCGGCAGGTCGGCACCACCAGCACCACGTCCTCACAAGGCGTAATGGCCGCGCCGCACTAACGCCAACCATCAGTTACCGGCGACCCAGTTTGATGCGGTGGCCTAATGCTGCGGCGACACGGCACCGCGGCATAAACCGACCGTAAAGTCGGCCGCCGCCGCCGCCATGGCGGGCCGGCCAGATTTGGCCGAGCCACGGGCAAGTCTGCAGGCCGCCCACTGTTGGTGTCACGGACAACACCGCACCAACCGCAGAGCCCACCAACACGGTGACTGTTGGTGTCACGGACAACACCGCACCATCCGCAGAGCCCACCAATACGGTGACTGTTGGTGTCACGGACAACACCGCACCAACCGCAGAGCCCACCAATACGGTGACTGTTGGTGTCACGGACAACACCGCACCAACCGCAGAGCCCACCAACACGGTGACTGTTGGTGTCACGGACAACACCGCACCATCCGCAGAGCCCACCAATACGGTGACTGTTGGTGTCACGGACAACACCGCACCAACCGCAGAGCCCACCAATACGGTGACTGTTGGTGTCACGGACAACACCGCACCATCCGCAGAGCCCACCAATACGGTGACTGTTGGTGTCACGGACAACACCGCACCAACCGCAGAGCCCACCAATACGGTGACTGTTGGTGTCACGGACAACACCGCACCAACCGCAGAACCAACCAATACGGTGACTGTTGGTGTCGCGGACTACACCGCACCAACCGCAGAGCCCACCAATACGGTGACTGTTGGTGTCGCGGACTACACCGCACCAACCGCAGGGCCCACCAATACGGTGACTGTTGGTGTCGCAGACTACACCGCACCAACCGCAGAGCCCACCAATACGGTGACTGTTGGTGTCGCGGACTACACCGCACCAACCGCAGAGCCCACCAATACGGTGACTGTTGGTGTCACGGACAACACCGCACCAACCGCAGAGCCCACCAATACGGTGACTGTTGGTGTCGCGGACTACACCGCACCAACCGCAGAGCCCACCAATACGGTGACTGTTGGTGTCGCGGACTACACCGCACCAACCGCAGAGCCCACCAATACGGTGACTGTTGGTGTCGCGGACTACACCGCACCAACCGCAGAGCCCACCAATACGGTGACTGTTGGTGTCGCGGACTACACCGCACCAACCGCAGAGCCCACCAAAACGGTACTGTTTTACCACCCACCACCAATACGGTGACTGTTGGTGTCGCGGACTACACCGCACCAACCGCAGAGCCCACCAATACGGTGACTGTTGGTGTCCGGACTACACCGCACCAACCGCAGAGCCCACCAATACGGTGACTGTTGGTGTCGCGGACTACACCGCACCAACCGCACCAACCGCAGAGCCCACCAATACGGTGACTGTTGGTGTCGCGGACTACACCGCACCAACCGCAGAGCCCACCAATACGGTGACTGTTGGTGTCGCGGACTACATGTACAGCGAAATGCCAGCCGTGAGCCGCCGCCGACGTTCCAACGGCAGATCATGTTTGGAGAGGACGAGGCAGTGGCATGGTGCCAGTATTGACTACCGCCGGCCAACGGGATCCGACTACAGCCGCCAGCGGCACCCACGCCACACATGGGCACTGGCACGGCAGCCGCCAGACCATCAGCGGTGTGGGCTGTGCTGCACACCAACTCGCGTATGTGCACACAACACAGCCTGTCAGCCAGAAGCCGGAAGACGACAATGGGACGTCCAAGACGTCCGACGTACCGAGAGACGCCCGACAAAGCGGGTGCCGTCAGAGCCAGCGACGGTGACACCACCGTCCGTCCAACGGACAGACCCCTCTGACAACTTCCCACTGATCCATCACTCTAGCCACGTCCCACTGACAGACCCTCGCGGTATCAACCCACTGACAGACCCCCTCCGGCCACGTCCCACTGACAGACCCCTGCGGCCACGTCCCACTGACAGACCCTCTCGGGCCACGTCCCACTGACAGACCCCTCCGGCCACGTCCCACTGGCAGACCCCCTCGGGCCACGTCCCACTGGCAGACCCCTGCGGCCACGTCCCACTGACAGACCCCTGCGGCCACGTCCCACTGACAGACCCTCTCGGGCCACGTCCCACTGACGGACCCTCGCGGTATCAACCCACTGACAGACCCCCTAGGGCCACGTCCCACTGACAGACCCCCTCGGGCCACGTCTCACTGACGGACCCTCGCGGTATCAACCCACCTAGAGACCCTCCGGCCACGTCCCACTGACAGACCCCTGCGGCAACGTCCCACTGACGGACCCCTCCGGCCACGTCCCACTGACAGACCCCCTCGGGCCACGTCCCACTGACGGACCCTCGCGGTATCAA
Source organism: Imbricaverruca yamaguchii (assembly GCA_034440575.1). NCBI lineage: Eukaryota > Metazoa > Arthropoda > Thecostraca > Neoverrucidae > Imbricaverruca > Imbricaverruca yamaguchii. The sequence goes on from JAOTOL010001432.1 coordinate 263,706, forward strand.
CCCACTGACAGACCCCCTAGGGCCACATCCCACTGACAGACCCCCTCGGGCCACGTCCCACTGACGGACCCTCGCGGTATCAACCCACTGACAGACCCCTAGGGCCACGTCCAACTGACGGACCCCTGCGGCCACGTCCCACTGACCTGCGGCTGCTCCAGTGGCGTCGTGATGGACGCCCGCCGCCCACCGGCGGTCAAGGATCGAAACACACCGTCAAGCCGCAGTGGCCAGCCACGCGACGAACGCCTCACACTGGCACCCGACCGACGAACACCCACGCTGGCACCCGACCGACGAGCGCCCTACACCAACACCAGACCGACTGCCCAGCACGGCGACCGGCGCACATCCGCTGCCAGCCACACCAGCGCCGCGCCACGGCCAGAGTGCGAAGCTCAGGCATTAGTGGTGCATGCCGGTCAGGTCAAGCATCGGACATCAGTGATGCAAACCTTACTGCCGTCATATGAATACCTGGATGCGGCGCATGTCGGGGCACTGGGCAGCTGAGGCCGAGTGATACACGTGGGAGTAAAGTCAAATCTCCGTGCGTATCAGTCGTGTCTCCAAGTAGTATTTCCTCGAGTTTTCATAGTCAAGCGCTTTAGCGCGCGCGCCGGGGGGTCTTTCGCATAGCACGCACCGGAGGGGGGTCGGAGATGGGGGGTGGGGGATTCGGCCCCCGCCACGATCTCGGAAGTCACTGAAGCTAGAAACGCAACATTTTAAGGGTAGATTATGGCTGAAATGAACTCGCTTCAGTATAAATTACATGAAATGAATTACATACGCTAGGTCAATGCCTTCAGGGTCAAATGAGGCTGAAATCGGCCGCCGCACCATGCCGTTGTTCCACGCGTCGACGAAGTCTTTGTGACCTTGGACATTGAATGGCTGGGCGGTCGGCCGGCGTTCAGTTGGTGGGCGGTGGGCCGCCGCCCAGTCGGTTGGATTCGCGCTTCCCCTCGCAGTTCCTATAATTACGAACGGATTTCGATTGCTTGTTGAATTGTTTGCGCTTACCTATTTTTAATAAATCCACAACAGTTCATTACCAAACCAATGCCAATTTATGAGACAAACTAAAACAGAGTTGGCGGATTTCGCCCCCCCCCCCCCCACCCTCCTCGGTACGCGTTAAGCGTGAATGCAGAGACAATGCTTTCTGATGTGATACATTCACCAAATTGTATTAAACAAAACAGAGCTAAAAGGCGCCTTCCCTCCCCAGGTTTGAACTCGAGACGACGGGACGCAAATTGTACTGTCTTTTTGTCACCGAAACGAAAGGTGTGTGCCGACTGCGCGTGAAGATGCACGGTTTACGGGTCGCAGTGTCTCGTTGTGAACTGCCGCGTCAGCTGACACAGTGCCGTCTTACAACTCAGGTCAGCTGGTACACAGTGGCCACGGGCACAGTGGCCAGTCGCGAGAAATTCGACATATTTCGAATGCATGCAATAAATGGCTGCACGAAACACATTTTATCCACCATGTAATGTTGGCACAAATACCGCTGACTGCAGTGGCGAACACAGGCCGCCGACTACAGTGGCGAGTACAGGCACCTGGCTACAGTGGCGAACACAGGCCGCCGACTACAGTTGCGAACACAAGCCGCTGGCTGCAGTGGCGACGCACACATTGAGTACATATAATTGATTCGTATATATTCGACACGAAATATGTAATTTCTGGTTACCATCCATGCTACTCTTTGACTGACCTATGGTCGAAAACTTTGCTGTTGGTTGTGGCTTTACGACGCACTCAGCAGCTAAGACCAAATGGCGTCACCTGACAGGGAGAGCGGGCACCACTGGGAACCGAACCCCTCAACTCTGGCACGCCAGACGCCCAGATTAACCACCGACCTGCCGACGCCACATGTCGAAAACGTCAGTACAGTTATGATATACTATTTAGGGGTTAAAAAGTAAGTTTCTGGCCAACTGAAAACATAATTAGTTTGCACCTGGAGTTGGACACACGGCGACACCACATCCATGTTGGAGGCGCACCTCGACTGCGAAGTCATTTCGGCACCAACCGGGAAAATGAGGTCCAGTGCTCTCAGTATGAGACGAAGCCATTGACCAGCTAAGGAACAAGACAATAATGATTCACGTCGTCTTGTTTCACCGTGATTCTATGTCTGGACAGCATCGTATCATACATTTGAAGTCACTTTGCTAATTATTAATAACATAAACATGATTCAAAGCAACTATGGCATGCTTCGCAATGCATAACGGAGAAACGCACTATGCCATCGGTTATTGACGAGAAATGCGTTGTACTCAAACGAAGTTGTTAGGAGGCATTCATTCTCGAACGTTATAGTTTGCCAAGCTCCAAACGATCACTAATGTATGGAGTGAAACGGCAACGTGACAATCTCAAAGGCCGTGTGTGAAATACAGAGCTACCCGTGGTACTTTTGAAGCGTCCTTGATTTCATGTCTAACTTCAAACGGTCACTTAGTTTATGCCCATGGGTTCCGTAAATTCCCTCTATATCACAAGTTCAACCCGAGGTACAGTACCAGATCTACCAACTAACCGGTGTCGACGTTGTGTGGTTGCCAAATTGGCCAATCGCTAGCTTGCAGGTTGCATCGGGATTTTAAGGTACTGGGCAAAGTTCGTAATTGGCACCCAAGAACTTTGTGAAGTGATCCGACGGAAGAAAAAAGCACGTAAGTGATAGTTCAATAGAATACTTCAGCATGCATAAAGAACATGTTGATGAATAGCACCCTTCAAAACAGAATCGTTCCCAGAGTTATTGAATAGTTCCATAGTTGCGCGTAAATGAAGACAAATTGAATGGCTCTTCGGGGATCCAAAGCTCGAACAGCTTATTTTAATTAGGCCAGGATTTACGTACTATGCTGTACGCTTCACACAATGTTCGTGAAATTAGTACTGATAAACCCTATAATAAATACTTTTTGGAGATGCCATCCGACAAAATGAATGCAGAACATCCTATTCAGAGTTGCACGGTGATATTCATTTTTCTTTAGCTAGTCAATTGCCTGGCTCAAGCAAACGGCGAGAACCACATGGAAAGGAGATTTTCGTGCTGTGCGCAAACACTAGCATGACGTGCCAAGCGTGCACTTTGTTCATTTACGATGAAATGCGATTGAACTATTGCGATTTTACAACTGCCCGCCCAATAAAGGCCTTGTTGATAAAGATAATGCATGACCCAAAACTTATGGTAAGCTGAGATAGGACGGAATGGTAAGTTGAGATAGCACTCGAGCATAAATGGATCGCCTGCTATTGCTGGTGTTGAGTGTGTGAAAGTGTGTCGGAAGTGTAGATGCCGTATTGGCAGACCATTTGTTGAATACTTTACTTTATTTTTATTTTACTATCTTAATTTGAAGTTCAAGAATGTATTGCATGCAAGGGTTGCCTTACCCAAATATATATATATATATATATATATATATATATATATATATATATATATTACTAGTAGCGAGTCAAAAACCCATTTCCACCCAGCCTGACCATTAGGTCGTGTCCAACCTGACATCTGCGATGCATCCTGTTTCTCTGCCAAATGCATCTGTTGAAGGCCGGTATTTTCTTTTCAGACCTAGCCGCACTTCCACATCAACTAGGATGAGTAGTTTTGGACAATTTGAACTACCCAATTTCGATGCACAATTTGGGCTAATCAGTCGAGTTCGGCCAAGTCCTGTGTGTCCTGCCACCTAACCAATGAATACACCCAGCACCCAGCATCCACCACCTAATCACCGAATACCCTTGGCAGCCACCACCTAGCCAATGAATAGTCTCAACAGCCACGACATAACCACCAAATATCGCTGACAACCACCAACCAACCAATGAATACTCTTGACAGCCACCACCTAACCAATGAATACCCTTGGCAGCCACCACCTAACCGCCGAATACCCCGACAGCCACCACCTAACCACTGAATACTCCTGGCAGCCACCACCTAAACAATGAATACACCTTATCTTTCCACACAATAGGATAATATGCAACCTTACACCTATGGGATTTGCATGCAAATACAATGCCAAAATTATTCGCCAAAAATCAAGCCCTACGCCAAACGCGATATAGTCTGCATACCACCACCAAGGATGAGCCATCCTCAAACCATGGTCCATCCTATATTACTGGGTTGCCATCCTTGGAAAAATGACGGCATTGCGTCTCCAAATCAACTCCCAAATAGGAGAGGTGGATGGCTGGCTGTCAGGACCCATTGCTTAGTTATGGATTCAGAGTTGGGAACCGAGGGTTGCATGCCTGCTTCTCGTATCATTGACCTTAGGTCAGGTCGCTGCCATGGCTTCCCCATTATAGGGCTATGGTAAAATATACAAATTCTTCCTGGTTACATATTTTCTCTCGGAATGATCTCACAACGGTTGTGACATGTAGATGGAAGCTATGCTAAATGTTACCGCCGACATTTTTGCTCAGTGACGTCACCAAGGTCTCTGAGGTTACCCGAGATCAATACACATTGCTGCGCATTACATCGCACTGCATTGAGCTAGAAGGCTGAAATTACCGTCATTGTGCCTGTATCGCCAAGACGTGTCGATTGATACATTGCATGACATCACTAGACGACTTCATGACCTTGACCCGAGTTTCGGTTGACCTGACCTTAAATTACACCGCCTATTGTCGGTAGCGCATTGTAAGGACTGTCGAATAGCGTTCGCCGTTTGTTTCTATCTGTTACAGGTCCTGAGATGTGTGTCAATATCTGAGTCTTTTACACATGATTTTACACAGTCAATCTCTTTTACACATGATTTGAGTTACCTTTCATCCATACGATAGGTCCCAAGTTAGATGTCAGCTAGGTGTCGAAAACCAATCTGTTTTTTTTCTTCCACTTCTTCCAGTTGCGTACTGATGCACTTCGCTCTCGCTAGATAGCATCTAACCAAAGATTCTGGATTGTGTTTATGTAGGTCAGCTGGTTAACCCGTCCTGTCTCGGGGGGGGTGTCTTCAACCGCCCCCTCAGGTTTTTCGCGGACAGTGGACGAACGGCGTGCGGCAGCACGCCCAAATTTGGCATGCCTTTTCCCACATATATTCGACACGCTGATTCTAAATTTGGAAGTCAGATCATCTAGGGTCAACGAGTTAGTCAAGGTCAAGTGAGGTCACCTCCAAAAAAGTCCAACCAGTCGTCACGCTTTAACGGATACAGATATTTTAATGAAGCTTTCAGGGTTTGCTTATCTTTAGGGATGCAACAAAATGTACGAGTGAAATTTTTTCAATTCTTTCGTTTTTGACTACATATAAATTGTGCGTTTTTGCCAAATTGCAGTTCAAATAGAGGATTCTGGCTATAGTAACCATTTTTTATTGCGGCAAGTTGACTTCCAACAACGTTTCTCAGTTTGCTCTACCCACTGGAAAAAGGAAAAATTGAAGAAAATTTTAACTCAAAATTGTGAAATTTTGACAACATTTTTGTAAAAATATTTCGGGGGCAGAAAAATGAAAGCCTGGTCGATTTCGCTGTCCTTTTATCATTCCAAATCAATTGTTTTTCACATATCCCCAAAAGTAACCCCCCAGAGCCAAAAACATAATGTAAGTCGTGAAAAGTCGTGAAAATCTAGCCCCCCGGTGACGTCACTTTTGGGCGGAAATTGTTTTTGAGGGTGGACCCGGACCCTACTCGCCGAGCGCTTTCCGATGACACCTCTTTCGTTTTCGTGCGACGCTTATTTTGGATTTTAGAGGGGTCTTCAACCGGCCCCAGCCGATATCACCACACGGTGGCAGGCTGGCAAAAAAACACACACACACACACACACACGGCCCCCTCCCCGAGACGGGGTGGGAGGATTTGACCGGAGACGGCGCGGGCTAATGAATCGTCAGGCGCAGAGGGTTTTGCCGTGGCGTACGGTTATGGCGCAGAGGGTTTTGCCGTGGCTTACGGTTACGGCGCAGAGGGTTTTGCTGTGGTCTATATCAGTCCTCGGCACCGGAACAGACCTCAGACTGGTTTGAGACGTGAATGGACAGTATTATTAGAATATTTCAATGTATCTAGTGTGGAACGTTGAGGGATATTTCTGTGGGGATTATCTGCCAATGTTTATAATACCTGTGATAAACAGTGAGATATATGGGTGAATGGATACGGGACGAGTAGCTGGATACAGAGGTGTCGGAAAGATATCGGGAACGGCGTAAAAAAGCTGTGTTAGGAGTCATTTTGTACCAAACTGTCGGAACTTGAGGACACAGCCGCCACCATCCGATCAAATCGTGGTTGGACCCAATGAATAGAGATAGTGATTTTAACCACATGAATCTTAACTTAAACTTAAAGCTTCAAAACTGAAAGTGGCAAAAAGTGGTTGACTGCCGTAAGGAAGCATGCAAGGAAGCACGCATTGTTACCTGTTTACCAATTAATTGCATTGTATTGGTGATTTGCTCCCTTCGCCTTAGTCTCAATGAGATAATTGCCCAAGCATAAACTTACTCCACCATGTTCGCGACATCGCGCCAGAAAGACATGAACATTTATTTCAACGCTCGTTGTTCGCTTATCCCTTGTGTACACCAGCTGGCTTCTGAACATGTAAATATATTCTGAATATGTTCCAAATATTCATAACACTAAATCTTTTCACATATTTGTACCATCATAAATATAATTCCATTAATTTTGATTTCAAGTTTTCGATGGTGATAGCCAGCCAGGGCGTTTTCACGGCCTGAAACCATCTTTAATATTTGGCATAATTAAGCTGTTATTATTATCAGTTATTTTGCCATGCTCACACATCGATGCTAAATGAAATGTCAACAGATATAGGCAAAGGACATAAGGTTCTTTTAGGACACATTCGACTATTAGGCAAAATAACATCACCATCCTCCCACACCGATTGGTCGCGGGTGGACTCAATGATCCCGCCGGTTGTAGGATCCCGAACCACAATCTTAGGATCAAAATTCGAACGCCCTACCAACTGAGGTACGGCGATCCCCAGACACACGCAGAGTTCTTTTATTTTCCAATAATTGGAGAGCCAGTCGATGTGGAAGTTATTGTTAGTAACAGCAGTGCTAGATAAATATGAATGATCTATCTTCCAACAAGCAAGACATCTACATAGAATACACTTACCTTGCTGCTATAATTCGCACTTTAGCATCGGGGGTTGCAAGGAGCTGACCTAAAGTAGCCAATTGTATTTGTACATATTTATTTCGCATGATTGCAAATGTTTCCTCTAAAATGCAATTCCGATTTGCTATTTTTAAGAAATATTGCATTGCGACTGTATCAGTTGAAGGAATATGAACTCCGAGCACTGGTTTTTAACGACTTACTTTTGCGGATTAGTGCAATTCTAATATTTCCTTCTTGCCATCTTTTTGTCGTACATAGTTCCGCTAAAAAAATATCAGCGATGCAACCTTGAAGACCTTCGGCTAGGCCGATAATTCCATGTTTCAACACGATTGTTTTCCGAAGGTTGTTTTCAAGGGCTTCGTTTTACCACCGAAACATTAAATGCCATGAAGGCACGTGATCATCCAAAAAGCTACTTCTCTCTGTGGTCCCAGCAATTTCCAACCAAGAACCTGAGGCATGTCGCGGCAATGTCTTCGCGGCAATTCCACGTCCAGGGAAAACAGCGTCTTAGAGACGCAGGACGTACCTTGCCGTCATCGCTGGCGCTGTGGTCACACTGAAACGCAAAACCAGTAATTAGTGAACGCACATACCCAATGCTGGGGTCAGATAGCACAGCACAGCACAAACTCCATGATCCGTCCACAACCATGACGCAAATACCCATCACCAGTCCAGTGGTGGGTCCTACAGATCAACATCACCAGTTGAGCGGCGGGTCCTACGGAACAACATCACCAAGCGGGGGCGGGTCCTACAGATCACCATCGCCAGACGGGGCGGGTCCTACAGATCAACATCAGCGGTCAGGGGGGTCCTACAGATCGACGTCACCAGCCGGACGGTAGGTCCTACAAGTGAAGGACTTCAATACAAAAAAGAACATTCGACCTGAGATGCAGCTATTTTTGCTGTAATGTGTCCCTTTTCATCATCACTTCCAACTCTAGGCGCGCTGTTCAGTGGTGCAAAACGCTGCCTTCTCTCCGGCGAGCACTCAGAACCTTCCCTGGTGTTGGCACGATTAGAGCTAATACACATATTTATGTTAGTTTTTCAAACACCTGGGCGTCGGCACAGCTGCGTAATATATCTACAACGAAAAGCCCACATGGACTTATTAGCTTTTTATTTAGTTATATTAACTATTTGCACATTAATTATAAGCTTTCTCCCTATAACTCTGGATTCCTTTACGACGCATTCTACTGAATAAATGTGTCATGTAGCGTCGCCAACCACCCACGGCAACCGGTCGACGGTAAACTCGGTAATCACGCTAGCTATGGGACTCGAACCCACGACCTTAGTATCAAGAGTCCTAGAGCTCTGACGACTGAGCTACCCTCTCAATCACGGCACCACCTTGAAGGATAAATGAGAACTGGGAATATAGGGTGCAGTTATCCCCGATGGAGAAGTACGCTTCCCGGGGAAAACAAAAACAAGACTGCACCAATGTCTTGGCGTCAAATTCAAGTGAGTGGCTTTGAGGAGGACGTTACAGCTGACGGAGACCTCGCCATGAACCACGTGGACTTTGTTGCTGGGTTAGCGAGTGTATTTGTGTTTGTTGAATGCGAAATGTTAATATGTTTTAATTGATTATGTTAATAGTTAATATAATCAAACTGCTGAAAGCAAGAAAAAATATAATAGGTATAAAAATGCACTGATTACAATAATCAGGAAGGCAAAAATACTTTATTATGAACCAGAATTTGACAAACATCAATATAATCCAAAAGAGACATGGAAAATGCTTAACCAATTACTCAGGCAAGCTCCTTCAAAGCATGATATCCCTGAAAAAATGAACACAGATGAAGACATCACTCTAGAAAATGATGCAGCTATAGCTGAAGTATTTAATAAATACTTCACAGAAATTGCACCAAAATTGAAAGAACAAATTCCTGAAAGTAACATCAATGCTTTGGAATATTTGCACACCTACCCAGGTATATCAATGATGCTATTAGAAGTAACAGAAAACAATTTAGATACAATAATTTCTTCTTTAAAAAATGTTGGGTCTGGAATGGATGGAATAAATTCTAGAATATTTAAACAGTCATATAAGTCAATATTACCACACCTAACCCATATCATTAACAGCAGTGGGATCTTCCCCAAGCCATTCAAAATTGCTGTTGTAAAGCCCATCTACAAAAAAGGTGACCCATCAACATTTAGCAACTACAGACCAACTAGTATTCTTCCATATATATCAAAAATATTAGAAAAGACAATCTACAACCAACTCTTGGAACATTTCACCCTACATAACCTACTTTCAGACAAGCAACTTGGTTTCAGAAAAGAGAGGTCCACATACATGCCTCTACTCTTAATACAGAGCCTGATCACTAAAGGATTTGAAAATAATGAATATGTTGTAGGAATTTACCTTGACTTGCGAAAGGCATTTGATACCGTTGACAAATAAATATTGTGTGCAAAGATGGAAAAATATGGTGTAAAGGGTAATGCAATCAAAATAATACGGTCATATTTATCGGGAAGAACATAAGCTACTACAATAAATAACAGTACTTCTACATTCAGAAAAATTGAAATGGGTGTGCCACAAGGCTCAATTTTAAGCCCATTACTATTTATAATATATATAAATGATATTGTAAATTTACATGTAGAATGTGAGACATTTCTATATGCTGATGACACTGCCATTTTTTTTCAAAAGCACTGACTGTACAGAGCTTCATCACAAGATCGCAAATTCCTTGCCAAAAATTTCGCAATGGCTACATTCAAATCTTTTGTCATTAAATGAATCCAAAACTGTATACCAGATATATAACAATCACAAAACAGATATTGATCTCCAGATCGGATTTAATGGAATTTCTATTTTACATCAGAATCCGGTAAAATACCTTGGTGTATATGTAGATTAAAATTTGAAATTTGCATCCCATATCAGCAGTGTCTCAAACATGATAAGTCGCAACATAGGAATGATATCAAAAATTAAATATCTCCTAGGAAAAAATCACCTCCTAAAATTGTACAATGCATTAATTCTTCCATATACAAATTATTGCTGTTTTCTTCGGGGTGCAAACTATGCTAATCAGATACACAAATTATTGCTACTTCAGAAGAGAATGATGCGTATTATTGAGGGTGTATTCCCCCCCCCCCAGAGTGCAAACCCTATCTTTAAGAAATACACAATTTTAAAGGTCCAAGATCTCGCAAAACTTCAAATGATGCTTATTATGCCAAAATTAATTCATCATCAGCTACCTCATTCCATCAGATTCCTTTTCACAGAGTTGTTTGACTCCCCATATTCCACAAGATTACAAAACCACTTCCAGCATAAGTATTCAAACAAAAATTATCGTCTCTTCACCATCCAATGTTTCGGACCCAATCTTTGGAACTCCATCATAGCAAAGCATTTTCTGCATTCAGAGATACCAAATTCTAAGACTGTTCTAAAAAAAATCACATTAACACATACTTTCTGAGCAGATATTAAAATACTTAGCAGCTAATTGTTGCTGTGTGTGTATGTTTGTACAGAGATGCTGGCATATGTGTGTGTGTGTGTGTGTGTGTGTGTGTGTGTGTGTGTGTGTGTGTGTTCGCACTTAACCATATATAAAGTTGAAAACACCCAACCACTGGTTCCTCCCACATTCCACCCGGCAACAAGCCCATGCTTAGCTGGGTGGAGTTGTGGGAGGAGCCAAAAGTTAAAAAGTTAAAAGCAGTCGGCTCCGAACTGTCACGGCGGGCGGACGTTGCCGGTGCTCGTGAGCGGAACGAACCGACTGACTGTGCATCAGGGAGTATCTTGCTGAATGCATTAGTGAATTCGGTTGTCCATATCTTGTTGCTGTAGTGCGGTAGTATTTATCGAGTACTGTAGTAGCTGGTGGTGGGCAATTGTAATTTACTTTTTCAAGGTATTCTATTGAAATCTATGAATTGTTAGTAAATCTTTAGGGGCAAAGCGGATTCTACGTCAAACATTATTACAGTGGGAAGTGACTAAACCTGCATAGGATGTCTCAGCAGGAGAGTTTTGAGTTCCTCAAACAGTTGGTGGAAAAGCAACAGGCTAGAATTGATAAATTGGAAGGCATAGTCAAGTTAGCAAAGAAACAAGCTGAAGCTGCTGAAAACTACACCCGGCAAGATTGCCTCATCCTCAGGGGGAAATTGTCCATCAGACCTGGAAAAAATTTGCGAGAGGAAGTCATGCACCTTATTTTCTTTCATACAGGCATCCAGTTTCTATCTTGGTGCATAAACACTGTTCACTGGCTAGGAAAAAAAGATAGCATTATCGTTAGATTTAACAACAAAGAAGTAAGGGAGGCAATTTACAGGAATAGGGTACCAAAAGATCTCTCAAAAAGGGGATTGTTTATTCATGAATCTCTCACCCAAGACAAGATGGCAATTGTTTCGAAGTGTGCAAAACTGAGACGTGAGGGCAAGCTAGCCACCTACTTCACCCAAGGTGGAAATGTCTTTGTAAAAAAAAAAAAAAGATATGCCCAGCATCTTGATTGGGGAGGCCACATCTGAGGAAGACATTCTGTCTAAACTTCAGCTACAGCCGAATACTTATGAGGAAGCAATCAGAAAAGGAAAAAAGCAGTCCTCTGCTGAGACAGAGAAATTAACATCCACATCAACAGAGGTGACACCTAAGGTGATTCATGAGACCCAGGCAATTCAGATGAATGTTAGAAATGTTGCAATTGAGTCAACTGACACCAAAGAAACAAGGGAGGAACAAAATGTTGTGACAGCCACAGGAGAGGTAGTGGTTACTGATCAGGAAGCCTGTGAAAGACAGACGCATGACACATCTAGAAACAACAGAAAAACAAGCAAAAAATCATCGAAGGGAGTTTCCAATAAAAATAAGAGCCCTGCTCTCTCTTGTCATCCAACTGACATCAGTGATGACTCAGACTCACCTGCCTCAACTGAAAATCAATCCTCCAGGATAATTCCTACTCAGAGAGGAAAATCCAGGAACAAAAAATAAGAATAAGTAGCAGTTAGGACAACAATGTTGAAATTATTTTTGAGCAGAAACTGAAATTTAGACAAACTTTATAGTGGTTGACATCTTATGTGCCTAGGTTAGACGTGGATATTGGATTTGGCATTTGATTCCTGACTCTGTATTCTATTATATATGTATGTATGAGTACATGTGTATATATTTATATATATGTGTATGTCTGTGTGCAGTGGAGTGCAGATTCAGCATATCTATGCATATGGGTATGCCTGGTAGGTAGGTACACTTACTATGTGGGCATGTGCATATTTTTTTTACCTCAATATGCACTGTGTAAACATTGTGTCAAATATCTAGTATCTATTTACCTATGTACCTGGTACCTGGCTCAATACCAACTTACCAGGCATCAGACCCAAGTCCTACCCCCTGGGTAGTGCAGGTTACCTAACTACCCAAATACCAACCTCACTGCTCATTTCAGGCCTTCCTAGGTGAACACCTAGCTACAGAAACAAAAATAATTATATCAGAGTATCTACTGCATTATTTGAACAGATAACTAAGTAGCAGTTACACTTAAAAATAACATTTACATTGGTACAATCAACTGTTGCTTTTAATTATCCCTTTTAGCAATACAATAACACAGCTGACTAGTACCAATTGCCATCGGATGTTAGCAGCTTCCCCTCCCTCCCTGGGGCAGCTATGCATCAGCTTTTAAATTCAGGAAGGTAGTAAATGTACAATAAATAGAATGCCAGGAACTTGCACAATATAAGATTACATGCCTTACCGTCCTTTTGCACAAAATCAATACTAATTATTCATCCAAGATGAAACGAACCATAAATCGAAATTAATATTCAAGAAATGAATATTATCTCTTGATTCAAAATGTCCGTTCAAGGATGATACAGCTTCTGCGCACATATTACATATTAAGCTAATTTTAACCAGATGTAATGCACTGATACTAAGCTTCCCTGTGTCAGGGTCAGGTAGAGCGGGTTGTTCAGGGTTGGAGTGTTGGTCAGTATGCTTTCATGACATTTTGGAGAGGCAGAGGAGCATGCTGTGAATGCTGCACCTTCAATTGGTGTGAATGCAGGCATACACTGCTACCCAAATGCCAACAGTGATGTTTTACTTCCTCACTGGTACAAGTTTTTAATGCTTGCTTGACTTGATACTTCTGGGTGATCAATGTGACATTTCACTTGCATCAAGCCCCCAGGCTGGTACCGGATTGGTCTGCCATTGTGCTATTGGACCAACTTCGGTACAAGTCGAGTGAATGTGCGTATGCATGTATGTGGGTTGCTGAAAAGCACCAGTTTTAATATTTTAACCTGGACACTGGCGGCTTATACACTTGTGCACTTTTTAATTTCAAAGCAATCATCAACTTGATGAATTTGATCATATCATGTCAAGCTTGCAATAACTTGAGGCTGGGATTCTATGAGACTGCAATAGCATGCATGTATTACAACTATCCATCTGTACCATATGTTATGAAAGATGATTGACCATAAGAAACCATGGCAATGCTGCTCCCTGGTCCCTTGATCAACAGGAAGACTAGTAATTGGAACCTCAACATGATAAAAGTTTCATATAAAATTAACTGAAGGTAAATGTTTATTGTAAAATCACAGCTTGAATGAACAATATTGCAATGACCTTTGACTAACATGCAATGCAATTAGTTAATGATTATTCTTTCTGAATATGTGATCATCAGTTGATGTTCTTGGCAAGTTAATACAACAGAAGGCAGCTAGTTTGCTGAATTGCTTATAATCATTTCAATCTGATATTTTTTGTTTTATTTTGAACATTGAACATGTATTAATCTGCCATTATGTTCACATATGAGAGAGCATGCTGCCTGGAGATGTTATTGTCATTACATTGTAATTGCTGCCTAGGGAGGGAGGGGTGTCGTGGACAACTGGTGTTCCTGAAGTTTACTGCTGCAGAGATAGTTGACAACTGTCCATACATGGTCCTGGCAAGTGTTCCTTTCACTTGCAATAGAATCCTTGCTCCTCTATCATCTTATTTGAGCATCAAATTATCTAGATTTGTTTGTCTAACCATGATTCTTAATGGTGTGAGCTTTACCTCTAATTTCCTTTTTCCATTTTACTTTCCAATCATTCATTGTCCATTTTGTGTTCCAGTTCATTGTTCATGCACAATTATTATTCCAAGTTTTCCATTTCCAGAACTAATCACCATTTCCAGTTGGCTCATTCCCTGATTAATGAGTGGGCTTAAACTTGAAGGAGCTACATTGGAGTTGCTAGGGAATGATTTGAGTGATAAATACCCTCCTCATGAACATATACTGTCACAGTGTAAATATTATTAATTACCTCAACCACTTAACTTGAATGTTGGGTTCTCAGTACTTCATATCAATGCAAGGTCCCTCAAGAATAAATTTGATGTTATTAATCTTCTAACAAATTTTGAAGGTGATTGGTCAGTTATTTGTGTGTCAGAGACATGGTTGAAGAAAGATTTAGAGCAATACTTTAGTCTAAAAAATTATAATCTTTTTGCATCTAGTAGAAAAGAAGGTGAAGGTGGAGGTACAGCAATATATGTAAGTAATAGATATGAGACTAGGGAAAGAAAAGACCTGGAGAGTAATCATTTTGAGACAAGTTTTCTGGAAATCAAAATGAAGTTGGGTGTACCAGCAAAGAGATTCCTAGTGGGGGAAATATATAGACCTCCAAACCTGAGCCATACTTTATTTATGGACTACTTGGAAAAAATACTTGATTCATCGGAAAACACTAAGTCTACATGTGTCATAGCAGGGGACTTCAATTACAATCTTTTGAAATATCACTCTGATAAACCCACACTTAGTTTTATGAATATGTTAAATTCCTATGGATTTTTCCTAACCATCTCGAAAGCGACCCGGATTTCTAATAATTCTGATGCCCTTTTGGATAATATATTTATAAATGATGTTAATGTCGTGAACAATTCAGGAATTCTACTTCATGATTTATCGGATCATTTTCCAGTTTTTCTTAATCTGTCATTAATTCAAAGCACAACTATAACAAGACATTCAGTGACAGTCTTTGATAAGAATAAAATCAATGAATTAAATGATCACCTCATTAGTACCTTGGAAGCCTTTCAAGATGAGACTGATGCTAATCAAGCATGCAACAAACTTATTAAGGCTTATGAAACAGGTATAAAAAAATTATCTAAAACTTTTACACCCAGTAGAAGAAAGAATCCAATTAAACCATGGGTAACCCCTGCAGTTCTGTGTTCAATAAATACAAAAAATAAACTATATGCAAAATATATTAGGAATAAAATTTTACTGAATGAAAATAAATACAAAATGTATAGGAACATGCTTTGCAATGTCCTTAGGGATGCGAAACGATTATATTACAAGAGGGCATTTCAGGATAGCAAAGGTGATGGCAAAAAAATATGGAAGTATTTGAATGAAATTATCAACAAGAATGAATTGCAAACAGTTCCTCCAATGTGTTTTGCTGATAACTCTGGGACTACCTGTGTAAATGAACAAATACCTGATAAATTTAATACATTTTTTTCAACGATAGGTAGTGAGTTGGAAACAAAAATACCTGCGACACACATCAGTCCATTAAATTATCTTACACAGCCTAATTATGCAAGCATTAACAATATTCCTTCTGTTAATGATGCTCAGATTGAAGACATTATTAAGATTATTATGCTCAGATTGAAGACTTTAAACCCTGTTGGTGGAGGTATGGATAAAATTAGTACAAAAATTTTGATTGGAACATATAGAAGTATTTTGCAACATCTAACATATTTCTTTAATCTTTGTCTGAACACTGCAATATTCCCTGATATATTAAAATCTGCAGTTGTAATTCCTGTATATAAAGCAGGGGAAAATAATAACTTTACTAATCATAGGCCAATCTCTTTGCTACCAATATTTTCGAAAGTACTGGAAAGATTAATACACTTTTGGGTATCATCATTTCTAAATGAAAATAATATCATGCACCCATTGCAATTCGGCTTCAGAAAAAAAAACACAGCGCATACATGCCAATTGCTCTGATGCATAACGAAGTAACTAAATCCCTTGTAAATAATAAATTAGTTTGTACTCTGTATCTTGATTTAAAAAAAGCCTTTGACACCGTCAGCATCAGCATTTTGTTACAAAAATTTAACTTTATTGGCTTTAGAGGAAATATATATAAACTGTTAGCCTCATACTTATCAAATAGATCTCAAAGAACCAAGATACATGACATAATCTCCCAACCATTACATATCACAAAAGGTGTTCCTCAAGGTTCGATTCTTGGACCTCTGCTATTTACTTTATACATTAACGATCTCTGCAATGTTTCCAATTTGGCTAGCTTTTACCTGTTTGCATACGACACTGCCGTAACTATTACAGCTAATGATCATTCTGAATTACAAAGTAAAGTAAATGAGGTAATACCCAAGATAATTACATGGTTTCATACCAACAGATTATCTATTAATGCTGAGAAGACTGGATATCAAATTTTTTCCAGGAAACCATGTGATAACCTTCATGTCAAAATAAATACTTCCAATATTAGAAGGCATAGCTGTATAAAATATTTAGGTGTATTTATTGATGAAGACATGACATGGAAAAGCCATATAAATGCCATCTCTTCAAAACTTAGCAGGACTATTGGAATTATAGGCAAGTCTAGGTACTTTTTATCAACTTGTGAATTGCTTCTTCTGTATAATTCTCTAATATTGCCATATTTAAATTATCGTGCTGTTGTCTGGGGAAGTACGTATCACTCTAAGCTTGATAAAATTATTAAGTTGCAGAAGCGTGTTATTAGGATTGTTGATAAGAAACCGTATTTATACCATACAAATGAATTGTTTATTAAACAGAGTTCTAAAGTTTCTGGACATAGTTGATGAGCAATGTATTTACATCATGCTAGGTTTTCTAAATCAATAATTACCAGCACCTCTTTCTAATATGTTTCAACTTTATGAACAAGGTGGCCTCAGTTAGACAACATTTTCAAATACCCTTTTCTGATATCAATTATAGAATGTTTTCATTACCCTTTATTGCACCAAAAGCCTGGAATAAAATAATCTGCTCTCACTTCCACAGGATTGATGATGTACCTAGGAGTAAAATGATATTGAAGAAACACATCAGACAATACATTATTAGAAAATATGAACTTTTTTCAATAATATGTTGGTAATGGTAATGTGCTATGCATGGTGATCTGGTATCATTTGGACATTTTCGTTTAAGAATCATGTTTTCTTTTCTTTTTTTCCTCTTCATACTTGGTCGTCCTTTCTCCTTAGTGTTGTAGTAGTTTAAGAAATGCATGTGCAAGGTTATGATTTTGTATTATTTCCCCATTAACACCTATAGCAGTTATTTTCGTGGAGCCCTCGAAGACGTTACTAGCATTGCTAATTGTCTGAGAGGGCTTCAGGAACATCTTTTACTAATATCTGGTGGCGGGATCTGTCCAGCGCGAAACAGGAGCGGGGAGTGGTGTGACCTGCCTTGATTTGCTTACCATGACCTACCTCTCACCCTTGGAATTTAACGTAATTAGGTCGCACGGGTATGGAAGGGCACTCCTGCCTACCTATTAATGGGTAGGGGAATTTAAAAAAAAAAAAAAAAAAAATCAGGAGTGCTCACCACCATCCGGCCACAAACCAGCTGCTAACATTATAGTTTAGACCCTAATTTCTTGTTGGGATGGATCCGGGGTCAGTCATATGCCTCCTTTGGATATGACTACTAACAGCATTCTTTATTATTAGTCTTACTGCTCTAATACCCGATGCTTTGTATGCTTATTTATATGTTTTCCATCTCTTAGCTGGGAGTGCCGCGACTTTACTGTTTATTTTATGGTGTTAACGTAAGGTGCTTGCAGTCGGGTAAGGGGAAGGGGCGCTCCTGGTCACCTGATCTTGGGTGGCGGACATTTAAAAAAAAATGTTTGCTGGCCAGCCGACCGCGAGCTCACACCAGCTGACTGCGATCCGTGCGATCCGTCGCCACCCGTGTGCACCGGAACAACGTAGGAAGGCTTCGCCGGGGATTTACGTAAATTGGCATTCAGTGGAAGCTCATATGGAGGAGTCAGCAGGAACTTCCACCGAGCGGACTCCTTCCTTCGACCTAGCAAAGCACCGAGCGACATCTTCGATAACCCACGGGCCTTACAAAAAGTTATATTTTACAAATGTAGAGATTAGGTGTGTCTATGTATATCTATACCTACAGGTATAATCACCAGCGTCCTACATCCGTTCCAACAAACTGGTCGACACAATGTGAATTGATGTGACACGTCGTGGTGTGACATTGGAACCAGGACCAATACAAACATACTCAACCATATGTATAGTATTAGTGTACCAGGCACTCAAAACTATGATTTCGACCCATGCTAAGGCAGCAGGTTTTCACAACGGGAAAATCACCTGCAACCACAATCAGCTTTTGCGGGGCTGCTTGCCTAACCGTACCTAGAATAACTATATTCCACCCTATTTCGACCGCTAAATTATCACTGGTTCGAAACGACAACTGAACATTAAATGATAGACATGGACTTACTCTGGGGGCATGCAAGCGCAACAACTTGGCTTCTGAAGGTTTGCTCCACAGCCATGCCCCTCTTATCGACTTAGTTTGAGTTTGACAAAGGTAAACATACACACAAATCGCATTTCGTCATGCATTGTTATAATTTTGCATTCCGAATATTAAACTAGAACTTGAAGTCCAACTATTAGAACTCAGAACTCCAACGAACAGCCTCCAACCGATAGGCTGCACGACACAGATAGATAGGCTGCACGACAGACTGATAGGCTGCACGACACAATGATATAGGCTACACGACACAGTGATATAGGCTACACGACACAGGCTGATGGGCTGCACGACACAGAGATATGATGCACGACAGATAGATAGGCCGCACGACATAGACCGATAAGCTGCACGACACAGACCGATAGGCTGCACGACACAGACCTATAGGCCGCACGACACAAACTGAGAGGCTGCACGACACAGAGACAGGCCGCAGGAGCGACAACACTCACGAAGTATCCGTCGCCCGAACTGTGGCCGCCGCCCTGAAACACAAAACCGTCGTCAGAACGTTCCGCAGCACGTACACGGTGTCAAATCACTGCCAACCAAATACTGTCACAACCCTATGATGAATCCTGACGACCGCGACCGAGACGAAAAACCAGAAGACATCATGAGGATGACCACAGCGTCGAGCATGCGCAACCACATGGACAAAAACACTGGTGCCCAATACACACGGACAGATACAATGGACATATGGGGCATGCGTTCCCCATGGCGGTGCGGTGCCCCTCTGGCTCTAAACAGCCCGTCCTCGAATGTTTCTCAGACAAATGCACCCAGGTAGAAAAGGCGCGCCTTCGGGCTACCCAAGTGCAACCCCCCACCCACGAATTTTCAACTGAAGGCGCCTCTCCAGGTACGCTTGAGTGCATCCCAAACTTGGATTTTTCCCTATCAGTAGACCTACCCCGGGGAAATAGTGCACCTCCACCAAAATACCTCGATCTGACACCGGATACTTAGTTAAAACAGCAAATGCAATACAGGTTGCCAGTCGCCAGGTTACCACGGTCACCAGGCGACCGTGGATGCCCCGTGACCGCTCACAGTGATCGTGACAGACAAACTGAGCTCAGCTCATTGACAATGCAGAACAACTACAGCTGGCACCGGCTCCTGTCCACGGAAGACACAGCGCCGGCATGGCCTGACACTGTTACAGGAGACACCGCACCGGCGTGGCCTGACACTGTCACAGGAGACACCGCAACGGCATAGACTGACAATGTCACAGGAGACACCGCACCGGCGTGGCCTGACACTGTCACAGGAGACACCGCATCGGCGTGGCCTGACATTGTCACAGGAGACACCGCACCGGCATGGCCTGGCACTGTCGCAGGAGACACCACACCAGCGTGGCCTGACACTGTCACAGGAGACACCGCATCGGCATGGCCTGGCACTGTCGCAGGAGACACCGCACCGAGCATTGGCAACAGGAGCACTGTACAAGGCAGGAGGCAGTGTACACGAAACAAGTCACTGTGCACTGTGTAACAAGTCACTGTGAAGAGACGAAGCAAATGCCAGGGACGATACCGTACGGGACAGAACACATTAGGCGGACAGGAAATACGGCGAGTGCGGGTACGGTTACCCGTTGTGTGAGTGTGTGTGTGCGAGTGGGGGAAGGAGGGAGGGGCCCACAGATAACACAAGCGACAGCTGCAGTTGTCAAATACATCCGGAACCGTATCGATTGAGCTACGCCAGCCGCTGTGGCCCACTATGGTCAGCACTGGTGCCTTTCCCATGCATTCCAAGGGGACCGAATGATGGGTTTTCATTTTGTGTGATATCGTAAAGAGGACATATGTCGAAATTTACCATGAAACGGTGATATTTTACGCTTATTTTTAGTGCCTATAACTAATTAAGTTACCGGCAATAAAATTAATGAAGTAAACCGGTCTTATTTGGGTTAATAGACCACAGACGGTGAGAGGCATCAATTACGAGAAATCGGTGTTCTGTTGTTGAGATACGCGTCAAATCCTGTGGAAGGGTATGAAACCAATGTGCTTTATGCTTGCTTTTATATTCCATCCCCACCCCTCTCCTCTCATTCCAATCCCCATCTGCCTCTCACATGCATATCACAGACAATTGAAGCATGAGAGCAGACAATCTTGAGAGTTTCACTTGTTGAACCTTCGGGGCATGCTTTGACAGACGACCTCACAACTGTGGTGATCAAGTTCCGAGAAGACCACGTCACGACGGCGTCATGCCGTTTGATTCAAACCATGCAGCTGGCGTTACCATATAGCGTCTGGAGATCCAGTCCAATATCCCTTCCCGGCGGAAATATGCGCCGTGGCACGTGAAAGAAGAGATCCAGTGTAGTATCTCAGTTGGTGCACTGGGCATAATCACGTCACTACCGCATATACCACTACCACAATACGCCCATTTACTGTCGCGTTCGTTGTTGACTGAACAATATATTTGTTGCACACGAAATACCATGAACTACATTTGAAATGCACTTTTGCATCCGTGATGATACTCTTGAACAATAATTTGACATGGCTGAAATTAGTATGGCACGTGAAAATGGGCGTTGCATACATTCTTGCAACAATCTTTTGACCTGAACGACGTCTAAATCCCAGCAAAGAATCTGCCGGATCTGCTGATTAGCTATGTCTTACAATGTCACAAATTATGCTTTGTCGGACGATGTCAAACATCTCTGGCGCCGAACGGGATCGAACAGCGCAATTTCCTCAACAGAAATCGGCCTGCGACGCTCTCTTATATAGGGCGGAGCATTTGACACCCCGGAAAATAGGTGGCGATGAATTCCACCAAATATCCGATTAAGCTGTGTGCGCACCTCTTTCATCTTCGCGAGCACGTGTTCGTTCTAGTCATAAGTGCACGCACATCAAGGGGAGGAGGCAATGGAAAAATGTTCCACCTAAACTTGCTGAAAGTTCACGACTCAAGATTTACAATTATATGCCGTTAAATACTAACGAATGGAAGAGCTCGTCAGAAAATAAAACTCCTTACCCAAACATTCACATGTTCGGTTTGTCCATTCGTTAAATATTTAACAGTATGCATGCTGAGTCATGAACCTTAAGCTGTAGACAATAAGATTTTAGGGACGATGTCATGAATTGGAGTTTAAGGGCGCACCACCTGGGTCATTTGGGTCATTTTGCGCCAATACGATTTTGGGGAAAGGTACTGCCTACTTGAACGTTCTCGTACGCACCAACACACACATGTCCATGTAGTTGGTTAATTGGTTATTGGAGTTTAGGGGCGCATCGACTGCAGAGGTCATGCAGTGCCCATCATGTGCCCATGTAGTATTAGCCATAGACGTCGCCAGAATGAAACTTCGGCTGACTCCTACAAACCGCACCAGCAACTTTGCTCTAATCCATATGAATGGCTAGTCTAACGGCCGGAGCACAGCCGAATACGACAATTCGCAGGAGCCTGTGCTCATCTCTCCTTCCTGCTCACAAACAGAAGGTTTTTCCGTATGGAGGCTCCCAACAAGAGCGACCACGCGGCCCTCGGATGTACAAGAACGACGACAGCAGACAAGAAAATATCCCAACCAAGAAGCAAGAAGAGCAGCATAACAAGAGCCAAGAAAGCAGGCAAGAAACGAGAAGGGCTACAGGCACCCTCGACGAGCACACATGAGACTCGAAAAGGAGATCCATCACCACCAAATCGCCCACTTCTTTGTACTCCAGCAACCCCCTCCCCTCCCCTCAGAAGATCCTAACGATGACGAGCCCACTACTCGTCACCTCGCATTGTGGCCGGCGTAGGAACCAAAGGGCAAAGCTCGGTCTAGGGTGCAACGAATCTAGATTTTCTTTCTGAAGTTATTTCTGTAAGTTTCCTTCTATAAACCTTCATTCGTGAAGGTTGTTGAGGGAAACTAACTAAGATCTGGAAACTAAGATCTGTTTTAAAAAGGCATGAATGCGTTTTCTTCGGAAAAGGTTTTCCAACCATGTGTCTGAATGCCATCGTTCTACCTCGTGTAGCTTTCCGATGGAAGAAAGCTTGCACCTCCATCCTACCAGGAAAACGCAAAATCGTAAAAAGTCGTGAAGAACGGACGCCATATCGGACATTCATAAGAAGACATTTTTTTGGTCAGCGAAATTATGTCAACTTATATTTCCGCGGTACAATTTCCAATTTTGATGGACTAAGGGTCACGGGAGGTCACGGTGTGATGAGGTGGTTAGGTCAAATGTAATAAATACTGATATTTAATTTCGGGAATGTTTCAGCCGATCTGTCTTCTTTTGGGATGAAGAATGTTTCTTCTTATGAAGTAGACAGCATGTGCAACCCTTTCTTCTTATCATGGATGAGATATCCATCGTCAAGCCAACCCATGACATTTGACCTAAAAATCATTCCGGAGGCTATAGCTCAAAAACCGTTTGACGAAACGAGCTAAAATTTGCACAACCGTATTCATGGCCAAAGACAATCATGTGAGTAAATATTGATCTGAATCAAAATTTGGGTGCAGTGCATTGGTCGATACGCCGTGGAACGCACCAGTTCGAACTGCTTGTCTTTTCGAACGTGTGGTGCGGACGCCCAATTTCGCCATTAGGTGATCTCCACACACCCAAAGGAACGTAGTTCACCAGCGACCAACACTAGGTTCGTTCCATTGCAACTGCATTCCGTGCGAAGCTCCACATTTGCATTCGATTAGCACCTCAATCATACCTGAAGCTTCACGAAGCTAGTCAAAACTACTCAATCCCGTGAGGTGGTTAAGGCAAACAGTTACACAATTTGCGCAGCGCTGACAATTACAATTCCCTTAAACAACGCCGGTTTTCCGGCTTCCAGATCGGTAATGTATCGATAGTGGGCATTCTGGATTGGTAGTGCATCTCATTCTCCACCATCGGCCGGTGCAGAAGGCTCAATACGGCCTGACCCACCTACACCACACCAGCCGGCGGTCCACGGCCTGGTGTGATGGAGGTGGGCCCTGCCCACCCGGAGCAGCAGCACGGGCAGCCAGGCGGGCGCGCCGGTCGCCGTGTTACCTGAGTGCGTCCATCGCTGCTCTTGCGTCTCCGCCGGCCGGGGGCGGTGAGCGCGCCGGTCGCCGGCAGCGGCTCCAGCGTGCCGAGACCGCGCCGCTCCGCCTGCTTCACCGCCCGCTGTCGGCACAACCGGCCGTCAGTACACCACACACGTCACACCGCCGTCAGTCGGGAGCGTTCACACTCGGCTGTCAGCGACCGACACACCCGGCGGTCAGTCCCAGACACACCCGGCTGTCAGTCCCAGACACAACCGGCTGTCAGTCCCAGACACACCAGGCGGTCAGTCCCAGACACACCCGGCGGTCAGTCCCAGACACACCCGGCTGTCAGTCCCAGACACACCCGGCTGTCAGTCCCAGACACACCCGGCTGTCAGTCCCAGACACACCCGGCTGTCAGTCCCAGACACACCCGGCTCTCAGTCCCAGACACACCCGGTGGTCAGTGACCGACACACCCGGCGGTCAGTCCCAGACACACCCGGTGGTCAGTCCCAGACACCCCCGGCTGTCAGTGACCGACACACCCGGCTGTCAGTCCCAGACACACCCGCGGCCAGTCCCAGACACACCCGGCTGTCAGTGACAGACACACCCGGCTGTCAGTCCCAGACACACCCGGCGGTCAGTCCCAGACACACCCGGTGGTCAGTCCCAGACACACCCGGTGGTCAGTCCCAGACACACCCGGCTGTCAGTGACCGACACACCCGGCGGTCAGTCCCAGACACACCCGGTGGTCAGTCCCAGACACCCCCGGCTGTCAGTGACCGACACACCCGGCTGTCAGTCCCAGACACACCCGCGGCCAGTCCCAGACACACCCGGCTGTCAGTGACAGACACACCCGGCTGTCAGTCCCAGACACACCCGGCGGCAGTCCCAGACTGGTCAGTCCCAGACACACCCGGCGGTCAGTCCCAGACACACCCGGTGGTCAGTCCCAGACACACCCGGTGGTCAGTCCCAGACACGCCCGGCTGTCAGTGACAGACACACCCGGTGGTCAGTCCCAGACACACCCGGCTGTCAGTGACAGACACACCCGGCTGTCAGTCCCAGACACACCCGGTGGTCAGTGACCGACACACCCGGCAGTCAGTCCCAGACACACCCGGTGGTCAGTCCCAGACACACCCGGCTGTCAGTGACAGACACACCCGGCTGTCAGTCCCAGACACACCCGGCGGTCAGTCCCAGACACACCCGGCGGTCAGTCCCAGACACACCCGGCTGTCAGTGACCGACACACCCGGCTGTCAGTCCCAGACACACCCGGCTGTCAGTCCCAGACACACCCGGCTGTCAGTCCTAGACACACCCGGCAGCGAGTCCCAGACACACACAGTCCATACTCCTGGCCAGGGTTGAAAACAACGAAAACAACAAAGAACAGGTAGCATGGCCTGGGTCTAAATGCCTCCCGACAATCATCGATTTCTTTTTCCGCAAAATATCCAATGCAGCTGTTTGACAA
The DNA here is from genome assembly GCA_034440575.1 of Imbricaverruca yamaguchii. Taxonomy (NCBI): domain Eukaryota; kingdom Metazoa; phylum Arthropoda; class Thecostraca; family Neoverrucidae; genus Imbricaverruca; species Imbricaverruca yamaguchii. Next base: position 289,183 of record JAOTOL010001432.1, read on the forward strand.
AAATCTCCAACTTATTGCTGCCTGATTATCATGCTTGAAACTGATTGGAAGAACAAAGTGTTTTACTTCAGAAGCAGGACAATATAAATTTGAATTTACAACTTCCAACATGGTGTGCTTGAATTCTGGACCACAAAACGTAGGTTCAACCATGCTCCCAGCACTCTCACCAACCATGCTCTTAGACACATCCGGCAGTCAGTCCCAGATATCCCCAGCAGTCAGTTCCAGACACACTCGACAGTCAGTTCAAGGCACTCCCGGCACTCCGTCCCATTCACACTCGGAAGTTGGCCCCATACACACAGCACTGCCGGCACACTAATAAGGCAGCGCCGACTTATTATATTGCCACAGCTCCGCAGCTCTGGAACATCAGCTGTAGCCAAGGACAGCTCCAGAGGCAATCAACAGCCTGGACTGCAGACACGCTATTTATTTGCTCAACTGTGAAGGACGCCTTTTATGACGCATACTTTGGCACGATTATCAGCCATAGCCCTCTCATGCCCAGCGGTGATGGACGAGGAGGTGCTACTGACACAACCCAAACATCGGACAAGTGGCCTCGTAGTCCACAACCGGGGACGGTGTGCAAACCGCCAGGATGGCATACGGGGATGGGACGCAATGGTGAGTGCAAAACTTCAGAAACACTCAGGAATGTGACCAGGCAAGACAATTGCGAGAAGATGAGCGGTCATGATGAGGATTGAAAAATTATGCTGCCACTGGATTTTTGTCACCCAGAACATTATCATGTCCGGAAAATGATCCACTAAATTTTCTCACTTGGAGGCGGAATGGTGCTGCAATCAAGGAAATGCTCTGTGGCATAGTGCTCACAATTCACTGGGAAGTGCAAACAGAGACTGGTGCTACAGATTTGAAGAACATCATTTCCGTATTCGATTGCTTCAACATTGTTTCTCTCTCTCTCTCTCCACATCTAGGAGTACAAAGCACAAATCCAGCACAGTTGGTGTGGTTCCGACCACGCCGAGGACGCCGTTCCGTGGCATGTGCCGGCGGAGACCGCCGCCGCCAAGGTCGTCTGACTCCGGCCATTCAGTGTTTACGAGGCCGCAAACTCGTACTCGGCGCACGACGGTGTACTATTATCGGGGGTGCCGATATGCAGATGTGTGTGGTGCGGCTGGCGTCCGCCTGTTTGCGGTCACGTCAGCGGCCGACACAACGCAACGCACGCCGAGAGGCAAGGTCAGACAAGCCGGCCAATAACGCTCAGCTCCTCCGCCAATGCTGAACGCTAGGCCTTTCGATTCGAGATTACAAGAGCGCGACAACGCGGTAAGACAGGAAAGGAAGGCGTATCATCTGGCTCGGATAGCCATGATATATTATATAACACACACACACACATATATATATATACATATATATATATATATATATATATATATATATATATATATATATATATATATATATATATATATATATATATATATATATATATATACCATATATATTATATACTTATATATATATACATATATATATATATCATATACTTATATATATTATATACTTATATATACATATTTATATTTATATATATATATATATATATATATATATATATATATATATATATATATATATATATATATATATATATATATATATATGTCGTGGCATTTACAGTTTGTAACCCATGTATTGGGTTAAAAACTGCCGCTAATTGTATGCACTCATCAGATACGAAAAGCAAGAAATATATGCGATTTGCGGAAGAATGATTTTTAGATACTTGCCAGACCATAAAGGTCATCTGCTCCCCCTTTAAAGCGAGTGTGTTTTGCGAGTAAAGCAAGAGTAAGTGTACATTTGCGTTAAGGAAGCTTTACGTTATAGTGTATGTGTGATGTCCTAGGTGAAGCAGACAGGCATTTGAATGGATGGAGGACATCTCCAAGATGTCTAAATGGTTTTAGCTTCACTTTACTCCTCCGCAATATAATTTGTAGCTAAGGGAGTGGAGAGGTGATTTGAGCGACGAGAAAGCTGACTTTGCCAGGGTGCCGACATTAACCTACTCCTGTCGAAGAGCACTGATAAGTCTTCACTATGCGGATGTACCTCTGGGAAAGCGTTTTACGTGATGAGTTGAAGGGCAATGCGGCTCACCTACGACTGATGGCTCCTCTGGGTAGTCGCTTCATGTTTTGTATTATTTACTCAAGAAAATCAGCTCTGGACCATATCACAACATCCTAGGTTCACATACCACCAACATTCCCTGCATCCAAAGCTCACAATGTCCAAAGGTCATCACATTCAAAAACATAAAAAAGAAGTCCAAAATGTATTGGAAAGGGTGCGTTCACAATGTCAAAAGTTCACGTTCAAAGGGACAAGAATTAGGATGGACTAAAAAATTCAGGAGGCCAAGAGCAGCTCACCAACACCAAGTTGTATATGGGTTTTAAAAAAACAGTTTGGTCCACAAAATGTGGATTTAGACCTTGAAAGAACCAGCCATGCCCTATGTTGTAGTCATAAAAATCAAGCTTGAGTCAGAGAAATGTCAAGGCCACGAAAAATAATGGAAAATGGAACAAAGAAGAAAAAATGAACAAGTATCCCTTCCAAAATATAAACCCTGATGTTCATCTTAGCTAGGCAGATGCCAATGCCTATGACATTCACATCAGGTTTCAAATCCCAATAATGGAGATATGCATTGTGATGAATAATTACCCAGCAATGGAATGTGATCAAGAACTAGAAACCAGCTGCCAGTTATGGTGATAGTGGGGTGCAAACGTTTTTCAATTGTCATCTCTTTTATCACATGTATTCCCATCATCTAAATTTTGGGCACTGCTCTATATAAATATATGTAGCTCAGAACACACAGGATTAAACAAGATGAAACACTCATCATGGCTGACCAAGGAAGTAACACATTTATTGGAGCCAAAGAAGCAGGCACTTAACAAAACTAACAGTTCAGCTCAGATGCAAATCTGTAACTATATAGAATAGCTAGAAGTAAAGTTAGAAGGTGCATTAGGGCATCTAAGACGGTCTGAAATCAAATTAGCTCGTGGATGTTCAGCAGGCAATGCTAAGAGGCTTTTTTAGTTTCTACAAATTGAAGTATGGAAAGTGTAATGTAGGGCCACTGGAGGAAGATGGTATAATAGTGGCTGATGATTGTGATATAGTGGAATCCCTAGGCAGACAATTCCCACCAAAGAGAACACTGGTACACAGTGTAAAATAATTGACCATGTAGGCTGGAAATTCACAGTTAATGGAATTGTGTATTTCATCCTTGTCTTAGGTTTTTACAATTTTCCTACACGTGTGGGCAGTCATTATACACACAATTGCTAAAAAATGTAAAATGCATGTGACTGAAGTGAAAGGCATTCTGCTTTTTTAATCCTTCAGTTGCAATTCTTTATTTTCTTCCAATCTTTCACTATTTCCAAGCAACTTCTTTCTTCATCCACACAGTTAATGGTGAAGTAATTTTAGGACACTGCTGGTACATTGCAAACAACTCAAAGCTATGCCATAGTAGGTGAAAGGTTGGTGGATCTTACAATGTCAACAGCACCTGGAGAAACACAGTTGCAGAACATAACACCTAATAAAAAGCTTATGGGCCATATGATTGGCATTGGCAGTTCCCCAATGCATTATTGTCAGGGATTCTGCAGAGTATTCTGAAGCACTTGGAAATTTGCAAAATGCAAATGTAGTACCAATGAAAAAAAAGAAGTATGAAGTGTGTAGGAAACTGCAGGCCAGTTATCTTGACCTCAATAGTGTGCGAGGTACCAGCAAAAAAAAAACTGGTAGTATAGAGTATTCAGACTCATTTAGATTTATAATTTAGGACAATCTTCTAAGGGATACCCAATATGGATTTTCATCTCAAAGATCTTGTTTTATTAACCTATTGGAGTGTATAGAGTATACAACTAAAGAAGTAGAAAATCACAGCAGGATGGATGCAGTGCAGTTGGTCTTTAGGAAAGCTTTTGATCAAGTTTCACATGGACATCTAATTCAGCAACTAGAACAGCATATGATTGATGGTGAGGTTCTAGGTTGGATTGAAGCATGGGTAAGGGGAAGGAATCAAAGTATGTAAGTAAGTAATGCTAAATGGAGTTAAATCTGAATGAAAGGATGCTCTGGGTGGAAAACGATGCAGTGTGGAACTACCAATGCTTTAGCACACTCTACTAAGAGCCTCATATATATATATATATATATATATATATATATATATATATATATATATATATATATATATATATATATATATATATATAGCATATGGCCCATAAACTTTATTAGGTTTTATATTCTGCAACTGTTTTTCAACAGCTCCTGCAGTTACTGCAAATCACAATTTTCGTTGAGGTGCCCTAAAACCCAAATAACCAACTAAGTAGATATTGTAAGATCCTCCAACCTACCACCTACTATAGCATATCTTTCAGTTGTTTCCAATATACCATAGTTCTCTTTAGCTCTGTCTTCACTTTAGTCCTACAACTACACATTTTAAACTTAAATTTGTAGAAGCTAAAGAACCTCTTAGCACTGCCTGCTGAACATTCTTGAGCTAATGGGATTTCAGCTAGCCTTTTAGATGCCCTAACACAAATACCTTTATTTCTAGGCATGTTGTATCATTCAAGATCTTTCTTAGAGTTAGCATCTAATGTGCCCTTTTGTAAATGAACCTATCATGCCCTTGGAACAGCTTGTCTATTCTACTTCTACACATTTCAAAGTATCTTAGCCCATCAACAACTCTTCTTAATGAATCTCATTCCAGAAGTTCCTGAACTGATTGTAATTCCCTTGAGCAAGATTTGAAATGAATGTTTTATTGGCCCCTACACTTTCAACATATAAGGAAAAGGATTTAATGTTGTGAAAACTATTACCAAAGGTCCATCCTATGTTCAGATTCTGTACAAAATTTTCCTCAAAGAAGTACATCAAACATTGCACTTCCACTTGTAGATTCATGTGTCATTTGAAAGAAGAAATTTCCCTCAAAACAAGCCATCTTCTTGACTTGCTTAGACATCTAGTTTTGTATATCATCACTGCCATGCTCATGTCCCCCAGTAACACATTTTTCCCATGCACTCTCCTACTTAGCTCTTCTTGCATCAACCCATCATTCTGGTCTCATGGCCTATAGAATGCACCAATCCTAAATCTTGTTTTGTTCTTCAGAATAGCTGACCACAAAAGATTCTACTCCTGCACTATGTATCCCATCCTCTACAAAATGACATTTCATTATTTGCTTTGCACACAAGAGCATCCCACCCAAGCACCCAATATCCTTGCATTGCCTTGATGAGCATGCATGCTGTAGCTGGTTGATTCAAATTCTTTCAACTTATCTCCAAACATGCTTTCATTACCTCATGCCTTAGTTATGCATTCCAAATGTAGCTTTTCAGATAACATATATGCATCCAGTTCCCCAATGTTGTACCAAACACCTTTACTGGCACTGACATAAAACAATGCAAGCAATCCCATTTCTTGTTTGCAATACTTCTCTTTATCAGCTATATCCACCCCATGACCTGCAGTGTCTCCATTTTCTACCCAGAGCCTTATCATGCCTATTGCTAAGCAATTCCACTCCTTTCTTGTTCAGATATAGTGCACCTAATAAGCATTTCAACCCCACCTGCACAAAAAAAAACTCCCACAGACACAAGAACTTCACCCCATGGTTGATTATTGGTTTTATGACACATCGACCATTGAGTAATGCAGAATCGCCAATCTCTCATGCTGATTGGCCACGAGCAAAGAGTAGCAACAGGTGAGACTCAAACCCATATCCTTTCACTTCTGAAACAGGCAACTTACTCCTAGACTGCTCATCCCCAGAACTTCACCCCAAGTTCCTCACAAATCTTAGCTACACTGCTATTCAGTCCAATGGTCTTAGAATATCATTATACACTCACACATACCATGGGGAAGGATGTTACTGCTCCTCTTTTCCTACTTCTTGCTAACCTGCCTATTGAATCTGTCCCCTACCTCATTTATTGTTCATCAATTTTACATCTTCCTACATCATTAACATTACCATGTACAATTGCTGTTGCACCCTCACCACTTCCCTTCATAATTTATTTTAACCTATCCCCAGTAATCTTCAAGTATTACCCCTCACACTTTCTTTATATCAACAATGCATCTGAGTCACCATCAACTGACTGCCAGTCAGCTGTTGGTGATGTCACCCAAGTCTACAGACACACCTCCAGCCAGGTGCAATGAATGACTCCCATGGCATAACCAGGAATATTTCTGAGGGGTGAAAGCCTAACTTAACCAAACCTAACCCTCATAAATATTCCTGGCGATACCCTTGATTCATTCAGTGCACTCAGCTGGGGGGTGTCTTGGTATGCTTTAGCAGCATCACCAACAGCTGACTGGCAGTTACCTGATAATGACTTGGATACATTGTTGAGATAAAGGAAGTGTGAGGGGCAATACTTGAATAAGACCCCTATCTCAATATCCTTTACTAGGGCACTTTGGAAGCAAACTCAAGTACTATTAAGTCCCTACTACAAAATATGCAATCAGTATACCTAACTCTGGAGTCCCCTATGACTAAAAACATCCCTCTGTGTCTCTTCATGACTTCAACTCTCACCCCCATTCTAAGCATCATTACCAAAACTTACTTTCCGGGTTGGGAGTCAGAGTGCATGCCAGCTTCTTCAAGGGTACATTTTCATGGACATATTATTTTTATGCAAGGAATCTGTTTACTGGTAAACAACAGGAAAATCCTATGTAATTTGTACCTGCATAATATGTGTAAGTAATATGAATTATCATTTTTAATCAAAACAAATGCCAAAGAACAGGAGCAAAGAAGTGAATAGCACTGCCTGGCACTGATAGCACTGCCTGGCAGATAATCTTGTTAAACAGCACTGCTTTGTGTATCATAACTCACAGGAGCAATGTGCTTTACTTTTACTAGAGACATGGCTCCAGAGTCTGACTAACTGGAGAACATTGCACTCTGTGAGTGTGTGGCAATCTTGCAAGCTCTGTTGGCATCATATTCATTTCTGGTGAATGATATTGAGATAAGTGTGTATATATGTGGTCCAGGTGCTGAAGTTAAGAAAAGTGGTTAATATGAGTGGTAACTGTAAGTGGAATGACCAGTGTTTTTTGTGGGTGTCAGTTTGTCCTTATTGACATCTTTGTTCTCACATTTGTGTCTGAGTTCATGTGAAGCCCATCCCATCCAGTATGAACCTGGAGTGCATACATGTTTTTAGATATAAAATAACTGACGTGCCTTAATTCCCACCCTGCTTATCAGCAACCAAATGGCAATTGTCCATGCTTGGCACAAAAATGCATTGTGAATGCCAGAATTTCAAGGCCATCTAAAGTAAACAATATACACTACAAGACTAAATAAAACATGGCAAGAAAGAATTAGTATTCCCTTAAAAAACTTACAATGCCACCTGCACACAGGACCAATATCATGGGGTACAAAGATTACCACTTTTGCCCCCCAGGGTTAAAATAATGGTTTTTCGTTAGGTGTGAGATGTCGAAACGAGTACAGCAGGATGCCGAAATTTGTCATGGAATTAGTGTCATTTAAGATGCTTTTGATGTCTTTCAGACTCAAAATTGAGCCAATTGTGCAGGTAATTATGACTGCACCTTCATTATTTGTTCTGAGATTCATAATTTAGGTAGAGCTATATTCGGGATAGGGAGAATAATCCTATGCTATGAAATTACAGTGTTCGCCATATCACATCATAGATAATCCCTTTACCTGAAAATGGTTGCAAAATATTCTTGTATTACCATTCCTTATTGAGACATAGACATGATACTTGCGAGATGCTGTTAGAAAGAAGACATGACGACTTCATAAGCCCCCATCAAGGAGCAGGATGTCTATACTTTTTTGAGAAGGATGTCAATCAAGTGTTCAATAAGTGGTATATTCCACCCTATTTCCATAATAATTTAACACTGCCCCCCTGTTCAGTACATAACCATGTGTGGAACACCAAACTCTTCTGTCATGGCCAGAACAAAATATATTGTAGCAGGCAAAAGATAAATGGAATATATTCATGCCGAGATGAGAACAAAATTAGTCATAAATTCAAGCCCTGTAGATAATAACAAGCATACACTATGTTGATATGTGTGCCATAAATTGCATAAAATTAAAAAAACTTTGCAATTTTTATTGCTGAATATGATGAAATGACTTCACTGACCATTATGCCATGAAATAGGTTCCTCTTTTGGAACAGGAAACATGAAACTGCCAACAATGGCTTGCTTTATGGCTGCACATAATTTCAGATCTTTGTGCATTATATTTGGACAATATTTTGTTAATAGCAGAGCATCTGTGGAATAACATTATTTTGCAATGGTGCACAGAGGCAAAGTAGCACTTGTCATTGCAATTACCAGAATATTTCCAATCAGTTGAGATTAACAGGGCAAGAATTCTGAACAATATACATTACAGTATGGTACTGCAAATGTAAAGCAAGTGCTTTGGCTGCTGCTGCACTTCAATTTCCTGGAAGGTGTTGTGGGCCTGTGCTCATTAATAAAGCTTGAAACCAGAATTGTACAAAAATACAGACTTGACATCCAGAACACCATACTCTATTTTTTTACATTTGGGGGCTGAATGCTGCTGCTTGCCAATGAACTGTATGACAATAATGTGCTCAAGGTCAGCTGGACAGTGCAAGCCAAGATTCTGACCTAAAAGCTTAAAGGATATATATTTTTCATATTCATTACCAAAAGATTATATCTCCACATCCAGGATTACAAAGCACAAATCCAACCTTACTTGAAGCATACTGACCTCAATATCGCAGTAAGCTTTGAATGATGCTATTGCAAATCCATCAATTATATCTTCTTCGTAGAGTGGCTCTCTGATCTTCCGTCGTCGGTGTGGTCTAGATGGTTTAGAACAAACACCAGAATCATCATCTCCTGTTTCATTTCCATTTTCACGGTGTTTTTCACCTACAACCTTCATACGCTGGGCACGAGCACGACGTCGATTGCGCTGCCTCACATCTCTTTCCATAACCCTTGCTCATAAGTGCTTGTGTCGGAGCGCGGCCAGGATCTCAATGTAGGCGCTTGGAAACGTCTGCCGCTTCCTCAAAGTTGAACACAGTCAACACACATCACTCTACAACTTCATAGGCACAGGATCACATCGATCATCATCATCGATTACAACAAGGACAAAAACCCAATCGAAAAACAACAAACTCACGCACGATCTTCACATAGCTTGTTTTGTTTAAATGGCGGAGGGCAGTGACGTTCACAGACATGTACACAGCGAGCAGGGAGAATAGAGTCCATGTGGGCACCAGAGTTACAATCTTCCGAAATTTACATTTGTGTGTGTTAATTTCAAGATAAATTAAAGTATTGTAATGCATATTGTTCATAATTCTTCCACTGTAAACCTCATCTGATTAGAAGTAAGCCGGTAACTTCAATGGCAAGTGCTACTTTGCCTGTGTGCGCCATTGCAAAATAATGTTCTTCCGCGGGTGCTCTGCTATGGATCTCTTTAACAAAAAGTAGTCCAAACATAACACACCAAGACCTTAAATTATATGCAAGCAATCTGGCAACCAATTGTCGGTGATTTCCTATTCTAAGATAGGAACCTATCTTATGGCAGGATGGTCAACAAAAAGCCATTTCGTTTACATTCAACACTAAAAATTGCTTCGGATTTTGTGACCTTATGCAATTTATAGCACACAAATCAGCGTAGTCTATGCTCGTTATTATCTAGAGGGCTTGGACGCATGACTAATTTTGTTCTCATCTTAGCGTAAATATAATACCAGTTTATCTTTCGCCTGATGCATGTGTTTTTCTATTTCGCTCTGTAGCATCTAAAGGCACAATATGTCGCACATCAACCAGGTATGTATCAATTATTGTTTACACTCATCAAAGCTGTCACTGCGGCAATGGGTGGGATGTGTGGGTGATTTGTGGCCGAAAGGAATAGCTGCAGGTTTGGGCTAAGTGTCTCTGTAAGGGTTTGGGTGGGTGCTATTGCTCAGGTGGATAAAGCCATTATCAACCTTGAGATTTCTGATAACACCGTCAATTTAAGGATATATAGATGGATCGTTTAGGGCGCTGAACTGAAGGCAATATCAGTAAAGGAAACTTGTTTTATTTTCAAGTTTTACAAATTATTTCCATAATTAAGAACGCATCTTCCAAAAAAGTTGAAGGCAAAACTATGCTATTCATGTATCATTTACTGTATATTTTGTCCAGGATAAAAATTTGATGGTCTACTGGTAGTGACTATGTCTTGTCACATGGTGTTTTACCCCCAGAAACTCAATATATCAATGTGACATTGTTTGACACAAGGAAAAAAGTCATACCACCCATCTGACCAAGTGTCCATTCTTGAAACTTAGCTTCCAAAAATAGAACAAAGTTTTCCAAATAATGTAATGCACTGTATCACTGCAATCTTGATCTCTTGAATGCACATTAAGGGTCTGTTCTTAATGGTGCTCCAAGAAAAAGGGTGGAGCAACTTGATGTAATTAGGAGCAGGCTTCATAAAAATTATCCCTGGACCATTGGAGCATCTTTGAGTAGAAATCAGCTGTTTGTGCTTGTATTATGGTTACATATATGATTAGGAGTGGCTCAGTGTGGATAAGCTTAGTTTTCATGTCTATAAGAAAGGAAATTACATCCTCAAGGATAATAAAATAATCACAAAATAACCTAATTGTGGTTGACTCACCCAAAAACCCTTATAAACCCTGATAATAAAATAATTACTGAAACATGTTTTCTTCCAAACTCCCTCACAGTTCAGTGAAACACTTGAAAATTGAAGTTCCACAAATGTATCTTCAGTGCCACATTTGTGCTTCTCCAAGCTGCCCCTGCTCTCAGTCAGTCTATGGGTGGGTAGTGGCTGAACACAAAATGGATTTGGATTGGATTGAAAATGCTTGATGCTAATTGGTGTGATGCTAATTGGTGTTCCTCAGATGTACAAACTTAGAGTGTGGCCATTTTTTTCAGGGACTAAATTAAGTGACATGGATCCTGAAGATGATGAGGATGAGCTGGAATACTATGTGACATTTCCAGCTGCTGTGTCACCAGAGTTCCTTGAAGACAGTTATGTTGAGGCAGAGAAGGAGCCAGTGGTTTTTCTTTTTGGCTGGGCTGGCTGTGATGATAGACACCTTTCTAAGTATTCTGAAATGTACAAGGACTTGGGGTAAGGACATTTAAGCTAAAGACAGCAATATAAGTTTGTGAGGTACATCAGTTTTCAAATCATGTGTTTTTAAATATGTATAGGATATGTAGGTATTCAATGGAGCAGGTTGCATATACTTTAAGGTTGTTTGCATGGCATACAATTATTTCTAAAATAGATCACAGCTCAGGGAAAACATTTGTTCAATCAGGCATTTTGTGCACCCATGACAAGCCTGATTTGTAGGTGTGATTTGTATGACTTGACAGTGGAAGTTGTTCAAATTTAAATGTGTTGATATTGGAAGTATTGGTATCCTTCTCTGTATAAAGATGCAGAAAGATGCACAGTGTACCACATATCTTAATCATACTTTTACACATCATGCACAATTTTGTGAATGGGTCTTGTGGGTCTTGTATATGACCCATTGCAGTTCATCATTTGTGAAGTTTTTGTTCATTTGGTCGTCTTGGGTTTCCTACTGGAGATGCTTCATGCATGAAGTATATGTATAATAGTTTTGAATTGGTTATATTATTATGAGCATCAGACTGTTTTCTTTTTCAACAGAATAATCTGCAGTGTAGCAGCATCAACTTCCTACTTTCAACATGTTTTCAGGTTGCATTTGGCTAGAATGGCTTTTCACTCCCATGACATCATCCAGATGCATGGCATCATGGCATGCATCTGGTTGTTTAGCAGCTGAGGTGCATTCCCTCATCTGATTTAACATCCTCGATGTTGTGCAGCTGTTGCTCGGTGTCGACAGGTGCGTGACGATTCGCTACATCAGTCCGACCAACTACATCTTCTTCACACCGCACGAGCTGCTGGACGTTACCGACCAGCTGATCGACCTGATCACTGACCTGACGCTGGAGCAGCACCCACTACTGTTCCACTGCTTCAGCAACGGCGGAGCGCTCGTCTACCACTGCCTGACGCGGCGTCTGCGCGAGCGCCACCTGTCGCTGGACGTGCGCGGCACTGTGTTCGACAGTGGGCCGCTGAGGCCACGACTCGCCACCCGCTGGCGTGCGCTCCAGATCTGCACCAAAGGTGAGACTGCGCCGCACGTTGTTATTGTCGCAGTATGGTCGCCAGCTGACACATGCTCCAGATATGCACGAATGGTGAGGTCGTTCCGCATGGTGCTGTTGTCGCAGTATAGTGACGGGTCGTGCACAATAGTCATTTCTCGGGTCGTGCCATTTCTCGTGTCTGGACTGTGTTCTGGTATTCGCCAGTCAAACTACATTACTATTTTGCAAGAAGTGAATCTTTAAATTGAATAAATTTGGTATATATTATTTGTATGGCTTTTCTTAATAGTCTTTGAAGGGCTTTTCTATGTAATCTGTCAGGGTCAATGCCATGCTGTTCATGCTGACGATGCTGGGCTGCATTGTTTCTGCTGGTACAAGTTGTGGCCAGGACTGCAGTGCTGGTCTGGTTGCAGGAGACCGCTGGTACCGCTGGCTGGTGGGCGCACTGTTCGTGGTGCTGTACCTGCTGAAGTGCATCTGGTATAGCACGCTCGGCTCCAGGGCCGACTCGCTGCACCCATGGGCTCTGACCGACAGTCCGGACCAGTGGCCCCAGATGTTCCTCTACTCGGATGCCGATGACGTCGCGTCTGTCAAGGTCAGCTGATGCAACAGTCTGGCCACAGGGCACAGAATAAACCACTGTAAGTGCGGCGAGGTGGGGAGCGATAGTGGGATTGTGTTCTTGTTGGGTGCAAAACAAATTGTGACAGGTGGGTGCATGGCGGTGTGCAGAAAATTTCCTATAAATATGGCTTGAGTTGAACTTCATTTAGTAGTGGCTCATTCCATGCTGACTCAGCCGGTTGGGGACAATTCAATATCCTACTCACTCGCAGTTTGCTTATGATTTATCCAGAGGATTGTCTTGGGCCCCGGACAAGATCCTGTACTTTTATGCTTCTGTAATCACTGGCTTGTCCCACATGCTGACGTAAAAATTGGACGTCATACCCTAACTGATCTTTTTAAACTGCTCATCTTTGGAATGAGGAAATATCTCTTAGATCCGAAAACGGTTGGGTGGTAACAAAATGTAACACTTACTCTCGCTGGGCCGGTCGATAAATCCACCTTCGCCGAGCCTGGGGATTCTTGAATGTCCCCCTCTAGCTTCCTATGCGTGCATGCTATGATGAAATGCAGGAAACTGTCTGTGTGCTCTGTCCATGGAGAGCCCGAAACATAGCTTTGATTTGCATTTTGACTGATAATTAATTTAGCAGAGGTCGCATTGTGGCAATATATAGACCCTGACAACATCCCTGAAAATGATTGCATAAGACAGCGTTTGCATCTTTCGACATAGTTCTTCCAGAATTAACAGACGAATGCATTTGCATTGATCAAAGTGAATAATTGCCAAGGTAGGATAGATCAGGTCAGGTCAGAATCAGACTGAACTAACTTCAAAATGACATGTTAGAGGTATAAAGGAAGTGTAGAAAATGTAATTGGCAAGCCAATATTGCCTTTAGGTCATATTACACCTTATTTTTACATTGTGAGCCATGCTAAGGTTACCATTAAGGTTTTTTAGAGGCTATTTTAACCAGAGTATGGTGAAACAGTGTGGGCGGCGCCATTAGCCGTGAATATGCATAAAGTAAGTCGTGAACTACCCAATATACAAACAAACAAAAGTATTGTATAACATTTCGGTTGGTGTGCAAAAAGAACGTCTTGAAACGCCTTGAAATTCTTGATACATTGATTTTCGAGTTATACGTTTGATGTTGTTCTAGTAGATTTGATAAATAGCGTGAGACCACAGCTCGAACTGTGTCCAATACACCGCAATTGCGAGCGGGTCTGTGTGGTGTGGCGGTGGTCTGACGACCGATGGACGCGACACCGCCGCCTTAAGCTGAGCTACTTGCCATTCCGCAGAGCTGAAACGGTCCGAATTCGGCTGTGTTCAAGCATTGGGCAAATGTGCATGCTTGAGGCCTGTTCCCATTTTCCAATTGGGAAAGTGTTCACCGTCTGGTATAATGTGCTGTCCGAGGTGTCGTAGATCGTTACACTCCTTGGGTTTCTTGACCTGGACGAGTAGTAGTGTACGTCTCTGTGCATTTTGTCCCTCGGGTCGATGTGGCCTTCGCCAGGGGGCAATCGCTAGATCCGAGAGTATCCGAGAGCTGAAAACTATGCATGCACCATCCGTCATGTAGGTCCCTTTGGTCGATGTGGCTGTCGCAAGATGGCGATCACTCGATCTGAGAGTTGGGGTGTTGAAAGCTGCACTTGCAACAATCTCTGGCTTACCCTCCCGTCCATTCACTCAGCCCTTTCGCCAACGGGACTAAAACATTAACATTATAGCCCAGTTACCTGCTGTCGTGCAGACTAGTCGCAAAATTGAAACCGTATTGAAACTGAAGGCATGAGCTGCAGCTTCGTGTTGAGCAGCGTAGCACTACTCCACTACTCGTGTGACGAACCTGCAAAATAACATTTAGGTCAGTTGGCGTTGGCCGTTTAACGACTGCGGTCAGGTGACTCTCCCGTGGAGCTGAACGTAACTCGAGGATGACGTAGGAATACGGACCTCCCTGACGCGTGACGAAAATATTACATGTTCCGGCTATCCGGTGGTCAGTGGGGACGGTATTTACATCATCGGATGAGCGGCCGTCCGTGTCTCGGGGCTGAGGGGCACGCGTCGCGCCTTCCGCTCGGCCAGTCACTCAGGCAGGCAAAACACAAACGTTCTACCTCGAGAATTAGGCACTCATTGTGGGGGTAGATGTGTCCAATGTTTGTAGTTGGGGAATTGAATCGTGGATCTGTCCTTGAAACTGGGCGCCTTTTATTTTGAAGTTGCCGTATTTAACACGCTGTATCGCCTCGGCCTGAAAGTTGTGCACATTTAGTCGTTCTGTGTTAGGTGTTATGGCTAATAACACGGTAATTGTTTGCAATAGCTGTGTCATAGACAGCTGCAATATCAACAACAAATGGGGGAGCAGCCGTCTGTGCGCTCTCCCTTTGCTACCCCTGCACGGCACCTTGAACCACGGGGAAATAGTTTCAGGAAAGTATCCTATGTTGCACGACCTCGTGTGGTGGAAGCCAGAACCCCAGGCTCTTGAGGTAGCTGTTCAGGGCGTGCACATGTGGTAGCGCCATGCAGATTGGCAATGGCCACAGTTATACCATTAATTAAATTATCAACGCTCTGGCGCTTGTGCACCATTGTGGTTCGAACTCCTGCGGTATGGCAAGTAACTAAGGCTCAGAAGAGTGTCACAGGCCGTCTCTTGAACGTGACCTGGCAGACAGATGCCCGACACTTCACAGACCAGCCAGTATATACGGATTTCCAGCACACTTCGATTTTAGATCCAACTCTATTTATTGGTGATGCTAGGATGAAATCAAACGTAAGATACGAAAATCCTTGTTTAGAGATATTCGGCATGGGGGGGGGGGTAATGTAATACAAGCATTTCTGTGAAAATGTCTTCAAAACTTGGAAAATGTCTGATTGAAGGATGCCAAACTTACAGGTATCTGGTCATTTCATGAGAGTTTTCTGATGTCATTTGATGTAATCTTCCCCGTTTCAGAAGTGCATCCGTAAAAATTAGTTGTGTTATGGCATCATATTTTACCGTCAGCGTACAGTACAAACTGCTGGTCAGAGAGACAAGACCTCCAGAATCGTGTTCGGGGGGGCTAAGATAATCCCTAGTCAGAGCTTAAGCAAAGTCTGAGAGGTGGAGTGTTCGCAATTGCTTGAGTTGGCGTAGAATGTGACCCAGTAAGGGTGCATAATGCGATAGGACGCTTTGCTATCAGCAAATAATGTGAGGCGCAACTTTTCGCCAAATAGGTTTTGTGACGTGTGCATAGCCATGCCGACCGGTGTCAGTGACTGTCGTCGCTAAAGCCTGCGCTCGACACTGGACACAAGTCGCAGTGGTGACAGCAGACACACGAGTCCCGTAGTTGGCCAGTCCTGCGCTCGACACTGGACACAAGTCGCAGTGGTGACAGCAGACACACGAGTCCCGTAGTTGGCAGCCTGCGCTCGACACTGGACACAAGTCGCAGTGGTGACAGCAGACACACGAGTCCCGTAGTTGGCCAGGCCTGCGCTCGACACTGGACACAAGTCGCAGTGGTGACAGCAGACACACGAGTCCCGTAGTTGGCCAGTCCTGCGCTCGACACTGGACACAAGTCGCAGTGGTGACAGCAGACACAAGAGTCCCGTAGTTGGCCAGTCCTGCGCTCGACTGGACACAAGTCGCAGTGGTGACAGCAGACACACGAGTCCCGTAGTTGGCCAGGCCTGCGCTCGACACTGGACACAAGTCGCAGTGGTGACAGCAGACACACGAGTCCCGTAGTTGGCCAGTCCTGCGCTCGACACTGGACACAAGTCGCAGTGGTGACAGCAGACACACGAGTCCCGTAGTTGGCCAGTCCTGCGCTCGACACTGGACACAAGTCGCAGTGGTGACAGCAGACACACGAGTCCCGTTATTGGTCACCAAGCGGAAGGCTGCGTCGCTGTCACAAAGTTGTGTCTAAGCAATATGTGCGCAAGGCGGCTGTTTGTTGAAGATGATGTCATAATAAAGGCTAAGTATTCGGTGAAACATCAACTTCAGAATCGGCTCAATACTTCTTTATCATTTCTTAACATACCACTTGCACGGTGGACACTGCAAATGATGGAATGCTTGTGTGTGAGGTTGAACATGCGAATGTTCCCATTGTGATAATTGTGTAATGTCTGTGTATTCCTATTACATTTGGCCGATACTTGTCGGATGTTGGGAAGCACGACTGCCCTATTGGCCATGGATGGATCCTGTCCCGACTCTGTTGTAAGGCAGCGGGATTTTATCATGAGACTCACGGAGTTCTTTTGAAAAAGATCGCTTAGCGTAATTCCTGTGATGCCTGCGCGAGCACCTGTTGCAGGCTGAGCACTGCATGACCTCTGCAGTCGATGCGCCCCTTAACCCCAATAGCCAATCAACCACCTGGCGCAGGCACCGCCGAGTGCCGTGTGGTGCCAGTGGTGCGCGCCTACACGCCGCACCGCAGCCGGGCTGGCGCACTCTGCTGACTGCACGGTTGCCGACAGGACGTGGAGCAGTTCATGGCGGCGCGGCGCGCGCGCGGTGTCGACGTCACCGGTCATTTGTTCACCGGCTCGGCGCACGTGCTGCACTACGGTGCCCACCCGGACCGCTACCGCAGTCTGGTGGCCGCGTACGTGGCGCGCGTGTGCGCCGCCGACTCGCCGGCCGAGTCGGCCGGCCGGCGCCTCTCCGGCTCCGGCTCCGACTCGCCCTGCCGGCGCCGCTCCGGCTCGCCGCGCCTCCGACGGCCCGGCTCGGGTGACAAGCGGTAGTCGGGGCGTCTCCAAGTCCAGCTGCCACTCCGACTCGCCGCCTACGGGTCGCTCCTGGTGGCGCGCCGGGGGCTGGCCGCCGAGCCCTGGTAGGGATGAAGCAGCTGTTGATGGGGGCATTCAGCCAGGCACCGCACCACTAGCCGTGTTCGGTGTTGTGCCGTGATGCTGTGTTCGCTGTGACGCTGTGCTAGCTGCACGCTGTGTATGTTCCGGTGCGCTGTTGGTCCCGTCGATGTTCGCTGTTCTTTACCGCTAGTCATGGCCGCCTCGATTAGCTAGTCAGTCAGTCAGTCAGTCAGTCGTGTGCTGGTGTTCGGTCCGTTGTCCAGAACGATCGCCGGCGGTTTCGTTCGCGAGTCCCAGAAGGTATCGCTAACCAACAAGTGCCTTGATCGATGCTGCAGTGATCGGCCGGGGAGCAATGATCCAGACTGCGGTGGTCGGTGGCAAGTCGTGATCCAGACTGCGGTGGTCGGCCGGGGAGCTGTGATTCAGGTTGCGATGGTCGACTGACGAGCCGGCGAGCCGTAATTGTGAACGAGGTCCGGGGCTCCAAGCGATAGGCGTGGTGACGGGTCGGTTTTAAGCTGCCGTCGTCTCCCTATATCTCCCTCTATCCGTCGGCCAGTCTCTCTTCCTTGTGGAGGTACCGCGTCGGCCAGTCTCTTTTCCTTGTGCCACGTAACGTATGATTGTTGTACGTTGGTGGGTGTTCCTCGCATATGTGTAGGCAGAATAAAAGGTGCACATGATGTGTACTTACATCTCGCATATGGAGCAAAGCGGATTCCTGTTTTTTTGTGTACCCAGTTTGCATTATACGTAGCATTCGTTTTGTTAATTCATGCGCGTTTTCTCATTTTGATTGTTGTCACACATTACGGTTGTGTTGCTGTGCAATATCGCTGCGTTTAGTGTATAGCCTTGGTGCTGTCGATATATCTTGACTGAGACATGCAGTGATTATCGTCATCCAGGATGGTGATCGGTGACGTTCAGGGATGCTCTCGGAACTCCGACACTGCGTTGAACGATCTCATTCAGGGATACTCGGAACCCTGGTGTACATGCGTTGAACGATCTCATTCGGGGACGCTCTCCGAAACCTAGCACATGTGTTGAGCCATTCCATTCAGGGATACTCTCGAAACCATGGCACATGTGTTGAACGATCTCATGCGGAGACAATCCTGGCGTCAGTGTCGGTTGGCATCGACTTCCGACCACTTGCCATGCCTGTGTGTGTGCTTGGTTTGGGTTTTTCACCGTGGCGCATGCAACATCCAATCACGAAGGTTGAGTCCAGCGGCATATGGGTGTTTCTCTGCCTTGCCACCGCTACTTGACCGCTGACTGACCTCTGACTTGTGTTGATTGCTCCATTGGGCTGTCCAGTGCGGTTCCTGTGCACTGGTCAGCCTGTCGTGCGATCCGAACGATGTCTGCCGCGGCCGGTGTCCGTCCACCCCTCAGCCAATACACGGGTGTTGTGTGGTGAGGTGTGTGCGGGCTGCGTCACGACGAACTGAGACGACGTCCCCTCCCCGATCCTGGCATTCCTGGTTTATGATATTGCTGTCTCCGACGATCATGGTGCCCGACGATCCGGGCACCATGAGGAAAAAGACAAGAAGGACAAGGATATATTTCACCATGAGAAGCAAGCCTTTTCGAAATAAAGTGGACGAAATCGGAGAGCATAAAAAATTGTGAGGTAATTCGAACCAATTCGAACGCAAAATCCATGGAAATGTTGGAATACGGCCCTGGGTGTCTTTCTGATCACTCAATTACCCTCCCCTCACACAGCTACAACTTATCTTGCGGATGAATATAGTAAAACTAAAATAATTTGGCACACGGGAGATGTCTCCCACTCAGTCCCCGCTTTCAGCATCTAAAACATCACGCATTATAACGTAAAACTCCCTTAACGTAAATGCATACTTGCCTGAGCCATGCTTGTAAAACACTGGCTTTAAAGGCGGCGCAAATGATCTATAGTATGTCACGCCTCTAAAAATCACTCCCTCAGACAACAGCGATGAAGACCATCGCAGCGATTATGGGACCGAAGAGAAGCAGGACGAACAGCATATAACATTGGAGGCAATAACCAGACAACCCCCCATACCAGATATAACCAAACAACTCTTCCAAGATATAACCAGACAGCTCCCTACCAGACATACCCAGACAACCCCCCTACCCTCACCCCATCAGACTAACCCCACACACTCCTCCCATGTTAAACCTAACGGAACACCCCCCACCCCCAATTTTCAGACCAGTCCGAAGAGACGTCGCCCGACCCTACACATGTGCCCTAAACGTGGGGCTTCAAAACTATCAAGAAACCCCAGGCCGACCTCGCTGCCCTATAGCTTTATCTGCACCACGGCATCCCAGAGCGACCTCGATTCTCAAGTGTATCATACTGCCCCATGGGCGTTATTTATGCTCTTGCTACAATCAAACATGCATAATATTGCTTGAAATCTCCATCTCCGGGTGATGAAATGCTGCTTCATTCACTCAAAGAATGGCAGATGATTCGATTACATTTCTCGCTGAAAAATGTAAGATGGAAACGTCTGAATGTAAAGTAACCTGGATGGCATCCGCTGGATAGAATATTCTTAGCTGCGCAGAAATATGGAATTTCTTGCTCGCCGTATGGTGTCCAATATATTCAGTAATACCCATAAGACAAGCAGTACAATATAGTACTCGAACAGCCTGTAATTCTTAATCAAACACGCCAAATGCAATCAACCATGTAATTTGTCGATTAAATCGAATTAATCCCACAAGTGTAAAGATGGGAAATTGTGCCATTGAAGAGAACCAGGAATTGTCGAGGAGGTGGCGGATTTGGCAAAATACCTGAGCCACCCTACCATTGCTTAACTCGCCGGATCTAGGTAAATTTATTTCGAAATGGGACCGTTTGTTTAAAAACAAAGTATTTTATTTTCATCAGTATTGGGGACCCGGACCATCGGGTCAGCTCCCTCCCGAAATTGTATCTAGGCCTGGCGCTGTTATCAGTCATGGATGCAGTCCGCCTATACATCCGTATACGAGCCCGGCGGGTTGTAAGGCGTTATCACTCTCATGTCGAGCGTCCACAAGCCAGGCGCCGGCCAGCCACGAGACGCGGCCCAGCCAGAGCCATCTGGTCCCATCTGGCATCATTAACTTGGGTACACCTATTGACCAGCAAGGGGTCCACATTCAATCGTTCGCATTAGAGGGCTGAAGAAAGACAGGCAAATATTTCAAACACGGCGCTGGCTTGCTATCACAGGTCATATATTTGTTCAGGGATCATGGGCCCGACCCGTGTTCCAGGTCGTTACCACGAAACCGTAGCTGTTTCCGTTGGTCCACCCTCGGACGCCACTGTACGAACGCCTCCAAAGCACATCTAATGCCTGTCTGTAATCATGTGGCGGCCGGGCCACGTGTCACACGCGTCAACGACCCGGACGAATCATTACCCACGCTGCGGTCAGGCTGAGTGGGTTTGGTGTGGCTACCACTGGATGTTGCAATTTGTCATCGACGCCTAGTTTGAACACAACCGATATTGTACCTTGCCGGACGGAAGCCTAAAACTGTTTATTAGACATATTGTCCGCAAAGCAATGCCTATCGCCGCCCTGGCGTCTCGGGCACGCCTGGATCCGAACCCAAGGACCCGATATCATCCCCGCCCGGGGGCGAGTCAGGTCATGTGGCCACTCGGTCACATGCCACAACGTGTCAGCCATGCTTTATTCAGTACATACGTGAATATTACAGTATCACCATCTGACTGAGGGAATACACCTTCATATACAGACAATACGTGCTCGTTAAGTAGATACACAGGCAGGCCTGGGAGATAAGAAGGGTGGGAAATACTTTCTGCTAGTCGGGTGACAGTCGAGAGTTGCATTATTGTTTGTGCCTTCTGTTGATCATGCCAACGTATTCACTAACTCATCCGTACGACAAGCTTAACACATTCTGATTGTAGCACATTATATAAACTCGTTCAAAGGTAGACTTATCAAAGATTATCAAAGTTTCGCCGTTCCACAACAGCGTAATTGAAAACATGCCTTCATGCGAAAGCACACCGGAAAAATACTATTCGTAACACCATCATGTGCACAGCTGTGCCACAGTTTGCAACGTTTGTGCACGCATCGTGTGCCTGCCGAACATGGAAGCAGAAACACAACAACGAAGCCCGTATGAAGACGTCCCGCCCGCGGCAGCCCCTGCACGAGATCCTCGGATTCTCGCTGTGGTAACTCGGTGACGGGCCGCGAAACCTCGGCGCCGCCCAGTGGGCGGGACCAACGCCGCGGGTCGGGACAAGATCCGCCTGCGACGACCCGACCGGACGGTCAGCCGGTACTGCCGGGTGGGTCGGCAACGGTGCAGAAACGAGCCAGTCTGAGTCGGCCGCACGGGCAGCACGACACGAGGCAGGCAATATACATCTCAGCGACAGCCAGACCTCACAGGAGCCGGGCGTACTGACGGCGCCGGCCGGCCTTCGGCAACGACTCCGGTGGGTTGTGCGATGACTACTCGTGCTCACGTTCGCGGCAGGCCGACGTCAGCCGATGTCAGCCGTGACAGCAGATCATCGTCACCCGACGTCAGCTGTAGCGGCAGACCAGGGTCAGCCGACGTCAGCTGTAGCGGCGGACCATGGTCAGCCGACGTCAGCCGTGGCGACACCACCGTGACACTGCTGGACCGGCGTGACGGCCGCCGCCGCCGACGTAACTCGGGGCCGTCCACCGCCTGGTGACGGCCGCCTACAGAGGTCTGTCCACCTCCTCCCAACCCTCCAGGTCGCCGGCCAGCTGGTAGTGTTGCCGCCGCAGCGCCGACAGCTGGGTCCGCTCCCGCTCCAGCTGCGCCTCCAGCTCCAGCACGCGCACCTGCGCCTCCATCTCCTGCCGCTTGGTCTGGTGCAGTGACAGGCTGCCGAAGTCCAGCACGGCTGCGGGCGAAGGTGGGGCCAGGTGACAGGTGACGGACAGTCGATGGAGGCCACAAGGCGTGCCATCCAAGGTGTCACATACGCTCCTGGAGCTGGAACGCCTGGGGCACCACAGGCCGCCGCATAGGACAGGAGCAGAAATGATTTCGCCACAGCCATCAAGCACGGCGACGGGACACGAGATAGGCACAGGGTTGGATTTCTTCTTCCTAATTCTGAATGTGGAGAGGTTACAGAGTAATCGAATATGGAGATATTTTATTCAAATCTGCTAAAACGTAAAATCAGCTTCCACTTTGCAATGAACCTTGATCACTTTGTCAAAGTAACAGTTCATTTTCAAACAACACCATTCGACCTCCAAATGAGAAGAATTAGAGGATAATTTTCGGACGGGGATAACGTTCTGGATGCCAAGCATCCTGAAACAGTATGCTTTTTCTCCAATTCTGCACGCGCATAGCCCAGCGCTCGAACTGTCGCGTGATGCCATTGAACAAGGACATTGGGGATCACATGGTTCATAATAAACCCCAAAGATTTGAAAGGTCAAATGGGATAAAGATCATGTCAAGCTACAGAACAAGATCCATTTGTGACCCACAATGAATGATGGAAATAAAACAATTCCAAGATAAACAGTGGATCACAGCCTCATGACCATTATACTGCCCCGGACCGCAGCAAACGGAAACATCGCAACACCCGCCGAATGGGTTTCGACCTGCCGACAATCAGGTCGCCCGCAACAGCGGAACGACAGAGTCGTGACGTCGCGCGTCGTCACCCGGCGACTCTCCAATCCTACTGAGCGTGGTGTCCGGCGGCCGAGCGCGACACGACATCGCTCCACCCGTCCCCGGCCGGCACATTCCGGCCACAGACTGCACACCTCAGCTGACAGGTGTGCACTGTCAGCGCGTGTACTCACCACCGGCCATGTGGGCCACACACCATGGCGGCTGGCCCCGGGTCGGCCACAGACTGCACACCTCAGCTGACAGGTGTGCACTGTCAGCGCGTGTACTCACCACCGGCCATGTGGGCCACACACCAGGGCGGCTGGCCCCGGGTCGGCCACAGACTGCACACCTCAGCTGACAGGTGTGCACTGTCAGCGCGTGTACTCACCACCGGCCATGTGGGCCACACACCAGGGCGGCTGGCCCCGGGTCGGCCACAGACTGCACACCTCAGCTGACAGGTGTGCACTGTCAGCGCGTGTACTCACCACCGGCCATGTGGGCCACACACCAGGGCGGCTGGCCCCGGGTCGGCCACAGACTGCACACCTCAGCTGACAGGTGTGCACTGTCAGCGCGTGTACTCACCACCAGCCATGTGGGCCACACACCAGGGCGGCTGGCCACCGGGTCGGCCACAGACACGCACACGTCACGTGACAGCTCACCTTTGTCCTCCACCAGCTGCACCAGCACGACACGCCACGTCACGTGACACTCACCTTTGTACTCCACCAGCTGCACCAGCACGACACGCCACGTCACGTGACACCCACCTTTGTCCTCCACCAGCTGCACCAGCACGACACGCCACGTCACGTGACACTCACCTTTGTCCTCAACCAGCTGTATCAGCACGACACGCCACGTCACGTGACACCCACCTTTGTATTCCACCAGCTGCACCAGCACGACACGCCACGTCACGTGACACTCACCTTTGTCCTCCACCAGCTGCACCAGCACGACACGCCATGTCACGTGACACTCACCTTTGTCCTCCACCAACTGCACCAGCACGACACGCCACATCATGTGACACTCACCTTTGTCCTCCACCAACTGCACCAGCACGACACGCCACATCATGTGACACTCACCTTTGTCCTCCACCAACTGCACCAGCACGACACGCCACATCATGTGACACTCACCTTTGTCCTCAACCAGCTGTACTAGCACGTGACACTCACCTTTGTCCTCCACCAGCTGCACCAGCACGACACGCCACGTCACGTGACACCCACCTTTGTCCTCCACCAGCTGCACCAGCACGACACGCCACGTCACGTGACACCCACCTTTGTCCTCCACCAGCTGCACCAGCACGACACGCCACGTCACGTGACACCCACCTTTGTCCTCCACCAGCTGCATGCACGACTTGGCTGTGGCCACGACCGAGCCGGTTGCCTCTGACACGCCGCGGGACGCCTGGCCCAGGTTGGCCATGTTCTGACTCTGCCGGTCGGCTGCAACACACACACAGGCCACGGCCGCTGAAGCGGATCTCTCGCACCGGCCAACGACACGAGTGTGCCGAGGCCGTGGGCGCCGCACGGGCCACCTTCGGTTGCGAACATGGGACGGATTTTCTCTGAAAACTACACGCGAGCGCACTGGTTCCCTTCCCAGCTACCTACAGAAAATACGGTAAAGTTGGTAGTTGGTGTCGTATGTGCTTTGTTTGCATCGTTGACAGCATTTTTTCTTGGATGAAACTAAATCATCAACGGGCATCAATAAAATTATAGTTAAAGTAAAGGTTATATATATATATATATATATATATATATATATATATATATATATATATATATATATATATATATATATGATAATACAGTGCTTGCACGGAAGACAAGTCGCTTCCACACTCATTTCCGATAAACCTCCGGCAAACGCATTTCACTCATACACAGAACGGTGGCCAGTCAGGGTTGATCAGATGATTCTCAATCACAATAAGGAAATACAGCTAGATCAGTTATACTTCTTTTTACTTCATACATAATGATGCACGAAAGCGCACTACCCTCTGGCATAGCGAGCGAACGTGTGACTCGCTTGCCACCGACGACACCCCGTCCGGCTAACCTTTGACCTTGGATGCGATGACCAACTGCGCACTGGAGGCGGCGATCTCGTGAGTAGCCACGATCAACTCTTCGAACTTCCCGGAACCGCCGACCAGCCGGTCAGCGGCGTCACTGAATGAGCGCACACGGGGTCACAGGCACGCGGGTCACAGAGGTACGCCGGCTCACGGCTCCCAGGTGCATAGCCTCACCAGTCACAGAAGTAAACGGGCTCACGGATCAATCCGAGGTGCATAGGCTCACCAGTCACAGAAGTAAACGGGCTCACGGATCAATCCGAGGTGCATAGGCTCACGCGTCACAAAGGTGCGTGAGGCCACGCATCCGAGGTACATAGGCTCACCAGTCACAGAAGTGCACGGGCTCACGGATCCGAGGTACATAGGCTCACGCGTCACAAAGATGCGTGAGGTCACGGATCCGAGGTATATAGGTTCACGCGGCACAGAGGTACATGGGGCCACGGATATGGATGGATTTTTACTCCGTAATCCTGGAGATGGAGATGACATTTTTTGGCTCATTGAATATGGAGAAGATATTTGTCTTCAAACCTGTGGGATAAGAAACCCACTTTGCATTTTCCAGTGAATCTTGAGCACTCTATCACAACACAGTTTGTTTTCAAACAGAACTATTCAGTCTATAAATAACAAAAATGAGAAGATAATATTCTGGATACCCAAATCAAGTAACAGCCAATTGTTGGGCACTGGGCACAGGTACGAGGTGCACAGGGCCACGGACCGGAGGTACAGTGGGTCATCAGTTTGAGGCATTCGAGGTCATGAGCTTGAGGTGCACGGGGTCACGGGCGAGAGGTAGGCAGGGTTACGGAGCTGGTATACACTTGACCAGCCAACAGTCGGCAGCCAGCAGTCGGCAGCCGACAGCCATCAGCCATCAGTCATCAGTCATCAGTCATCAGTCATCAGTCATCAGTCATCAGTCATCAGTCGGCAGTCGGCAGTCGGCAGTCGGCAGTCGGCAGTCGGCAGTCGGCAGTCGGCAGTCGGCAGTCGGCAGTCGGCAGTCGGCAGTCGGCAGTCATCAGTCGGCAGTCATCAGTCGGCAGTCAGAAGTCAGCAGTCATCGAGTCATTGCCGCAGTCGCACGAGACAGGCCAGACCGTGGCTAGCGGAGTGAAAGGCACACGGATCGGCGGCGGCCCACCCACAGGCTGACAATGCCGCCAATCACGGAGTCGGCCACGGCCGGTGTGGCCAGACCAATGCGTCTCTTTGGTCAGTTAAACACGGAATTCACGTGGTGCCAGCGCAGCAGGAGGGTAGCGGCGTACTCCAGACATTTGCCACATCAATTTGCACACGATAAAATCCAAGTCAGGTTAAACCAAGCTGTGCGTGCCCACAATCCGCTTCTTTTCTATTACTATATATGACAAATTGTTAACCATACCCTCTTCCTGCTGCATACAGCCTCTTGCTCCACCCAAGTACATCCGAGCGTGGCCCTCACGCCAGCTTCCCGCTCCTATCCCAGCTAATGGTTGGAGGAGGCCGATGCCCGGATCTCCCAGCGGGGGCCGCCAGAGGCTCGGCCAGGTTCGCCTGTCCACCGCCTGCGGCCAGGCGGCAGTGGTGTGACGTACAGCAGTGCCTGGGCGCCCATGCCGACAGCCTTGGCAGCCGAGATGAGACCCTCTGTCCAGCGGTGGTTACGCTTGTAGAACTCGGTCGGCGAGGCCGAACCCTGTAACACGCAGCGGCTCGGTTTGAGGAGCAACATGGAACAGTGAGGCTGTAATGTCAGAAATAACACTCAACAGCGGTTCTGAGATGTCAGCAATAATACGTAACTGAGGGTCTACCGAGTCAGGAATAGCACGGAACAGTGGGTCTGTGGTTTCAGGAATAACACGGAAGAGCGGGCCTGTGGTGTCAGTAATAGCATCTAGCAGCGGGTTTGCGGTGTCGGTAATAATACAGAACAGCTGGTCTGAGGTGTTAGCAATAACATGGAACACGGAACAGCGGCGCAGCGATGGTGGTGGTGGTTGTTGGTTTTACGACAGGTCGGCCGTTGAGCCATGTAGCGTTGCCAATCTCTCACGCCGATTGGTCGCGGGCGAAGAGCAGCGACAGGCGAGACTCGAACGCACAATCCAAATTTCGATTGTGAGACGGGTAACTTACTCCTAGAGTACTCGTCCTCACACAGAACAGCGGGTTTGCGTTGTCAGCAATAACACGAAACAGCGGGTCTGAAGTGTGAGCAATAACACGGAACAACTGTTCTGCGGTGTCAGCAATAACACGGAACAGCGGGTTTGCGGCGTCAGCAATAATACGGAACAGGGGGTCTGCGAAGCCAGCGTAACAGGGTCTCCACCGTGTCATAAAATAATCATTATGGGGGCCAAATGATAACTGTATTGATCGAAAGCTAACTAAGAGTAGCAGCGCGCCTGTGGTGTCAAGAGTAACGCGGAATAGCGACGCGGCTCACCTGCCCCCTCCAACATACACACATGATGTCTCAAATGGATAATTCGGCAATACAGATACACGGCGGCCAACAGGACAGTGGTTATTACGACAATCTGATAACATCAATCACTACATCCATCTTTTTTAATAACGGAATAGAGCAGGGCAAGGAGTGCAGTGGCATGCAGGGACAGGTAATGCCAGATTATGACACCTTGTGACGGAGAGCCTCGGTCGCCGACAGGTCACACGTGGAGACAGATTATGACAGACGATCACACGTGGAGACAGATTATGACAGGTGATCACACGTGGAGACAGATTATGACAGACGAGCACACGGGGAGACAGATTATGACAGGCGATCACACGTGGAGACAGATTATAACGGGCGATCACACGGGGAGACAGATTATGACAGACGATCACACGGGGAGACAGATTATGACAGACGATCATACGTGGACAGATTATGACAGGCGATCACACGGGGATACAGATTATGACAAGCGATCACACGGGGAGACAGATTATGACAGGCGATCACACGTGGAGACAGATTATGACAGGCGATCACACGGGGAGGCAGATTATGACAGACGAGCACACGGGGAGGCAGATCATGGCAGACGATCACTCGTCGAGACAGATTATTACAGACGATCACACGTGGAGACAGATCATGACAGACCATAACACGGGGAGACAGATTATGACAGACGATCGCACGGGGGGACAGATCATAACACCCAGTGACGGAGAGACTCGGTCGCAGATAGGTCACACGGGGAGACAGATCATGACACCCAGTGACGGAGAGACTCGGTCGCCGACAGGTCACACGGAGAGACAGATTATGGCACCCTGTGACGGGGAGACTCGGTCGCAGACAGGTCACACGAGGAGACAGATCATGACACCCAGTGACGGAGAGACTCGGTCGCAGACAGGTCACACGGGGAGACAGATCATGACACCCTGTGACGGAGAGACTCAGTCGCCGACAGGTCACACGGGAAGACAGATCATGACACCCTGTGACGGAGAGACTCGGTCGCAGACATGTCACACGGGGGGACAGATCATGACACCCAGTGACGGAGAGACTCGGTCGCAGACATGTCACACGGGGGGACAGATCATGACACCCAGTGACGGAGAGACTCGGTCGCATACAGGTCACACGGGGAGACAGATCATGACACCCTGTGACGGAGAGACTCAGTCGCCGACAGGTCACACGGGGAGACAGATCATGACACCCTGTGACGGAGAGACTCAGTCGCCGACAGGTCACACGGGGAGACAGATTATGGCAACTGGTCGGCAGATGGCGATGTCCAATTGTCAGGCCGTTATAATCTTCAGGCATACGCTACTGAAAGGAGCTAAAAGGAAGTATCCGACGGACGTCATCCATACGCACGTGATACTTAATGACGTCATTCACACGCAAACAATAGTTAATAACGTTATACATGTGTAAGTGATATTTAATGACGTCATCGCTACGCACGTGACACATAATACACACGTGATACCTACTGACGTCATTTATACGCACGTGACAAAGACGTACATATGTGAATACGCGTCATCCATACATGCGTGATACATAACTACGTCATCCATATGGGCGTGATTCATAATTGCGTCAAAACCAGCAATACAAAAAGCAGTCGCCACCCGACAGAAACAGGACAGGTCATATCGTTACACAGTCAGGTTACAGTAGCACAGCGTTACCAACAGGAAATAACAAAGACGCGAAGAAGGGCTGAGGCACCATGGCAGGCAATAACCGAGAAAACATGACGGGCTGAGACACCATGACAGGCAATAACCGAGATGACATGACGGGCTGAGACACCATGACAGGCAATAACCGAGACAACACGACGGGCTGAGACACCATGACAGGCAATAACCGAGAAAGCATGACGGGCTGAGACACCATGACAGGCAATAACCGAGACAACACGACGGGCTAAGACACCATGACAGACAATAACCGAGAAAACATGACGGGCTGAGACACCATGACAGGCAATAACCGAGATAACATGACGGGCTGAGACACCATGACAGGCAATAACCGAGAAAACATGACGGGCTGAGACACCATGACAGGCAATAACAGGGTCACAATTACGGACTAATACACCACGACAGAGATGGCCCAGGCATCGTGACGGGCAACAACTGAGACAACATGACGGGTTCAGAAACCATGACAGAGGATGGCTGAGACACCATAGCAGGAGATGGCTGAGACACCACGACAGGAGATGGCTGAGACACCACGACAGGAGATGGCTTAAGTCACCATTGCAGGAGATGGCTGAGGAACCATGCCAGAAGATGGCTGAGACACCATGGGCGGTTACAACTATCACAAGAGCCGCGGGACACCGAAACCGGCTATGACGTCACCGTTGTTCAGCGGGACAGATGATCGTGTCAGCACTGTCGTGGCCTAACTGTCTTCGCACGCGTCGACACGCGCCGACCCGATGGCCGGCTAACTTTGTCACTAACGGAGGCCGCCATGTCAGGTGAAGCGACGCCGAGTGAGTAATCACCAGCCGACACCCTTCTCCCAGGCTCGTCTGTCACCTAGAGTTGGTCAGAGTCGTCTTTCACCGAACCCACAACCTCTCGGTTGGGAAACGGGCAACTTACCCCCAGACTACCCCCCTCCTCCATATAAAATTAAGACCCCTGAGACTCGTAGACAGTTAGTTGGAACAGGGTCGCGACTAGTAGGGATCCTGCTCAGCATTCAGAGAAGACTATTTGAGTCAACAGTGAGAATGGGTGTCCGAAAACCTCACACTAACATATCCGTACATCATGACTTCCATCCGCGGAAAGTCATCTTGCAGCCTGCAACTCCGAACCAGAGTCGAATTCCGAGCCGGAGACAGGATTAAGTGCATTTCCGCGTCCCCGGGCCTTCACGGAGGTCCGCGCTTCATAAATAGTCCTCAGCTCGGGCACGCAAACGGATGCTGCAAGTCTCGCGAAGCATGCATCACGTCGGACCGACAGCGGCGAGTTAACGGGAGCACCGGATACGCCTACCGACGGGCGGACTCGATCAGTCAGCGCACTGCGCTCTCTGTCTCGCCACCGGCCTGCTACACATGACCGCGAACAAGGCGACAGCCCTGTGCCACGACTGGGTCAACACGGCCACAGACTACATTCCCACTATGGGCAGGAGGCGGTATCCCCCACTCCACCCCATCCCTTTGGTTCAACAGTGGTTCGCGATCCGCTGAGGAAGACAGAGACTGTTTTTACAAGCAGGAAATCAAGCCAGTCTTCCGAGAACGTGGATGATTTCTGAGGAACACGCACCAATTCAAAGAATGAGATCAAAGAGCACGTATGCTATTTACACGATTGATATAGTGGGCGGTTTTAGACATCCGAAAGGGTAGCAGTATTTGAAGTCATCTGTTCAACTGTCATCAGTTCGCCAGTGCTCCACTATGCCGGTCGTGTGTTTACATTGAAATTGGAGCGGGCAACTATATCAATGTCGCGTTTTGGCACGAGTGCGGCGGGCCGCTCGTTGGTCCTGTTCCACAGTCGCTGGTGCATGACCTAGGTCACCTATCCACGACAGAAGTGTCCACATGAAAAATCTGCGGAACTCTGCATTCTCCGGACTCACTGACTACTTGCATCCTGTTGATTGGTGATGTCTTTATGTGCTACTGGACCACGCTGGTCCCGTCCTGCCTTCGGGGCAGCACGACTTCCTGCCATGTAGGTCGGCAGTGACTAATTGGCCCGCTTCATGAACGGCTGCTCCAAGATATCCGAGCCTGCAGTTAGATGAGATTTACGCGGATTTTCTTCTGCTCGCATGGTGTTAACTACGAACTTCATTTTTGTAAGACACGTCGCTTTGCTCACTTGACTGACACCAAACAAACTGGTTCAAGTCGTACCTGAACGGCTGCAGAGAACGGGTCATATTCGGTCCGACTGGGAACTCGCAACGCTTGGGATAACCGGGGACAACGTTTGCGGGCTATTGTTTGTTTTCCGCTACATGCCAACGGCCTGCCCTGTGCCACCGATCATCAGTGTCCGATACACGCAGACGACACAAAGCCGTACATCAGGGTCTTCAGTGTCGGCGACGCCCACTCCCTCCAGCCGGACGGACACAAAGTGTGCGACTTTTGAGCCCGGTGGAAACTTCAGTTGAACCCCGCCAAATGCAAACTTGTATCTTTCGCCCTACGTAGCAAGCCCGCTCTGAACACTGTACGCGTACAGTATTGGCCATCACGAGCTGTGGAGCTGCTTTGCACTACCTTCGGTGACTTCGGTGCTTGTTATCACTTCAATTGACGCTGACAGATCATGTCGATTGTATCATTCACAGAGAAAACCGCAACCTAGGTCTGATCGTTCGCTACTTCCAGTATTAGGGGCGGGGATGGCCGAGTGGTTAAGGTGTCGGCTATGGGTACTAAAGGTCCCGGGTTCGACTCTAGCGCTACTCAGGACATTCCCAATCCCGCGGCCAACCGGCGAAACAGTGTGGGCGGCGCCATTAACCGTGAATGTGCATAAAGTGTGTCGTGAACCAACCAATAAACAAACAATACTTCCAGTATTAAAACTTCCGTCCAGAGGAAAATCCGACCCAAATGATACCACTTGCATATTTCCCGCAAATATCAGAATCATTGTGGCAAATTATATTTCCCGCAAATATCAGAATCATTGTGGCAAATTACAGTGCAATTTCGGCTGGTGTCGCAAAGACTCGTTATACTTAGTTATATTGCGCTGAGCACACATTCCTGATGTGGGTTGTCGTTCATGATCCGCCCTGCAATCGCTCTATTCCACCCATGCGGCCGACAGCTTTCTCATTTCACCATTCCTCCTGCACCCCCACAGCTCACCCAGCACGGCCTAGCGTTCTCCGACAGTGTTCCACGAAATGCTAAATTGTTCTGAAAGACTGTCGCCTTTCAGTTCCTCAGCTCGGGCAGGCTGTGCCATACCTCATCACTATTTCATGTTTTCATGTTGCTCGAGTACACGCAGTGAAAAACGGGCTCTTCACCCGACTCGCAATGAGTTGTAACGTATTACTATGGTCTGCACGAAACGTGAATTTTCTTCGCCCTCAGACCAGGGATGAGAAACTACGTGACCAGTCTAAATGATGTGTTCTTTCCAAGTGCACGTGCGCATCAATGTCGTGCACTTTCTGTGCTATTTATTAATCGATGTAAATGCCCTTGAGTGCCTCAGCAAATGGGATCTGCACTTGTTGATGCTCGGTGAGATGCAACGGTGCTTGGTATGAACGCTGTACACGCTAACAAACAGCACAAAGTGAGAGGTGTGGCACTCTATACAACGTGATGAACATCGCAGAAAAGCATAGGAAATAGGCGAGAAAAACATACGCCTTAATTCCATCTTAATCTCTGCTACGGCAGAACCTATTTTCCTTTGTGGTTACGTTGACCTCATTCTACCTGTGATTAGTCACGCTGCAATTTCACACACTCTCCATGGCGATAAAGAGGGAAGTTAGGGTGTGTTGCCTTACCAGTGAAAGTTGTGCTAGTACAGTACATTGTTTCTATACCAATAAGTGTGATGGTAAGTAAAGGGAACCAAAGACATGCAGGTACGCGCAAATATAAGAAAAACGTTCGTGATATTTTACGATGCTTCAGCTCCTTGGCCACATAGTGCTGCCAACCAATCACGCCGATAAGTCGCGGGTGGACTTGGTAATCCTGGCTGTTATTTGATTCCAATAAATAGACCATCAAGAGCCCACCGTTCAATCGCCCGAGCTAGCGCGATCCCATTAGCATGTAAATGCCTTTTTTCGCATGATCACTGGATATCGTTGTTCATTTATTGTCTAATTATATTTTTACACAATCCAAAGAGAATTCCCTTCCAGCTCAATTAACCGACAAAACATAGCTAATATATTTTCGCTTTTCATTTTACCGAATGATCTTTCCTGTGTGACCTCAACTGACCTTGCCCTGTGCGATGATCTCGATTTGCAGGTCACGGCTGCGTTGCACCAGCACCTTAATGGCTCGCATCAGCCCAGTGCACGAGTCCAGGATCTTTTCGTTGACCTCTAGCTTGACGCCGGAGTCAGCCGTTCGAGACTGCATGAGGATCTCCTGAGGATGCCGGCAAAACGTCAGCACATCCTGCAGAAACCGTCACATCGACGAGACCTCAGCAGAAGAGTAGCACAGCATCCCGAAGGGATCGTCTGTCGGGACTTATGGGGAGAGTTTGCCACGATGCAAAAGGTCTGGAGAGACGATCTCTCACTGGCAGGACCACGCTGGTAGGATCCGCTGGAGACACCGTCACGTGGACAAACTGTCCGAGCAGACTATCTCCCTGCGAGATCCGCAAACTGGTGACAAACATCACTGACCGGCACACCGTGATCGTCCTGAACATGAGTAAACCAGCCGACTGTGCGAGGAGGCGACACACACGGAGACCGATCCGGCGCCGTGACACGGCTGCCACGATGGAAAATTTGCACACTAGTGCCTCACTCAGCTGTGCTGTTCCACGAGAAGGTACCACACACGAAGGTACATGGCTTAAGGTCTACAAGTACAGCCGTACTCAAACTGGTCATTTCCACATACTGCTCCTGACTAACCATACACATGTAATTTCTTTACTGTAGCCTACAGACAGATCGGTGGTGTTGGCGTCAGCCCAAAATTCACAACATTCCCACCACGAACAGGGTATTCTGTCATGTGGAGGCAATACGCGAGAAGACATCGTAGATGTCTTCCCGCGATCAACTATGAGCTTGAAAGACAAATAATGAGCATACACACTGCCGTCAATCATAAATATTGCCCAGTCATCGACGAATTCGCACTTAACTACTGTCGACTTAACTACACTTAGCTACGAATGCGCACTTAACTTCAATGACCATCTGCACAGTTCTTATAGATACGGTTGAGAAACAATTAGTGGCCTCGCACTGCGTAATTCCAGTAAATAATAATACGAAAAAGAACATTTATATCAATACACACTTGATTACAGCATATATGTGCATTACTAATTTCAGAGTTTGTATTTGATGTGCAAGCTTCGCACTAGCACAGCCAACTTCAGTTTCGATATTGGCCATGTTGTTCGGCTGAGTTACAAATAAACAACAGTCCACATATATCCTGAAACAACTGTCAATTTCCTATTTGAATGACATTATTCTACTCTGACAAATGCTTGTCATGCCTAAACACTTTTTTAACACGCGCCCTGGGAGGAGGGGGGGGGCAAATCCGCCCACACCTCCGGTTTTTCGTAGATAACTCCAGACTTTACCGGCCGATATCCGCCGTTGTTTGTGTACGTACTTAAAAATGACGGCCACGTTGTTTAAAGTAAGAAAAACGGAAACCGGGCGAAAACTTTTCGAGTTAGGTGTCATTAAAGTAAAAAATAATTATCAGAGCAAGACCACAAATGTCGGCGCTGATGCGCTTCCCGTATATTGGCAAAACCGAGGTGTTCTTGGCAACACTAGCGACTTGTGTGATGTATACTGTTATGCTACATTGTTTCAGTCATGTCAGGTCACCAAGGTCAAGTCAGGTCAAGTTCACGACAGGTTAACACATGCTCTGGTGGGGGAGGGGGGAATCTGCCCATTCCCCCGATTTTTCGTACATAACTCCATGTTGTACCGGCCGATGTACGCCATTTTTGCGGACCTACTTAGAAATAACCGGCGCATCGTTTAGAACAAGAAAAATGAAAACCTGCCGAACATTTTTGGAGTTAGGGGCTGTTAAATTATTTTTAAAATCGCATACAAATCGGCGTTAATGCGCTTACCGTATATTTGCATAAGGGAAGTGTTCCTGACAACACTAGCGACTGGTTTCATGATATTGTTATGCTACATAATTTAAGTCATGTCAGGTCGCTGAGGTCAAGTCAAGTCAAGCTCATGGCAGGCTAACGGAACCAAACTTGGTCAACTGGAATGTTGTAATAAATGCAAATGACTGTCATGCGATTGATGTCACTTTGCAAGTTACTCCCTACACATCCGGAAATCTACTGTTTGCCATTGTGTGCCTAAGCGTTTCCATGCTGTATTCATGTATTTCACTCCTTTCTTCGCGAAGCCGATTGTGCCGAGCCGCCCAACGGAGCAGTCGGGTGGGCAGCCCGATTCCGGTTACTGGAGCAGTTAATGACCTAATAAAGTGCTCTATATAGGTGACCTGAGGTCAAATGGCGGATTGGGCATCTGTATTGCACCATTAACAATGTCCAAAACATCATTAATGCCAATTTTGGAGCATTTAAACACAATCACAGCGATCCATAACAATGACAAGCCAAGCCACGCAAAACCAGACAATTTTGCTATTTTGACCTCATTTGACTTTGAAGATATTGACCTAAGGTTATGAAATTCGCACACAATGGAGTTCACTGCCATGCCCACCCACCCTGCGAATTTCGTTGCTTGCCTTAATAGGAGCCGAGATCTTAGGGGGCGGAATCCGTCCCCCTCCAGTGCACGTAATTTTCCGAGGCCCTGCAGGGCGCGTGTTAAGGCAACTATGAATACGTGAAATTGTATGCAGTTACGGCACCGAAATGAGGCGTGACACAGCAAATTATCATTGTTCCTCTCCCTTGACAATCTGCATTGTGCCCCGGAGGCACAATTAAAGCATGCAAATATTGATTTAAAGCAAGTCGTTTTAATGGTTGGTGTTTTTTTTTCATGTTGCCTGGGATAAAGCAGCAGGGGTTTAGTGTGAATTATGCCTCTTTGGTGTGTGTATCAAGGTGCAGTGGACTGAATTAGACTAGCCATAACGTACGTGAAGGCACCATCATAACGCAAACGACCAGCCAGCCGTCTGTCTGGAAGATCAATGGAATCAGGATCTGGTAGCTTCCAGGATGGAATTCCGGGTCCCGGATCATCAGGTATGTGCTGTTCTTGGCCTGAGGACAGAGTGGTCAAAGTGAAACAATGGGACATGGCGGCTCGAAAACAGCCGACAAGCCAGCACACTAATGAGGGAGTTTTGGCAGAAGTTTCGATTGCAACAATCGGCACAATTCATGAGTGGCTGGATAACATACGATCTGTTCACGATTGCCAAGCTGCACCAATGTGCGAGTACTACGCATACGGTTGGTTGGTTATTGGTTTTACGACACATCGACCGTTGAGTCACATAGCGCCGCCAATCTCTCACGCCGATTGGTCGCGGGTGAAGAGTAGCGACAGGTGAGACTCGAACCCACAACATTTCGATTGTGAGGCGAGCAACTTACCCATAGACTACTCTTCTCAGCTACGCATACGGGACCTCGCAGCAAACAGCCTGTGCAACGGACAGTGCGTCTACGCAGTGATGTATCACGCGGTCCACTTCTCATGTCGAACTAAACATAGAAGCACTATGTCGATAAACGCCGTTATAACAGGCTGATATTCAGATTGTTGTCTTCAGTGGTTAGCCAGATCAGATAATAGTTTGCATGTTCAAACTGTTTAATATTTTAACTCTTCCCATCGGGGCGGGGATGGCCGAGTGGTTCAGGTGTCGGGCTATGGGTACCAAAGGTCCCGAGTTCGACTCTAGCGCCACTCAGGACATTTCCCAATCCCGCGGCCCACCGGCGAAACAGTGTGGGCGGCGCCATTAGGCGTGAATGTGCATAAAGTGTGTCGTGAACCAACCAATAAACAATAAACAAACAACTCTTCCCATCAACTCGTTAATACTTCCAAGGAACTAGTGCGTGGCATGTGAACTTCGGCTCACCTGGCGCACCACCTCAGCCGATCCACACGGGAACACCACCCAGCGCCATGTGCCGCGTGTCTGTCCGGCCCCGTGTGCCTGTCCAGCCCCGTGTGCCGTGCACCTGTTCGACCCCGTGTGCCATGTGCCGTGTGCCTGTCCAGCCCCGTGTGCCGTGCACCTGTCCGACCCCGTGTGCCATGTGCCGTGTGCCTGTCCAGCCCGTGTGCCTGTCCGGCCCCGTGTGCCTGTCGGGCCCCGTGTGCCTGTCCAGCCCCGTGTGCCGTGCACCTGTCCGACCCCGTGTGCCATGTGCCGTGTGCCTGTCCAGCCCCATGTGCCTGTCCGGCCCCGTGTGCCTGTCCAGCCCCGTGTGCCGTGCACCTGTCCGACCCCGTGTGCCATGTGCCGTGTGCCTGTCCAGCCCCGTGTGCCGTGCACCTGTCCGACCCCGTGTGCCATGTACCATGTGCCTGTCCAGCCCCGTGTGCCTGTCCGGCCCCGTGTGCCTGTCGGGCCCCGTGTGCCTGTCGGGCCCCGTGTGCCTGTCGGGCTCCGTGTGCCTGTCGGGCCCCGTGTGCCTTGTGCTTAGCCGGCCCCGTGCGCCTGCCCTGCCCCGTGTGCCGTGTACCGGTCCTGCCCCGTGTGCCGTGTGCCTGTACGGCCCCGTGTGCCGGTCCTGCCCCGTGTGCCGTGTGCATGTACGGCCCCGTGTGCCTGTCCTGGCCCCGTGTGCCGTGCACCGGTCCTGGCCCCGCGTGCCGTGCACCGGTCCTGCTCCGTGTGCCGGTCCTGGCCCCGTATGCCGTGCACTGGTCCTGCTCCGTGTGCCGTGTGCCTGTACGGCCCCGCGTGCCTGTCCGGCAGCCACACCTGTATGCGGACGGCGGCCGCCTCGATGGCGCCGTCCATGGCGGCCATCTCCTGGTCGACCATCGAGGCGATCTGCTGCCCGCTGACGGCGTGCAGCGACTCGACGACCCGCTCAGTGAGCTCGGCCAGCTGGCTGAGGTGGGCGCGCACGGCGGCGGCTGGCGGGCCGCGCTCGCCGCCCGCCGTCCGGTGGGTGGCGATCAGCTGGAGAGCGGCCACCGCCAGACCGGCACACACGGCCGACATCTCTGGCGACGTCCGGTCACCGTCACATAACAGTGTTACATGTGGCACACACGGCAGACGTCTCTGGCGACGTCCGGTCACCGTCACATAACAGTGTTACATGTGGCACACATGGCAGACATCTCTGGCGACGTCCGGTCACCGTCACATAACAGTGTTACATGCGGCACACATGGCAGACATCTCTGGCGACGTCCGGTCACCGTCACATAACAGTGTTACATGCGGCACACATGGCAGACATCTCTGGCGACGTCCGGTCACCGTCACATAACAGTGTTACATGCGGCACACATGGGAGACATCTCTGGCGACGTCCGGTCACCGTCACATAACAGTGTCACATGTGGCACACACGGCCGACATCTCTGGCGACGTCCGGTCACCGTCACATAACAGTGTAACATGCGGTATACACGGCCGACATCTCTGGCGACGTCCGGTCACCGTCACATAACAGTGTCACATGTGGCACACACGGCCGACATCTCTGGCGACGTCCGGTCACCGTCACATAACAGTGTCACATGTGGCACACACGGCCGACATCTCTGGCGACGTCCGGTCACCGTCACATAACAGTGTCACATGTGGCACACACGGCCGACATCTCTGGCGACGTCCGGTCACCGTACATAACAGTGTCACATGTGGCACACACGGCCGACATCTCTGGCGACGTCCAGCCACCGTCACATAACAGTGTCACATGTGGCACACACGGCCGACATCTCTGGCGACGTCCAGCCACCGTCACGTAACAGTGTAACATGCGGTATACACGACCGACATCTCTGGCGACGTCCGGTCACCGTCACATAACAGTGTAACATGCGGTATACACGGCCGACATCTCTGGCGACGTCCGGTCACCGTCGCATAACAGTGTCACATGTGGCACACACGGCCGACATTTCTGGCGACGTCCGGTCACCGTCACATAACAGTGTCACATGTGGCACACACGGCCGACATCTCTGGCGACGTCCGGTCACCGTCACATAACAGTGTCACATGTGGCACACACGGCCGACATCTCTGGCGACGTCCGGTCACCGTCACATAACAGTGTCACATGTGGCACACACGGCCGACATCTCTGGCGACGTCCAGCCACCGTCACATAACAGTGTCACATGTGGCACACACGGCCGACATCTCTGGCGACGTCCAGCCACCGTCACATAACAGTGTAACATGCGGTATACACGGCCGACATCTCTGGCGACGTCCGGTCACCGTCACATAACAGTGTAACATGCGGTATACACGGCCGACATCTCTGGCGACGTCCGGTCACCGTCACATAACAGTGCCACATGTGGCACACGCGGCCGACATCTCTGGCGACGTCCGGTCACCGTCACACATCAGTGTCACATGTGGCACACACGGCCGACATCTCTGGCGACGTCCGGTCACCGTCACACATCAGTGTCACATGTGGCACACACGGCCGACATCTCTGGCGACGTCCGGTCACCGTCACATAACAGTGTAACATGCGGTATACACGGCCGACATCTCCGGCGACGTCCGGCCATCGTCACACAACAACAGATCACATGTGGGCAGCCGTGTCAAACTCTGCAGGAAACAGCAGATCAGTTGTATTACGCCACTAACAGCGATGAAAATATATCTTCAAATTTCACCTCCAGCGACTATCGGATGGGATACCCTTCTGTATATTGGAGACAGTATCCTGTGTCAGATGGACGGAAGAGGCCTCAACGTATCCTAGCAAAATTATAGAGACTATACCTTCTACCGGACAGAGTGTATGTTCTTCAAATTGGATGCCAGTGGCGGACCCCTCTCTTGGCTACACGTTGTAGACCGTACATTATTCCGACTGGGTGTCAGATACTTGTATTTTCTTGATTAAATGGCATGACTTTTCTGTTCCCAACGAGACGCAAAAAACGGTACTTTCTCTCAGCAGGACCTCGCATGCTACGCGTTCCTCAGGCCGAACGCCACAGACAAACCTTTTCACAGCTGGACACCATAAACGGCATTTTGCTTGATGTGGACCCCAGGCTGCACCCTGCAGCTAAATGCATACAACTGCATCTTCTCCCGGCTGATTGTTCGAGATGGTGCTCTCCCAGCTGGACACCTACATCAAACCTGGATGCGACAGACCATACCCTCCGTCAGCCGGACCAGTGACTGTACCTTCTCCCAGCTGGATGTTTGGACTGATGTTTGAGGTTGCTTTTCCGTGCAGCACGAACTGTGACGTCAGGTGGGCGAACATGAGTAGCCGGCCGGGCTGGGTGGCGTCGAGGCCGGCCTCTGACACCGGCTCCAGGGCCTGCCGCACCGCTGGCACCACGCTCACCAGGTACTCTGCCAGAGGCAGAACAGTCAGTCAGTGCTGAATCACACCCTTGCAATGTCTCATTCACCAGCAATCAAGCTGTCCAAGTTATCGCAATCAAGCTGTCCAAGTTGTTGGACACCGAACCGCTGGAGATATTTCTATGCTGTGATATTATGGAATGGCGCCAATTATATGCAATGAACCACTAGGCTGTCAATATTAAGATGGCAAGTATATACTAGATTGACAGGTCCAACGATCGCAAGGAAACGCCTGACGTAGTGTCAGAGGGGTTCTAGATACGACGAGACTACCAACCGGACAGAGTAGGCTTCTGCAGCCATCGGATACGGGCTCCGTTATCTCGCGGGGTTATGAAGTACCACCTGCTGGGTTGTCAAACTTCTTTGGCGCTCACCTGGCGTACAGGTGACGGCGGAAAACATGGGGTTGTCAAACTCATCGAGAGATCGCTGCACCATCTGCTCGGCAGTTGTGACCGACTCGCCTGTGGGCAGCGTACAGAGGTAACCGGACCGGGTCTTCAGAGTCTCGCCTCCCGTCCCTGGTTCGTCGTCGGGGCGGGGATGGCCGAGTGGTTAAGATGTTGGCTCTGGGTACCAAATGTCCTGGGCTCGACACCAGCGCCGCTCGGAACATTTCCCAATCCCGCGGCCCATCGGCGAGACAGTGTGGGTGGCGCCATTAGCCGTGAATATGCAGAAAGTACGTCGTGAATCACCCAATAAACAAACAACTGGTTGGCCGTCACAGTCCCAGGGGTGACCCCTCCACAGGTCCGCGGGCACCGCCACAGGGGTGTCTGATAATGACCCTGCCACAGGTCCGCGGGCACCGCCACAGGGGTGTCTGATAATGGCCCCTCCACAGGTCCGCGGGCACCGCCACAGGGGTGTCTGATAATGGCCCCTCCACAGGTCCGCGGGCACCGCCACAGGGGTGTCTGATACCCAACTAGCCATAAGCACTGCGACAACGGAATCCGGTGTACTGGGCTTCTGGAGACTGTCTCATGCACGGAACGCCTGGGGTGTCCATCCAACGTGCAAGGACGACTGTTGTTCTGGACTCCAGATAACTTTCTGATGGATGTAAACATCGCAGCACCTCTAGAGTCGGGAAAAGTGACATGCCTCAACGTGAGGGTCTGTCCAACAACTGCTCGTGGAAAGTGCCTGCCATTGGTTTACACCCATTGCAATCAGCAAGAGCTTTTTGTTATGAACACGAACATAGCCCATCGGAAGCCCCTGCCAGCTCCCTCCCAGTTGGGATTCCGGACAGACCAGGCGGATGTGGCGCGGGGCGACGGCTTCATGTGTGTGTGGCACGGAGATACGTCAGCTGTAACCTTTTGTGGATGGAGGCCGAGCAGAACGATAGACGAACAGACAAACGTGGTTGCGCGAGGTGAGGGGAGACAACTGAGGACGTGAGAGAACAGGAATGCGCAGACAACTGACCGAGCGCACGCGCCGCTTGCGCCGCCTGTTCCTCGCCGTGCCGTTTGCGCTCCGCCTCGCCGTCGGCCAACAGTTGTCGGCAGCGTGCCAGCTGCTCGTCCCGCTCCAGCTGCGTCGAGCTGGCGGCGGTCTTTTGCAGCTGCAGCTCGCCTTCCAAAGCGGCGCGCTCGCTGCGGCACTGCTGCAGCTCCGTCTGGGAAGACGCCGCGTCTGTTACGGCGGCCCTCGTGGTCCTCCGTCTGGGAAGACGCCGCGTCTGTTACGGCGGCCCTCGTGGTCCTCCGCTGGGAAGACGTCTGTTAGGGCCCTCGTGGTCCTCCGTCTGGGAATACGCCGCGTTGTTACGGCGGCCCTGTGGTCCTCCGTCTGAACTGGGAAGACGCCGCGTCTGTTACGGCGGCCCTCGTGGTCCTCCGTCTGGGAAGACGCCGCGTCTGTTACGGCGGCCCTCGTGGTCCTCCGTCTGGGAAGACGAAACGCCGCGTCTGTTACGGCGGCCCTCGTGGTCCTCCGTCTGGGAATACGCCGCGTCTGTTACGGCGGCCCTCGTGGTCCTCCGTCTGGGAATACGCCGCGTCTGTTACGGCGGCCCTCGTGGTCCTCCGTCTGGGAATACGCCGCGTCTGTTACGGCGGCCCTCGTGGTCCTCCGTCTGGGAATACGCCGCGTCTGTTACGGCGGCCCTCGTGGTCCTCCGTCTGGGAAGACGCCGCGTCTGTTACGGCGGCCCTCGTGGTCCTCCGTCTGGGAAGACGCCGCGTCTGTTACGGCGGCCCTCGTGGTCCTCCGTCTGGGAAGACGCCGCGTCTGTTACGGCGGCCCTCGTGGTCCTCCGTCTGGGAATACGCCGCGTCTGTTACGGCGGCCCTCGTGGTCCTCCGTCTGGGAATACGCCGCGTCTGTTACGGCGGCCCTCGTGGTCCTCCGTCTGGGAATACGCCGCGTCTGTTACGGCGGCCCTCGTGGTCCTCCGTCTGGGAAGACGCCGCGTCTGTTACGGCGGCCCTCGTGGTCCTCCGTCTGGGAAGACACCGCGTCTGTTACGGCGGCCCTCGTGGTCCTCCGTCTGGGAAGACGCCGCGTCTGTTACGGCGGCCCTCGTGGTCCTCCGTCTGGGAAGACGCCGCGTCTGTTACGGCGGCCCTCGTGGTCCTCCGTCTGGGAAGACGCCGCGTCTGTTACGGCGGCCCTCGTGGTCCTCCGTCTGGGAAGACGCCGCGTCTGTTACGGCGGCCCTCGTGGTCCTCCGTCTGGGAAAGCGTCTGTTACGGCGGGCCCTCGTGGTCCTCCGTCTGGGAATACGCCGCGTCTGTTACGGCGGCCCTCGTGGTCCTCCGTCTGGGAATACGCCGCGTCTGTTACGGCGGCCCTCGTGGTCCTCCGTCTGGGAATACGCCGCGTCTGTTACGGCGGCCCTCGTGGTCCTCCGTCTGGGAATACGCCGCGTCT
The DNA here is from genome assembly GCA_034440575.1 of Imbricaverruca yamaguchii. Taxonomy (NCBI): domain Eukaryota; kingdom Metazoa; phylum Arthropoda; class Thecostraca; family Neoverrucidae; genus Imbricaverruca; species Imbricaverruca yamaguchii. The sequence goes on from JAOTOL010001432.1 coordinate 333,482, forward strand.
GTTACGGCGGCCCTCGTGGTCCTCCGTCTGGGAATACGCCGCGTCTGTTACGGCGGCCCTCGTGGTCCTCCGTCTGGGAAGACACCGCGTCTGTTACGGCGGCCCTCGTGGTCCTCCGTCTGGGAATACGCCGCGTCTGTTACGGCGGCCCTCGTGGTCCTCCGTCTGGGAAGACGCCGCGTCTGTTACGGCGGCCCTCGTGGTCTCTCTGGGAAACGCCGCTCTGTTACGGCGGCCTCGTGGTCCTCCGTCTGGGAAGACGCCGCGTCTGTTACGGCGGCCCTCGTGGTCCTCCGTCTGGGAATACGCCGCGTCTGTTACGGCGGCCCTCGTGGTCCTCCGTCTGGGAAGACGCCGCGTCTGTTACGGCGGCCCTCGTGGTCCTCCGTCTGGGAATACGCCGCGTCTGTTACGGCGGCCCTCGTGGTCCTCCGTCTGGGAATACGCCGCGTCTGTTACGGCGGCCCTCGTGGTCCTCCGTCTGGGAAGACACCGCGTCTGTTACGGCGGCCCTCGTGGTCCTCCGTCTGGGAAGACGCCGCGTCTGTTACGGCGGCCCTCGTGGTCCTCCGTCTGGGAATACGCCGCGTCTGTTACGGCGGCCCTCGTGGTCCTCCGTCTGGGAAGACGCCGCGTCTGTTACGGCGGCCCTCGTGGTCCTCCGTCTGGGAATACGCCGCGTCTGTTACGGCGGCCCTCGTGGTCCTCCGTCTGGGAATACGCCGCGTCTGTTACGGCGGCCCTCGTGGTCCTCCGTCTGGGAATACGCCGCGTCTGTTACGGCGGCCCTCGTGGTCCTCCGTCTGGGAAGACACCGCGTCTGTTACGGCGGCCCTCGTGGTCCTCCGTCTGGGAATACGCCGCGTCTGTTACGGCGGCCCTCGTGGTCCTCCGTCTGGGAAGACACCGCGTCTGTTACGGCGGCCCTCGTGGTCCTCCGTCTGGGAAGACACCGCGTCTGTTACGGCGGCCCTCGTGGTCCTCCGTCTGGGAAGACACCGCGTCTGTTACGGCGGCCCTCGTGGTCCTCCGTCTGGGAAGACACCGCGTCTGTTACGGCGGCCCTCGTGGTCCTCCGTCTGGGAAGACGCCGCGTCTGTTACGGCGGCCCTCGTGGTCCTCCGTCTGGGAAGACACCGCGTCTGTTACGGCGGTCCCCAGGGCCCTTAGTCTGTGGCGATACCGCATATGCTACGGCGGTCCCCAGGGCCCTTAGTCTGTGGCGAAACCGCATGTTATGATGAATTGGGGTTTAGGGGCGCGTCGACTGCTATGGTCATTTTGCACCCATAACTGTGTTTACAGGCTAACTACTATGCTCCTACAGTAGGCAGCAAGATATAATATTCAGGGACGGCGATAGATAACATCAAAATTTGAACCGCATATGTTACGGCGGTCCCCAAAGCCCCACTGTGTGGAGAGATGCCGCGTCTGTTACGGCGGCCCTCATGGTCCTCCGTCTGTGGCGATACCGCATATGTTACAGCGGTCCCAAAAGCCCCTCCGTGTGGGGAGATGCCGCGTCTGTTACGGCGTTCCCCAGGGTACTCCATGTGGGGAGATACCGAGTCTGCTATGGCAGTCTGTGTGGGTCCATGTCCCGATGTAGAGACGTGTCTGTGGCTACCCCGCCACTACTGCAGGCGGTTCGGCTGGTGTTGTCACGTGCGATGACACCATACACACGCCGGTGTAGGGCGCCCACGAGGCCGCCGACAGCAATGTGACGTCACCAGGAGACAAGTGAGCCCCAGAGAGATCAGGAGTACCAGGAGCCTGGACAAATCACAGTCAGGCGCCGCCAGGCGCCTGACTGTGAAGGGAACAGAGTGTGAAGGGAACACTGCTGTTGTCAGTGTTCCCTTCACACTCTGCGCACTGCTCCCATAGCCGACGCTACCATTAACTTGTCAACTGCTGTCACAGCAGCTATCGGAGAAGTTCTCGGAACAATGACACCTCCAACACATTGACACCACCCGAACAAGCCAACACTACTCCTGAACAATGCACACCGGTTTGGCACAGCAGCTACCGGAGAAGTCAGCTTCATCAGCGGTCTGCTCTGTCTACCTCTGACGTCTTGGCTATACGCACCTGCAGAGTGGCCAGCTCAGTGGAGCGTGCCTCTGACTGTTGCAGCTGCTCCTCGGCCACCGACCGCTCCTGGCTGATGCTGGACAGCTGCAGCTGCAGGGTCGCGTGCGCCGCCTCAGCCTGCTCGCGCAAACGCTGCTGCGCGATCAGGGCCTGGTCGACATCTGCCTTGCTCCGGATCAGCCGGATGTGCTCCTCCCGCAGCTGCTGGTACACGCCCTTCATCTTCTGGAACTTGTCGTCGGCCGCCTTAGCGCTCTGGCTGGCCGCGGCGGCGGCCACCTCGCCGCGAGCCACCAGCTGACCGGCCAGCTCGGCGTGACTCTCGCGCTGGGCCTGCAGCAGCGACTCGCGCTCGGCCAGCTGCAGCTCGAGCTGCTCGATGCGCGCCCGCCCGGCCACCACTTCCTGCTGGCGGGCGAACAGCAGCTGGCGAAGATGCTCCTCCATATTGGGTCGCGGCGGCGGCGGTGGAGGAGGAGGCGGGGACTCGTGCACCATGTCCAGCGGGTCCACCAGAGACCTGTTGTTGTCATCGGGTTTTAGGGGCGCACCAACTGAATGGGCTACACAGTGCCCATAACTACGTCAATCGAGTCAGATAGAAACACATCAAGGTTACGGTGAAGTAAGGGATAATAGCACGCATCACATGATACTATGACAATTCACGACCAAATTATTATATAGTCAGAAAATACTTGGTATCCATATGATACCCTTGCCATCGAGAGTACCCCACGTCAAAACCGACTGTAGAAATGAACAGGAAGAGTTCAGCAACATAACGCGATCCATCACCCATCAGTTCCACCAGAGTGCACGACGAGAGTCCCAAGGAGCGGCGACGTTCCACTTCGATATAGCGACGTGAGAATATGGGTTACAGGTGATCGCCGCAGGGCGGACATGCTGGTCGTTCTTCCAGAGAAGGTAGCGGTGTGAAAAGCACGTGTCCTAGACGATACGGAGAACGTTTCCTCGGGACTCGATCGTCACGAGCACGACTGTCACGCAGCCAAGCGAGTTCATAACGCTGTCAGTTTCCTAGCCAGTAAAATAATCCACTTGTTGCAGAAACAGGCAGATATACTTGAGTGAGCATCTTGGAGGGGTGGCAAGTGACGAGTGGACGGTGCATTCGCCGAACATTCGGCTGCTGCTTCAGCGAGACGTAACTACCAATTCTCACGTGGCTTACGTTCCGGGACAATACAACACTTTTCCCTCGGCAAAGGAATAAAGGAGCATTGTCTTGAATGTCTTGCACTAGCGAGTTAGATGGGAAAAATACGCCCAGTGCTAAAAGGTTGGTGGTCTAACAAGATAAGGTGCACATTTAGTCCTTCACCTGAATAAAAGAAAGAGCCTTGACAATTTCCACGGGTTCTGCTGTTGAACGGACGCAGATGATGAACGTGCAAAGCAACGAGCTGGGTTACAATACACAAAGGTGCTACCTACACCCCTATCCGTTTTAGAGCCATTGGTCCATCGGCCGTATGGTCTATATGGCTCGTGCTGGCAGCTCTGAAATGATACGGTGCCTTGTTTGTGGGTCCCGGCCACAGATAGATCACCTTGTGGGGATCAACTCACATGGGGCAGTTCTGACTGGCGTTGCTCCGAGGTCACCATACTGCTTAAACCCACTCTCTTGCAGTACTTCCCGAATTTGCAAACATAACGTATTCAGGTGCGACAACAGCTTTGGAAGGTTGGAAGGGAACTGTGGAAGGGATGCAAAACACTTCTACATGAGTGCCTTAAAGTGTTCCTTGTAAGTAAGACGAGCGTGGAAAAAAACTCCCAAAATCGAGCAACGCCCTGAAAGGTAACTGGTCGGACAACAGGATTTCGACAGTTCAAGCAACGCGAGCAAAATGTATACAAACTCTTTTTGCTACCGAGAAACAAAACCTATCCTCGGACCTCCACCCTTCCAAGCAAGATACCGCCAACTGCAGCTGCCGCACCATCGATGGTGCACTAGATGTGCAACACCAAATAGCGACGTCATCCACGAACAGTGATCTGCCTACACTTCGGGGAAGGGGCTCGAAGATATCGTTCAACATGATGGCGAACATCGTCACGCCTAGCACACTTCCCTGCGGTACCCCAGCTGTATGTGAGTACTTGTCTGACAGTTAGTCTCCGACGCCAGAGACAAAAAAAAACGTCCCGACAAAAAGCGTTCGAGGAAGAGACCGAAAGAGCAGACTTGGTTGTTCAGTTGGTTAGAGCGCTGACCCGATCGGTCCCCCCTCCTGGCAAGACAGGCTTCGAGTCGCTTCGTGCGCTCGCATTTAGCCCCCAGCTGGTAGGGGCAGTTGGCAACTGGCTCGATGAGGCTGGGGACGAGCTATCGGGCGGACGTGTCGTTACATTGACGGCACGTTAAACTGGCGGTCAAAATTATGCTGTTGAACTGACGTTCACGGATGGGGTGGTGGGACCAGGGTTCACGCAAAAAGCTCTGTCTGTCAATACGATCCTGGACCACAAAACCACTTCAGCAAAAGCACGAGCTAAATTTATTTGTATTAAAGAGCCGCAAGACACGCAGGAGAGACGACACGCAGCTCACCTGTCGGATGATTCGAGCATGTCGACCAGCAGGTCCGACTCCTCCTCTTCCTCTGGCAGGATCACGGCAGCCTCCACCTGGTCACTCAGCTGACGCACTCGGAAGAAGTTTGGCGGACCCTGCAACACGACAGCGTTGGTGTGGTGGTCACGTCAATGTCTGGCACCACCTAGGTCGGGTCAGCACACGACACCCGCTGCACCAGATGTGCCGCCGACATAGTAGCAGTAGCGGCGCCAGGACGGCGCCTTAATGCGTTCTTTGTGGAATGAGGTGATAAACTTAGTAATTAGAAAAGATACGTGCTACACGTGAAAGAAACTGACACTATGTTCAGGGAAAACTGGTACTTTGTCCAGGGAAAACTGGCATTCCGCCCATGGAAAACTGGTACTCCGACCAGGGAAAACTGGTGCTCTGTACAGGGAATGATTGGCAAAAGTAGTGAAGGCATATGCTATTTACTATACATAAGGAAAAGCTTGGTACACGACAAATGGGAGTGTTTGTTTATTAGGGTGCGTCAACCCTAATTGGGATACTTTGCGACACATGGCGGTGATGCAAACCAGGAACAAAAATGTCGGCTACACAGCATAAAGCACAGCTTAGCACACAATACACACATTGGCTTGCTGACACATATCAGAAACATCTGGGTGAGAAGGTGGAGTAAGAAGTAGCACAAACACTACGACCTGACCGATACATCGCAGTACTTGATACTTGCAACCGCAGGGCTTACATGGCAATTTGACGCATGCACGCGAACACTTATTCAACGCAAAACATAGCTAATAATTACCTACAAGGTATCAGTATAAGCATGCATGGCATGCCAGTCACATGCATGAAATATCCTAACACCAGCAGGTTCGAAGCATGATTGTGAGACACTGGAATTCTTTGTTCAGCAACAAAACCTTGTTTTGGCCAACAGCTGGACTTTTATTGGGTTTTCTCGATTACTGCTGGATCTTCATCACTCCAAACAGAATAACTGCCACACACCCAAACCAGCCCAGCTACCCCGACGGTACTACCACACTCTGAACAGCCCGGCTACCCTGGAAGCGCTGCCACACCGACCAGCCCAGCTACCCAGGCAGTACTGCCTCACACTGACCAGCCCAGCTACCCAGACAGTACTGCCACACACTGACCAGCCCAGCTACCCAGACAGTACTGCCACACACTGACCAGCCCAGCTACCCTGGCAGTACTGCCACACACTGACCAGCCCAGCTACCCTGGCAGTACTGCCACACACTGACCAGCCCAGCTACCAAAACGGTACTGCCACACACACTGACCAGCCCAGCTACCCTGGCAGTACTGCCTCACACTGACCAGCCCAGCTACCAAAACGGTACTGCCACACACTGACCAGCCCAGCTACCCTGGCAGTACTGCCACACACTGACCAGCCCAGCTACCCAGACAGTACTGCCACACACTGACCAGCCCATCTACCCTGGGAGCACTGCCACACACTGACTAGCCCAGCTACCCAGACAGTACTGCCACACACTGACCAGCCTGGCTACCCTGGCAGTACTGCCACACACCGACCAGCCCAGCTACCCAGAAAGTACTGCCACACACTGACCAGCCTGGCTACCCTGGCAGTACTGCCACACACTGACCAGTCCAACTACCTGGTGGTACTGCCACACACTGACCAGCCCAGCTACCCCAGTGGTACTGCCAACTCACAGCCGGCAGCTGCGGCACCTGGATCAGTGTCTTGAAGTACTGCAGGTTGTCCGACTTGGCGTAGAACTGTTTAAGCGCGGTGAACATTTTGTTGAAGCGTTGCCGGTGGCCGGACAGCAGGTCCGGCGGCAGGACTGCAACAGCACGGGCTGTTACAGACACAGCTCAGCACGGCCACCATGTAGGCGCCACGCCAGCGGGAGACATCTGACCGCCATCCGGTACAACCGACCGTCATCCGGTACAATAAGGGAGCAAGAACGGTTGGCGGGGAGGGGGCTCTGTCTCGTCTATTCACTACATTATATGTCGTGCCTTCAGCGATGGTGCATGCAAGTACAACTGGCTGCTGACTGATCGGTCTGTGGGGCTTAATCAGAACGCGATTTGATGTTAGAACTGTTGTGACGTCGACGACACATGTGGTAAAATAGCATCATTGTTATGCTCGAAAGCCAGTGCTACACTATTCACACTTCACGACAGGTTGCCACACACATAGGAACAAATCGGACAACAGGCCTTAGTTAATAAGTCACAAATTCCGACATCTGACCTCTAGCACAGCACTAAAAATGTTGACATCTGACCTTGAATGCAGCACTACAAATGTCGACATCTGACATTGAAAATAGTACAACTTTAGACGTCTGACCTTGAACATAACACTGCGAATGTCAACATCATGCCTGCGTGGGTAAGAGGGTGTTCCACCGCGAAAGCTGAAAACTTGGCTGTGGAACAGCACCCACTCAGACTAATCCGTTACTCAGCACTGGCCACATTTTTAACGAACAAGCGGAAGGTGAACGCTACCCGAATAAACCATATGAGGAGGGGGCTGAGTGGGGGTGGAAAAACAACATTTTCCTAGATTTGTCGTATCTAGAACAATATCTTCATCGATAAATTATGCACTGCCTTTTGCCACGACAACAATCAATGGATCTGTTTCACAATGCCTGCAGACTTACTGAGCTTTGATACAAATGCTTGTAACTTACTGATAAGCACAGGAAGTAGTTTTTCATGACAGAAACAGATACGAAACCTCTATGGACTCGAGGGTCACAGAAGCATTCTTTCGAAATTCAGCACTCCACCGCAAAAACCCAATTCTTGAGGAGTGCCACTTGCGATGTCCCTTTCCTTACATCTGCCTACGTTAACTCGCCTAGACAGCCTTCCCTGTAGCTTCTACCTGATGTATATTCTGGAAAACGAAAAGCGTCGACCAGCCTCAGGTCGACCTCGTCAAGAAGTGACTTGTTGACAAATGGCATGCTGACATGTATGGGGAATTTGTGACCTCTCGACCTGGCTCGATTGGGGTATGGTTGTCACATACTACCAACAAGATGAAGTACAGTTACCTTGGAAAATGCAAAAGAGCGAACCTTGCATCGAGTGCATGTAAGGATGAAGCAAACGACCCTGCGATATTCTACAGCAACAACCCAAGAAAAAAACTGGGTGTCGCTAGGACTAGGTTTCTCGGAAATACCTTCTGACGAACAAGTGACATAAACATAACTTGCAATAAGCAACATTCCAGCAAATGCCAATCAACAACCTGGAAACAGTTGGTTGAATTTTGAGCTGTGCACAACATCGGTTGCACCGGTTATTCAATCAATGATGACAGAAACTGGAAACACCCAGAACCATCAAGTGACAACTATTTTTGCTATTAGCGAAGCCGCACGTTTTGCAAAGCAACGATAGCACAGGAAAAGTGTTCGGTGGCGAAAAACGCACGATCTGCGCTTATCTTACTAAGGCGGGCGGGGGTGCGGTTCTTTACCCATTATAGTCATGCACAGCCTCCAGGAAAACATACCGGACCATTAGTTGCACCGTCCAACGGACACCACCAACGTGCAATTACAAATCCGCACGACCTGCTGGCGTTCCTGGTCCCCCGAACAGAATACTGAGTAGCTCTGGTCGAATGGGTCTAACTGTCCCCAGTCTGATCACTAGTTCTGGCGATTTTGTAGTTGCTCGTTCGCTAACATATGCATCAGACATGCACAGTAGACAGAACATCACCATAACTGATTTTTTTTTGTGGGGGGCGGGGGGTAATAGGCGCCTTAACCACACTGGTTTTACCTTCATAACTAGCGGTTTTACTGAATACGGTAATAAACAAACGAGCTAGACGTTGTTGCACAATATAACTGAAACCAATATTTTAAAATGTAATAACAAGCAAAACTAATAAGTCAAACATACAAATTGATGGGTCTTTATATTCGTGCCACGCGAAAATTGCTTAACTAGCAACACAATTTCTTGGAAGTGAGATAAATTAATTCATACAATTGCACCTCTTTAGAGTACATATCACATATTAAATCACATGATCTATAGGATATTTCAGCTTCTATAGGATCCACGCCACACTGTTGATGGAGCTGGTTCGTAAATATGATACTTAATATTTCTGACAATGACCAATGTAAGTCTGTATTAACCTGTCTTGGGGGGAGACCAATTTTCTCAGTTGCAAACCGGGTATTGCGCGAAAACGACTAGCATCACCAGAAAGCCCTCGACGAAGAGCCCGTAAATGGTCCTATTATTTACGTTTGAATAATTTTGAAACTAAAATAGAGGTTTTGAGAAACATTTTCAGAACCATTTTATATCTGCACCTTAGGACAATTCATGTTGTACAATGTAACATAACCACTATTTAGGCCATGCAAACTTGAAATAGACCATAAAACAGCAGCAACAAAATAGGTTCACCCATTACTGCATACTTTATCATGTTTTATACAACGAAGAATGGCTCTATGTGCTCCTGGGTTTTAGACATTGTGTGAGAAGAAATACACGACCTTCAATATACCAGGAGGTGCTGAGTTTACATCAAAAGTAGCGTTAGGGATTATACTATATTACTCAACGTTTCGGCCAGGGGCCATCGTCAGGAGTGACGATGGCCGATGGCCTGGCTGAACTCCTGACGATGGGCCCTGGCCGAAACGTTGAGTAATATAGTATAATCCCTAACGTTACTTTTGCTGAGCACCTCCTGGTATATTGAAAGTAGTGTATTTCTTCTCACATAATTTATCATGTGAACCTTACCAATGGCACTCACATAGCAAGTTTCATCTCAATATCTTTATTTGCATGAGTTCTCGATCCTCCGTATTTTTGGATATGATCCTCTTTAACATGAGCTAGGTGAGTGACTTTACCTGAGGTTGAAATGTTGAAATTATGACCTGAGGTTGAAATGTTCACGTAAGACGTAAAAAAATACGAAAGTAAAGACACTGAAAATTACGCGGCGCTGCGCGCAGTCACTTTTTTGGCCTGCCACAAGAAATACCGCTGGTGGCACCAAAATGAACCCAGACATGGCGAGTTAACCCTGCCTTAATGACGGGCTTACTGAGAAATGTGATCAGAAAGCCTACGACATTCGCATGCGGCATCACCAGGACAACTGAGATATATTACAACGAACATTATGAACAATATTTATCTTCTATTTACATGGAAAATCATGTGTCATTCCGTATTTCATGAAACTCGTGCTTTGGGGTTCCGAAATCACATACACTTAAAGCGGCTCACACTTAACAAATCAACTGATCCTTGATCACCACATATCTGCAACCAGACTATCAGACAAATCAAGGTAGATACAAATCACAGGGAATACAGCAAACAAACCAAACATACACAAATAAACAAAGAGCGAGTAATGGTGGAGTAATGGACTTCGAGTTTACGGGCGCGTCGACATCCAGGGTCCAAGAGCGAGTAAAATGGCTTCACTAACGAACCAGACAGAGTGCGAAGATGCGGAAGAGGGGCGGCGCTGTGACTTACTGGAGTGCAGTTTGAACATGATCTTGATGACGTGGTTGTAGAGCGCGATCGAGTCTTGAATGCATGGTATGAGCGGCGCCAGCCGGCACTGGCCCTCTCTGGTCATCGATGAGGAGCGCGACATGTCCAGCGAGCCGAACACTGCGGCGCCGCCGAGCACGTCACTCTCCGGCCGACGGCCGGCCCGCGTCACGTCACATCCATCACGGTGTCGTCACACAACGTCAACGCTCACAGACAACCCACGGTATGGCGTCACATAGGCCGCGGTGCCAGCTACGCAACACCAACGCTCACAGACAACCCACGGTATGGCGTCACATAGGCCGCGGTGCCAGCTACGCAACACCAACGCACACAGACAACCAGGGGTATGGCGTCACATAGGCCGCGGTGCCAGCTACGCAACACCAACGCTCACAGACAACCCACGGTATGGCGTCACATAGGCCGCGGTGCCAGCTACGCAACACCAACGCTCACAGACAACCAGGGGTATGACGTCACATAGGCCGCGGTGCCAGCTACGCAACACCAACGCTCACAGACAACCAGGGGTATGACGTTACATCATTCAAGGTATTTTGTCACAATATCAATGCACAAAAACGGCATGCAGGTATGAGGTCGCAGATCTCAAGTTTCACGTCACGTCTGAAATGTATACCCAGCCGGGAGACATGGGCATCACACCAGCCAACATGTCACCTTGCAAACACAGGCAGCAAAATAATGACACATTGTTAAGTCCTAAAGGGGATAATAGTATCAGTGTCATCCATCCTCTTCGTCCCCCACCATTAGTCTCCCGTATTACAACTCGTCGTCCGCCGACTCCCTTACTATCCGTCCCCCACTACCATTAGTTTCCCAAATTACAAGTTTTCAACCGACGCCTTTGCTATTATATCAGTCCACCAATACATAGCAGTTGCAAAAAGTTTAAAAGTTGTTGCTCCTAAGGGCCGCCCCCGCTTCATTTGACGTGCTAACTATCTGAGCCGAATTTCGGGTCAATCGGATAATATTTAGAGGTGGCTCCATTTTGACACTTTTGCTGTTCGTAGATTAATGCAGGCAACCTAACGATCCCATCCAATCCGCATTAACAGCTAACACCTCTGTACACCTCTATATCAGTAGCCATGCAACTATATTGATATTGTTCAACCTTAGCACATGCCCCAAGCGTTATACCAACGAAGTCAGCTGAGTGTACACAATTTCAGCTGTTGGCCGCGCAAGCGCCTCGGCGACTCGACAGGGAAGAGGCGTAACAGAGTGCGCGCTTCAGCGTGGCGAGCGTGGCTAGGTTTGAGCGCGGATGGTGCTGGCTGGTTAGTTGTGGTAAATCGACACTTTGTGAAAAGTGACATAATCGGAAGTTAAAACGTCGGACTAGGATGAGTAATTTGTAATTACAGGTTCAAAGGGGGAAAACATCGGAGTCAATCAATGTTGCATTGATATCCGGACCCAACTATCTATCGGGCAGTTCTATTTCGGGTCCGTGAATCTTGTACTCAGCTTCGCCCTTTTCCAGCGTGTTTTGTCATCAGGACAAACGTGATCTTACCGGCTCGGTAGCGTACTTGGATAATACACACAATACCTGGACTTCGGGGGGTCCGTGGTTCGATTCTGTCTGTTTGCAGAACTTTCCGTGGGCCGGCTTTCTACCAGGAGTTGAAACAAGGTAGTGATCGCTGTGCCGCGGGTGAACGCTGACCAAGCAGCGCCTGTGGCATTAGGGTCACGGACGTGATTCGCCTCCGAATCCGACTCGAGTGAGACGAGCCAGACGAGACCGAGTGTGTGAGTGTGTACTTGTGCGTTGTGCCTCATAATTCGTATTGCACTTTATATCTAATAAAGTTTTGTATTCTTGTTTTTTGTTATTTATTGATATTTTCCAGGATTAAAGTACGAGCAGTAGGTATGGACGCCAATGTCTATCCCAAGTTAGGATAATACTGGTTGGATTGGAGATGCAAAACGGCAATGTGCGAAGCTTGTGACCAGTACAAAACCTAACCCAAGCGATCCCTAAAATAGCCTAAGCTTACTCTGCCTTAACATATAAATAGGTAATATTAAGCATCGAACGTTCAACGATATAAAAAAGGCGTCGCGTTGACGGGTAGACTAGTACACAGCACAGCTATGGGAACAAACGCGCATTTTGGAGCCACCTCTAAAAATTGTTCAAATGGTCCAATTTTTGGCAGGGGAACTTACGATGAGGTATGTAACAGGGGCACCTTTTAGGAACAAAACATATAAAACCATTTGCAGTTTGGACATCTCTACTTACAATCCATCTCCCATGCACCCCATCAGTTAGTCTCCCGTATTACAGCCCGTCTTCTACCAATTCCCTCACTATTCGTCTCCCACGTACCCCACCCCCATTAGTCTCCCACATTACAACTCGTTTTCTACCGACTCCCTTACTATCCGTCCCATACTATCCGTCCACCATTAGACTTCTATATTACAAGTCATCCTCTATCGATTCCAGTGATGCCAATCCTCTCATTACAATCCATCTCCCATTAAAACCAGCACTGTTGACGACTCACCAGCTGTCTGCATGTTCACGATCGCCTCCAGGTAGTCGAGAATCTCGATGGCCATTTCGAAGTACTGGTTCGGGTCGTTGTCGCCGAGACGCTCTAGCGCATCGTCAGCCAGCGTCAGCGTGCCCGGGAAGCCGTGGTACTTGCTGTGGAAGTGCAGCTTGGCCAGCAGCACCATCAGGTACGACTCGATCAGCTTGCCGTACGAATCGGGCAGGTGACCCTGCTCGTCATGGGCCACGTTGTCAGTGTCCGTCGTCAAGTGTGGCGCAACATGTGTACCGTAGTCTAGCTTCGAATACAAGCATACAGAGCCGTGATTACGGCCAAGTAAATATGTGGCATGATGTGGGTTTCCGCTGGTGGACAGCACAAGCAAAAGTATTGGTCTACCCCAGCTGGTCACTCAGTGTATGACACACCCACTGCTGGGAGAAACGCTCACCCAGAATGTGGCGAGCGAGTTCAGCATGTCGCGCCGGCTGCAAATCTCGCGCACCGTGCTGCGGTAGCCCTCGCGCAGCACCTTGTGCAGCACGTAGCAGAACTTCCAGCAGGTGATGGGGTGCTCCATCAGCGGTAGGCGCTCGGTCAGCGACCAGAAGGTGGCGGCGCCGTGTTCGTGGTGGGTGCCGATGATGAGGCCGCGCACGTGTTTGGTCTTCACGGGCAGCTCCTGTATACTGGTGGCCTTAGAGAAGTGTGCCATCTGAGGACGGATGAAGGGCGGGTCAAGGACAGGTCACGGGCAGCTCCTGTATACTGGTGGCCTTAGAGAAGTGTACCGTCTGAGGACGGATGAAGGGCGGGTCAAGGACAGGTCACGGGCAGCTCCTGTATACTGGTGGCCTGGGAGAAGTGCGCCGCCTCAGGACGGACGAAGGCAGGGTCACGGGCAGGTCACTGGCAGCTCCTGTATACTGGTGGCCTGGGAGAAGTGCGCCGTCTGAGGACGGACGAAGGCAGGGTCACGGGCAGGTCACGGGCAGCTCCTGTATACTGGTGGCCTGGGAGAAGTGCGCCGTCTGAGGACGGACGAAGGCAGGGTCACGGGCAGCTCCTGTATACTGGTGGCCTGGGAGAAGTGCGCCGTCTCAGGACGGACGAAGGCAGGGTCACGGGCAGGTCACGGGCAGCTCCTGTATACTGGTGGCCTGGGAGAAGTGCGCCGTCTGGGGACGGACGAAGGCAGGGTCACGGGCAGGTCACGGGCAGCTCCTGTATACTGGTGGCCTGGGAGAAGTGCGCCGTTTGAGGGCGGACGAAGGCAGGGTCACGGGCAGGTCACGGGCAGGTCACGGGCTGGTCCGGCAGTCCACCTCCGGCCGAACCACGGCCTCACGCGTATGGAGCCATAAATACCGCGGTGGGCCAAATGTGGTGGACATCTCGAGTGTCAGATCACATGGTTGAGGCTGTGGCACCTGGCAGATGACGAGGCAGTTTGCATCTGATTCCCTTGCATTCGCTATTTTTAGGGAATTAGGTTGAACACAGGGACAAAAAGTGTGGGTACAGTACAATTCAAGAGGATATTGAATGGCTCCAGTGACTGCCGACACAGCAGCTTGGCTGAAGAAACATTGGCACATATCACTAATAAATGTATAGCCCTGCAACCTCTCAGTATGACCTGTGCAGTTTGCTTGGGATCGCTCTGTACAAATCCCTACGATCAATGCAGTTTATCAAGGATGCTGGCCAGGTTGCATAGATGCTTGGCTGATAGGCAACTGAACAACAATTGATTTAAGAAACGATTGATTGAAGGGGAACCTGCTCCACTTGCAAGCAGTCATTGCTACATGTCAGGAATTACCCATCCATAACATTTTTAACAAATAGTTATAACTCATCACCTGAAAGTGATGAATTAAGTTTCCAAAAGGCACATTCCAACTCTGCACTGTGGTCAAAATTAGTATTTACTACCTGAGTCTTCAGAATTAGTATGTACAGTACCTGAGCCTTCTCAAACTCTATTCTCTGAGCATCGAGCGACGATGTTGCTCTCCTGTTCATCAGAGCCCTCTGCATCTGTCGAGCTGCCATGTCTACAGCTGATCTGAAAATGCGAAGTGCAATATTTCACTCAGGTGTTCATGTTTGCACTTCCATGCACTGGTAGCAGCATGTCGTCCCACATGTGATGTCGTCCATTATTGATACCAGCAGTGTCTATTTTACGAAACACTATTCCATGTAATAGTTCATGTGACGAAAAATGCGTCCCCAACAGTTCTGGCTGGAATAACAAATTCCACGTTTATCCTACGTGCAGTGACAATAGAATGAATCATTCCGTAAACTGCTTAAATTAAAACCGGGGGATTGGTGGCCTTACAACACATGGCATCACCAACAAACAGCCAGCAATTATGCGTAAATTTGTGGCTTGTGGCCACGCGCCGCAAGTAGGGACAATTCGCACAACCCTCCTGCTTTTCCACGATATCTATTATACGGCGGCGATATTGTAACCCGAACTTGTGACTGTCAAAAATGTATCAGCACATTGGATACAACAAAAATTGAGATCCGTTGGAAAATATAGGAACTGAGGGGTCCAAAGTCGACCGACCAGGCGGCAGCCCATCTCGCTCTACCGTCGAGAGTTCAAGGCCATACTGTCGTGTCTAGGGTTAACGTGAGTCAATGGAGCTTCTCTGTTCTGTTCTGTTTCTGTTCTTCCTAAAGCCACAATATGCATCTGGAAAAATGTTGTGCTGTTGTAACAACTACATTATACTAGTAGGCATGAGCTTCTTCGTTAAATTGCACATGCACAGGGTAAAAGACATTGGGTGATAGTGGAGCAGTTTCGGTCAGCTTTTGCCCGGCTTCAGCACTGGGACCACAACTGCTTCCTGCCAGACTACTGGAAAATTACTTTGTTGCCAAAGCTTGCTGAATATGCTAAGGAGGATTTAGAATGCACCTTGTGGGAGATGTGCTAACATTTAATTGCGGATGTTGTCTGGCCCATCGGAAACACTTGAGCTTTGCCATGACAGTATCACTTCTCCATCGAGAGAGGGGGTTTAAAAAAGGGGTTTTGTGGGGGGGGGAGAAAAAAAAAAATTTTTAAAAGGGGAATTGGGGGAAAAAAAAAAGAGACCCCAAAAAACCCCCCCCTATAAAATAAGGGGGGGGAAAAAAACACCCCCCTTGGTGGGGGGGGGGGGCTCCCCACCTAACAAAAAAAAAACAAAGGAAGGGAAAAAAAAAAAAATTAAATTACAACCACTTAACTATAAAAATATAAATTTTTTTAAAAAAAATTTCCCCAAAAAAAAAAAAAAAAAACACCCCCAACCCCACCACAAACAATAAAAAAAAAAAAAAAAAAAAAAATAATATCCCAAAAAAAAATATTTTTTTTTTTTTTAAGTCAGAGTCACAATTCTGGATCCTGGAGTGATTTTTTGGACCGGAGCTCCATTTTCGGCCCCTAGTGCAATATTCTTATGCCCTGGCACAATTGTCTTTTGGGTTCAAGTAAAGAAAATATTATGGTCCCATGCTGTTTTTTCGACCCGACTAATCCTTGGAGATTCCTGCTTCATTTTTTATGTGGCCCCAGCTTGTATGCCATACTAGTTTGTTGGTGAGTAAACCAACAAAACCGCAGATTGTTGCAATCATCACTGTTCTTTAACTTTGTGTAGCACTCAGCTTCAAAGTTGTGCTAAATTATTACTGCAGTTTTTTCTGCATTTTGTTTGTGCCTTTAGTTACCATATGTGGAGAACAGATTACATTTCCTGAAGCATTGTACTTCTTAAAAGCAGCATGCATTTTTGTAATACAAAAATTTTTTTTTTATAAATGTCAGAGGTATCATTGAGGACATGCTCCAACAACCTGTTTGCAGTTTCCTTGGGCTGTCAATTGTCTGGTCATTTGGTATACCTCTGACAAGCAGTTTGTCGAGTAATTTCAGGTGGGTTGAGTGGTGTGGCACCATGAAGAACTAGATGAACATGCTGCCTGATGCACCTCAGGTGAAAAGCCTGAAACTACAATAATGGGCAATAAAAGGCATAAATGAGCATAATATGAGCAAAGTCTGGACACATGTATATATGTCAGAAGGCTTCATGCTCATTTTCATACAATTTGTTATGTCCTGTATCTTCTACTTAACAAAATAAATCATTATCTAAATTGAATATAAATCCTGGGAATGCATTCAGATCCTCTCAGGCATACATTCAATGTTTCTCAGACATGCATCAAGCTTTCAAATTCTGCAGACTGGCTGTGTGATAGTGTCCATGATTCACCAGAAAGTGCAAATGAGGTTCTGTCATAGGATTAAAAATGCCTCAGAATTTGACTTCCATAAGTTTTCCTCTCCACAAACAGGATTACAAAATACAAATCCAATCCTGAATGAAATGACCATATGTATGTATTCAGGTAGGCTGCCTGCCTGAATCACCATGCCCACCATAGGTATGGTGATAAATGTGTCCAGTGCTTTAAGGTCTTATGAATTCTTGGAATTTATATTTTGAACACAATGTTTTTAAATGTGATTGAGATGACAGGACCACTCATTCTCTTTGCAAATGCTTATTTTTCATTTTGTCTGCAAAATAACATGAAAAAGCACCTTTGAATTACAAGAACATGGCATAAAATTAATGTATAAAAATAAGATTAAAATGCAATGTAACCAAATCTGACCTAACCACCCTTTGAAGAAAAAACTTAAATTTAGAAGAAGAAAAAAATCAAAACCTAAGCCAACCTAACATAACCTAACATGGTATTGAAGAAAAAAAAATCCAATATTTTTTTTCTTCAAAAATGATAAATTGTCAGACTTCAAATCCTAAATTAATCTACACTAACCAAACACAAAACATCTGTGGTAAACTTGTGGCTTAAGGTAATTCTGATTTCTTAAAAATTCATATTTAATGCAATGTTTATTAATGTGCTGAACATTATGTACCCACTTATTGCCTCTGTGAACCCGTACTTTTCAGTTGGGAGGCAAAATAATACCAAAAATGGAGCTTTGAGTTAGGAAACATGGCATAAAGTGATGTTCAAAATTAAGAAAAAATATGTAGCATAGAATCACCTAACCAAACCTAACATAATACTCCATGCAACAAAGCAAATTATTTTCTTGAAAATGAAAACTTCAACGTGTTTTTTATTATCAAAGTAAAAACTGGTAAATTTCCAGTTTAAGTAGTTTCTGATTTTTAGGAATTTCTTTTACTTATGCAACACCTAGAAATGTGGTGAACATGATGTGACCACTTATTTCCTCTGTAAATGCACACTTTTCAGTCCTGAGGTCAAATATAACCAAAAAAGTTTGGAGTTGTCTGCAAAAAAGCAACTTAACCTACCCTAGCTTAACCTCGCATAGAAGAAAGCAAATTATTATTTTCCTGCACATCAAAACATTTTATATAAAAAAATAAAATGAAAGATATAACCTAACCTAACCAAAGCAAGCTTGAACTGTTTTTGAAGGATACAAACTCGATTTTGTTATTTTGTTTAGTTCTCCAAACTACAACAAACCCCTAACCTAACCCAACTTAACAAAACCTAATGCCTTTGTATGTTTCAGAGATAAAATATGTGTAAAACTTGCCTTGTGGTTACTTTAAATTGCAATACCAAAAAGCCTAACCAAACCTAAGCTAGCCTTGACTGCTTTTGAACAAAAATTTATTTCTTTTTAATTTCAAGACAAAAAAAAACTAATAAGAACCTAATGTAGCATAATACCTTCATATGCTTCAGAGGTAAAATTGTGCAAAACTTGTCTCATTGTTACCCTAAATTGCAATAACATCCTATTTAATTGCCTCATGGAGAAAACTGTGTAAAACATGCCTTGCAATAAGGGCAATAATACTAATACATTAAAGGGCAATAATACTGGTACTCACAGCACCTTAGCCTATGATGCATGGGACATCACTGGGAGGGCTAAATCCACTTTACTATACAATATACAAATACCGGTAAATGGAACAAAGCAGGTCTTTGAATTGTACATCTTCAAATCATTTTTGAGCTGGAACTACAACTTTTTGATTGATCAGTTCCAATCCTAATGCGATTCCCACGTCCTTCCATGTCCACCGGTAGGCTTCAGACAAACGTCACACAAGGATAAATAATCTGTACATGTCATAGCTGCCTACAACATGGACAGAAAATGGCCACCGAGTTAAGAAGTAGGATCTATTCAAAACAAAGCCAAATTCTCAGGAAAAGTCACAACAAACACATACCCACAAAATATAAGCTACAATTACCGTCGCGCCCTCAAAAAAAAAACTAATACGCGAATAGGCGATGAATGGCGCAGGATGGTTGACTCATATTCGATGCTAGAAGCTGAATTTTGTCAGCGCCAGTCACAACTTCCAAGTCTACGTCACATATGCCGTATGCATGCTTCATATATCACATGAGCACTTAAAGACATAAAGACATAAAGACATAAAAGATCAGTGCAACTCTGAGCCACAAGGGCCCTTCTTGGTTGCACTCTGTACACTGAACCAGTTGCCCACCAAATCTGCCAATCAGCCCTCCCTGTAATACTGAAAAGCAAGCCCTCTATTCTTATAATGATTGTCTATGCTGTTTTTAAAGATGTTCAATGTTCTGCTACTGACGATGTTTTCTGGCAGCTGGTTCCAGTGTTCCACTACCCTGTTGGTGAAGAAAGTTTGCCTTAACCTTGTTCTGCTGTGGTTAATTTTAATTTTGAATTTATGACCTCTAATTGCATCATTTCTGTTAAATTCAAACATTTCCCCAAGGTATCCCCTCTCCAGACCATTGACAAATTTAAAGACCTCGATGAGATCTCCTCTCAGCCTTCTATATCTAAGTGAAAACATATTCAATTTCTTCAATCTTTCCTCATATGCCAGGTTGCTTATGCCATTAACCATTTTTGTAGCCCTCTTTTGTACTCTCTCTAAAAGCCAACAATCTTTTTCATAGCTAGGAGACCAAGCTTGGATGCAGTATTCCAAATGTGGCCTGACGTATGCACAGTAAAGCTTCCTGACCACTTCCTCACTTCTGTATGATACATTCCTATTTATTGCCCCGAGCATTCTCAGTGCCTTCTTCCTGGCTTCCTTGGTCTGTTCTGATGCCCCCAATTTTGTGTTTAGAATAACACCTAAATCCTTCTCCTGTTGAGTCACTGATAGCACTTGGCCACCCATCAAGTATGGAGCCTTCATATGCTGCTTACCTACATGCATGATTTTGCACTTATCAAAGTTAAATTTCATTTGCCATTCTTCGGACCACTTCACAAGTTCGTCTAAGTCTTTTTGCAGCGAGATATGCTCATCCTGACCTGTTATTGCCCTAAAGACTTTCAAATCATCTGCAAATTTCAAAACTTTACTGCTTAGGCCACTTTCAATGTTATTTACAAATATAATGAACAGTAATGGCCCTAGTACTGACCCCTGGGGGACTCCACTAAGAACATTTTGCCATGATGACTTTGTACCATTTAGCATCACTCTTTGCTGTCTATCTGAAAGCCACAACTCTATCCATTTTAAGATGCTACCTGCAATACCATGGGACTGAAGGTGTATCATTAACCGTTTATGGGGTACCTTGTCAAAGGCCTTACTAAAGTCAAGATATGCTACATCAACCTGATTTCCCTGATCAAATTGTTCTGTGGCGAAGTTCAAAAAGTCCAAGAGGTTTGTGAGACACGATCGTCCTTTTCTAAATCCATGTTGAGTATCTTGAATCAATCTGCTACCTTCCAGATAACTAACTATTCTATCCTTGATAATTGATTCGAGTACCTTGCAGACTAGGGATGTGAGACTTATTGGCCTATAGTTTTCAACTTTCCCTCTTTCTCCTTTCTTGAAAATAGGAACTACATTTGCCCTTTTCCAATCGGTTGGAATTTCATTATGTGAAACTGATCTACAAAATATTATACTAAGTGGAAATGCCAGTTCCTTTTCAGTTTCCCGCAACACCCTAGCATAAATGTCATCAGGTCCTGCTGCCTTATTTGGCTTTATTTTCCTGATATGATTGTAAACAACATCACTACCAATGAAATCAACATCATTTGTCAGATCCCATGTATCTGAACTATGGTGTACGGTCGGCAGATTGGTCATATCTTCCAATGTAAACACTGATTTGAACTGCTTGCTCAGCTCCTCAACCATCTCACTATCCTCACCCAATGTAGTCCCGTTTACTTCCAGTGGACCAAGCACTTGAGCAGGTGATGAAGGAAATTTATAATTTCTAAATCAGAAGAACTTAACTTTCACCCCTGTGCAACATATTGTCACCTTTGTCAGAAGAGGGGAGGGTGCGATTCCCTTTCGTTTCCAAACAAATCGTGCAAGAGACGAAACAAAAATGAATGTGTAGGTGGTACCAGACCTCGCGATTAACACCCGATTGCCCTACGCAGAAGCGATGGCTGACCTTCCAGGTGAAGTCAAATAGCAAATTTTACTAACAACCCACGTTTCAAATTGTATCGTACATGCTTCCTAAACTGCAACAGATATGCACTTCTCATCATAGGTATAACTATTAGGGTTTGTTTGTTTGTTATTGGTTTTACGACACATCGACCGTTGAGTCATGTAGCGTCGCCAATCTCTCACGCCGATTGGTCACGGGCGAAGAGTAGCAGCAGGTGAGACTCGAACCCACAACCTTTCGATTGTGAGTCGAGCAACTTACCCCTAGGCTACTCGTCTCCTATAACTATTAGCGGAACATGTCCCCCTCCAGAAAATTCTGAAAAGTGGCGATTTGTTCCCTCAATTTTTTCCCGGGTCCCCAAAGCCTCAGCTACATGAGCGTCATCGCCGCGTCATCGAGTCAATTATAAAGTAAAAATATATATGTAAGAGAATCACCAAAGACACAAAAAGCCGATCTAACCAATCAACGGGATTCAGAGACTATCTGTCGTCACAAAATATCCAAATTGAACTTAGCAAACATTAAAAATTTATGCTTGCACCCAATTCTTGAATAACATGAATCATGACCATCTTCTGTTCTCGCTCGGGCCCAAAGTTGTGCTCTGCAAGGCAACAAGTTTGCATTATCGCAGTACTTTATACGTCTTAGATTGCATTCCCCTGCTCACATATTTATATATCTTGGACAAATGTAGCTCTGAGTGCCCTTAGGTACCTTGGAGACTATTGAGGAATGTCATGGGCAGCCTTAAGCACGTAGTTAAAGTCGTATTCGTATGCGTATTCAGTGACGGGTTTGCCAGAGGCGAAATTATGTCGGTGTCGGCATTCAGCGACGTGTTTATGCTCCTTTGAATCAATCACCACAAATGCTTCTGCATGTATTGAACACGCTGGAAGGAACTACATAGGTCTCACATTGCCACTTTAACTTTCAAGTTCAACGCAAACCGGTTGCGTTGAACTGGAAGGAACACGCTGGAAGGAACTAACTTCGATCGTCTCCCATTTTTTTTCTCACCCAAACATGCCCAGATCTGGTATGAAGCAATAGCCTGTGGTGAACCATCGTGCAGCATTTCAAATCGGTACGTGTCAAGGTCGTACTTCTTGGCCAAAGGTTGGTTTGATTTATAACATAGCGATATTGAAGCAATATCGACCAAACGCGAGATTCGGTTGCATCCGCATCAATTTCCATCAAATGAGCGTAATTAGACGTGGCATGCTATGCAGAATCATAAAGCTGAGCAATCCATTTTTTCCAAGGACAAAGGCCAAGCAATACTCAGTGGTGAACACTCGGGTAACATTTCGAACCGGGACAGATCAAGGTCAAAGACTAGGCACTGCGTTCTTTGATGTCCTAGCGTTTTGTCGCCAGGGCTTCCGTTTGCATAAAATGAATGTCATTCGTGTTGTCATTCGCGTTGTTTTGTTGTGCGGTATCAGAAAGTTGAAACTTAGAAATAATCTTAATGGATTAAAATTCAAGCTGATTTCTTCGGTCGCCTCACCTTTTTTTGTGGCTTTCGCTCAAGCCTACCCCGATCCACTATCAAGCGACAGCCCATGGTGATCCCTCGGGTAACATTTTAAATCGGGTCAAACATAAAGGTCATGGGCTAGTTTGAATTTTTCGAAGTCCACGCGATTCGTCACTATGCGCTCCATTTGCAGCAAGTGGGCATCATTCGACGTGACTTGTGCCGCATTATAATACTAGCAAATATGACCAATTTCTAAGGTCAAAGGTCAAACCGATTTTCTTGGTCGCCTCGCATTTTTTTTTTCGTCCTACCTTACCCACATTTGGTACCAAGCAATAGCCCGTGGTGTACCTCAAGTAACATTTCAAACCGCGACATTTAAACGTCAAGCCACAAGACCGAAGGTTAGCTTAAATGGTTTGAAGTCCTCGCGCCTGGCCACCATGTCTTCAATTTTAATCAATTGGAGTCATTCGACGCTCGATGTCGTACTCAATCAAACTTCAGGAATCACATTCATTTTCAAAGTCAAGCGTCGAACTCATTTCTTCTGTCGCTCCACGTTTCTTCGTTTTCTCCCAAAACTACCCATGCTTGGTATCAAGAGATAGCCCAATGGAAACTGCAGTAGCATTTCAACCTGGGACATGTCAGATCAAGCCTCAAGGTCAAGGAGTAGTTTGTGTGTGTGTGTGTGTGTTAGATATGACACTCCCATTCCTATTACACGTAAAATGGCACAGGGACAAGGTCCGGATAATAAGCCGCACAAAATGTGTCGCTTAATGTTCAATTCCATGTCAAGATGCAGTGATCCGCGATTCCGTTAAAAATGACCTGTTCACCTTCATGGCATCCAAGCTCAGTAACCTGACGTGGCCAAACAAAAAAGAACCGAAACTCCAAAAAAAGACATCCCGAGGGTGATGAAAATTCCTATAGTTCCACTCAAGTGCGGACTGTTGGTTTTCTTTGCCTTCACTTCATTTCTGGATGGCCCAGATGAGATTTCGTGGGCCATGGTCCGACCTCTGGAGGCCCTAGCGTGATTTTCATGTGCCCCGGCTCGACGTATTGGGTTCCCCGTCGTGATTTTGAAGAACACAGGCAGAACTTTTTCGGACTCCCAAATTAATGATGGGAACGGAATGCGTATTTGGGGTTCCGAATGCATATAATACACTTGTTTTAATTGCTAGTCTGCCTGGGGTCAATATCACAACACAAAACGACTTATCTAAACAAAATGGATGGAGGACGAATCCTTCTATTTCAATCTATTTCACTGGGGGAGGTAAGATATATATCCATCTTCTCAAAATACTTACATCGAGCCACGCATCTATGAAATCCAGGAAGAGCAACGCACCACGTCTTATTTAGCTCTGCTCCTACTCTTAATAGCAATGGCTTCCTCAATTTTTTATCTACGCCCGTATACTTTGCATACGCATCTATATTAGTATTCAGCACATACCACTGGTTGTACCCAAATTACCGTCCGTAGTCAAACCGACCTCACTCTCTACGAATCTGAACTTCGTTTTGCGTTAATTGCAACCGTTTGACCTCGACAGAATAAAATGTCAAGGTCAACCAGGAGGACAGCTCGAACTCCCGAATGAAGGCGAGAACATTAAGCAATCGCCATTTCCACATAGCCTACTATTATTGTACACTACCAAATTGTGACTAGCAGAAGAGTTGATAACCTTCTGCAACCCTCAGATGAATACTTCTTTAGGTCAAGGTCAATTGCAAAGGTCAGAATGAATTTATAAATAAACGAATGTTTGCACCTCCCGACATATGGGACCGATGCACACAAAAATTGATATTCACGGACATCACCTAGCGGTATGCATCTCTTCATCGCACATTGTGGGAGGTCAAGGTCAATCATGAAGATCAAAAATGCCCTGGA
Source organism: Imbricaverruca yamaguchii (assembly GCA_034440575.1). NCBI lineage: Eukaryota > Metazoa > Arthropoda > Thecostraca > Neoverrucidae > Imbricaverruca > Imbricaverruca yamaguchii. The sequence goes on from JAOTOL010001432.1 coordinate 358,231, forward strand.
ATGATGGGGACAGTCATAGCTGACGATCTAAGGCATATCAACATTCTTAGTAGTCATTGTCAGGAAACTGACCACTGTGCGCAACTTTTAGTCACATTTTTAGGCCGCCCAAGGTCAAGTTGAAGGTCATAGTGCGCTTGTATTGACCCGAACACCTCTAGCTCATGAGCGATAGTAGGCACACTACCAAATCGTAACTTGCAGAATAGGTGATCATCGTGCACAACTTTCAGTTGCATACTTCACTAGGTCAAGGTCAATTACATAGGTCAGAATGATTCAAAACTACGTAAACGGTTGCGCCTCCTGACACATGGGACCGATGCGCACAAGAAGGGTATTGACAGACAGCACCTGGCGGGATTCATCTTTTCATCGCACATTGCGGCAGCTCAGGGTCAATCGTGAAGACAAAAAAATGTAATAGAATGATGGGAGCAGTCATAGCTCCCCAGCTAGGATACAACAACCATTGTAATCGTTATTGTCAGGAAGCTGACGACTGCGTGCAACTTTTAGTCATATTTTCAAACCGCTCAAGGTTAAGGTGAAGGTCATAGGACACTTGAAGTGACCGGGACAGCTGTAGCTCATGAGGCTTGGAGGCTCATTGCAAGGAGGCTTACATTTTTTCTCCACACAATTAAAAATAAAAATCCCACCCGAACAGACCGCCGATAGCCCAGCCAGATCCCAGTCATCTTCTCCTTCCCTTCCAATTATTTGCCCTGGAAGCCAAAACAAACGCGAGTGGCGCCGGCGCTAAGACCCGAGGGCGGCTCCGGAACCAACACATACGGGCGAACCCTACATGATCACCGTGCACAACTTTCAATTGCATACTTCATTAGGTCAAGGTCAATTACAAAAGTCAGAAGGCATTCAAAACTATGGGAATGGTTGTGTCTCCTGACATATGGGTCCGATGCGCACGAAAGAGTTATTGACGGACAGCACCTGATGATGTGCATCTTTTCATCGCACAGTGTGACCTGGTGAAGTATACAACTGAAAGTTGTGCACGGTGAACACCTATTCCGCATGGAACAACTTAGAAGTGTGCATACTGTCTCCCATGAGCTAGAGCTCTCCCGGTCATTTCAGATGCACTATGACCTTCACCTTGGCCTTGAGCGGTCTAAAAATACGACAAAAAATTGTGCACACTGGTCAGCTTCCTGACAATGACGACTACAACGATTGATGTGCCTTAGCTGGGGAGCTATGACTGTCCCCATCATTCTAGGACATTTGAACTTCATTGACCTTCATGAATGACCTTGACCAGCCGCAATATGCGATGAAAAGATGCATCCCGCCAGGTACTGTCCTTCAATACCCTTTTTGTGCGCATCAGTCCCATATGTGAGGAGTCGCAACCGTTCCCGTAGTTTTGAATCCATTCTGACCTTCGTAATTGACCTGGCCTAATGAAGTATGCAACTGAAAGTTGTACACGGTGATCACCTATTCTGCATGTCACAACTTGGTAATTCGCATACTATCGCCCATGAGCTAAAGCTGTCCCGATCCTTTCAAGTGCTTGACTGTTTGAACTGCCTGACCTTGACATTTTATTCTGTCAAGGTCAAACAGTTGCAATTAGCGCAAAGCGAAGTTCGGATTCGTAGACAGCGAGGTCGGGTTGACCATGGACGATAAGTTGTGTGCAATCGGTGGTGTTTGGCGAATGCAAATATGAATAAATGCGCCAACTTTACGGACGTAATTTTTCTTTCATACGGAAATCGTGTCTTCAAAATTGCATCACTGGTGCAATTGTTTTTGATGCAATCGCTTTGATGGAAAATTGCATCACTTTGATGCAATACCAACCGGTATATACGCACGCTTTCCTACAATACCAACATGACTCACAAATGCATGACAATCCCAAGGCCTATCGAGTCAACACTACCCAAACCTATTAAAAGTAAATCCAAAGGTACAAACCAAATATAAGCTGGTACCCTGACGTCGCGTAGGATCTAGGCTGGACGTATAAAGGTTTTTTCTTCATTCCTTGTCGAAATTGGACATAACTAGCGCAATAGTTCTGAATGTGAACTTCGCCAGACTCCGATGTTTTTTTTTATCATTCCTGTGAATGAGAAATTAATTTGACGTATCTAGATATGGCAAAAATTACACACTGTGGAAAGGATGCTGTCCGTGTATTGTACTGTACATAGGTCAGTATCCCAGCATGAAGCTTTATAATGGAATACCCACCGACTTCCATAACAATGCGCGCCCCGCAAGCGTGAGCCATCGTCAAATGGTTGGTGGTAATTTGTTTTAGGAACGCACCTGCTGCATTTTCCTTTCAGTGCCCGTGATCTCGTTGTATTTGCCATGTTTTTATATTTGGTTGGGCTATCGACTATCGAAATTTGGTTCTATCTGGCTATCAAAATTTGGTTGTACAGTCCATTCAGAATGCAGTATATAGGTATATTTGTATTACAGTGAGATTAGGGATTATATGTTTGTCACCCAATATACAGTGTATTATTGCAGTTTCTTATTGTGCATTTTTGTCTTACAATATGAAGGCATCCTTTATCTATTTTTTTAAGTGTCACTAAGTTTAAATGACAAAATGGGAAACTATATCACAATATATTTTACCTCTGAAATCAATTTCACTCCAGTTTTGAACTGGGTGATTGCTTCACCTGTAGGTAGGTACCTGGACAGGTGCCTATGCTGACACATCTAGAAGGAACAGAAGTAGGTATATGGAACATATACCTACTTACCAGTGGTTACATCTTTTAAACCATGTTCGTAGACATACCACAAAATTTTAATTATTCTTAAAGCCTTAAAGCATAGATTTACAACAACGAAAAAATGTTGCCAGGTCACTAAGAAAAGGACATACAACAAGTTCAATAGGTTGAAAAAGATGGAAAGGCACTTGATAATGTAGATAATGGATTTTACCTATCCTTCAATAAGATATGAGAGAGGTGGGAAAAGGGAGTATTGGTGGACAAATGTGTAATGATGAGTAATGTAAATTGATGAAAAATTTGCCTAACCTGATATTGTATCTCAAAAACCTGATGTCAGATTGCCTAAAACCTACTGATATTAGATTGCCTATGCTTACTGATATTGGATTTTGAGGCACCCTAAAACTTACTGATGTTGGATTGCCTGTCCCTACTGATGTTCGATTTTGAGGCACCCTAAACCCCAAATAAATAAATAACTAACCAATGTTGGGTTGCTTACTGCCCACATATTCACTCACCTCTACTCTGAATCTGAAGATCTGTGGCTGTTTCATCCTGGTTGAGGCTTCAGTGGCTTGTTCACAGAAGTCCACATTGAGTACAGTTGACAGCTTCTAATAGAACAGTGATTACAAAGGAACTGTAAAGTGGCATTATTGTTGTGACAGAACTTTGTGATGACCTTAGCACACCCCAAAACATAATCATGACAACCACCAGAAAAATAACCACAAAATTATTGGTACTATAGGGACAGACCCAAAATACTCCATGAGCAATTTATAATTTCAATGAAATGTCAATGAATTGTAAGGTTAAATGGTATGTGCTTAATTATAACATGATGACTAAGATGTCATTAATATTGTAAGGTTATATTTGTATTACATTGTAAGAACTTGAAAACTAAAATTGCATTCATATTCCTCATCTGCAAATGGAACATTAAATGCTTGCAAATATGATCTGGAGAAGTACAAAATCCATCATGATGTCAGCAAAGCAGTCTGCATTGACTGTGCTGACAGTGCTAAGTGGAAACAATTTGAAATAGGGAATATATCCCTTTTATGTGGCCTTGGTAGGGGAAAGAGATGCTAGGAACAATTAAACTGGTTTACTCTTTTTCAGTTTGTGCTCAGGGGCTTCTGATGCATCAATACCATTTGTGAAAGTGCATCAGATGCAAGTTATAATATATATTATTTGCTTTCAGAAGAAAAAAGTGTATGCCATGTCTAGGAATATAATCTTTCTGGTTGGATATCATCCTGCAGAATGGAACAAAATTAAGGATGAGAGCATCCTGCAGGCTACCAGACCAGAATAAAAATACTCACAGGTTGTTGCAGGAAGAAATAAGTAAGAGAGTGCATGTGATAACTATATTGTTGGGGGATTTCAACATAGTGGGGTCAGGAGACAAAACTAGACATCTAAGCCAATGAGGGAGAAGTTTCATAGCTTATTTTGGGGAACATATCTTTCAAATACAGATGAAACTGCAAGGGGAAATTTAGAAACTTCAAAGGGAAATTTAAGGTCAGATTTAGTGCTTAGAAATGATAAAATTGGTATGCAAAGTATAAACATAGCAGAAGCCTCAGGCAACAGTGATCATAACATGATATGCTTTTCCTGGCAATAAAGGAAACAAGACATTGATTCCAAATTTGCTCCAAGGAACTACACTGAATTCAGTATCTTTTTGGGTGAAATTCACTGGGAAGAGTTATTATTGGGTTTATATGTTTGTGGAATGTGGGGAATGCTGAAAGCTAAAATAGATCTCGCTTTGGTATAAATGATCACAACATTGTGTTTTTGTGTGAAGCATGCAACTAATCACATTTAGCACATGCACAATGGACATTCATTGTCACAAATGTTGAAGTGCTGATGTAGCTGAATTGATATCACAAACAATTTGCCTCTTCCCTTGTGAAAACCATAGAGCAAGCATGGGCTAGGATGCAGATGAGCATTGGCCAACACAATCACCATTTCACATAGAAATTATGCATTGGTATTATAAATGAAAATATGTGTACTATTACCCATAATGCATAGCATAACACTTACTCTTCCTACCTCACACAGAAGGTCTGGACACTATCACATCTAGGGCACAAGGTACATCATGGGCAGTACAGTATCTAAGAAGAGAAGGGAGTCATTGTTATCAGATTCTGAAGCACGATCAAAACTACAGAAGAAGATCTGTCTGGTAAGTAACCTCTTGAAATCTTTGGTCCGGTGCAAATCGTTTTGAGTGTTTCTAGTATGTTATGCAATGAGTAACACTGCAATGCTTATCCTGCTCATATCTTGCCTTATGTTATTACTATAAGGAAAACATTGTGGTACCTATATTATTTATATAAGGAAAACATGTCTGGTTCCACCATTTTGCCAAAGTCGTCTCCACGATGCAGGTGTAAAGGGGGTTCACATTTTATCAAGTGCATGGCCAGGACATGTCACGTGATTACAGTTTGTCCAAAACCATATTGACTTAGCATGGCGTTTTAGAAATATGATTCATCAATGTCCGCGTCACCTATTGGCGCGGACATATGTTGTACGTCGTACATGTCACTCGCTCGTGAGTGGTACCGGACAACATGTGGCACCTTCCTCCGTCTAATGGGCCCCTTCGTATTGCGATGACCCTTATGGAGTCAACGCGCGCGGGGGGGGGGACCGGACTGCCGTGGAGCGCCAGCGAGGCGCTCACCGTTGGCTTTTAACCAAAATCAACCCTTATTGACTTGGGCTTTTAGAAATTTGCGGCGCGCCGGGCGGTTCGAATGAGCGCACCCCAGCTGGTGAATCTGTCACACGATTGGCGCAAATTGAACATCAAATTGTAGCCACGACAGTGGTGAGGGTCATGAGTGCAGACATTTCCATCTCACGTGATACGTGTACGCAGCGGGTGGATGAAAACCGAATGCGACGTTTTGAACTTTTTCACGATTATGCCTCGTGCTGGAAAACGAATAGTTTTGGAGACTGCTTACATTTCTGGCCTCAATGCACCGGCTACACATTTCTTATAGATCACATTCACCTTCTGTGCAAGTGGGCGTCGTCACTGCGACTAGAGCAGCATGTGTTTGGACGGATAAAATCGGCTCGGTTTTCCACGCTATTAACGCCCCTGTAAGATGCCATTTTGTGCTTGAAAGTAGCATTTACTGATAACCGCGGACTTTCTGATGCCCACGGTACCTTTACATTTCCACACTGCACATAATTTCGTTGCGATCCAGGAAGCCCGAATCATTTCAAACACGCCTTCTCGGCAGTCCCAAAAAGCTCCAACTTGGCTCCAGCATGCGATTGCGGGCCGGTAATTTCGCTTCAGATGGCTTGAATCAGCCAACAATTATGTTTTTATGCGCATACTGCCACGCCAGCCACATTGCATTGGGAAGGATTCTGTATAGAATGCGTACGTTTCATATGCTTAAGCATTGTAACATTTGCGCCGGCTCCTTCACCATGTTTGGCGCTAAATGACCTCGTGGTCGGCGCGCCCTTAAGCCAAAATAATCGATCAATCCGTCAACATGTGAAAATTTCGACCGCTGTTGGCGGGCCTCCGATCGCCCGGAACCGCGGCTGCACACCGAGGGGCCAGAGAAGCCGACACACTGCCGGCGTTTCGAAAATCTGCGGCACAAATTTTTTTCGAAAGATCGGTCGCGTCCATCATCGATTTCAGTTTAATTATCACTAGCTTATCAGGGAAGGGAATATCAGGATATGTGTGTCAGTGTCGTACATGCCACGCCAATTGGCGTAATTTCAAGTGAGTAAAATGCTTACAGATAGGGGCAATGTATGCCATAACTTCGGCTCTTGGTATGGCATGTATTTTGCATGTCAGGCCCATTGGCATAATTTGTGGTGAGTAACAAAGTTACCATAAAGTGTATGACATACCCACGGATGGTGGCAGGGGAATATTGTTTTAAAAAAATAACCAACTTTGCTGCCATTTTACTCCGACCCAGTGAATTACATAGTTGATGCTAATTTCCACAATCAGCTGCGACCAAACCGGCCGTAGGTGGCATGGGGGAAGGAGGCGGCTTGCAAGTGGGAGGTCGTCCATACAGGCACCGGCGATGCAACGGAAATTGTACGTGTGTGTGCGCGGAAGGCTGGAGGGAGGTACTCGGGAGGGGAAAGGGAGGTCATGTATTATGACGTGTATTATGCTCATGTTATTAGCAGTGCTTCTTGCTCTCACCAGCACACATCACTGTTGTGTGTTATGCTCATGGTGTTAGCGGTGCTTCTTGTTCTCACCTTCGCAACGTATGATGATCTATTTGTGTAGTGTCCTCATAGTATTTGGGATTCTTCTTGCTCTTGCATCACACCATCACATATCACGATTGCTTTTTTTGCAGGCGGAGGAGACCCCAGAGCCTGTGTATGACATTTCCACCTGCGTATTGCGTACCGTACCAGCTGGAACATATGCCAAGTGCAAAGTGCTCAGGAAGCAACAGCTACTCATGCAGGCAAGGCTCCACCCAACTTACTGGTATGCTGTACATTTCCGTGGAACTCATTCCAGGAAGTCAAAGCTCTACTTCATGCAACCATAAACATCCCATTTAATACTGCCTTTCATTCAGCTGAAATGTGTGAATTCGGTAGCCCTTGGAGAGCATATGTGGTGTTGACTGTGTGGCATGGTGTGATGGACAGGACACCTTACTGACGTGTCCGGAGACCACGTGTGGTGCGAGTCTCGGTGCTGACCGTATGACGCGTGGTACGGTGAACAGGACAACCTCCTGACGTCCCTGGAGGCGGGCGGGCAGATGGCGGACCTGCACCTGCTGCAGGTGTTGCGACTCGACTTCAACTGCTTGGCGCACCTGACGGACGATATTTCTGCCCTCGCTAGTCTTCAGGTAACTGGGCCACGAGTATATATGGCTGGCTTTTGTATGACTGACACCCGTCGATCAATGTAATGGACTGTATGTAATGCAATGTAATGGATCAATGTAACCGCCGGTATTGATCTCCCAGTGCTTGTGTGTGTTTATTGCATAGTTATATTGGCATTGGTTTTGTTGGTATAATGGCTTAGGAAGAGGGGGCAGACCGTCTAAGGTGCAGAAGACTTGGTTACAGCCATTGAAGCGCATATAGCATCGTGCGCCTTGAATCACATCGGTAATACTACGAGCATCAGCTTAAACTGCAGGTTGTTTACTACAGATGTGGGCGTAGTCTGAACGTGCCCTTTGTACACCTTAAAACAACTGAAGGGTGAACTGAGCTGCCTTCACCATACAATGAACTAGAACTTATTTTGTTTTACTACATATGACTTATTTTGTTGGGCCAAGTTTCCTTTTCCTTCATCAGGTTATCCGGTCTGCATGTATTTTACCATACACCAATGCCAGGGTTTTCTGTGAAATACTCACAATCGCTTTTGAAGGTGTTCTGTTGTGATATGTCCAACTCTCGTACGATGAGGCGTCTCTCGTAGCGTCTTATGGTGGCATTTAGTAGCTGAACTAACCAGTAGACTCCCGACGTGTGCTAAGCTGGGATTGCCCTCAAATTCCCTGCGGTACTACGCCCTCACGGTTCGACCATCAGTCAGTCATGTTGACTCGCTTACCCTCAGGTCCCCTGCCGTAGGACGCCAACACGGGCTATCAGTCACTCATGTTGACTCGCTTACCCTCAGGTCCCCTGCTGTAGCACGCCAACACGGGCTATCAGTCAGTCCTGTTGACCCGCTTACCCTCAGGTCCCATGCCGTGGAACGCCAACACGGCAGGGCTATCCCGATGTTCCACGCCTGATGTTCCACGCCTGATGTTCCACGCCTGATGTTCCACGCCCGATGGACTGCTCGATGGACACGAAACGAGGCCATGTCCTCGAGGCGTGTTACCGGACCGAAGGATATGTTTGAAGGTTAGGCCCATGATTCTGATGCCGGTGGCGCCCCGCTGGCTGACCAGCCTAGATTGCGTAGCACAGTGAACCTTTTTGACGAAAAGGTTCCTTTTCGTCGAAAAACGTTGAGTTCAACTACCGTAGTTGAATTTGGCCCTGCCTGAGTGCACTGCTGTGCGCCAGGTACTGGACCTGTCCAACAACACGCTGAAGGAGCTGCCGCCGGCGGTGGGCGAGCTGCGCCAGCTGCGCCAGCTGCTGTGCCGCGGGAACGGTCTGCGACAGCTGCCGGCAGCTGTGGGCCGGCTGCCGCGACTCGCCGTGCTCGACGTGCGCAACAACCAGCTGATGCGGCTGCCCGCCCTGCCCAACGTTGGGTGAGCCATGGCCGCGGAGGTGGCGCCAAGTCACACGGACAGGCGGTGGCGGTGTGATGCTGCGCCGATCCCAGCTTCACAGCGCAGCGCGCCAACCTGACCCTGCCGGTGTCAATCGCACATTACACCCGTCCGTTTTTGTCCGTGACCTAGCAACAAGCTGAGCAACGGTTTTGTGATGCGTATCCTTTGTTGTACATATTGTGTATCTTATGTTGTGTATCCTATGTGTAACTCCTACGGCATTTACTATAAGAAACACAGCTACTTCGAATTCAGTTATGAGGGAATATGTATGTCGAATGAGTCGAGAGACAGTATGTCGAGTGATGTTTACCGCATTATGGTTGAGCTGCATTGTGTACAACAGAGAAAATTGCTGTACTCTGCGTTCTCTGTCTGACGAGAAACGCCAATGTCCCTGCCGTTTAGAAACCATGATGGTGCGACATACGCTTTCTCGTGCCAGCACTTTTCAATGGAGCGAATGTTGTTTTATGGAAATTGTTAACTATGCGTAAGATCGCGACGTGCTAGGAGATGATTCGAACATCACTCATTTTGGAAATAGCTTTGATGTTTCAAGGCGTCCGTATTTCGGGCCACTCACCTACTCACCTCGGCAACACTGTAGCGCCATGACGTGCTAACTTGAACGTCACGGACGCTCAATGCCCACATCTTTTGGCCGAAGCACCTCAAAACTCAAACAACTAGCTGGCTGCGATATGTGCGAAGGCTGTGCGGATCAGTTGCTGTGAACGTCTGTGCGATTGGCTAGTTACACGAGCCATTCCACCGGCATCGGCTGCTGATGCCGCTGTTCTGTGTTGGCGGGCTTTTAGTAGGCAGCGCCAACCGCAGTCAGAATCGTAACTTGTGTGGAAAAGGAAAGGCAGCGCTAGCGTGGGGAAAACGGGGAGCTTCCAGCGCAAACTTGTCACCCGAGGAGCACACGGAGAATGACGCCACCCGACTTGCGCATGGCTCCTGGAATGAGTTCACCAGACGACTGGAGGCGCTGGGTGAATAACGTCATGAGACGAGTGACGTCATACAAGGAGTAATGAAGTCGAACGGTGAAGTGGGTTAGAGGGAACGGCAAAATGGTGACATTCTCCAGGGGAGACCTACTCTGAAGTGTTGCCTGTTCGTGAGCTCAAGGAATCCACAATGGTATTGCAGGGACTCGATCTGGGAACTGGAGAATACCGACGCGTGCGTAGGTTTGCTACTGAACATGCCCGTGAACAAAGCAATTGCGTCCTTCGGCAGTCCGGTAGTCTCACACCGAATTTTCACACGAGATCTAATTAACTGCATGTTCGGATATTATTTACATAGTAGTCAGTATTTTAGGCGTACATCTTGTTCTCCAGTAACGGTTCGACTGTCCTTGTATATACGAGAAACGTGATTCGTTTCGTACTTCGTATAGCGATGTATGCTCTTTGATAGAAACAGCTGAAGAAACGAAATGGAGGACACAATTAAAGTGAGTGAAATATATCGTTGGTCTGGACATATTGTGGGCTAACGCACGATTTCAACAGCATGCGACTAAAGCTAGTTTTCGTAGTAGTACATTGGTGTCTAATCAAATCTTCACTCACTGCCGATGTCAGAACCAGTTTCGTTTTGGCGTTTATAGCCATACTTTTAATAAGTTTTAGTCGCCAAGTGTCACAACTTCCGGAAGCAAACCAAGGCTCCGGTTCTAGCACGTGCGGTACAGCCCATCGTTCCCATTGCATCGTGTTTAGAGATCCATCTTGTGCATGCGGACTTGGGTGGTGTACACATTTGGATGCGGCGTCGGTAGATAACTATCGTGTTCGTCCACAGCACCACTCTGGCGTTTAATCGGATTCGTCTTCAGACAATTCACGGCCTCACAAATTGCCCCGATTAGCACTACCAATCCGTTTTTGCTTCACTGGCGACCCGTTTCGACAGATGGCAGTGGCAATCGCAGAGTATACTGCCAACAAGCCATAGTTAGATACTGAGAGTACACGGATACTGAACGATAGCCATCCGCACAATCTGCCCACTGTCCCTCCCACAGGCGCTAGTCGGAGCTAAGACAGGATGACAACCGGCGTGCTGCTCTCTTAGCCGTCTGTCGGAGCCAGGGTATGGTGATAACCGGTGTGCCCCTCTCTCGCAGCCGTCTGTCGGAGTTAAAGGTGGGCGACAACGAGTCGCTGTCGGCTCCCCCTCCAGACGTGGTCAGAGCAGGCTCAGACGCCGTCATCGCCTTCCTATGCAAAGGTACCGAGTGGCATCTGGTCGTCGGCTGTAGCTTGATCCTGCTGCTGTTCCGGGGTACTCAAGTGTCACATCTTTTTGTGCCACATCTGTTTTGTGTCACGTGTTCACATCTGTCCGGTGTCACGTGGCAACATCTGCTGTGTGTCATGTGGCAACATCTGCTGTGTGTCATGTGGCAACATCTGGTCGGTGTCACGTGATCACATCTGTTCTGTATCCCATCAAACAAAACTAACAATATTTCAATATCTGACTGCATTGTCAAATAAGTATTTCATAAGTCAGTCCTGCCGTAGCCATAACTGGCCGAAGTCACCTGATGCAAAAATTTCACCCAAGATGGCATGTCCTTCTGAGACGTTGTGGCCATTCTCGTATATGTTTTTCGAAAATTAAAATGTGCAAGCTGGAAGATTTGAAATATACATACCATTTTCCACGTTTCTTGGTAAGCAAGCATATTTAGTATGATCAAATGTGGGTGTAACTCTGCAGTGGTCACGTAGATTGGAAGATTTACAACGTATGCACATTTGTGCTGCGTGCTGCTGGGATGCCACCACCTCTTGTGATAGGTGAGGCTATTTATTGTTCATGATGAATTCTTTCCTACATTTGTTTTTTTTAGTCTAGAACAAGATTGTCCGTTGTCGCTGAAAACTGCCTATCCCCTGCTCTCGGCAGCAAGTTACTCATTTTGCTTCAGTTGTCAGGCATTGCTAAAACCCTAATAACTAAATATATTCAACTCCCCCTGATGCGCGCAATCCGATCCGATCCCTTATGATCGCAAAATGACCAATGCAGTCGACGCGCCCTAAAGCTCAAATCCACAACCACCACCACCTATCCCTCATCTTTGTGCCCGTCAAAATGAATCCAGACTGATGTTATTTCTCAAGCAGTTTCAGACTGTTCAGTAAATGCCAATTAAAGTTACCTGCACAGCATCTGTATTGCAAGCTTTTATTGGGTAGAGCACATAATGCATTTTGATTTATGCAGTCAGACAAATCGATTTCCATCCTCAGGTACCAATTTTCTTTTAACGCAATGAACCTTCCAGAGGCTGGCATCGAACATACGGGTCCATCGGATAATGATGTCATAGGCGACATGGCTCTCAAGTCGTCTGAGCTGTATTCGGACGACATTGACGCGATGGAAGTAAGTGTTGGATGCAATGGTCAGGCAGAGGATGTACTTATGGAAGGAATGTTATCACGCCTCTATCATTAATGCATCAGGAAATTAAGGCCTACAGTGCTAATGGAGGCACAACACGAGCGAGGGCGAGCGCCAAAAGCTCAGTGCTGTCTAGTATTCGTGTCTGGCAAGGATGGGCGCAGTGCATTGTGCTTATGCAGTGTATACAGCCTCACGCAGTTGGATTCACACAACCACGCGCCTTGAAGCATGCACACAGAGCTGGAGTGTTTTGGAATGCGATATGCTCACCGCCACATTACATGATTAAGGGCAGAAATAGACAGGTTCGTACATTTCTGGGATGGAACTCGGGACTCGGCATGCAAGCCAAGCACTCTGGGTGTTTGCGTTGTGAGCTTTAGTTGTTGTGGAGACAGACGGCGATTGCCTGATGCGGGGTGAGGTGTATGGTATGTTGTCCGTGCGCGAGATTAGCGCTGTGAACCCCTTCGAACAAAGATTGAGAATACTTCCTGAACAATTATATGCATAAAAGTTGTGTATATCGACGTTAATAGTGTAGGGTCTTGACTGACTAGTCTCTTCTCTGGTGTATCCGTACGGCAAGCTTCAAATATTCGTGACGGGGCGAGATGTATATCGAGTGCGGGGAGAGGGGAGGAGTGAGGAGAGAGACCATATGTACAATAGAGATCAATATGCGGTTTGGCAGCAGCGACTCGCGCGCATGCGCACTGACCGAAGCTAGGTCACGGTGATATTGGCGAGCGGTCAGCTGCCGGGTGTCTCAACGCCGGTCCATAGCAATGCTAGGCGCGTCCCCTTGACCGTATGTGCTGTCAGCACATGACAGCTACTACAATAAAACACATTTAGCTCTGAATGAGAAAACTATAACCCGAAATTCCATGTTATAATGTGAAGTCCCGCTGCGGGTTGTCCGTGGCTGGAAATGCCACCGGAAATCTATTGAACAAAAGGAAAGAAGAGAAAAACACTTCATTAAAAATGGTGAGATAATAATTGGTACATATTACAGCTAAAAGAGCACATCTGACTTTGAACGGGAATACAATTTAGGCACTGGGCGCTGCATGACCTCTGCAGTCGATGCGCCCCTAAACCCCAATAACCAACCAACCAACAATTTAGGTACCATAGCAAGAATGTTACTACGGTTTCAAAGGCGTGACGGTCGGGTCGGGTCGGGTCGAGTCGGGCTGGGCGGCATCGCACATATGTACTTTTGCACCGCATACATGGGAGAAGACCCGCTGAAGTTCCACACTCGCTCCCAATCGTTACTATTTCCAGCTTGAAACTGTCTGCCAGCTTTGCAAGCAACATCTTAACCCGTCCATTTTCTCCTGTCGGATCCTGACCCCGTCCTGGGGGGGTCGTTAGGGGTCCCCTTCTAATCTCCAAACTCAGCATCGCACGAAAACGAAATAGGCGTCATCAAAAAGCGCTCGACAAGTAAGGCCAGATGCCACACCCAAAAATTGTTCCCCAAAAAGTGGCGTCACTAGAAGGCCTAGGTTTGCACGACTTCCATCGTAGTTGTGTCTCTGGGAAGTTCATTCTGAGAGGAATTCGAGAGAAAAAAAAATGGAATCAGAAAAGAAACGCGGAATCCACCAAGACGGAATCCAACAAGTTTTCTTTAATTCTACTTTTCTAATGGGTAGAACTGACCGACAAATGTTCGAAATCAACTTGCTCCACTGAAAAAGTGAACTTACTTTAGCCAGAATCTTCGAGTTTAACTCTAATGGGAAAATATATAAAACTAATAAGTAATCAAGAACTGGAAAAAAATCGACAAATTCCTCTCGTGCGTTTTGTTGCATCCCTAAAGATAAGCAAACGCTGGAAGTATCATTAAATATCTTCATCCGTTAAAGCGTGACGACTGGTTTAACTTTTTTGGAGGTGACCTCACTTGACGCTGACTAACTCGTTGACCCTAGATGACCTGACTTCAAAATTTTGACACAACATGCCAAATTGATGGGGAAAAGGTATGCACAATTTCGGCCCGCTACCGCGTGCCGTTCTTTAATTGTACGCGGAAAAGATTCGGGAGGGGGCTCGTCAACGACCCACCCCCCGGGACGGCGCGGCTTAACATATTGTGTTACTCTAAGTGAAATGCCATTATCCGTTTCGGGTGTCAGAAATGTCGGCGAGAAAATCGCAGATGCCATTCGAGAAATACTTGTTAAGCAATACGCGTAAGAGCGGGAGGATTTCACTATCAAATTGTAGCCTACAGTAAGCTGAATCAGAATTTTTGACAGTTTCGGGTGCCAATTGCGACGCATGTTTTAGAGATTAGCAGGTTATTTTACAGCTGTTGCCATCCAAGGCTGTTTGCATTTTCGTACAGCATTGTAATGTTGAGACACGAGTAAGTGTGCCCGTGAATTCCTTTGTTGAAAAACGGCACCAATCCATCTGAAACAATGCTGCTTATGAGCTGCATGCCATTGAATCATATGCTCTCTAACTGATATCTACTTCCAGGAGAAAATTCATCGATATGATCAACTCAAGGTGAGGATCTAAAGCCCATGATGAACGAACTCAAATAAATGTGCATGCATCCCAGCGTTACAGTGCTAGTGTAGGATGATGCGCATCTGTATTGCACCCAGATCGGTAGGATGTCAAGCCGAAGTATCCATGCTGAATTAAAATATGTTTCTTCTCCATTGCGATTAACGACCATGGCTTGCACCTGCCGGCTTTGCAATTGCAATGCGATTAGCGCCGCTAACATCTCTCAGGGAGTCACTCTATGTCAGCATGTGCGATGTACACGAACTGCTTCTTGGGCAAGCGGCCGGTCGGCGAGTTTTCCGCGCTTGTGCACGTGCCGTGGCTTCCAATGCACCGGGACAGCTGCCGTCGTATCGTGTGCCGCCTGTGATCTCTGGCATGTCCGCTCTGCCACGTGGTCGCTCCTCCTCGCCCCAGGAGAATAAACGGCTAGATCTGTTGGAGCTTGAGCGACGTCTGTCGGCCTCCACGTCTCAGCAGAAGCTGGAGGTCAGCAGACAGGAGGAGTTGAAGCGACAGGTGAGAGCTTCCGGAAGGATGACGGCGGAATAATCATCGTTCTACTTCCCCGCCGTACGCCGGTGTGTTCTGGTGGTTTCGGAGATGAGTTTCTTCGCTAAATTAACTGGAGTGTGTCGTAGTTCTGTCTATTTTAATCTTGTCCGCCTGTGTATCCTGTCGTGACTTACAGCATGCTACACACGATCTGCTACTGAGAAGGTTAGTCTAGGCTGGTTAGAGTAGAATACAGTTTTGAATCCAATTTATATTAGACAAGAATCCAGGCATCGTGAGCAGATTGATCTTGGTGCCAGTCGGGCCACCAGAGTGCTGGTGGTAGTGTGGTGGAACTGCTGGCCTCAGACCGACAGACGTGCAACTAGCCGAGTCGAGCACGACCCTGGAGCGCGGCTGGGCGCCGGTGGGCAGTGGAACGTAAAGCTCCGGTCCCGAACGTCTTCGTAAGCGGAGGCTGGCCGAAGGCTTTAATACACCATGGGCCCTTATAGGTTTATGGAATGCGGTGACCATAACTAGCAAAGCACAGTTTTGCATGGCTTGGTTGGTCGAAATACCTCAGCCGGTAGGACATTCGTAAGATTGTGGGTTCGAATCCCACAATCAGCGGGATTGGCGAGTTCCACCTGTCCAATCTGACGCTGGAAGTTGGCGACGCTAGCAGCAGTCCAATGCGTCGTGAATGAACAAAATGTTCTCTATTATTTGCCGTTTTGACAGACATCCGCCTCTCCCTGAGCAGCTGCTGGACGAGAAACCTCGTACCGCACGTTTGACGTTGCGTCTGACTACGTTTCTTAATGATCCTTCTCGCACTTAACAGCTGCTGGATGACAAGCCTCGTGCCGCACGTTTGACATTGCGTCTGATCGATGTTCCTCCTCGTCCTGAGCAGCTACTGGACGAGCTAGCCGAGGATCAGGCGCGCCTGGACGCTGACGTAGCGCGTGCCGCCGGACAGCGCGACCGCGACCACCGCCGTCTACTCGACTCGCTCTGGGCGCTGGAGCAGCAGGCCGACCGCAGTGCCGCTCAGGTCAGCAGCGCAATGTCTAGTGCCAGTTGTGGCCAACAGATGGCTTAGGCTTTCGACATCTGACGACAGATGGCACTACCACCTCCCCACCATTCAAAAATAGTTGGGAGGTGTGGAAGCTAATGTATGTGGTTTGGGTGTGAGCGCGTTGGGTGGTTCTGTTCTGAAAGGCGGATGACGTATGGCCGTCCCTGCCTGACTTCCTCTCAGTGCAGCTAGTGCTCTAATTGATCAGCCTTTTTTGGCTCTCTGGCTTAAGCTAAAGATTGGGAAGAAAAATGTATTGAGAGCTTTTGCCATGCCGGACACTATTTCGCATAACACTTTGGTCGCATTTTCTCGCTGATATTTGATTGGCGACGCTTAAAAATGAACTCGTCGGAACCAATTTGCCATCATTATTATAACTTAAAGTTTCTTGGGATCTTACTCACGAATGTCCTAAATGTTGCTGCATTGTTGTTGTCCTTGTATTACGGTAATGCTATGCTGGATAGCTAATAAAGATAACTGGAGGGGTGAGTGAGTTCAGACGCCTGCCGGAACAAGGACATTTGTACCACCTTTAAAGCGAGTGGGTTTTGCAAGCAAGTCTAAGGCTTGGCTATTACGTAAAAGACGTCTTACGTTATAGTGTATGTGACGATAAGGTGCTGAAGGCGCCTGAAGCATCCCCCGGATGTTTATAGTTTCAGTTTACTTTACTCCTCCACAAGATAATTTGTAGTTGTGGTGGGAGGAGGGTTGATGATAAAAAATGGTGTTGTCAATGGCCGGCATTAGCCTACTCTTGTTGAAGAGCACCGAGGGATCTTTACCTTGCGGACAAGGATGTAATTGTCCACACCTCCAATTACGCTGGCTGTCGCGTGTTAGTTGCTGGTGATGGTTAGTAGTAACATGCTGTCACGCAGGTTTATATGTGAGGTCTTTATAAGTCTAACAAGATGTGGCCTATGCTTAATGAATTGTTGCAGGTGTCGCAGTGAGGTGTTGTATAGTGGTCATCTTCTAGTTGATGCTGATGATATCTAGTTGTAATGTAATGCAATGTATTTTCGGATCCTCCCGAGCAGGGTTTTTTCAGTCTCCGTTACAGGTGCACCAATGTGCCGCACACACCATCGTCACGATCATATACTCATAACACGGAAACACTATAAATTTGAGCATACACGAAAATTAGAGCATGTACATGCGCAGCATGACTGAAAGCCTCCGCCTGAAAACACTGTAGCCGCCTGAATTCCTCACATCTGGAGTCAGATTGTTCCACATTCGGGAAGCTCTCGGTATGAAGGAGCGGCGCGCGAATTCTGTGAGGCATCGTGGTATCTGGAGCTCACCGTTAGCCGTGGCCCTGGTGCTCCGTTGCGACACAGTTGAGCGACAGTTAAGTTGACCGCGAATGAGTTCTGAGCCAGTGAACTCGTTCATAATTTTGAAAACTAAGTGAGCATCTGCCTAGAATATGAAGTCGTTCAATTTCAACCATCCTAGTTCTTTCAACGTTGGCGACACATGATCCCGGTAGTGCAAGCCGGCGACAATCCTTGCACCAAAGTTTATGCATTTTTTAACGCGTCGTTTCTGGGCCTTGCTACAACTTCCTCAGACAGACACACAGTATCCTATGCGGGGGAACACGAGTGCCTCAATTAGCACCCGTCTCGTAATGCGAGAAAACTTATGACGCAGTCTAGCGAGTCCAATGAGTATGCGGTTACACCGACGCACAACAGAAGGTGCATGCACATCCCGGGACAGGTGTGAGTCAATTGTCACACCAAGTAACTTCACATATTGTGTGGGTAATATTTCCAACTGCCCCAGACGAACAGATAATTCCACAGGCGTATGCTGTCTAGAAGATTGGAAAACAATCATCTCAGTTTTGGAGGGATTTACTTTTAGTCAATTCTGGATGAACCAGTTCAGGGCGACTGACAGTGATATATTCAATCGTTGGCAAATGGCTGTGATTTCGTTTCGCTTCCCAGAGTCGATGAACTGTACAACATCGGCATACATAACAATCTTGCCGTGTGGGATATGTTGCGGGAGGTCATTGGAGAATATTAGGAACATGACCGGGCCCAGGATCAAGCCCTGCACCACACCATGGGTTACCGACAGTGGGCGATAATTTTTCACCGTTTGCGTACGGCCCTCAAACCACGCTCGAAACCATGCGGAGTTGACGCCGTACCATCCGAGCTTGCTGAATGTTCGCCGTGGAGGTGGCATTGCACTCGCATTGCTTTGGACTGCTGAGGGTGTTGGGCGGCACTCCACACGACGGGGGCTTCCCCAGTGCCGGGAGTGGCATGCAGAGGAGCACTCCTTTGAGCTGATAATATTGCTCGTTCAATGACTTCTCTTCACTTGTTGTGAACCCCGGCATCCTCACCTCCTCAGCCGTCGCCGGCGTCCGACCGGGACCGATTTGGCCGGGCGGACCAGGCCAGCGGGTGGCTCGGCGCTGTTGTCTTTACCGCCGGCCGCTGCCGGGCACGGCTGGCTGGGGTCGGTCCGGACCTCCGGACACGCAGACATCTGCGGCGGCCGTTCTAGGGGGCGGGGTTGACGGGGGTAGAGAGGTGCGAAACGATTGATGTTGGTATGGATGCGCGTTTCCGACTGGTGGCTGTTCTGCGGCTGGTGGACATGGCAATAGTTTTGTTTGTTTTCCCGTTTTCTCATATCCTTGCACTGATTATGAAATTTTGATGACAGTACCGGGAACTTTGCTTAATTACGAATCTTGCCTCACGCTTCAGAGGGTTCTCTTGGGTAATGTGGCTCGCACTCGCACATTATAAGCATCAGTATCCGTTGATGCATTCAAACTTAATATAGCGGTTTTAAGATGATTAAGTCACTCACAGTTTTGGGCGGCGTCACACATTCACGGTTCGATGTCCAGGATGTACGTAATTACACTATGACACAACACTGTTGTCTTGTTCCGGATAAATATATGAAGGAGTGTGGAGCGGCCGGGGGTCGCTGTCAAGCGCCCGCCACCCGGCCAAAAAAACCTGTTGATCTAGTTGATGACCATGATCTGCCTCTCTGACCATCACCTCTCTCCGTCTGACCATGACTTGCCTCTCACACCGTCACATCTCTCCTCTGACTATGACCTGTCTCTGACTGTTACCTCTCCCCCTCTGACCATGACCTACTTCTCTGACTGTCACCTCTCCCGCACCGACCGCCACCTCTATGACCTACCTCTCTGACTGTCACCTCTCCTGCTGTGACCATGACCTGTGCCTGTGCCCAGGTGGCGGCGGCGGCGGCGCGTCTGCGAGACCCGGCCGGCGTGTTGACGCGGCTCCAGCTGGACCGGCAGGAGCTCCAGCAGCTGGTCACTGTCCACCAGGAGGAGTGTGACGCCCTGCGGCAGCACGAGGTCAGTGTGGCAGCTGGCCACTGTCCACCAGGAGGAGTGTGACGCCCTGCGGCAGCACGAGGTCAGTGTGGCAGCTGGCCACTGTCCACCAGGTGTGTGACGCCCTGCGGCAGCACGAGGTCAGTGTGGCAGCTGGCCACTGTCCATCAGGTGTGTGACGCCCTGCGGCAGCACGAGATCAGTGTGGCAGCTGGCCACTGTCCGCCAGGAGGAGTGTGACGCCCTGCGGCAGCACGAGGTCAGTGTGGTAGCTGGCCACTGTCCGTCAGGTGTGTGACGCCCTGCGGCAGCACGAGGTCAGTGTGGCAGCTGGCCACTGTCCGTCAGGTGTGTGACGCCCTGCGGCAGCACGAGGTCAGTGTGGCAGCTGGCCACTGTCCACCAGGTGTGTGACGCCCTGCGGCAGCACGAGGTCAGTGTGGCAGCTGGCCACTGTCCACCAGGTGTGTGACGCCCTGCGGCAGCACGAGGTCAGTGTGGCAGCTGGCCACTGTCCGCCAGGAGGAGTGTGACGCCCTGCGGCAGCACGAGGTCAGTGTGGCAGCTGGCCACTGTCCGTCAGGTGTGTGACGCCCTGCGGCAGCACGAGGTCAGTGTGGCAGCTGGCCAATGTCCGTCAGGTGTGTGACGCCCTGCGGCAGCTCGAGGTCAGTGTGGCAGCTGGCCACTGTCCGTCAGGTGTGTGACGCCCTGCGGCAGCACGAGGTCAGTGTGGCAGCTGGCCACTGTCCGTCAGGTGTGTGACGCCCTGCGGCAGCACGAGGTCAGTGTGGAAGCTGGCCACTGTCCGCCAGGAGGAGTGTGACGCCCTGCGGCAGCACGAGGTCAGTGTGGCAGCTGGCCACTGTCTGTCAGGTGTGTGACGCCCTGCGGCAGCACAAGGTCAGTGTGACAGCTGGTCATCGGGACACGGGGCTAGTGTGACGCCCTGTGGCAGCACTGGGTCAACAGGGTAGCCAACTGCGAGGCGTGCCCGAGGCGCGCCGCTGAGGGAGAGTGGTGTCTGGAGGCTGAAGTCGCTCTGAATGGGACGGCCGCGGCTGTGGTGATCCGACACTTGGCAATGTCCGGGCCTCACGCCACTGCCGAGGCTGGAGTGTGGGTCACAGACATAGCTGTTTGTTTGTTTGTTTGTTTATTGGTTGGTTCACGACACACTTTATGCACATTCACGGCTAATGGCGCCGCCCACACTGTTTCGCCGGTGGGCCGCGGGATTGGGAAATGTCCTGAGTGGCGCAAGAGTCGAACCCGGGACCTTGGGTACCCACAGCCCGACACCTTAACCACTCGGCCATCCACGCCCCACGGACATAGCTGGACTGTCTCAGTGTGCTCAGTCAATGTGCTCTCGTAGCTGGCGCACCGTATGGTATGATGCCACCACCACCTGGTACGGTGTCCGTACACTGTGTCCGCGGCGTTGCGTCACTGTTTGTAGCGCATTTCCACGTCCAGCCTTTGACATGACGCTCGCCCTGGCCAACGTCTCGGATGTTTTCCTGCAGTAGGGCTGTGTCAGTGACACGACCATCCGTAAGATGTTCTTCCCGTTGGTGCCGATTGTGGAGGAGCGATTTTGATGGTGTCCACTTTGCACCACCCCGCACGTTTCAACCCATCTCTGACATTTGCAACCACCGTTGACCTTTGCAACCACACATGACCTCTGCAGTCACCTCTGACCCCTGCAGTCACTTTTGACTACTGAACGGTGTAATGTGCAGAGCGCGGAAACTCTGAGTTGACCTCGCATGGGCGTCACGTTTGCTGGCGAGGGGAACAGTGAGGCCGTGGCCGGGGTCAGTGACGTCTGACTTCTGACGGCATCGCCACAGGTGATGCAGTCGATGGAGCAGGTGCTGCTCGAGTCGTGCGCCGTGGAGAGCCAGCGGCAGCTATACCAGCGCGACCGGGACCTCGCCGTCCAGCAGGCGCTGACGCAGGACCAGCGCGCCGACGCCGAGTTGCGCCAGCTGCTGCAGCTCAAGGACTCTGAGCAGGAAGCTCGCATCCAGCAGCTACTGCGCGACGAGGTGTTCCAGCGGCAGGCCTTCTACAACCTTTACCTGCAGCAGGTGTGGCACCGGCAGGCGCCGGCCGTGGTAGCCGGCTCGGTGGCGGGTGTCGGGCTGTCACATGTCGCACAACCGAGCCTGTGCACCGCCAGCGATCCAGGCGCAATTCTAGTCCCATGTTGTATTGTAGGCCGAAGAGACATGCATGTCATCGTGAAGTGTTGCACTAGTCGGCGCACCAAGCCACCTGACGGATTCTCTGTCGGAAACGACTCTCCAGCCTGTCATGATGTTTCTTGCAGGATGCCAACCGGCTGCAGATTTTGCATCAGATCTCCGAGGCGGAGGAAGCTCTGCTTCAGCTGACCGTAGTGGAAGCCAATCAGCGCGACGCCAGCAAGGAGTCGGAGATGGTGAGCGTCGACGCTGGGCGATTCGCTGTCGCCGGGCCAGCGCCACAGGCCAATATCGAACACGGAATTGGTAGTTTGGTGCTGAGCTGATTGTTGGCCGGAGCAAGGCGATCAAACGTTGCGATAGCTCGAGGTAGCAGTATACATAACATGTGGTTTGCACGTCTGGTGTCCTGTGCGAGTATGCGTCTGGCAAACGTGTTTTACGAAGCTCCGACCCAGCTGTTCCGACCTAACCTAACACGCGCGCCGGGGAGCGGATCCACCCACCTCTCCTGTCTTACGGCGATAGCTCGTTAGTTCTCCGGCTTTATTGCGTCTCGACTACTACGGCAATGTTGTGCCCGTTCCGATGAGATCTCATAAACGGCCGGCGGTATTGTCATAGAATCTTTTGATCTTGTTAAACATTGATGAGCACTTCTTGTGGAGAAACTTTCAGAATCCGTTGGTAAATATTGGACTGCGGGGTTGCAACGTCCGCCAACCTGGTGGTGGCTGCCCGCCGGCCGGGGTCCCGACCCCCTCGGCCGCCCACCGTTCAAGGTTACAGAGCTTTTGTCGGAGTGGTGTCCGATCTCGACCTCGTTTGACCATGAAGGCATTGACCTCGGACCATGAAATGTATACCGAAGCGATTTCACAACAGCTGTAATCTACCTTCCAAATTCCAGCTTCTGTAGTTTCCGAGATCGTAGGTGGGAGGGCGAATCTCCACTCCAGTGCGCGTTATATGAGAGGTTAAATTGGGTTAGCCTGCAATTGGGTTAAAACGACGCCACTTCGGCGTCGTTTTTGGGCGCTGCATGACCGACGTAGTCGATGCGCCCCTAAACCCCAATAACCAACCAACCAATCCGGCGTCGTTTAAACCAAATTGCAGGCTCGCATCGAGAGGTACCACCCGGCCTTTGTGGTAGTGCACCTGGCATGAAGCCTGCTTCTTGGAGCTGCCTGGCGTCAGCGCTGGTGTGGCTAACCCGACCTGACCTGACCTGACCTCAGACTATCCTGGAGGAGGGAATTACCACCCTCCTGTTGAAGAGGACTTGCCTGGTGTGGGTGCTGGTGCAGCTAACGTGACCAGGTATGATGCAACGTGGCGTGACGTGACGTGACCTGACCTCAGGTGCGCCTCTCGGAGAAGAGAATCTACCTGGCGTCTGTGTTGGTGCAGCTGATGGAGCAGCAGGAGGCTCGGGAGCACGAGATCCGGCGGCGGCTGCAGGAGATGGACGAGCAGCGGCGTGGCGAGGTGCAGCACTACTGGCTCGTGCAGGTACGGCGGGTACCGGCAGACTGGTCGGTACCTTAGCATCGCGGCTCCGGGCAGCTCAGCGGCCTACTGTCGCGCTCCGCTGCGGTAGTGCGAGATGGGTGGGGTTGTCGTATCCTAGCCTTCGAGTGGGAGAATGGAATCCAGCAATAGAGCTTGGAGATGAACGTTTATAAATATACAAATGTAAAGTTAAAAGTCAGCTCCGGTGTTTGTGGTCACCGAAAGGACTTTATTCCCGAAATATTCGTCTGGGAATGTC
This sequence comes from Imbricaverruca yamaguchii, assembly GCA_034440575.1. Classification (NCBI taxonomy): domain Eukaryota; kingdom Metazoa; phylum Arthropoda; class Thecostraca; family Neoverrucidae; genus Imbricaverruca; species Imbricaverruca yamaguchii. The sequence continues at coordinate 382,246 of JAOTOL010001432.1, forward strand.
GAATATTTGTTCGTGGTGGTCGAGGGTACTGCTGGTGCTTGGGATGGTGGTGGCGGAAATATTGGTATGTACTCTTGGTGACTGGGATTAAGGTAACCCTGAATCATTTGGCAATGGAAGAGAGGGGAAATATTTGTGGTGATGGAAGCAAATGATAATTTGATCGCTTTTCAGCATATTTGTATCGGTTTCGCTCTAGCGGTATTCCAGTGTAGGGAAGCGAGGAACCGATCTCTGGCAATCGCTACCTTTGTACGTACCCCAACACCCGTATTGGTGTCTACTGAAGCTGCGTATTGTAAATGCCTTCAGGACATTTCACCTTGGGCGATGGCAGTGTTTGTTTTGATCTGAGTGCCACCGGGAGTGTGTAGGCCGTTCACCGCCGCAGACGTGCACGCTTGTATGTCAGAACCATGTGTGTTTTAGTGTGGCAGCGCGGTGTGGTGGGGTATAATGTGGCATATTTTAAAATGACCTTGCAGTTACAAAGATGTTGACAAAGTTACTTTAATTTGCAGTGGTAAATTGTTGGTGCACAACAGGCGTGAGAATCACCAAGCGTACGAAGCGTGTGTGTGTGTGTGTGTGTGTGTGTGTGTGCGTTTACGTAGTGTGTGTGAGAAACGAATCACTCGATGCAGTAAATGTGCATGTGAGTGAGAAGCACAGGGACATTGCAGGACAAATCAACGTACCCATAAACCCTCACCTCCCTGAATGGGGTTAAAATGGGCGTACAGGGTAATTTTGGGGCGTTAATTTCGAAAAGGCCATTCTTAACCCGCGCCGTCTTTCCGGTCAAATCCTCCTTCCCGGTCTCTGGGGGTTAAGACCCCCTCTAAAATCCAAACTAAGCATCGCACGAAAACGAAAGAGGTGTCATCGGAAAGCGCTCGACGAGTAGGTCCACCCTCCAAAACAATTTCCCCCAAAAGTGACGTCACCAGGCGGGCTATATTTTCATGATTTTCAGTGACTTACATTATGTTTTTGACACTGGGATGTTCATTTTGAGGGATATATGAAAAGCAAAATGTATTTGGAATGCGAATAGGACAGCAAAATCAACAAGGGCTATAATTTTTTGGCCCCCCAAAATAAAAATTCCTTTTTTAAATTTCAAAATGTTGAGTTTTCGAGTTTTCTTTAATTTTCATTTTGCAATGGGTGGAGCAGATCGAGAAACGTTGTTGGAAGTCGACTTGCCCTAATAAAAAATGCTTACTTTAGCCAGAATCCTGTATTTGAACTGCAAATTGGCGAATGCGCAAAATTGATATGTAGTCAAACACGAAAAAATGAAAAATTCAACTCGTACGTTTTGTTGCATCCGTAAAGATAAGCAAACGCTGAAAGTTTCATTAAAATATCTGCATCCGTTAAAGCGTGACGACTGGTTGAACTTTTTTGGAGGTGACCTCACTTGACCTTGACTAACTCGTTGACCCAAGACGACCTGACATACAAATTTTGAATCAGCATGTCAAATTTATGTGGGAAAAGGTATGCCAAATTTAGGCGCGCTGCCGCGCGCCGTTCGTCCGCTATCCGCGAAAAACCTGAGGGGGCGGTTGAAGACCCCCCGAGACGGGACGGGTTAATTTAATCAGAACCCAAATTCAAGAGCTATGCTGGCATTTTCATGTTATGGCGGAACATTGGTACTTACGGATCGATGTAAAACCATATTTCCTGTGTAGAAATGCAAAACGGAGTATAGCTTCAGAATCCAAATTTAACGCCAAATTTGTAACTTGTTTTCAACCAACCTTATGTTTGGTTCAATATCCTCGTGACTTAGTTTTAAGGTCCACAAATTATATCTTCCCGTGCTCTCTTAGATAAATATATTTTCGAAAATGAAGGCAGAACACTTGCTTTTGCGAGTATGCACTACGAACCTTGTGTATTTTTATTTGTAATGTGTTTCGAGACCTCCGAAGGTGATCCCGTAAATATCGCCAGTACCAATGTGTGCAGATTGACACCATATGGAGCTGTGCATTGCCTTTGAAAGTAAAATGGAAGCTATTCCCATGTACTAGACTATTTTGACATGCCCTTTAGTATAAATGACATCTTTACGTGACTGTATATGACCTGAGGTCTCAAAAGGTCAAACTCAAATGATCTCAAATCAAACTAGTACTGCAAGGCAGTTTTAAGATTAGCGAATGGTTTAGTTCTATCTGAGAACATTATCGTCCAAGATGCTTCATTCACTCCTTCATCTCGTACGATCTGTCACAAAAGGTTCTCCTTATCTGACAGCACGAAACACAACACAGCCATGGTTCATACTTTCCTGCAGCGGCTTCTACCATTCTTCCAACAAACTCCGAAAATAAATTATATTTACCTGGAGGCCACTGGTGAGGTCACAGGCTAGGTGAAGTAAAAATATTTCACTCTTTCGAGAGCTCATTAAAAAAACGCAAACCAGGGCATTACGGTGATATATAATCACAGCTTTGGTTGTATACATACAGTGTGTATCTACAATTATCCATATAAATGCTTTCTGGTCTGTGGTCAAGTGTGTTCACTTGAGAGGAGGTCACATTGCCGTTTTGATTCACAATGCAAGGCAATTCTTTTTCTAGAACACATTTTCGCAAGGATCTTACAAAACTGACAAATTTTCGTACATGGTACGTGAGCTTGCATATCGGTATGTCCTGGCATGACGCCTGAGGTCATGTGTGTCGAGATGTGCACTGTGCGGTGTACACGTCCCGCAGACGGCCGCATTTTGCACTGCTTTTATTATACTCGTGCAGTGCTTCCTGCGCAGTTCCGTGCTTAGCGACAAAGTTGAACGGTTCCGTGTCATCGCGTGCCGTCGGCTTCCTTGATCTGAAGACAATGCCTGAGTTCTCCCCAGAACACAAAAAACTGTAACAAGACTGTACCTGTACACGTGAAGCGCCGAAGTCAGTCATTGTCATTGAGCATTGGTGGCGCCGCGGCTGTTCTAATGATGATGCTATGCTGACAGTGTGTGCGCGAAATAGCATAGTTTATGGGCGCTAAATGACCAACCATGGTCGATGCGCCCTAAAACCACAATCACACACAAATAGCATAGTTTATAGCCATAATGTGTGCGCAGGTGCGGGTGTGTGTGAGCTGGAACACCGCTCCACAATGTTTGATGTGTTGTGTGTGGCTCGGCCAGGTAGTGTGCACGCGTCCCCTGTCCCCGTTTGGTCATTTGACTGTATTCTGACGTGAATCCATTGCGCTATTTTACTATTAGAGTGCTGCGTGGTGCGCAAACATTTGACCTACCACATAAGTGGCGTTCCTGCCGACCTACCTACTAAATCTCTGGGCGCTAAATGACGAACCATGGTCATGCACCCTAAAACCACAATCACACACACACACACACACACACACACACACACACACACACACACACACACACACACACACACACACACACACACACACACACACACGCACGCACGCACGCACGCACGCACGCACGCACACGCACACGCACACGCACACGCACACGCACACGCACACGCACACGCACACGCACACGCACACGCACACGCACACGCACACGCACACGCACACGCACACGCACACGCACACGCACACGCACACGCACACGCACACGCACACGTACACGCACACACACACCTACTAAATCACACACTGACCCACTAACGTACCGGCCTATCTCCCCGTCGAACTTCAAACTTACCTGCTCGCCTCTACCTATCAAAACACCGACCAAGTTACCTTATGTACCGACGTACGTGCCTGTATAACTATTACCATCCAATATCTCATCCTCCGAACCCACCTTCCTCCCTAGTCTTACTACAACCGACCAACCGACCTACCGTCCTACAGCATCGTCAACTAGCTGGCTTATCGACCTGCCGACCTATCGACTACCTTCTGACAGGCCAGTGCACGTCGTGCATATACACACACATATATATATATATATATATATATATATATATATATATATATATATATATGTATACATAGTCTATATCTATATTTATATGTACCTTTTGATCGTCCAGCATCTTGGATACCTGAGCTGCTGTCCGCTCAGTGGTGTTTTGTACCTGCACGTGCTCTTCGTGTCTCTGAACGCTACTTTTCTCTTGTTCTTTTTCGCTCCCCGCTAGTCGGGGAAGCAAGACGTACAACACTATTGGCTGATCCAGGTAGGCCGAGCCGGTGCCTCGATCCTTCCCAAACTGATGGCACCGCTGCCTTAAGGCTGTCACGAAGCACCTCGCGGAGTTCACAAGCCGATCGAACGTCACTAAGCGCGCCCGGTTGAGCATGGCTTGTCACGACTTAGTGCATCAAGCTGGCTGGTGGTGTTTGGCTGCCGGCCTCGTCGGCAATGCTGTGTTGTGGCAGTCACTGGCGTAGCTCTGAGCAGAACCGGGGTGCACCTCACGCTGCTCACATCTTCGCTTTCAGGAACGAGATTTGGGGATGAAGTCGCCACGCTATTTGTACCAGGTGTTTTTATTGGCCGATTTGTGCGTCATCCAACAGCTGTTTCGCACTGTGGGCACCATTCATCCCCACCTGTGCGGTATCAGGGCTCAAACGTCAACACCCGATGATGCATTATGTGTTGTTGTAGGGTTCACTGCACCCTTGTGTGTATAGTTTGTGATGACTGGCGCATCTTGTCAGCCATTCAGTGTGGTGATGTGGAGGGTCGGCGTCCGTTTGTGATGACTGGCGCATCTTGTCAACCATGCAGTGCAGTGATGTGGGGGATCGGCGTCAGTTTGTGAGGACTGGCGCATCTTGTCAACCATGCAGTGCAGTGATGTGGGGGATCGGCGTCAGTTTGTGAGGACTGGCGCATCTTGTCAGCCATGCAGTGCGGTGATGTGGGGGATCGGCGTCAGTTTGTGAGGACTGACGCATCTTGCCAGCCATGCGTGCGGTGATGTGGGGGAGGGCCGGCATCCGATGCTGTCAGTTCGCCGGATCAGTATGTGGCTGTTTCGGTGTCGGAGCATTTTCTGACGGCTCGCACTGGTCGGTTTCAGTATCAGCGGCTTCTGGACAGCAAGCCGGAGCGGATCAGGTGAGTAACACGCGGCGTCGTCGTGTACTGCCGTCTCATCTGTTGTGCAACAACAATCCACACGGGCGCCACCCTGTTCGCCCCCAGTCGCTCCCCTGCCGTGGCGAGCTCACCCGAATAGTTGTAGCCATTACAAACGGCATGATTCCTAAACAATTAGCATCGTTGTGTATTTTCGTCGTGCCGTTGCTCATCAAAATAGCTGCTGCGAAGGGGACTTTTCAGTGTCAGCTGTCGTATCTTCAGCACTTTCGTATGCTAATGACATACATTTTCGTACGCTACTAAGATACAAACATTTTTATTTGATGGTCCTATTGAAAGAACCCGAAGCTTACATTTTTTTAAAGATCATTCCCCAAGGGAAAGGTGATGTCACTGGGTTGACCTATTATCCTTAGCGACATCAGCGTGGCCGAGAATGGAGAATTAAGATACGGTATGAGCTCCAGACTATATCGGCTCGTCAATTGCATTTTCCCTGTGGCCCTAACATTATGGTTCGCAAGGTGGCTTCCAGCTGTCCCCTGGTCCTGGTCTAGTTGTACCGTATGTAGCCGCGACACACTGCTGAGGCCAGTGTTGTTTGTAGACGCTGTACGGCGCCACTGGCTCACTCCGTGCACGGATAAAGCCATCAAGTTGTTCGTCACCTGCGGAACGGGATGAGAAAATCTAGCTCATGCCCATGTTTCAAACTCTGAATTTAGATCACTTTGGATATATGCGTTTATCTAAAGCTTAGTGCTTGGGGACGAGTGGTCTAGGCGTAAGTTACCCGTCTCCTAATCGAAAGAGTGTGGATTCGAGTCTCACCCGTCGCTACACTTCGCCCGCGACCAATCGGTGGGTGGGAGATCGGCGACGCTACATGACTCAACGATCGACTTGTAAAACCCGGCAACCGCCGCCAAAGCTTAGTGCTTGGAGAGAAAATCCAATAGCAATATGCAGAAATAAAGGTTGTTTTATTTTCGCATTTTAAATGACCTTATAACATCCTGTTGCATTTTTCCTGGTTTTCAACAGCGTTTTCTTTTACCCACCCCCGTGCCGTTTTTGACAACCGATGTGCAGTTCGTACATACGCATATGGCGTTTTGTACAGGCACATATGGCGTAGGCACCGTATGATCGAAGCAGTTGATGCGCCCCTAAGCCCGAGTAACCAACCAACCAACCAGGTACATATGGTGCGTGAGCCATGAGCGAAAACTGTGATTGTCTTGTCCCTCGCCACGTATGTTTTCGTGATGTCCAAGAACGACGCAGGTGCAATTGCGGCGGAACATGTAGTCACCGTGTAATTAAGGCGAGTCCCGTCGAGAATGCTAGCGTATCTACTTTTATAGTGGTAATTTATTTTATGGGCAGATAACCCTTTTTATATTTGGCAACCTTTTGAAAACAATAATGCATTGGTCGCTCTTTCCGAGAACATTATATTGATTAACATTATATTAACATTTCTAGATTTGAAGACATGTACCAACTAGCGTACATTGTTGGTTGAGGTGGAGGTGTTGGGTATAATTGCCTGGACGTTGTTGCCCGGCTGGGACGGCCAGCGGCTGTGTTCGTGTGTTGGATAGTCCCCGGAACGGCTCACGGTAGGCTGGTACCGACAGGGGGCATGGACGTTGTTGCCCGGCTGGGACGGCCAGCGGCTGTATTCGTGTGTTGGATAGTCCCCGGAACGGCTCACGGTAGGCTGGTACCGACAGGGGGCTGGAGGCCGACATGGACGAGCAGGTGAGGAAGCTCATCGAAAGCGCCGGCGGCGACGACTATCTCACTCTGTTTGCCACCAAGGGCGTCAGCTACAAGACCCTGCTCTACATGAACGATGCTGATCTGAATCAGGTGGGCGGCAATTGTGGCGCTGGAAACGCAGGGAACAGATGGCATGTGTGGCGCAGGAGGACACCGTGGTGACGTATGGCACAGGAGGGGGACGGTTGCGATGGGTGGAGCGGGAGAGAACCGTTGTGACAGGTGGTATAGGAGGGAGCAGTTGTGATGGCTAGAGAGGGGGCCGTGGTGACGGGTGGATCAATCGGACCATTGTGAAGGATGGAGCAGGAAGGGACCCTTGTGACTGGTAGAGGAGGAGGGTGACCAATGTGACGTATGGAGCGTATGGGTGACAATGGTGACGGGTGTAACGGCAGGTGGCAGTTGTGCTACATGGAACAGTAAAGGTGTGTGTAACAGTTCGAAACAGTAAGAAGCAATCAGTGTGACTGTGTGACATGATGGGACGGCTGTGAAGCGTGTGTGAACATGTGACATGTGAGGTGTTTTTAACGGTGCGATATCCTGTGACAGCAGTGACTCGTGGGGAGCATGTGGCATGTGAGGTGTTTGTCGCGGATGTGATCCGTTGGAACAGCTGTGATGATGGACGCTAAATGACCAAACCTGGTCGATGCGCCCTAAATCTGAAGTAACAAACAACATACTAACAAACAGCTGTGATGGAACATGTGACATGTGAAGTGTTTGTAGCGGACGTGACCCGTTTTGATGGCTGTGTTTCGTGTCGACAAGCCTGGACGCCGATGATCCACCTACTAGTCTCATAACCACCTTTGATCACATGAAAAAGACAAGATGGCCCGTGCGTGGCGCGCTTGATCGCTTCTTCATCAGCTGATGCCGTGAACGTATTAACCGTCCTGCAAAAAAAATCTGTCTCACGTCACTCGAGTCCGTGACGTCTCTTGATATCAGAACACGATATGTATGCTATGCAATTTCACATTGAAAAGATCGTAATCAAAGTGCGCGGTGTGCGAAGTGTTGCATGCTGACATGTGTCGGTTCCCCAGCTGGGTGTCACCGACCTGTCGACCAGAGATGCGATACTGCGTCAGACGGCCTTCGTCAGGGACGACGACGACTACGAGAAGGCCACCTTCCTGCCGGCGTCACCGTCCGCCCCGCCCGCTGCCGACTCGCTGGCCCAGCCACAGGTGATTGTTGACCTGTGACCTGACCGCTGACCCAGCCCATCTCCGGGTCAGCGGTCAGGCCACAGTATATCGGGCATCATCTGCGGCCTCAACATCGACCGAGCCGTCCGCCAACCACATGCAGGTCAATCACATGTATGAATGACCGAGCCATAGGTGACAGCTGACCCGTGACCTGAGCCTTGACCAGACTTCCAGTCTGCGTTCTACCATACTTGGCCCATGGCTTGGCCCCTAATCTAACGAGTGATCTGACCACTAGCCAGTTACCGTCCACATCCACACGAGTGATCTGTCCTCGTGACCCTGACCCGTGCCGTGATAGGCTCAGGTCACATCCATCACAGCCATAGGTGGTCTGTTTGCTGCCCCTGACCTGTGCAGTAGCCTGCAGAGGTTACGTTGCGCCCCTATTTGAGTACCATGCCTGATTTGATTTGTGCTCATCTCACCCAAGTCGCCCACTTGCAGTACCACCGCATGGTTGATGGGCAAGAACATCTACCAGCCGCCCTGTGCTAATTTATGGATTTTAATTGGTGTCTATTTTTCCGTAAACTGAGCCTCTAAAGTCCAGCATCAAAACGGTCTCGTCCGCCACAGCAAGAACTCGGTCTCCACCTTTGTTCTGCGTAGTACCACAAACAAGCAAAAAAGTTGCATGCAGCCGAAAAGCTTAAATGTATAGGCCAACGTCAAATGCGGAGCATGCACAAATTAAAATTGTGGTTCATGAAATGGACTCAATGTATAAAATGAGTTTTTCTACGTTATAATGCTATTAAATAACAGCGCTGTACGTTATAATGTACAGCTGTTATGCTATTATTCTGAAGAGTAAGGCAGCCAGCATGGTGGCTGCACTGAGTGGTTGTCTATGCTTCGGTGTGCGTTGTCGTGACCATTGTTGGGCCAATATAGGGCCGACAACCTCTCGCGCCGATTAATTGTGGGCGATGAGTAGCGACAGGTGGAATTCGATCCCACAGTCTTTCGGTCTGGAAGCGGACACCGTGCCCCTAGATCACTTCGCCATCCCTAGACCATTGGCCGCCAGTTAGGTGTCGGGCACTGTGTCCCTAGACCACTCGTCGCCATCCCTAGACCATTGGCCTCCAGTTGGGAGACGTACACCGTGCCCTAGATCACTCGTCGCCATCCCTAGACCATTGGCCACCGGTTGGGAGACGGACACCGTGCCCCTGGACCACTCGTCGCAATCTCTAGACCATTGGCCACCGGTTGGGAGACGGACACCGTGCCCCTGGACCACTCGTCGCCATCCCTAGACCATTGGCCACCGGTTGGGAGACGGATACCGTGCCCCTGGACCACTCGTCGCAATCTCTAGGCCACTGGCCGTTAGTTGGGAGATGGACACCGTGCCCCTAGAGCACTGGTCGCAATCTCTAGGCCACTGGCCGTTAGTTGGGAGATGGACACCGTGCCCCTAGACCACTCGTCGCCATCCCTAGACCATTGGCCACCGGTTGGGAGACGTACACCGTGCCCTAGACCACTCGTCGCCATCCCTAGACCATTGGCCACCGGTTGGGAGACGGACACCGTGCCCCTAGACCACTCGTCGCAATCTCTAGGCCATTGGCCGTTAGTTGGGAGATGGACACCGTGCCCTGACCACTCGTCGCAATCTCTAGGCCATTGGCCGTTAGTTGGGAGATGGACACCGTGCCCCTAGAGCGCTGGTCGCCATCCCAAGACCATTGGCTGCCTGTTTGGAGATGGACACCGGAAGTCAATGTGGCCGTGGTGTGGCGCGTCCTGGTGGCAATGCCAGTGGCCAGCGACCACTGGTCATTCTCAATGCCAGTTGCCAGTGGTCAGTGATCATTGCTAACGCCAGTGGCCAGTGATCATCGCCAATGAGTGTGTTGCCAGTTGGCCAATGACCATGTGGCCAGTGCCAATGCCAGTGGCCAGTGCCAATGTCTGTGACACTGACCAGTACCGTCGGTGCGTGTACAAGTGGTCAATGCCAATGCCAGTGCCAGTTCCAGTGGCCGCAGTTGTTGGAGCGATGGACGGATTTGTTGCAGGGCGTGAGTGCCGGAGCGACTGCCGGCGGAACTGCCACCTACATGACCACTCACACGGAGCTGGAATGTGTCGTCTGTATGGACCGCAAGGTGAGTGTGCCGGTCTGACTGATATGCCAATGGCTCGATCACATGCACAGGCCCTATTAGGATGGCGCATGCGTACCCGGTGTTCGTTTGGCGCACGGCATGCGAGCGCCAGCTGGTACGACTTGGTGATTCACCAATCATTCACAAGTTACAATGACACTTGTCACGTGACCGTCTTCCTGCCTTTTGGTCAGATTGTGTTGGTCCGTTGATGACGTTTTCCTACCCGCTGCTGCTAGCTGTGCACATATGAACAATAAGCTGAGATTTTATTTCAGTTGTATGTATGGTGCACCATACCATAGTTTTGTCGCTGACGCCCCTGAATATGCCAGTTATATTGGCAGAAGTCCAATAAATCCGGTGTCGTCCAGAATGTAACCAGAAAGTTATAATTTCCCTTTTCTCGCCAGGAGATTGAGTGGTGCTGCTTGACAGCGATTATAAACTTTTTTGTTGTTGCAAATTTCCGAATCCCATTGGAAAGTACAAAGAGGGTTTTCGTTGTCAGAAATAGGAAACTTCCCAATGTGATGGCCTGAAAAGCTTCCACAAAACATAGGCTTCCCATTTATCATTCTAGCTTTGGCTCTCATCGATCACGCTCGTCACTGCTGTATGGATATTCCTGTGTGCCAGACATCACTCTGTCCAAATGCAGCTTTGAACAGTGAACTCCCCGGCTGGAGTGTGTGCTGTGTTGGTGGGTTTTGAGCGCGGTCGCTCTGGCGGCCGTGTGACAGTGCTCTGTCTGTCGACAGACGGCGGTGATCTTCCTCAACTGCGGCCACCTGTGCGTGTGCCGCGACTGCTCCGGCCCGCTGCGCCAGTGCCCCATGTGTCGCCAGACAGTGGTGCAGAAGCTGGTCATCACGTCGGCGCTGGACGAGGCTCGGCCATGACCTCGCTCGGCCCGGCCGGGTCGCGCCGCTCGCACGGGGCGACCCGAGCCCCTCGGTGCCCGCCGTAGCACGGCCGTCGCAACGCCGACCACGCGCGACTCTGAGCAGCTGGGCGGGGGCCAGTCTGTCGCACTGTGAAGAGTGTGTCGACGGCAGCGACTCTATCGCACTGTGAAGCGTGTGTCGACGGCAGCCAGTCTGTCGCACCGTGAAGAGTGTGTCGACGGCAGCGAGTCTGTCGCACCGTGAAGGGTGTGTCGCCGGCAGCCAGTCTGTCGCACCGTGAAGAGTGTGTCGCCGGCAGCCAGTCTGTCGCACCGTGAAGAGTGTGTGGACGGCAGCCGCGCTCCGCGCCACAGCACTGACACGCTCTGACACGCACGCGACCAGGGCGCTTCGTGGCTCGGCGCTTGCGCTGTCGGGGAGATCGGGAGGCCGCCGGAGATCGGAGGGATCCGGGCAGCCAGGAGGTGCCAACTGCCGGCTGGGCAGTGGTGTAATGGTGCAATCGCCCCGCACGGCGGCTGGGTAGACAGGAGTTCAAACATCACCGGTCGGATTGATTAGCGTGGCTGGGATTTGATGCGTGGTGCCGGATTGATTAGCCAGACTGGGAGTTCATGCGTGGTGCCGAATTGATTAGCGCGACTGGGAGTTGATGCATGGTGCCGGGTTGATTAGCCCGAATGGGAGTTGATGCGTGGTGCCGAATTGATTAGCGCGACTGGGAGGTGATGCGTGGTGCCGGGTTGATAAAAGATGAAAACTAGAGGGTAGATCAAATGAGAGCCAATGCTGCATGCGCATACTAACAAGAGTGGCGTTCTCCCCGTTTGGCCTGTCGGTCATCGATGCGACGGGCCGCACGTCTGCCGCTCTGTCAGAGCCTGTCTGTAGGCAAGAACTGCGTCCTTTTCAACTAAATTTGTCATGCAGTACAAACACGAATGTGTACAGATACGAATACCCAATACGAACCGTATGCTATTATATCATACATCGGGCTGGGTAGGACACAGGCTGTATACCGGGCTACGTAGGTCACAGGTCTTCTATGAGCCCTTCGGCTAAACAAGTAAACGTGCATTTTCTCTCTCACTGGTTGTAGGGGAACGATGCCGAAATTAACAGGTCAGCGGTTAACTTATTAAGCCGTTTTAATTTCATTCACGACTTTCTTAAGTTTTTGACGTACCAAAAAGAACCTTACATGCTCTATCTCTGATGGGTGTGAGGGGTGTTTCCAACCGCCTAAGATTGCCCCGCGATGGCATGAAAATGGCGACGCTCAGCGCCGCAAAGCTTCCAGTGCAATTTTCTTCATCATTTTTGTACCTGAAGTCAAAATTTCAACCTAAGGTCATGCAAGGTCATTGACCTAGCTCAGGTAAAAAAGGTACATCTCTAAAAAATGTTTCAGTATCGAGAACTCAGAGACATCAAGAGATATTTAAATCAAACTTGCCACGTGAGTACAGTTGGACAGTGACTCCAAAACGTATATGTCTGATTTTTGTTTCCGATCACGTTAGCGACTTGAGACCACCGCCAATGTTGGCCCACTTGAGTCAATGTTCCTGTATAAAACGGATTGTGATCCCATCTAACACCATTATTAGCCCAGTATGCATGCAGAAGCGTCAGTAGAACGTCCGTATCCAATTTGTTTGACCTCCGTCGAGTGACCTGATGTCAGTTCACGATAAAGTGCTCAATAGTCAAAGAGTCGTTTATGCTGCATGTCTAGGCTTCTCATAGTTGTGTTTAACTCCCAAAATGGTCGTTGGGACCAACCTTCATCAATATTCATCAATATTTGATACATTGGATGTTTGGCACCAGTCGATTTGTCGCAGAACAGCTCCCAGATGGCCAGTTTGGTGTGTTACCTCCCTTAGAGATCATGCAGTACTAGTCACCTTATCAGGGACGTGCTGGTAAATAATCCTTGGATGTAAATATTCATTCGACGATGGTTATTTCCCTGCTTAATTGTGCCAACGCATTGAGGCCGTTATGCATTATTTTTTTAAAGCTTGCTCTAGGGTTGTGTCGGTAGTTGATGCGCCGCTGAGCCTTAACAAATTAGATAGAGGTGTTCAGTTGAAGTGTACCGCCAGGTTCACCGCTTCAAGGTGCTAAGTAGCTATCACATTATAATGTATCGACTTAATGTGACATGCCGTCATCTTCTGATCGCATAGGATATGAACGATTGCACATTCAGTATACATATACTTCAGTAGCCTGAACAGGTAGACGCCATTGATGACTTGGATGGCTGAGCTAGATTAATACGTATGGTTTCAACGAGTAAGAAAATGAGTGACAGGACCGCACGAATAATGCTAATGAGAATCTTGCATATATATGCATATATGTATCTTCGGTAATATTGCAAGGCCTCAGATCTTGTCCGGGAGAATGGGTTGTTGTGCCGCACAGTCCAATTCCGCAGTGCCTACCTTTTATACTGTGGCGGTGGTTGTGACGGGTGTTGGAAATGAAGGCTCAGATTCCTACGGATGACCGCCTCGCGCCTCAACCTCAGCCCTTCTTCCTCAGCCCTTCCTCTCAAGCATCAGCCGTGTGTGAAGAACATCTCATGCAGAAGAGTTTACACAGCGAACTTTTCGATGAGGTGTGCTCGATTACCTGTCCGATGCGTTTTTACCAGCTGCTACGTGCCGCTTGTTCTGCAGTTCTATAGTTTAGTTTACCCAGATGGAGTATTACTCCCCCTGGGATATGACCACCTGGCAACGAAGGCGGCCGACTTTAAGTGGACATGATTAGGCGGCGCTGCTCGGCTGCGCCGCCCAATACAGTTTTTTTTTATACTGCTCTGTAATACTGCGTAATACCAATACTGCGTTGTACAGTTTTCATCGCATGGCGCGAGGTATCCCGACGTTTTGTCAGTTGGCCGGTTGGCTTGTGGTGTATGGTGCGATTTGATTCCAGTCTGCATGTGACGCTGTTGTGGGGCGTGGTTTGGCACCAGTGAACGATGCTGTGTGCTGGTTTCGAACATTCACCGTCAGCCTCAGCGGTTCTGGGCGGTGGTAGCTGCTGAGCCAGACGCTCGGCACCCGGTGCTGCTGCAGCTCGGCACCGGGCGCTGCTGCAGCTCGGTACTCGGCGCTGCTGCAGCTCGGCACCGGGCGCTGCTGCAGCTCGGCACCCGGTGCTGCTGCAGCTCGGCACCGGGCGCTGCTGCAGCTCGGCACCGGGCGCTGCTGCAGCTCGGTACCCGGCTCTGCTGCAGCTCGGCAGCCGGCGCTGCTGCAGCTCGGCACCCGACGCTGCTGCAGCTCGGTACTCGGCTCTGCTGCAGCTCGGCAGCCGACGCTGCTGCAGATCGGTACCAGGCTTTGCTGCTGGCTCTACCGCAGCGTGGCCAGTGGTGCTCCTGTGGTGCTCCCACAGTTGTGCCGCCTGGGCCCCTGTAGTGGTACTGATGTTGCTGCTACGGTAGTGCCGCTAATGCGACAGTGGTGCCGATAATGCTTCATTAGCGCTGGTGGTGCCCATGCGGTAGTGCAACTGGTGCTGCAGTGGCACCGATGGTGCTTTAGTGGTACTGATGGTGCTGCAGTGGTGCTGGTGCAGTGATGCCGGTAATGTCGGATGTCCGCTGGTCCGGAGTGTGACTGTCGGTGCGGCCTGTGGCATTATGGAATGACATTATATCGCGCGGCACCGTTAGTCCTCTTTTAAGGTCCGCTTGCACGAACCGGATTTCTCGTCGCCGAATTCCGTGTTCAACTCATGGCTCTGGTCAGTGGTGCCAGAGCTATGGCGTCAATGGCCTGGCTCCAGCTCACTTCTCTCAACGAAGTTGAAAGAAGTGAGCTTCAGCCGGGCTTCATCGGTTCTAGCTACAGATGGTGCTTTAGTAGCATTATGATAGTGAGCCAGTTTGGAGGTGTGTGATTATTTCGTGCACAAACGGATTATGTGTCGTTCGTGCCTTGCCACATGTTCATACACGTACATTGGTAAGGTACCTGACGCTGCTTAATCGTTACGTTTGTGGAAAGTTTGAAAGTTTCAACAAAGTACACCGTGTTTTGAGATGTGACCTACCTTGATGCATGGTGCCCAAATTTCCACGCCAAAAATCACGATTCATATTAAAATGTGTCAGCAACGTTGATGTATCTCTCGCGAATAGCGCCTGCCAGGAATTCCTGTACGCTTGACATCTTTTTGTTTGTTTATTAAGCCTTCAGCGGCGATTCTCTTTTGCGGTAAGCTCATATACGAAAGTTCCAAATGTATTGATTGTGAGAACCTTTAGTTGTAATATTGCAGCTTACACAAATATGCCTTGGAATGCGTAGTTTGGTGCCCGTATATCAAAGTTCCAAATGCATTAATTGTGAGACACCCCCTTAGTTGTAATATTGCGGTTTACCAAGTTATGATTTTGAATGCTTAGTTTCGTAGAGAAACAGTGCTCTTCACAAGTACGTATCACTTCAAGTGCCCAGGCTGCATTTACGATATGCGAATATGCCATTGCTACACAACGAGGCTAGGCAAGTATCGTTCTAACCGGTCCATGGGACACCTGAGGTGAGAAGCTGTGGGCGAATTTGTGTCACTTGTGTAACATGGAGTAACAGGAGATGTCAGTATGTAGGGCTCAGTGCAATGTTGGAACGCACTGCGGTGATATCGCCGCGAGGTGCGTACTTACGTCAAGTTGTCGATTCAGAGGCCCAGTGAGGGAGGGGCGACAGCCAAAAATACATTGGTACAAACAAGACATTTTCAGATTTTACCCGGCAAATAAAAAACCGGCGCGCCGAAAGCGCTGTTTCATTTTTTTTTTGGTCAGTTCCTTTACGAAAACCTTGTTGCGCCACTGCGTAAGCTCAACCTACTGTATCGCTCTGGAATCCCAAAACGCCTGTCCTCTCCAATCATGTTTCCGCACAGGATCGCGTCCCCAGGTTCAGTTCAGAGCAGCCGTGGCCTCCGCCAGACTCCTGCGTTATGCGTCGTCAACCGCACACATCGCGCAAACACAGGATTTCCTTTGCTCGTCTCAGACTCTGGACCGGCGCTCCTTCGGACTCTGACCACTTGCTTGCGTCACAAAGACCTGATCGGCGTTCGAATTGCTCGCGCCGTCCGCTGTGTTGTTTCCGGGCGCGGTATTTCGGCTCGGTGTTCCGACAGTACGCCGTACCGCGGTGCCGATCTCTGACGAGGCACAGGGCTTCTGGCGTCCCACCTCGGTGGTACCTCGCGCCAGCGCAGTCAACGCGGCACAAGGCCGCTGTTTCAGCCGTATAGGTGTACCGTCGGCGCTCTCTTAACCCGGTGTGCACCTCGAGCGGGTGGAGAGAGCACTGTTGCCGCTGCTTTCGGATATACATCGTGCTTCTTATGTGGCATATACCGTGGGCGATACCTGCTCGATATCGAATTTCTTCAAGGCATGCTTTATCCCATATGTAATATACTGACCAACTGCCGTGCGCACCGATTTTCTTCGACTTGGAAACTTCACGTGTCGGCGATATTTGGGAACCAACAGAGCTGGACGTTTCATTGCTGGACGATGCTATGGGCGCTGCGTGATCGACACAGTCGATGTGGCCCTAAACTCCAATATCAACCAACTAAAGGTGGACGTGCGCGATTTTCGCGGTGCGCCGCGGGAGACTGGACGGCCATTTGATGCGCGTGTCTGGAGCCGCCGTTGTGCCGATCTCGGCACGGCGAAAACATGCGAATGAAGCCGAGCACAGTGTGACGTGTGACTCATAGGTGAAGCCGTGGAGCGCGGCTGGCGTCCCTATGGAACGTCTGCTTGTCGAGCGTCTCGCCGTTGTCCGTTCCAGCTACGGCGGTAGTTGCCGGAGGCGTGGAGATGTAGTACGGCGACATAGTACAGCGGCTGCTATGGCGCCCCGCCCGCCCGATGGAATCCGCGGACCTATCCTCGCTTCTGAAGCGAGGATTGGTCTCGCTCATTGCATTCAAAAGCGAGGATTTCTGAGACAGTTGTTGGTTTGTGTATTATTTCTGGGACTAGTGGTTAGTGCCCCCTCCAAAAAATCGAGCCTGCTGGATCCAGCACCCAATAGATGAATATATATATGTACACATGCATATATATTATATATACATATATATAATCCAGACCCAATAGAATGCAATGGGCAAACGGAAAGGACATTTTTGCTACAAAGTAATTAAAATCCAGTGAAAATGTTCATATTTTGGTTTGATACCCCTGCCCAAGAATCAAGTTCAAAATTGCTGGCTTGAAAGCTGCGTAAGCTTCAAGTCTCGCCGTTATGGGGGAGTGATTTTTAGACGTGCCGGACCATAAAGGTCATTTACACCGCCTTTAAAGCGAGTACGTTACATGTCTGTATATGAAAGCGAGTGTTTGCGATCAGGGTGCAGGTAGGTGGATATTTACGATAAAAGAATTTTACGTTATAGCTTGTGTGGTATTCTAGGTGCTGAAGGCAGAGGCTGGGTTGGTAACCTCTCTGCAGAGAGATGTCCACTTCACGATGTGGACATCTCAATTGTGGACCAATTAGATATCATGTCTAATTGGTTGAAATTTTACTTTACTCCCCCACGAAATAAGGTGTAGTTTGGTGGGGGTATGGGTGCTTTGAGAGTGGCGAGAAGTTGATTTTGTCGGGGTGCCGGCTTTAGCCTACTCTTATCGAAGCGCATCGAAGGATCTTTACCGTGCGAACAAGGAGGTAATTGTCCAAGCCGCCTATCATGCCGGCCGCCGCGTGTTAGTTGTCAGAAGCGGGTTAGTCTTGGCATACCATGCAAGGTTGTCAGTTGGGTTAGTACGGTGTTTTGCAATTCGGCTCTTTGCGTCCGGTATTCCTCTGGGTAGCCGTTTACACTGAGTTGCATTCAGACTTCCGCCCATATTCGGGCTGGGCTCTTGCTATAACTACCCTACAATGTGACGAGGCCTTCTTGGCTAGGGATGCTGAAGTGACGTGGCTTCGTAGGAAGTACGACTGCTTCCCAGTGGACGTGATACATTTCAATTTATTCATTCGTATAATCTAGGACCAGTGGCGTCGCCACGAAATTCTTCCGGGGGGGGGGCGAGATCGAAAGGGGGCCTCCTGCTCCCCGAAAAGGGGCCTCCATTGTGTTAGGGCCTCCTATTGTTTTTAGGCCCTTAGTATGGTTCGGGAATGGGAAACTGAGGGCTGGAGGGCCTCCTTTTCGTCCTGGAGGGCCTCCTTTTCGTCCTAGAGGGCATCCTTTTCTTCCTGGGGGTCTCCTTTTCACCATGGGGACCTCCTTTTCGTCCTGGTGGCCTTTTCGTCCTGGTGGCCTTTTCGTCCTGGGGCCTCTGTGTCAATATTTGGCACTCGCTTGATTTCTTGGGCCTTCTACCCTCTCCTAGGTGACTTCTTTTTACAAATTAGGGGCCTCCTCCTGGAGGCCCCTAATTTGTATAATCTCTTTTTCTTCTTGGGGGCCTCCTTTTCTTCCTGGAGGGCCTCTTTTCGTCCTGGAGGGCCTCCTTTTCATCCTGGAGGGCCTCCTTTCCATCCTGGGGCCCCCCTTTTCGTCATGGCGGCCTCCTTTTAGTCCTGGAGGGCCTCCTTTTCGTCCTGACGTACCTTCTTTTTGTCCTGGGGGCCTCTTTTTCGTCCTGGGGGCCTCCTTTTAGTCCTGGAGGGCCTCCTTTTCGTCATGGGACCTCCTTTTCGTCCTGAGGTACCTTCTTTTCGTCCTGGGGGGCCTCTTTTTCGTCCTAAGGACCTCCTTTTTGTCCTGGGGGTTTCGTTTTCGTCCTGTGGGCCTCCTCAAATTTCAGGGGGGGGCCCCAGTCTCACGGCAGGGGGGGCAATTACCCCCTCTGCCCCCCCGGTCGCGACGCCCCTGTCTAGGACAGAAGATCGTACTTACAGACGAGGTCATCGGATAAGACTATTGCGAAAGGTCAGCTGGGGCATCCGATCCAATGTACGATCGCTATTCAAACCAAGTCAAGTTCAAACGAGACCACTTCCGCCCTGATTCCACAGATGAATATTATTGACTTTTGCCCACAGAGTCTTCGTGACATCTGCACGTGATTACCAGCGTCAGGTCCAGCTGATCCTATGAAAAGTGTACGATCAACACAAAGAAAGAGCGAAAACGTAACCGTGGCCCAGCACTAGCATGGCGCAACATGGCGCTACCACGACCATTGTGGTGACAAACACTCGGCTTTTGTCGTGCTGTTATCTGAGTTTGTTCGGCCGGGGTTGTGGGAAGCTATGTTCTGAATATTGTGTTTGGCACAGAGCGGAATTGGTGTCGCATGGTAGATTACTGGTAAGTAGCGGCCATTAATATTTGCTCTGGGAGATCAATGAGTTGGTGATCACAATGCATGGTAACATCAGCATGCACCTGAACCCAAACTGGGAAATGTTCACTGGCAATTACTGAGCTGAAAAATGGTTTGTGACCATCGTATGCGCTCTGAAGCGAAATATGTCACCCTATCATGCCAATTAGATAGTTGTTCAAACTAAGTGGAATTGCAGCTCATGATTGTATGCTCATGATTAAACCTGAAGGCATTACCAATGTTTTCAGGGCTTTTAGGCTGAAAGGCAACATTGGTCTATGTCAGAAAGATCAAATCAGAGCATCATACCTGGGAATCTTGGTTTTATTATATCATCATCTGAAATTGTTTCTACTAATTAGGTGTATAGAAGAAACATCTCTGCAATTTTTGGGTAAATGTGTAGCTTAAAGTAATATCTGAATTCTTAGGATTTCTTTTGCCAGTGCAATGTTTATGAATGTGAATGGCAAATGCCATATCAAGAATGTGGTTTATCAAATCACATGCCAAGCTGGAACCAATCCTAAACCCTTCTGCCTAGGAGAAGCCAAAAGACATGTGTTTTAACATTTTGGGAAAATTGGAGAAAAATTAGCATGTGACTGCATATTTTCTCTGTAATTGCCTACTTGTCTATTTTGAGACAAAATGAGAGCAGAAATAGATTAATGTCAGGGAGATTAAATCTAAGCACCATGCCTGGGAATCTTGGTTTTATTATGTTGGATCATCCTGAATTGTTTTTAGTAATTAGGTATATAGAAGACACACCTTGGCAATTTTTGGGTACATGTTTTTGCTTAATATGTCCCCTGGAGGGGGGTACAATCTGTTCGCCCCCTATTTTTTGTGTGCAAAACTCCAGATTTTATGGGCTGATGTGCAGAGTGGAAACTTACTTTTCAAATTTGGAGTCAGAGTGCAAACAGATTTCTCCCAAAGTACATTTTCAGGGACATGCTATTTTTTATGCATGGAATCTGCCAGTAACAAATGGGAAAATTGTATGTACCTAGTCAGTACCTATGTAGTGTGCATAAGTAATACACATCATTTTTGGTCACATCAAAGCATAGCAACAAAGAAGTGAACAATGGACAGCACTGCAAGATGGAGTCATGATGATCAGCTTAGCTCTCATATCAGCTCTCATAACTCACAGGAGCAATGCACTTTTCTTTCACTGTTGGTCTCAGTACAAAGCTAGCGAAATGAAAAACAAACAAATAGTTCACGCTTCACCCTCAGCTCAGAGTGCACGTCTACCTACCTATGCAGCCAATCCCCTATGTGATACAGACCCAACACCATACCACACATGCCTCAGTCAGATGTGATAGCAGTGTGGAAAGCAAAGGATCAGTCAAGGTCTTGTGTTTGCAGTATGCCACTGTTAAACATGTGTTGAAAGTTGATAATGGTTATGATGTCATTAAAAAAAATACCTTGCATCAAATGGTTGAAAAACAGTTCAGAACAGAAAATGCTAATGAAGCAAATTCTGATCGGTGGCCTCCAGGTCTCAGGAAGACATCTCTTGAAACTGTCAGTTTTTCCCATTGTAGGGTGGCTTGAAAGCAAGTTTCCAGAGATGCATCATGTAGCGACTGGAGGCATGTAGAGGGTTCGGTGTGCATGCACAAGGTTTGGCATTGTTGTCAGCATTTCCTTTGGTTGTGGTTTAGTGTGGTGTGTGTTTGGATGTTGAATATGTGTGCTTGATGGTATGAAAAGTGGCTAGTTTATTTAGTAGTCATAAGTAGAACAACATGTTTAGTGAATGTTTTCTTCAATCTTGTATTAGTTTTTAGTGGTATTTTTGTTCCTTCTGCATGTTTGTATTGGAGTACATGTGGAGCCCATTCTATCCAGTATGAACATGGCTTGCAAAAATGTTTTAAGAGATTAAATCTCTTAAGAAATGCCTTAATTCCACTCTGCTGATATGTGCCATTCTTTATGCACCTGCTTAGAAATGACCAGCACATTGTTTAAAGTAAGAAAAATGAAAATCTGCCAACTTTTTAAAGAGTTAGTGGTCATTAAAGTAAAAATAATAACAGTGCCAAAAAACAAATCTGTGGTGATGAGCTTCCCATATAATGGCAAAAGGCAACCATTTTTGAAAACACTAGCAACTTGTTTGATGTATATTGCTATGCTATATAGTTTCAAAGTCATGTTAGGTTGCCAAGGTCAAATCAGATCACATTCATGACAGGCTAATGGAACCAAACTTGGTAAACTGGAATGTTGTCATAAATGCAAATGACTGTCATGTGATTGATTTCACTTTGCATGTTACTCCCTACACATCATGAACACTTGTTTGTCATTGTGTACCTAACTGCTTCTATACTGTATTTCACTCCTTTGTTTGTGAAGCTGATTGTGCTGCACCTCCCAACTGAGCAGTCAGGTGGGCAGCCTGGTTCCTGTAACTGGAATGGGCAATGACCTGATAAAGTGCTGTTGCATAGGTGACCTGAGGTCAATTGTCATGTCTGGTATGTGTATTGCAGCATTAGTAATTTACAAAACTTCATTAATGTCAATTTTGGAGAATTTAAACACAATCACAGTGATCCATAACAATAACAAGCCAAGCTACACAAAACCAGAACATTGAGATTTATACCTCATTTGACCTTGAAGATGACCTAAGGTCTGATTGAAGATTGACCTAAGGTCATGGTAATTTGTACACAATTAGTTCACTACCATACACATCTACCCTGCAAATTTTGTTGCTCCAGCTTCAAGAGGAGCCGAGGTCTTGGGAGGGGGGGGGAGAATCTGTCCCCTCCAGTGCACATAATTTTCTAAGGCCCTCCAGCATGCATGTTAAGGCAATGTCTGATTTCTTAGAATTTCTTTTCCCAGTGCAATGTTTATGAGTGTGAATGATAAATGCCATGCAAAGAGTGTGGTTTATCAAGTAACATGTCAAGCCTGCACAAATCCTAAACCCTTCTACATAGGAGAAACCAAAAGACATATGTTTTAGCTGATGGGAAAAAATTAGAGAACAAAATTAGCATGATGCGACCACATATTTCCTCTGTAAATGCTTGCTTTTCTATTTGGATCCAAAATAACACTGCAAAAAAGGCTTGGATTTTGGTAATATAGAATGAAATGTAACATTCAAAATTAAGACAAAATCTAATATCAGCCAGGCTAGCCTTCCATGCAAGAAAGCTGATTATTTTGTAATGGAAACTGGGCAGTTTTCCCCAAAGGTTAAAACACAGGTCTTGGTTTCTCTTATGTTATCTCTTGGTTTCTCCGTAATAGCCACTGCACGTGGAGGGCATGTATTGTTAAATAAATAAATAAATAAATAAATAAATATGTAGAAGGGTTTAGGATTAACATGAGCTTGGCATGTGAGTTGATAAACCACATTCCTTATATGGAATTTACAACACTGCCAACTCATGTAAATAATTGCCTGTTTCCTGCTTGGCAAGGTGACAATATGATAGCCGAGTGGTAAAACAACATGATGACAATATGATAGCTAAGTATATATTTGTGCTAGCTCATCAATATACAGAAGGCTGATGTAGGCAGCTTTGCCATGGTCAACTTATTGACTTCATTAAGCATGGTTGGTGCTGTGTTGTACTTGAACTCTTGTGTTTGTGATGATTTTATCTGAGTAGGTTTTCTGTCTGTCATTCCACTCTTTTCAGCCATTATATTCAAGTATATGTGCTTTGTCCTCCAAAGCTTATAATGAGAAGTATGTGCTATATAAAAAGAAGGATGTGCTACACTCCAATTTAATGACCTTCAGTCATTATATTGGAGTGTAGCACATACATCTTTATTTGCATTGGATGTGCTGACTTGCATGGCAGAATGACTTTTAATTATTTGTAGTACTATTTAATTATTTGTAAGTACTAGAATAGCAGAGACATCTGTCATGGTGCCACCAAAACAGTCAGCTTCTCCAGCATATCAACTGTATGTGGTGTTCTTAAGCAGTGAATATCTTGACTATATGTGATTTCCCAAGAAGTGATGTGGGGAGACCTTGCTATGCAAGCATAAGCAAGTTCAGTCCATATATTTTCCTCATTTATGCTCAGGGGCTTCTATATAAACATTTTACTGCTCGATTACCAATGAGTGTGAATGGCAAAATTTGTGCTTTGCAGTGGACTGCACTAGTACCTAGGTTACCTAGGGCTAGTATTTACCTGGATACCTATGTATCCAGGTATCTAGCCCACCATCATGGCTTACTTCAACACAGTCTCTTAACATCCTTGCAAGGGTTGAATTCAGAATAAAGTGGGGAAAATGGCAATGGCAGGAGTTGCTGACATCTTGGCTTTTGGCAGGCCACAACTTTGTGGCTAGATGCTGATTTCCAAGAATGATTTGTGTCACCAAGCAAGAATTTGAGTGTTTTTTCCATCCACTATTTTTCATCAACAAGTATTCATCCCCTTACCCATGCATCAATCCAACTGAAAACATTTCCATCAATCCCATGCTACTCTAGTTGATGTATTAGGTGCCTGCATGGAACTTTACAAAAAGCTTTGTCAAAGTCCAAGTGCACAACATTCATCCTTCTTTTATTGTCTACTTTATAGCTATAGACTCCATGAACAGCAGTGGGTCAGTTAAACAAGATTTTTGAGCCCAAAGTCCATGTTGGGCATAACTTACAAGGTTGTGTATCTAGATGAGTGCACATTGAGATGATCAGTTTTTTTCTCTATTACCTTGCAAACTATCAAGGTCAAACTGACAGGCCTGTGATTTCCTATGCCTTCCACACTTCCCTATTTGAAAATTTGTTCAAAATATTGTCTGGTCCAGATATTTGATTAGGTTTTATATTCTGCAACTGTGTGTTATGCAAGGTTTCATTTGGGATTGAGTGAATATGGCTGGATAGGTGAGGCTGAATTGGCATTAGTGTGTGTGTGGGGTGTCAGTGGATGGCTTCTTTTGAATTTGGAATCGGCATTGATTGGGTGATGAGTGTCTGCTAGCTTATGGTATACTTCCATTACAGACATAACCTGGATGGGCCCTTGTATTTCTTATGAAGTATACACACTTCATGATTGTATGACTATAACTTTTTCTACAACTTTTGCAGTTATTTTAGGATATTGAAACCTGTCACCTTACATGGTGCAACTTTCAGTTGTTTGCAATGTACCAGAGTTGTATTTATTGACTGATGATAACTGCTTGCTTGGAAACTCCACTATATCACTACCATCACTATCAACAACTATTTCACCATCTACCTCCAGTTGTCCTACACTATACTTTTTAGACTTAAAAGTGCATATGCTAGAATGCCTCTTAATCTTAGCCTACTGAACATTGTCAAGCAACTTATATTTTGGCCAGTCTTTTATATGACCCAATGCACCTCTTAGCTTTATTTCTAGCTGTTCTATATGCTTTTAGGTTTGCCTCAGAATTGGCATCTTCTTAGTTTCTTGAATGTTTGTTCTTACTTCAATACTTCCTTGGTCAGCCATGATGGGTATTTCACCTTGTTTAATCTAACTTGCCTCTTGGGAATGAACCTATCCTGACCTTGAAATAGCTTGTCTTCTCATATTATAAACATTTCATCAGAATTTGAATCTATCAATAACTCTTCCCAATTAATTGTATTCAAGAATATCCTGAACTCATTGAAATTCCCTTCAACACAATTTTGAATCAACTTTAGCTATTTTTACACTTTCAATATGTAAGGAAAAGCATATGATGTTTTTGGTCACTATTACCGAAGGTCTTTCATATGTTCACATTTTACACAGCATTTTCGTGATTTGTAGGCATCAGATGTACCATTTCATTTGTCCCCACAGATCCATGTGTCATTTAAAAGACGCTTTTTTCTTTAAAACAAGCCATGGAACTTCCTCTTGACTTGCTTAAATATCTAGTTTTGTCTGCCATCCCTGCTGAATTCAGATTGTAGTGAATGCTTACATGCAACATATTTTAGTGATTGCTATGTGGCATCAGCATGGACAGATATATGGTTATTTTGAAAGTTCTTCAAGCAGTTGTGCATGTCTCCGTGCATTCTTAGCAAAGCATGCATTCCTCATGTTTCACATCACTGCTGCCCAGTGTCACAAAATGATATTGCTTTAGAGTGGAGTTATATTCTTTTTAAATATTTATAGATTGGGGTGTGCTAAGTGGGGTAGTTGAATGCTACGATAACGTTAAATTTGGGATATAGCAGCCAAATATGTCAATATGTGAACATCGCATCTGCTGGATTCAGGAAGTCAAAACCCTGTTCTCCCGAGCCAAAGTCAAGTTTCACTTAATAGGCATTGTTTTCCACTTATACTTCAGTATCTGCAGATGCTGTTTCTATGTTCCACAAACATGGAGTTTGCTTGACAATATTGAAGGTTATCAAGTTTGCATTGAGTGAGTTGAAGAATATGTAATGTATTATGTAATACCACTCCTCACTTCATTGTGACATAATTATGCATCATCTAGAGTTCATATTGTGTAGTTCCAAGATTCATGATACTATCTCCACCATCAGCCCCATGATTTCACTTTAAACTACGCCTGTGTGCTGCAGGGAGTTAGTGTGACTGGCATTTTCCAATGAAAAGGTGTTAACTAGCCAAAACAATGGGCGCAAATTATCGATTCTGGTCGAAATGCCCTAAAGCCAAAATAACTAACAAAATAGCCAAAACAAACAGGCATGGCATGGGGCAGGATGAGGCCTTTGCTTGCCACCTGATGCTTGTACCTGAGGTGATAGATGATCCTCCAGGTTGGGTCAAGGGCACAGTTTTTTGTTTAAAAAATCAAGACTTTAATTTGACTGCAAATGCCTCTTAAACTGCAACTGATGTACACTTTTAGTTATTATCACTGTGTTTGTTGTACACAAAATGCTTTAAGTAATGATGTAATGTCAAGAAGCAATGACCCTCAATTTCACTCATAAATGATCTCAGGTGTTCCCTTCATGGCGTCATATGTCCGTGACATGACATGTCCTAACAATCATTTACCAAGAGCTTCCGAAAAAGGTACAGCAGAGGGCAATGCAAATGTCACTGGGCTCCGTTGAGCATTTCAGAAGCTATCCACGAACACCCTTTGAGGGAGGTTTGCATTAACCCACTTTCCACTGATGATAGCTGAATATGGCTAGGGGTGAATTCCTGAAAATGATTGGACACCCACAGTCATGCAATGGTTGGAAAAATGGCTGGGGCCGCCCAAAGGATGTCATGAATTTGAAAAGTAATGCAAGCTGGGTCAACATTGGGAGACCAAAGCCTTTTGTTTGTTGTATTTCGCAGCCCCTGATGATTGCTAGTTACTCACTGCTGTAGAAGCGTGGTAGATGTCAATATATTGTCAGTTATGGGCTCAATATGATCTTGATCGTCGACGCGCCTCGAAACTCCAATCATAACCAAATGCGTGAATACGGGAACAGAAATTCGTACTGCCAGATTTTTAACAACCAGTCCGTAATATTTATGATTATAGCTTTATATTTATATTCTTGTCATGGATCAATGGCTTGCCAAATTCGTCTTTTAGGTATCACCACTTTCAGCATACTATAGTGTTACTTGCCTATTTGACTATTGTATTGCCTATTTGCCTAATATTTGCCTGTATTTGTGTAATACTACATGCTGCTTTGCCTTTGTTTATTACTTTTCCACATGAGATTGGCTTCACTTTATTTTATTTTAACTGTGGTGCTCCCTGTGTCTGTTCTTTCTGCCCCTTTCCCTCTATCTGTCGGTCTTGGTCTCGATCCATTTCGATTTGCTTGTGCACTAGAACCGTGCTTGTTGGTAGTTTGGTGGCACCGAGCCGGTGCTACCACATCGGATCACACACGCGATGTGGACTGGTACCACCGATCAGCATCACATGAGGCGATGTCGACTGGTACCACTGGTCAGCATCACATGAGGCGATGTCGACTGGTACCACTGGTCAGCATCACATGAGGCGATATCAACTGGTACCACTGGTCAGCATCACATGGGGCGATGTGGACTGGTACCACTGATCAGCATCACATGAGGCGATGTCGACTGGTACCACCGATCAGCATCACATGAGGCGATATCAACTGGTACCACTGGTCAGCATCACATGGGGCGATGTGGACTGGTACCACTGATCAGCATCACATGAGGCGATGTCGACTGGTACCACCGATCAGCATCACATGAGGCGATGTCGACTGGTACCACTGGTCAGCATCACATGAGGCGATGTCGACTGGTACCACTGGTCAGCATCACATGAGGCGATGTGGACTGGTACCACCGATCAGCATCACATGAGGCGATGTCGACTGGTACCACTGATCAGCATCACATGGGGCGATGTGGACTGGTACCACCGATCAGCATCACATGAGGCGATGTCGACTGGTACCACTGGTCAGCATCACATGAGGCGATGTGGACTGGTACCACTGGTCAGCATCACATGAGGCGATGTCGACTGGTACCACTGGTCAGCATCACATGAGGCGATGTGGACTGGTACCACTGGTCAGCATCACATGAGGCGATGTCGACTGGTACCACTGGTCAGCATCACATGAGGCGATGTCGACTGGTACCACCGATCAGCATCACATGAGGCGATGTCGACTGGTACCACTGGTCAGCATCACATGAGGCGATATCAACTGGTACCACTGGTCAGCATCACATGAGGCGATGTCGACTGGTACCGCCGATCAGCATCACATGAGGCGATGTCGACTGGTACCACTGGTCAGCATCACATGGGGCGATGTCGACTGGTACCGCCGATCAGCATCACATGAGGCGATATCAACTGGTACCACTGGTCAGCATCACATGAGGCGATGTCGACTGGTACCACCGATCAGCATCACATGAGGCGATGTCGACTGGTACCACTGGTCAGCATCACATGAGGCGATGTCGACTGGTGCCACTGGTCAGCATCACATGGGGCGATGTCGACTGGTACCACTGGTCAGCATCACATGGGGCGATGTCGACTGGTACCACCGATCAGCATCATACGGGTAACAAAGCCCATGTTGAATCGTTCAGGTAGCGCTGCGTGTGGCCGTCCAACAGCATGCCCAGCTGACGTACCATGGAGATTAGCATGGCCATGCAACATGTTCCACAGACAGAGAGGCGGGGGTGCCGGCAGTTGGACGTCCGAACAAAAGGCCTGAGGAAGCAGTATGTCGGACGGCGAGCGCGAGCCTCTGCTGGCTGTGGCGCGGCAGCCGCCGGCGGCCGACGTTGAACAGGGCAACACTTCCGAGTACTGCAGTCTGGGGGACTCCCAGCAGGGAGGTACGTCACTGGTACTGCAGTCTGGGGTACTCCCAGCAGGGATGCAGGTACATTGCTGGTCCTGCAGTCCTGGGGACTCCCAGCAGGGAGGTACGTCGCTGGTGCTGCAGTCTGTGGGACTCCCAGCAAGGAGGTACGTCGCTGTTGCTGTAGTCTGGGGGACTCCCAGCAGGGAGGCAGGTACGTCGCTTGTGCTGCAGTCTGGGGGATTCCCAGCAGGCAGATCACATGTCAATGGCCTTACAGTTTGGGAAGTTCTCACCATGCTTACCTTTTGCTACAAAGTATGTTGCTGTGTGTATGCATATTGCTGTATGTATACAGTATGGTGAAACAAAAACAAAACAGGAGTACGTTTATTATAATGTAGACGTCATCTTCACGTTTCAGATTTGCAACTAAAGGCCCGCATTGCCGGTCATTTTAAAAGTCCTGTATTTTGTCAAAATCTGCAAAATTCCTTTTCCAGATAGTTCCGGTAAAGTATTTTATAAGGAAACATATTGCAATTTTTTCTTCTTCTTTCACGTTTCGTAGTATATAATACACGATGAAAATTTGCTGGATATAAGGCGGTGTCGCTGCCGTTATACCTTCGAAAATTCGAATACAATTATTCGGCTAATGCTTTTGGCATCGGAAACAAAAGTTGTCCGAGAGATGAAGGGCGCATCGACTGCGTCAATCATGCAGCAACAAAAGTTGTCCCTTTGCCACCATGCACCTTTAAGGATCAGCATGCGAATATCAAACGTGGCGTTTTTGTATCAATGAACAATATAAGTTAATAATGTAGATGACTCTGTGTTGTATGTTCAAATGAACACCTGTACGCATCTTGTGCGTTATAATTCGTGCTGAACATATATTTTATCAGAATTAAGGAATCATCACCATTATGCTGTTGATGAACCTCGTTCCTGCCTCTTGCCAACGTTGTCCCAGGGTGTCTATAGATAGAGTAGTCACACATATTCTACTCTCCACATACACCACCACTCGCACAACGTAGCGCCGGTATCAAAATACGAACCACGGCGTGTAGAACAACGCACAAAATGGCACTCCATATCAGGCCACAAAATGGCCTGATACATAAATCGTCTGCTACAAATCCTGTCTTAAAATGGCTCTGTGTATATACTCTGTCTCAGAAGAAGGGCCATGCCCGAAGTATATTAGACCAACTTGTGATTCTATTTTACTTAATATGAGCATTTCGTTACTTTTTGTAATCGTACTTAATCCAACAAGGCTCCGTACAGCTCTCCGCAACATTACTATGATCCTTAGGAACCTCAGCATGGTAAAAAGTGGAGAAAGTAAAAAATAAGCTGTATGAGCTCTAGGCTATATTGGCTTGCCAATTGAATTTTACCTCTGTCACTGACATGCATAATTCAGAAGCTGGTTTGCAAGCTTGATTCTGACCTGACCTGACCCATCCTGTCTCGACACTTTTTCACTATGCTCAACATAAATACCTTCATGTATGTTCATTCTTGTAAATCATTGTAGGAAATGCATCAGTACTATCTTTTTATAATTTCCACTGGCTTAAGTTATGGTCCTTGTATTGACCTAATTCGACGTCTGGTGACCTCATAATCAGTCAGAATGCAAATATAAGGTACGTTTCAGGCTCCCATGATCAGAGCTGTCAAACGTTGGTCTGCATTTCGCCCTAGAACACGTACATCGGAAGTAAGAGGGGGACATTCAAGCCCCCCCCCCCGGTCCGGCTAAGGTGGATTTTCCGACAGACCCGGCGAGTGTTAAGATACGAACTATTTGTCAGAAATGTTAAATACGCCTAGGACATGCAACCCAGGGTACGGTCAGGACACGCTGAAAGTTTTACCAAAAAAAAACATCGTAATGCAATGAGGACAATTTACTGCTCACAAAAAAGTATACTAAGATGCGGAAATGCTACTATGCTCGAAAGATTGTTTTCGAGGGATGTGGAGTGGGCGCTAAATGACGAAACCTGGTCGATGCGCCATAAAACTCAAATAACCAACCAAAGGATATAGAGTTTTTATGTGTGGTGATATCGCTTAGTAGTTATGGTGTGCCTGTGATACAGTGATCGTACCAGTAAACATAAAAATATACACCTCTCGCCAAGAAGTATGTATTTTAGCGCAGCTCACCAATACGATATGTGTAATATGACTTAGCCCCGGGCTCGTGTTAAATGCCGCCATGTGCTTTCCACACCGGGTAGTGGAATCATTGCTAAGACCCACAGCAAGGGCATCAGCAATGAAGGCTGTGTGTACCAGCAGTCACGGTTCAATTCCAAGTTTTAAGAGACTGTTTGAAAGCAACTGGGAGCAGCATTACATCCAAATATCACGAACGTCCGCAACTTAGCACAAAAACTGAACGCAAAACATTCCCTAGACGTGCCATGCGCGTACTGTCTTATCGTGGGGTCGCTGGTGTACCGGCGATCTGCTGGCGATATACTGGTGCTGCGTCAGTGGTGTACTGGCGGTATACTGGCGGTGTCTTAACAGTGTACCGCTGGTCTACTGGCAGTGTACCACCGATTTACTGGGGGTGTGCTGGTGATGTGCTGGTGGTGTGCTGGCGGTGAGCTGACGGTGTACTGACAGTGTATCGATGGTGTGCTGGTAGTGTACCGCTGATGTACTGGCGGTGTACTGCTGATGTACTGGGGGTGTGCTGGCGATGTGCTGGTGGTGTGCTGGCGGTGAGCTGACGGTGTACTGACAGTGTATCGATGGTGTGCTGGTAGTGTACCGCTGATGTACTGCTGGTGTACTGACGGTGTACTGACTGTGTACCGGTGATGTACGGCCGCGTGTTGCAGATGAGGTGCAGGTGGGGCCGCGTCCCGTGGACCATGCGCCGGCCGTCCGCGCCGCCGACGGCACACTGACGGTCGCCTGCCGCATCTGCAAGACCAAACTGGACCTCACCACTCGCATGGAGCAGCACGTCGTCAAGTGTCACCAGTGTCACGAGGCGACGGTGAGAGACCGGCCGTACCATCACGACGCGTGTCACGGTGCCGGCAATACCTCTGTATAGCCGGTGCCACAGTGCCGGCGACACCTCTGTATAGCCCATGCCACGGTGCTGGCGACACCTCTGTATAGCCGGTGCCACAGTGCCGGCGACACCTCTGTATAGCCCATGCCATAGTGCCGGCGACCCCTCTGTATAGCCCATGCCACAGTGCCGGCGACACCTCTGTATAGCCCATGCCACAGTGCCGGCGATACCTCTGTATAGCCGGTGTCACAGTGCCGGCGACACCTCTGTATAGCCGGTGCCACAGTGCCGGCGACACCTCTGTATAGCCGGTGCCACAGTGCCGGCGACACCTCTGTATAGCCCGTGCCACAGTGCCGGCGACACCTCTGTATAGCCCATGCCGCAGTGCCGGCGACACCTCTGTATAGCCCATGCCGCAGTGCCGGCGACACCTCTGTATAGCCCATGCCGCAGTGCCGGCGACACCTCTGTATAGCCCATGCCACAGTGCCGGCGACACCTCTGTATAGCCCATGCCACAGTGCCGGCGACACCTCTGTATAGCCCATGCCGCAGTGCCGGCGACACCTCTGTATAGCCCATGCCACAGTGCCGGCGACACCTCTGTATAGCCCATGCCGCAGTGCCGGCGATACCTCTGTATAGCCAGTGCCACAGTGCCGGCGACACCTCTGTATAGCCCATGCCGCAGTGCCGGCGACACCTCTGTATAGCCCATGCCGCAGTGCCGGCGACACCTCTGTATAGCCGGTGCCACAGTGCCGGCGACACCTCTGTATAGCCCATGCCGCAGTGCCGGCGACACCTCTGTATAGCCGGTGCCACAGTGCCGGCGACACCTCTGTATAGCCGGTGCCACAGTGCCGGCGACACCTCTGTATAGCCGGTGCCACAGTGCCGGCGACACCTCTGTATAGCCGGTGCCACAGTGCCGGCGACACCTCTGTATAGCCCATGCCGCAGTGCCGGCGACACCTCTGTATAGCCCATGCCACAGTGCCGGCGACACCTCTGTATAGCCCATGCCGCAGTGCCGGCGACACCTCTGTATAGCCCATGCCGCAGTGCCGGCGACACCTCTGTATAGCCGGTGCCACAGTGCCGGCGACACCTCTGTATAGCCCATGCCGCAGTGCCGGCGACACCTCTGTATAGCCGGTGCCACAGTGCCGGCGACACCTCTGTATAGCCGGTGCCACAGTGCCGGCGACACCTCTGTATAGCCCTTGCCGCAGTGCCGGTGACACCTCTGTATAGCCCATGCCGCAGTGCCGGTGACACCTCTGTATAGCCCATGCCGCAGTGCCGGTGACACCTCTGTATAGCCCATGCCGCAGTGCCGGCGACACCTCTGTATAGCCCGTGCCACAGTGCCGGCGACACCTCTGTATAGCCTATACATATTATGGTCCCTGATGAGATCATGCATGCTAGTGTTGCCCAAACGGCCACCCAGGGTTTCAAACCAAAAGCGTAAGCCGATGTTTGATAAATTTTGATTTGTTGCGCCATCCCCCTGTAGACCGACAATTTATTACGTACTTGCTTGATGGGCTGTTAAAGAGTGGTTGTTTCTCTGGACTCTTCGAAATAGTCCTTAAAGCTGAAATGTAGCGGACTGTTGCGCTCCTGCTGTATTCATGCAATGCACATGTAAAGCGCGCCACGTTTGCCAGCTGAATCCACGTTGCTCAAGTTCATTTTTTTAAGGAAGGAAGTTAAGGTAAATGTTAACATTGAAGTTAAAACACATTCCAGTTAATTTTTCCTGAGCCATCAATGTAGCCGGCCGGCATCGGCCAGTTTTTAGCGACATAGCAGTGTGCAGCAATGTGCGCGCACTCCGAGCGTGCTGGCGTGCATTCGTGCATGTCGCGGTGTGAACGGCGGCTGAGCGGCGTCCGGTCGTTGGCGTCGGTAACGTTAGCCACGTGTTGTTGGCAGCCGGTCAGGACGGCGCCTCCCGGCAAGAAGTACGTGCGCTGTCCGTGCAACTGTCTGCTGATCTGCCGCGCCACCAGCCAGCGCATCGCCTGTCCGCGACCGAACTGCAAGCGTGTCATCAACCTTCCGTCGCTGGTGACGCCTGCCAGCGAGCCCACGGTGCCGCATCGTGTGCGCCTTTGTCGCGCACTTCCTGGTGGGTCCCGGCCGAGTGGTAACGCGAATCAGGGTGGGGTCATCGTGTGCGCCTACTGTCGCGGCACCTTCCTGGTGGGTCCCGGCCGACAGTGGACGGTCACACATTCCCAGGGCGAGTCAGGGGTGGGGGTCATCGTGTCTTTCCTGGTGGGTCCCGGCCGACAGTGGACGGTCACACATTCCCAGGGCGAGTCAGGGGTGGAGGTCATCGTGTGCGCCTACTGTCGCGGCACCTTCCTGGTGGGTCCCGGCCAGTAATGGACGGTGACGCCTCAGGGCGAGTCCGGGGTTCATTGAGTGCGCCTACTGTCGCGGTACCTCCCTGGTGGGTCTGTGCCGACCACGGACGGTCACACCTTCTCACGGCGAGTCCGGGGTTCATTGAGTGCGCTTACTGTCGCGGTACCTCCCTGATGGGTCCGTGCCGACCACGGACGGTCACACCTCAGTGCGAGTCAGGGTTCATCGCCAGCCAGGGGGGGGGGGGTCATCTCGCCACTTCATAGTGGGCGTAGTGTGGCCGCCAGTTTTAGATTGTCAGAGGCTGGACGAGTGTATTTGAGATCCGTGGTCGCGATTGATTTCGAACTCTGGATATGTATGATTGTTAATGTCAGAATGAGCTCGATAGGTGTGATGTGGCTGCTTCGACACAGTACCATGTTGTCACCTTTCCGATATTCCTGGACCTGGGTATTGATCGCGCGTCTACATCCAAAATTTGGACGATGCACTACGGTTCCGGTTCGTGGGTTGATCAAATATCCCATTCACTCCCATAAGAGGTGTTTCCAAAAGTTTCAGTACTGCATGTTAGCCTGGTTCACCAGAAGCAGATTCAATTGTTTATGATAGAAACATGACTCCTTGCTATGATTAGTATTTCTGACCCTCAGTTCATTCACAATTCAGTCGAAGCAAAATTGTTTGCAGTTTAACTAGTTGGTCAGTGAACACTGCACACTGTGTTATCATACCCACCTTATGACATTCTCGGTTGTGAACTTGACGTTGACTATGCTGGCCAGCCTGTGGCCCCCTGACGCGTCTGTCGCCGCCGCTGTTGGCAGTTTAACGCGCTGAGCGGCAAGCTGTCTCGCTGTCCGCGCTGTCGCAAGGTGAGCTCTGTTGGCTCGTACGGCCGCCGCCGCGGCGCCGTCTTCCTGATCGCCGGTCTGCTGGTGATGGCCATCGGCCTGGGCGTCACCTTCGGCACGCTCAACTATGCCGCTCGCACGTCCGGCATCTACGTCGTCTACGTCGGTGGGTACCGGTGTGGCCGGCCGGGCCGGGCTCGCGCCTCGCTGCCATGGTGTGCTCGCTGTGAAGTTGTTGGTTATTATTTACATCTGACGTCCAACCAAAGATGGAGTTGGCCACCCTTGTCGGGCAGTGTTCTCAAATTCCGGCAGCTGTGTGGAAAGTGACATCTAACACAGATTTCAGATTTCACTCAAATCGCCTCCGATATAGTTTCTACATATCTATACCGGGTTACTCGTGGTGTGTCCAAGCGCGAACGTCTCACTACAGATCATATGCATTAGTAATATCTTTAGAAAATGTATCTGAACATCCCACGAAGCTATTCATTCGAAATATCCTCAGTACTTCCGATCCGCGTATCAAGCCAGCTTGAGAGTTGTTCCGGACCTGTGGACTGTGGTGGACCACAAGAAAATCCTCTGTACCATGGATGGTTTATAACCAAGTAATGACCAGCGATTCGTATTAGACAGCTGACTTTGTAAACAGAAGCATCCATAACTTTTGAGCGGCTGCCATCTAACGAGAACGAAATTTAATGAAATACAGCTTGAGGATGTGAAAAGAAACCAGGGATGTGCTTTCGACACCTAGCTGACTCCCAATTTCGTAGATAATTCATAGATGAAGGAAAACCCAGTAATATGCAGAATAGGAACAAGTGATTTTTCTCATACTTCATGCTTATAAATACGTCCATGAGAAGTGACAACGCTGTTGAGACGTTCTGGGCACAAACAAACAAATCAAGCCACGTATAGGGCATTGGCCGTCGTCCTCCAGGAAGATACCAGCAGAAGAGGCTGCATTAGCACGGCTGCGAATAGGACACACGTACACAACACATTGTCACCTGCTCGGAAATGAGGTGTGCCCACGATGCAACTCGTCCCTGACAGTACATCATATTCTGACATGTCACCTTTACACACAGGACAGAGCCCAATATTGTGGGACTAACGCGTGGGCGCTGTATAACCACTGCAGTTGATGCGCCCTAAAACACAAATAACTAACTGTGGGACTAACGCGACGCTCTCCAGCCCTCTTGGAGACGACTGAGTGCCTAGGGAGCACGTGCCGCTTCGTTACAGAAGCAGGTTTTCAATAATATACCCGGGATAGTGGAGATATCGTGTTAAACTGTACCACTAATGTGTGTATGTGAGTAGGTAGGGGATACTGTGATGGGCGCCAAACGACCTACCCTGGTCGATGCGCCCCCAAAACCCCAACCATCATCACGTCAGTTGGTCGTCAGCCACCCACCCGAGACGAGCGTAATGCTGAGGTGGCTCGATGCTGGCGCACCTGAGAGCTGACAGCCAGGTCGACGGTCGAGACACTGGCGGCTTAGTGACACACCGACGCCATGTTCCCGGAACAGTGACGCTCGCAGAGTGCGGACGTGGAGCGATCTCTCTAGATATGCTGTGAAGTGCGAGTGCAGTGTGGCGTGTTAAGTTCAGCACACTTGCAGAGTGAAAATTGCACACCTGTATGGTGCACATTGCACACCTTCAGTGTGCACATTGCACACCTTCAGTGTGCACATTACACACCTTCAGAGTGCACATAGCACACACATAGTGCACATTGGAAACCTGTGTGGTGCACTTAGTACACCTGCGGGTGCACATTGCATACCTTAAGTGTGCACATTATAAACTTATATGTTGCACATTGTACTCCTGCATGGCGCACATTACATACATATATGGTGCACATTATGCACCTGTGGTGTGCACATTGCACACCTATATGGTACATGTTCCACCGCTGTATAGTGCACACTCCACAACTGTATGGTGCACAGAGCACACATGCGTGTACATTTCACACTAGTATTGTGCACATTGCACACATGTAAGGTGCACATTCCACAAATGTGTGGTGCACATTACACACTTGCATCGTTTGCATTGCATACATATACGGTGTGCATTACACAGTTCTAGAGCGCACATTGCACACCTGAAGGGTACACATTGCACACCTGCACCTGGTGCACTGTACATCTGTAGTGAGCACATTTTATACCTCTTTTGGGCACATTGCATAACTAATGGCACGGATATATGCGAGCTGCTTGGTATGGCTCGATGTGCCGTGTTATTGCGCGCCGGTATTCCTGATCAACGGATTACCTGACCAACCGTGGAGAGCGTGAGTGTCGCCAGACCGTCCATCGAGGGCCTGCGTGACGCTGGGTTGTCTATCGAAGGCCTGAGTGCCCCCGGGCTGCCTATCGAGGGTCTGAGTCTCACTGGGCTGTCTAGCGGGGGCCTGGGTGTCCCCGGGCCGTCTATCGAGGGTCTGAGTGTCGCTGGATTGTCTGTCGAGGGTCTGCGTGTCGCTAGGTTGTCTATCTAGGGCCTGAGTGTCACTTGGTTGTCTATCGGGACCTGGGTATTATTTTGTTGTCTATCGAGGCCTAAGTGTCTCTGGGTTGTCTATCAAGGGCCTGCGTGTCGCTGGGTTGTCTATCAAGGGCCTGCGTGTCACTGGGCTGTCTATCGAGGGCCTGAGTGTCACTTGGTTGTCTATCGGGACCTGGGTATCATTTTGTTGTCTATCGAGGCCTAAGTGTCGCTGGGTTGTCTATCAAGGGCCTGCGTGTCACTGGGCTGTCTATCGAGGGCCCGAGTGTCGCTGGGTTGTCTATCAAGGACCTGAGTGTCACTGGGCTGTCTATCGAGGGTCTGCGTGTCGCTGGGCTGTCTATCGAGGGTCTGCGTGTCCCCGGCCGTCTATCGAGGGTCCGCGTGTCCCCGGCCGTCTATCGAGGGTCTGCGTGTCCCCGGCCGTCTATCGAGGGTCCGCGTGTCCCCGGCCGTCTATCGAGGGTCTGCGTGTCCCCGGCCGTCTATCGAGGGTCTGCGTGTCCCCGGCCGTCTATCGAGGGTCCGCGTGTCCCCGGCCGTCTATCGAGGGTCCGCGTGTCCCCGGCCGTCTATCGAGGGTCCGCGTGTCCCCGGCCGTCTATCGAGGGTCTGCGTGTCCCCGGCCGTCTATCGAGGGTCTGCGTGTCCCCGGCCGTCTATCGAGGGTCTGCGTGTCCCCGGCCGTCTATCGAGGGTCCGCGTGTCCCCGGCCGTCTATCGAGGGTCTGCGTGTCCCCGGCCGTCTATCGAGGGTCTGCATGTCCCCGGCCGTCTATCGAGGGTCTGCGTGTCCCCGGGCGTCTATCGAGGGTCCGCGCGTGTCCCCGGCCGTCTATCGAGGGTCCGCTTGTCCCCGGCTGTCTATCGAGGGTCCGCGTGTCCCCGGCCGTCTATCGAGGGTCTGCGTGTCCCCGGCCGTCTATCGAGGGTCCGCGTGTCCCCGGCCGTCTATCGAGGGTCTGCGCGTCGCTGGGATGTTATCGAGGGCCTGAGTGCCTCTGGGTTGTCCATCGATGGCTAAATTATGCATTTTGTTGATGAAGACCTTTTCATGTAGAATGTTTACATTTGACATAATCCACGCACGATTTGTTTTCCCTACGCTACTCGTTATTCATACTCACGAAGACCATCTGTATGCAAGACTATGTTCGCTGTGTTGTCTGTGTGCCAGGCTGTATGTTTGTTGTGTTGTCTGCTAGCATGTTTGCTGGGTTGTCTGCTTACTAGACTCCTTCGGGGACGAGTGGTCTAGGGATAGGTTGCTTGCCTCACAATCGAAGTATTGTGGGTTTGAGTCTCGCCTGTCGCTACTCTTCGCCCGCGACCAATCGGCGTGAGAGATTGGCGACGCTGCATGGCTCAACGGTCGATGTGTCGTAAAGCCAATAACCAACTACAGACTCCTTCCCAGATTTCATGTTTGCTGGGTTGTCTGTGTGCTAGCATGTACATTCGCTGTTTTGTATGCATGCTAGATTGTACGTTCGCTAGGCCGTCTGTACGCTGGACTGTACACTCGCTGGGTTGTCTGTATGCTGACCTGTACGTTGGCTGTGTTGGCAGCGCTATACTGTCTATCCACTGAACTGGCCGTTGGTTGCTGTGGGAGTGGAGGTGGTCCGTCACCGCTGACGCCCTGCGATGGTCACAGGCGCTTTCTTGGGTGCTATCGTTTTGCTGATGCGTGCCGCCTACTACTTCACCCTGCGCACCAGCCAGATCGAATCGCAGGGGTGAGCGCCATCTCTGCGCGGCATCAGGAACTATAACCTCGGCAAATCGTCGCCAAGTGCTAAGCATGATGGAGAGGGGCAAATTGCTCCTCGGTCAGTCTGCATATTCCGTCGGATGCCGTGGAATGAATAGGCATCGGTCGTGTGCAGGCTGTGGCTCCTGAGAAGATGGATATCCGGAACTCGTGGTACTTCGTTTATCCGCATTGCACTGGCTATATACATCATTATCCCCCTGCTTATTTAGCGTCCGGGTCTACCCTGCATGTACTTCAAGACAGCTGGGCTGCGGGCAGCGATACGTCGATTTGCGTGCTGTGACGTCCAGTCGAGTCGATTAAATTCGACCGTGTGGCCGAGGTGTTACCTGGTGCGGAGACCTGTGAAGTGACTACGTGACCGCGATGGCCCATCACGGCGCCGCTGCCCCGCCTCCGTGCGTCCGACCCGGCCCGACTCAACGTGACGACTGCCAGCGGCGGCGGTGGCGGCCCGTGGCTGTGTTCCGAAACACTCGTGAGGGCGTGGTCGGTGATGTGCGCGACTGCAGTACCGGCCGACAGAAGCCGGCGTCGCTATCGGCCGTGACGGCGCAACACTAACACACCATGGTAGAGGGGCTTCTCAGCACTAACGACGGCCGTGAAGGAGCGCTGGTGTGTTCGGTCTGCGGTCGCGACGAGGTGACTAGACTGCCGCGCGACTGCCGCGCGCGTGACGGTGAGACGGCGGGAATTGGCGTGAGCGGGGGCCGTGAGACGACGGGAAGCTGTGACTAACAGGACGATGGCGGTTTGCCGGACACAGACCGCGAGTGGTGGGATGTGTGTGGCGGGCAGTGAGGAAGGCCGGATAGCAGGAAGCGACTGACGCTGACTGACCAGCGGGACAGAAGCTGACTGTACGGCAAGACTAGACCTGCAGCGCCAAATGCAACGTCTAGCCTGATTATTGTGCGTGCGAGAAGTGCGAGTCTCTCGTGATGAGACGACTGACTGCGGCCGCCGAGTGAAGTGGGGTGGCTGGCGAGGTGACGCCACACTGCAGAATGTGTGGCTGCCTGCACGCGCGCCACGCGGTGTG
Organism: Imbricaverruca yamaguchii; assembly: GCA_034440575.1. Taxonomy (NCBI): domain Eukaryota; kingdom Metazoa; phylum Arthropoda; class Thecostraca; family Neoverrucidae; genus Imbricaverruca; species Imbricaverruca yamaguchii. The sequence goes on from JAOTOL010001432.1 coordinate 422,724, forward strand.
CGGTGTCTGGGCGGCGGGCGGGCGCGCCAGCTGCCGACTGTAGTGCTCCGTCGGCGGCACCGCCGCTGTGCCTGTGCCGGTCTGGCGCTGGAGCACACCGTGGGTGTCGCCGCCTCCGCTGGGCGGGCAACTGACCACCGGCCGCTCCACGTGGTCGTGTCCGATCCATGGTCCATGACCTGTGCTCGTCGGCGAAAATTTACCAACGTCACGTGGTTGTGATCAGGGACATTTTACCGTGCAGGCAGCGTCACCCAGCCTTATTTTACAAATGTATGTGTGTTACCACGTTTGGTTTTCTCGGTAAAAAAACGGCAAGTTATTGACATTAGGCGTGCTTCTGGGATTCCGATATGACGGCCCGAGGCGCCGTCGGTGACTATCGCTCGGATTATATATATGAAACGTTCGCGGTGACAGGGTCGTAAATATCGGTCGGAAATCATTGCGCGCATGTCATACCATTGCTTTCTATGCGGTGAATATCGGTTGCGGTGTTTTATGATTGCCGCGCGATGACTGGACAATTGCCGTCAGCGAGGCGGCTTCGCTATTGCCGTGAAAACATAACGTGACAGGTGCTGGCCTTGCTGCCTACACACTTGGCATGCTGGCTCGGCTGGGGCCCGTCATGGATTGACTGGAGATCGTGGCTTGGCTGGGGCTCGTGGCTCGGCTGGGTCTCGTGGCTCGGCTGGAGCTCCTGACTCAGCTGGGCCTCGTCGTGGCTTGACTGGGGCTCGTGGCTCGGCTGGGGTTCGTGGTTCGGCTGGGGCTCGTGACTCTGGTGGGGCTCGTCCTGGCTTGGCTGGGCTTCGCCGTGACTCGGCTGGAGCGCGTGGCTCGGCTGCACCCAGCGGCGCTGTCTGTGGCTGTTAACGTGCCGCACTCTGGTTACTGTGTGTTGCGTTGCACTTTTCTGTATGTATTCGAGAGTGGACAGATACATTTTCCTCTAGTTTTGTGTCGCGTGACGTCGCTCGGGATTGACTGGGTGGTGGATGCGCCACTGGTTCATGTTTGCTGGACTGGTGGCTCCGCCAGTCGGCCAGAGCAATGCATCCCAGCTCGGAAATATCGCAGCACACAGACCCCCTTGAAGTGGTAGCAAAGAGTACAGGCAGTGTGGCGGTACACCAGGTGATAAGGTGGGTCGACTCCGTGCGGCGGTACACCAGGTGATGAGGTGGGTCGGCTCCGTGTGGCGGTACACCAGGTGATGAGGTGGGTCGGCTCCGTGTGGCGGTACACCAGGTGATGAGGTGGGTCGGCTCCGTGTGACGGTACACCAGGTGATGAGGTGGGTCGGCTCCGTGTGACGGTACACCAGGTGATGAGGTGGGTCGACTCCGTGTGGCGGTACACCAGGTGATGAGGTGGGTCGACTCCGTGTGGCGGTACACCAGGTGATGAGGTGGGTCGGCTCCGTGTGGCGGTACACCAGGTGATAAGGTGGGTCGGCTCCGTGTGACGGTACACCAGGTGATGAGGTGGGTCGGCTCCGTGTGGCGGTAACCAGGTGATGGTGGGTCGGTCCGTGTGACGGTACACAGGTGATGTGGGTCGGCTCCGTGTGGCGGTACACCAGGTGATAAGGTGGGTCGGCTCCGTGTGGCGGTACACCAGGTGATGAGGTGGGTCGGCTCCTCGTGTGGCGGTACACCAGGTGATGAGGTGGGTCGGCTCCGTGTGGCGGTACACCAGGTGATGAGGTGGGTCGGCTCCCGTGTGGTGGTGATGTGGGTCGGTTGTGTGGCGGTCCAGGTGATAGGTGGGTCGTGGTGTGGCGGTCACCAGGTGATGAGGTGGGTCGGCTCCGTGTGACGGTACACCAGGTGATGAGGTGGGTCGGCTCCGTGTGACGGTACACCAGGTGATGAGGTGGGTCGACTCCGTGTGGCGGTACACCAGGTGATGAGGTGGGTCGACTCCGTGTGCGTAACCGGTGATGAGGTGGGTCGGCTCCTCGTGTGGCGGTACACCAGGTGATGAGGTGGGTCGGCTCCTCGTGTGGCGGTACACCAGGTGATGAGGTGGGTCGGCTCCGTGTGACGGTACACCAGGTGATGAGGTGGGTCGGCTCCGTGTGGCGGTACACCAGGTGATGAGGTGGGTCGGCTCCGTGTGGCGGTACACCAGGTGATGAGGTGGGTCGGCTCCGTGTGGCGGTACACCAGGTGATAAGGTGGGTCGACTCCGTGTGACGGTACACCAGGTGATGAGGTGGGTCGGCTCCGTGTGACGGTACACCAGGTGATGAGGTGGGTCGACTCCGTGTGGCGGTACACCAGGTGATAAGGTGGTTCGGCTCCTCGTGTGGCGGTACACCAGGTGATGAGGTGGGTCGGCTCCGTGTGACGGTACACCAGGTGATGAGGTGGGTCGGCTCCGTGTGGCGGTACACCAGGTGATGAGGTGGGTCGGCTCCGTGTGGCGGTACACCAGTTTGTATGCCGGCACAGACGACGGTTGGCAGCGCGGCCGGCGCATCAAACACGGTCGTCTGTGTGACCGCCGCCGCCGCGTGCACCGTGTGCCCGAGGTCGCCACGGCGGACGGCACGGCCCGCCTGACACCGCATATATTGGCGGACGTGCTCCCGCTGTTGGCGCGGCCCGCGCCCACTCCGTACAGCGAGACCCGACCAGCACCTGGCCACCGAGACCGACACCTGGTCACCGAGACCGACACCGTCTGACACGACCCGACCAAACTTGCGCCGCCTGCCACGTTCACCTCGTACCACCGGAACAGACTGACACCTGGCCATCAAGACTGACGCACGGCGTGACCCACCTGGCTCGTTACATTCCTGTGGGCGCAGCCCTTCTCAAGATGCTCCAGCTGAGTTGAGGACACGCCCAGATGGAGTGCACCCTTATCCTGCCACACCCACTAATCGCTCGACGAAGTTTTTAGCCGAATTCACCCCTTAGTGACTTAGCATCCATTCAAAATTGGCCCCCAACCCAAAACAGCCGTCGAGTAATCCAAGTTCGATCAGTGGTTCAAAGCCGTCAGATACTCAGGGAAAAAAACTGGCCTTGTACATTTGCCGCCTCGGTAGCTCAGTTGTTTAGAGCGTTGGCCTGCACTGATCTCCCCTGTTCTGGCAAGACGGGTTCGAATGGCTTCACGCGCTCGTATTTTGCCACCGGCTGGGAGGGTCAGTTGGTAGCCGGTACGATAAGACCGGGGACCAGCTCCCGCGGCGGCCGTATCGGTGCGTTAACGGCACGCTAAACTCTCGGGTCAAAATTATGCCGGTGGACTGGAATTCAAGGATCGGATATTCGGACCGGGGTCAACGCAACTTAGATCGGGTCTACTCAGAAATAGGGCTCTGGCTCCATAAAACTACCCCAGCATGAACTTGAACCACGTCTATAAAAAAGAGTCATATTGTTGTTATACACAATGTGAATTGATTGAACTTGAATTGAAGTGAATTGAACTTGCCAACATTGCAGCATTGCATAACCCTACTGATGGACCTTGCACCAAAAACTGCTCACAGTAGTAAAGCAATATAGCCGAGATTGTTGAGGATATAGAGGTGGTAACTTGAACTTCAAAGACCCGAATCGGGAACCCATAGGCCATATGTCAATCGTGCACTAAGAAGAAAGCCACCTAATTGGCTAAACCCACCGTGGTCTCCCACCAAGTACGGGCCCTATCAACGGCAACTAGAATGCGGGTACATCTACCCTAACTAGCTTGACTTCCGCCGCCATCCGCTAGATGGCAGTGGTGCCGCGAGCGGCCAAACCCGGTCTAGTCGAATCACCGCACGGGGGCGTGCTGCGGCCACTACGCCGGCGTGGCCAGCCGGGAGGGGGCGGAATGACTCGGGAGTTGGTGCCGCGCGTGGCCAGCGACCTGTTGTGTGGAACTGGTGGCTCCTCCGCCCACGGAACGCTACATCGAAAGAGCAGTCGTGCGTCATCGCCTCGTTCGGGTGCCATTCGGTGCGACTGACGACCAATACCGTGTCGCAGCTCCGCACACCGACGCTGGTCCGGTGTCGCAGCTCCACACCACCGCTGGTCCAGTGTCGCAGCTCCGCACCGACGCTGGTCCAGTGTCGCAGCACATCACCGACGCTAGTCCGGTGTCGTAGCTCCATACTGTCACTGGTCCGGTGTCGCAGCTCCACATACTGACGCTAGTCCGGTGTCGTAGCTCCGCACCGACGCTGGTCCAGTGTCGCAGCTCCGCACCGACGCTGGTCCGGCGTCGCAGCTCCACACACTGACGCTGGTCCAGTGTCGCAGCTCCACACCGCCACTGGTCCTGTGTTGCAGCTTACCACCGCGACCGGTCCGGTGTCGCAGCTTCGCACTGGCGCTAGTTCGGGTCCCACGTCAGTGTTGGACGGACATGACCGGTGTCGCGTTTCGCCAGCGTCGGGTTGTGTCCGGTAGTGTTGGGTAGTGTCCGGTAGTGCTGGGTAGTGCCGAGTGGTGTCCGGTATTGGCTGCCGACCACGTATCGACGCTCGACAGCCAGAGGCGATGGACCGGCGCAGGCACACCAGGTAGGTGCATCGAGACACCACACCGTACATTGTTGGAGGCCCATCGAGCAGCCGGTCTGACAACGCCAACGAAATGATAGCAGTGCATTGCTGAAACTATGAAAGAGCTGACTGCATTGCTGCTGATGCTCGATAGTGCAGCAGGAGCCACACATATCGCACCGTATTCTGCACCATTGAGCGCACAATTAGCAGAAATTCTGCCCTGAGTCGGCGCAGGCTGCCATTTAATGAACACAGCCAATGACATCCCCACCGGTTGGCGTGTTTTTCATTCAGGCCATTCTATTCTTCCTATCGAAGTTTACCTTCAATAGGCCATTGCACATTTGCATTTCCAAGGTTTGTGCATAGCGTAGTGTGTGAATGAATTGTGCGAACTCAATAACACTTGAAATGAAGTACACACATAATATTGACCCCCGTCTTTCTGCACGCCATGAAGGCGATCAGTAATGGGCAAGGATACTCTGCGTGCGTTTTGCCTTCCTTCCGAAAGAAAATACTAGCCTTCTTGGCTAAAGCTTTTCCTTGGGATAACCAGACCTTGAGAAAATCGGCTATATGATGACGATTATAAAATAGCACACGATGATTTTTATCAGAACCAACAAGCAGTGTACGTTTGCTCACCGTTCATTTCCTACACGCACACATCTTATTTCTCAGGATCGAGCAAAATCTCCGTCCAATTCACACCGAACGAAACAACTACTAGAATTATTAAGAAGTGGTGGATGGATGCACAAACATCGCCTCGAAGTGGGAGGCACAGGGGTAGTTGCTTCCCACGAGCCTAAAACATTGTGGTTTCTCCGGGAGCTTCTCGGTTTTTTTTCTGACAAAAATGGGAGACGACAGGCCCCGTGTCACCGTGACCCAGCCTGCACCAGTGACCACATCACCATGGCCCGGCCTGTACCAGTGGCCACATCACCGTAACCCGGCCTGTACCAGTGGCCACATCACCGTAACCCGGCCTGTATCAGTGGCCACATCACCGTAACCCGATCTGCACCAGCGACCACATCACCATGATTGCTGTATTATTGTTACACCAATATGTTTAGGTGCCCCTGCACTTTATCAAGTAGAAATGACTGTCCCGTTATATCGCCGTAACCTGACTGCCCCAAGTTCCGGAGGGTGGATCTCACTGGGGAGGAGGGAGGGCAATTGACCAGGCAGTAAGTACGTTAAAATAGGCCTTGCTTTATGATCTACAGTCAACGCCCCTGGGCTCCATATTAAAGGATGGACAAATTGGGGAGGCGGGGGCGGGGCTTAGAGCATCTCAATTAATTCTGCCCATGCAGCACCACAGATACAATGCTAAATTTGTTTAATTTTCTTTACATTTTATTTTACTGAAATTACGATGCATTTCGCCACCAAGTATTTCCAGTCGAATGGCGAGTGTAATTATTTCAAATCAAAGTCTGTCATGTGACGGTAATCACGTGCGTAGTTTTGTAGCTCTTTGGAGGGGTCCTGGTTCCTGAAGTTTAATTCCCCTTCAAATGACAGGCACGGTCCCATCAACGCTAAGCTTGAAGTGGTGCAGCTACATTATACAAATCTTCGAAACCATCTCGAAGTCTAAGAATAGTTCATATAGATAGACATTGCCATGCGTAACTGACTGATGTCCAGCGACGTCCACGCAGTAGATGTAGATGAAACAAACACAAAACTGGAGTACGTGTATTATAATGTAGACGTCATCTTCACGTTTCAGACTTGCAACTAAAGGCCCGCGTTGCGGGTCATTTTAAAAGTCCTGTATTTTGGCAAAATCTGCAAAATTCCTTTTCCAGATAGTTCCGGTAAAATAGTTTATAAGGAAACATATTGCAATTTTTTTCTTCTTCTTTCACGTTTCGTAGTATATAATACACGATGCAAATTTTCTGGATGTAAGGCGGTGTCGCTGCCGTTATACCTTCTAAAATTCGAATACAATTATTCGGCATATACTATTGGCATCGGAAACAAAAGTTGTCCGAGAGATGAAGGGCGCATCGACTGCGTCGATCATGCAGCAACAAAAGTTGTCCCTTTGCCACCATGCATCTTTAAGGATCAGCAAGCGAATATTAAACGTGGCGTTTTTGTATCAATTAACAATATAAGTTAATAATGTAGATAACTCAATAGATAGTTCATCTAGATAGACAGCGACGTCCACGCAGGATCTACATATCAAAGCTTCCCTTGCCACTCGCTCAACACATTATCCCTTTTAGGTCACATAGATAAAAGGTTAGAGTCCACCCCATCCCCTCTCTTTTTTTTATCTCTCTTGACATTTTATCTTACCGAGCAGTAGGGCCTTCCGGTATCCCAACCGGTGCACGTTTCTTAGAAGATCCCGATGGCCTCAGTCATTAAAAAATGACAATCCTGACGGCAAAGACGTTCCATCATGTAACGGAAAGCGTCTTCCCAGTCAAACCCTCACAACCCGGCTCATAAAGACATAAAGACATAAAAGATTAGTGCAACTATGAGCCACAAGGGCCCTTCTTGGTTGCACTCTGTACACTGAACCAGTTGCCCACCAAATCTGTCAATCAGCCCTCCCTGTAATACTGAAAAGCAATCCCTCTATTCTTATATTGTCTATGCTGTTTTTAAAGATGTTCAATGTGCTGCTACTGACAATGTTTTCTGGCAGCTGGTTCCAGTGTTCTACTACCCTCTTGGTTAAGAAAGTCTGCCTTAACCTTGTTCTGCTGTGGTTAACTTTAATTTTGAATTTATGACCTCTAATTGCATCATTTCTGTTAAATTCAAACATTTCCCCAAGATGTCCCCTCTCCAGACCATGGACAAATTTAAAGACCTGGATGAGATCTCCTCTCACCCTTCTATATCTGAGTGAAAACATATTCAACTTCTTCAATCTTTCCTCATATGCCAGGTTGCTTATACCATTAACCATTTTCGTAGCCCTCTTTTGTACTCTCTCTAAAAGCCAACAATCTTTTTCATAGCTAGGAGACCAAGCTTGGATGCAGTACTCCAAATGTGGCCTGACATATGCACAGTAAAGCTTCCTGATGACTTCCTCACTTCTGTATGATACATTCCTATTTATTGCCCCGAGCATTCTCAGTGCCTTCTTCCTGGCTTCCTTGGTCTGTTCTGATGCCCCCAGTTTTGTGTTTAGAATAACACCTAAATCCTTCTCCTGTTGAGTCACTGATAGCACTTGGACACCCATCAAGTATGGAGCCTTCATGTGCTGCTTACCTACATGCATGATTTTGCACTTATCAAAATTAAATTTCATTTGCCATTCTTCGAACCACTTCACAAGTTCGTCTAAGTATTTTTGCAGCGAGATATGCTCATCCTGACCTGTTATTGCCCTAAAGACCTTCAAATCATCCGCAAATTTCAAAACTTTACTGCTTAGGCCACTTTCAATGTTATTTACAAATATAATGAACAGTTATGGCCCTAGTATTGACCCCTGGGGGACTCCACTAAGAACATTTTGCCATGATGACTTTGTACCATTTAGCATCACTCTTTGCTGTCTATCTGAAAGCCACAATTCTATCCATTTTAAGATGCTACCTGCAATACCATGGGACTGAAGCTGTATCATTAACCGTTTATGGGGTACCTTGTCAAAGGCCTTACTAAAGTCAAGATATGCTACATCAACCTGATTTCCCTGATCAAATTGTTTTGTGGCGAAGTTCAAAAAGTCCAAGAGACACGATCGTCCTTTTCTAAACCCATGTTGAGTACCTTTAATCAATCTGTTACCTTCCAGATAACTAACTATTCTATCCTTGATAATTGATTCGACTACCTTGCAGACTAGGGATGTGAGACTTACTGGCCTATAGTTTTCAACTTTCCATCTTTCTCCTTTCATGAAAATAGGAACTACATTTGCCCTTTTCCAATCGGTTGGAATTGCATTTTGTGAAACTGATCTACAAAATATTATACTAAGTGGACATGCCAGTTCCTTTTTAGCTTCCCGCAATACCCTAGCATAAATTTCATCAGGTCCTGCTGCCTTGTTTGGTTTTATTTTCCTGATATGATTGTAAACAACATCACTATCAATGAAATCAACATCATTTATCAGATCACATGTCACTGAACTATGGTGTACGGTCGACAGATTGGTCATATCTTCCAATGTAAACATTGATTTAAACTGCTTGCACAGCTCCTCAACCAACTCACTATCCTTACCCAATGTAATCCCATTTACTTCCAGTGGACCAATTGTGCTGGAAACTTTACTTAGCTTGTAGAACTAAAGAACTTTTTACTGTTCCCATTACAGTTCCTAGCTAAATCCAGTTCTTTTGCTCGCTTTGCTGCTCTGGTTTTTTGCTTCACAGTGTCTCTAGCTTTTCGATACGCCTTTAGATTAACGACATTTGAAGCTTCTTTAAAGACCCTAAATGCAGTTTTCTTATCCTTAATTGCTTTTATCAAGTCTGGTGTAAGCCATGCTGGCTTTCCTGCCCTTCTTTTGCGTCTTTGCTTTTGGGGGACATGTCTAAACTGAATTTCCTTCAAATAAGATTTGAACTTTTCCCACATTTCACAGGCATTTAAATTGGAAAATTGGGGCGGGGATAGCCGAGTGGTTAAGGTGTTGGGCTCTGGGTATCAAAGGTCCTGGGTTCGACACTAGCGCCGATCGGAACATTTCTCAATCCCGCGGCCTACCGGCGAAACAGTGTGGGCGGCGACGTTAGCCGTGAATGTGCAGAAAGTGCGTCGTGAACCACCCAATAAACAAAAACAAAAAAATTGGAGAATTCTTCTTCCCATCTGATGGCACTTAAAGCCGCTCGCATGCAGTCAAAGTCTGCTCTGTTGAAATTTGGAACCTTTACCAAATTATCCTTAATAATCTCCCCTACATGTGCCTTGAATCTAACTATGTTATGGTCACTTCTTCCTAGAGTTTCTCCTATAGTCAAGTCTTGAATCAAGTCACTTAAATCCGAGAATACAAGGTCCAAGAATGAGCCATGCCTGTTAGGTTCCGATACAGACTGGTGTAAGAACAGGTCCTCTAAGGCATTTCCTAAACATTTTGCATGATGGGAGCCAACACCAACATTTTCATATCCTTTTAGATTAAAGTCACCAAGAATAATGCACTTCCTCTGAAAGTTTCTACTGATTTCCACACAAATCACCTTATCAAGCTCCAGTTGCTGATAATGTGGCAAGGTTCCTGATCGGTAGAAAGCTCCTATCCTCATAGTATTGCTGTTGCCTTTTCCGACAGTGACATCAAGTCAAATGGACTCCACACACATTTTTATCCCCACCTGCTACTTTTTGAAAACTGAATAAGCTATTCACATAGAGCATTACACCACTCCATTTCATTGCTGGACCCATATTGCGCGAAAACATATTGTATCCCTGGATCTCATAGTCCTGCAAGTTATCTCCAAAATATCCTTCACTGGCCCATGCCTCCGTAATGCAAACAAAATCTGGTTCCTCCTCAGCAACATAACACTTGAACTCATCAAATTTGGATCGGATACTCTGAGCATTAAACATCATACACTTAACAAATGCTCCATAACCACCTTTGGCTTTTTCATACTGAGGAGTTCTTTTATCACTAGATGAACTATCACTCTGTATCCTTGAACTACTGCTGTTCCTATTTGCTGACTTTGAGGTTCTGTTGCCTTGGCTGACACTATTGGAATATTCCTGAGTTGGCAATGCAATTTCATCCCTCCCCACCACATTTCCTAGTTTCTCTGAAGGACATGCTCCTACACTTTGCCTAACACATGGACCCACTTCTCGGAGAAGTGCAGGCCATCCCTCTGATAGAGGTCTAACGATGCATACAACCTGCACCACTCGTCTACAAGGGTGAAACCTGACTCATGGCAGAGCTTACCTTCCCTGGCGTTGGCTGCCAGTGCCCTAGAGCTCCACTCAGGGGAGGCTCCAGCCCTAGGCAAAATAGCAGTCACAATGATTTTATTGTTACCCTTCAGGGTGGCCAGAATGGCCCTGTAGTCCTGCAGAAGCTCCTCACTCCTAGCAGGACCTATGCTATTTACTCCTACCTGTACTATAACTGTACTAAACTGGTGATCACTGGTGACCTGTGCCACCACTGGTACCAGGTCCTTCACCTTGGCACCAGGCCTGGTGATGCACCTCCTGTCCCTCCTACCTTTACAGAATACCCAATCTAAATGTCGCACACGAGAATCGCCTACGACCAGCACCGTCTCTTTACTAATACTATCCTGGGGGCTGGGCTCCAATGCCTGGAACCTATTCTATGTTAATATGCCTGCCCGCTGGGCCATTCGACTAGGCTTCCTCCCGCTCCTACCACCTGCCACCTGCCACTCACTGACCCTTTCCTTAGGCTCGCGTCTCCAAATCCTCCACCCCCTGACCTCATGCCACTTCCCCTTGTGACCTACCAGAACTACTCCTCCTCTGTTCATTAGTAACACTCACCTCTCGAGAAATCCCAGCCACCTCCACAGTAGGGGAAGCCTCAGCTACCTGGTGGCCTGCGACCACCTAGGCATATGATGTCTCAGGAGAGGGGTCCTTTCTGCCCCCTCTAATGTTCAAACTAGGGGTTGCACGGAAAGGGAAGTGGTGCCATGGCAACGCGTTCGACGACTAGGGCCAGAAACCATACACAAAATTGCTCCCCAAAAAGGAACGTCGCTCGGGAAGCCTATGTTATCACTACTGACACGTTTTTGGTTCTGGTGAGTTCATTTTAGGGCGAATTTAACAAGCAGAAAATATTTGGTATCATAAATGGAAGGCGAATTCTGCCGTAGCCCTGCAATATTTGTTGGCGCCCAAATCAAGACTTCATTTTTGTGAAATTGTCACGTTTTGTACTTTACATTTTCTGGACCTATTTTTTTTCATAATGGGTAAAGCGGACCATTAAACGTCGTTTTAAGTTAACTGACCTCACACAAATATTTATTTTACCCAGACTCATGCATTTTAGCCCCCAAAACGCACAAAACGTATGCGTTATGGAAACGGAGAAAAATCAAGCACACCTCTGGTGCGTTTTGTTGGATCCTTAACCCGTCCCGTCTCGGGGGAGGTGTCTTCAACCGCCCTTAAGATTTTTCGCAGATAATGGACGAACGGCACGCGGCAGCGCGCCCGAATTTGGCATTAATTTTCCCACACCAATTTGGCATGCTGTTTCAAAATTTTGAAGTCAGGTCTTCTAGGTTGAAGAATTAGTGAAGGTCAAGTGAGGTCACCTCCAAAAAAGTTCAACCAGTCGTCACGCTTTAACGGATATAAGTTTTTTTAATGAAACTTTCAGCGTTTGCTTATCTTTAGGGATGCAACAAAACGTTCGAGGGGAAGTTTTCTTTTTTTTTCGTTTTTGACTACATGCAACTTTTGCGTATTTGCCAAATTGCAGTTGAAATAGAGGATTGTGGCTAAAGTAAGCATTTTTTATTAGGGAAAGTTTACTTACATCAACGTTTCTCGGTCTTCTCTACCCATTGGAAAAGGAAAACTAAAGAAAACTTGAACACTCAAAATTTTGAAATAGAAAGAAAACATTTTGGGGGCCAAACAAAATATAGCTCTGGTCCATCTTCCTGTCCTTTTCTCATTCCAAATAAATTTCGTTTTTTTTCATGTATCCCTAAAAATGAACTCCCCAGAGCCAAAGACATAATGTATGTCGTGAAAAGGCGTGAAAATCTATCCCCCTTGTGACGTCACTTTTTGGGGAAGTTGTTATGGGGGGAGGGGGGGGGCGGACGTTTTAGTGCGATGCTTAGTTTGGATTTTAGAGGGGAGTTATTAACCCCCCCCCGAGACGGGGTGTGAGGATCTGACCGGAAAAACGGCACGGGTTAAGGATAAGCAAATTCTGAAAGTTGCATCAAAATATATTTATAAATTAAAGCGTGACGACTGGTTTCACCTTTTTACAGGTGACCGCCCTTGACATTGTACAACTAGTGGAGCGTAGATGGCTTGACCTCAATATTTTCACACAATGTCACATTGAGGTGGGAAAACGTTTGCCAAATTTCTTTGCGCTACCACTCGCCGTGTTTCGCTATCCATGACAAATCTTAGGGTGGGGGTTGTAAAATGATCCCTAGAGATTCAGGCCACGGAGATTCAGGCCACGGAGATTCAGGCCAAGCGTGAACATGAACCTGGATCTGCCAGAGCCATTTCGGTAAGATCTTATTTACTGCTGTTTTTGTCAAGTGAAAGACAAGTAGTTTGTATTGATGGTGATAGCTTAGCTCCTGACTCTCCGTGGATTAGCTGATGGGGGTGCACATTTTATCGGAAGGGCGCTTTCGGCGGAAAATTCGCCGAGCAGAAAGGATGAGCTCATGCATACTGAGGGGAGCCTTTTCGTCTTAAAAGGACCCCTTTTCCTCTGACAGAGGTACCTTTGGCATATAAATCCGTTGAGGGTACGAGACGCTCTCGCGTCCGGAAAGACGCCATAGGTGGGGGCACATGTTCAAAGTGTCTCCTATTTCTACCCCTGGCAAAATGGCCAGTGGAGGATACAGGAGGAAACGGCTGGATGCGGCTATTTCACTCAGTCGATCAGCTGACGTAGGTGCAACGATCAGTTAGCGCCGGTTATTAGTTATCGCAGCGGTCACGAGCAACGCTTGTTTTTTTCCAACTCGAGCACTTTCTTGCAGTTACCGCAGTCCAGTCAGTTACAGTAGAGGTGAACCGGTCGCAGTGGTCAAGCCGTGTAAGTGGTGCACTATGGGGGCCTAATTCAGTGTAAAGTAGGTGGCATAGTTTTGGTGTTTGCTGAGGTTTCGGCAGTATGCCCATGATTAATATGTTTGCTGGGGTTTCGGCGGTATGCACGCCTACAAACATGTTTGCTGAGGTTTCGGTAGTATGTCCGCCGATGAATGTGTTTGTGGGGGTTTCGGTGATACATAGACATGGATTCAACCTTACGGTTCAGGACTCTGACATTACACTTCCCGAAGCAGGTCAGGTCGTGTATGCACTCGACACACACATGACAATCTTTACCAAAGAAACAACTGTTTTCGGAAATGGAGCTACTGAAATTTAGCGATGCTCACGTCCTCTAATTCGCTAATGCAGTGCGCACAATTCAGGACTCTCACTTCTAGGCTAGTTGAAAGTGAAGCTGTAGCTCAAAGTGGAGTTGGGTGTTTTCAAACACAAACGTCTTGAATTCCCGCTGGTGCATGGAACTATATTCCCGTCGCCGCTACAAATGCAAGGGAGGGGAGGTTCGAACACACCAATCCTCTGAGCGGTTCTAAACGCTGACGGAAAGCGTCAGCAGCGTGAAACAAAATCCGCGTGTTGCATTTATAATGACACCTGGACACCTGACACCTGGACACCTGAATTAACACCCGGTATTTTATATAGCTGGTTGACGAATCCACGACACTAATGTTCCTGCAAGAACTCTGGCCGATAAAAGTGCTACGACATATATATATATATATATATAATTTGCCAGTCTTTGCGTTTTTATTGATAAAGTATCCATGGTCAAACGAATCCATGTTATTTCACCTAAAAATAATGCAGGTAGCTATAGCACAAAAACTGTTGGCCGAATCGGGCTGAAATTTGCAGCCTTGTTCGGAGCCAATGACTACCATATGAGCACATTTTTGACTCAATACACCTTGGGGTACATTGGTCGATCTGTCGTGGAACGCACCAGCTGCTTCTCCTTGACGTTAATATCAGCAGAACTGAGGCAGCGAAGCTATTTCAATCTGTTCCCAGTGCCTGTGCTCATGTGCACGGCATGTCTCAACGCCTGGTTCGCCTCTCATGAAGACCACTGTGAAATAGAGATTTAGTGCTCTACCCCAAGTAAAACTTGAACACTAGGTATGTATTGCACTGTTTGCCTCTGGCGCCCAATGTCTGCATTTATGCGAGATGGCTTTGCATTGCATGAGATAATTGGCACATCCTCGGAACGCATGCCTCCGGAATGTTGATCAGGACTCTGGGAAGTAGATGGCTGTGTCACGTGGCAGTGATGTGACCGACCGACCCGCATACCCACCGCGCATTAGCCGCCTGCCCTGACGACATGCTTACTTCACAGGCACCCGTCGGCACTCGAATCGTCACGTGCCTCACTCGAATGCCAACAGCCACTCCCCTATCTATCCTCTGCGCGGCGATACGATGCAGTACGCGGCAAATGGTGTATCTGGTGCGATAGATCAGATGCTGGCACGAGCGTCGTCAAGTGCGCGTGGTGTCGGCGTAATGGCTGATGGCGGCGTGCGAGTTGGACGGTGGTGCCGCCCGCGCCATTGCCACCCACGGTCACTATCCCGCCCTGTCACCGCTCTCGGCCACCATCCCGCCCCATTACCGTCCACAGCCACCATCTCGCCCTGTCAGCGCTCTCGGCTACCATCCCGCCCCATTACCGTCCACGGCCACCATCTCGCCCTGTCAGCGCTCTCGGCCACCATCCCGCCCTGTCACCGCTCTCGGCCACCATCCCGCCCCATTACCGTCCACGGCCACCATCTCGCCCCATTACCGTCCACGGCCACCATCTCGCCCTGTCGGCTGCTCTCGGCCACCATCCCGCCCTGTCAACGCTCTCGGCCACCATCCCGGCCTGTCACCGCTCTCGGCCACCATCCCGCCCAATTACCGCCCACGGCCACCATCTCGCCCTGTCAGCGCTCTCGGCTGCTCTCGGCCACCATCCCGCCCCATTACCCCCCACGGCCACCACCTGCCCTGTCACCGTGTCGGCCTCTCTCAGCCACCGTCCCGCCCCATTACCATTACCGCCCACGGCCACCATCTCGCCCTGTCACCGCTCTCGGCGCCAAGCTGTGCCGAGTGCACTTAGTAGAAACACTATCTGTGTCAATTCTGCCGTGAAAATATTTGGAGTGTTTTTAATTGTGTTACACGGTGACATTCGTGAGGCAGCTGCGGCTACTCCAGGAGGGAGGGGACGCCGTGTAGTTCTGCACGCAGCAAAGGGCGCGTACCTGGTGAAGGCGCCGCCGCATAAATGCATACAGTGCGAAGTTACCGATGGTCACCAGCACAGGAACATCTGGTTGACATCTGTCTCAGATCATACCAGATGCTGTCGGGTATCTGATACGCCGGGTACATTACATGTGTGCAAACATTTTCGTATATTTGGGGAAGAATTCATTTGAAGTATTCTTCATGAGGCACGTAACACAAATGCCACGTCGGTGTCAGGGTACCTGATGTGGACTGAGCCCAGTACCGAATGCTCTCTCTATCTCTGTGTTGTGTATATAGTATGTGGTACATTGATATATTATCACGCTGAAGATCTGTTTCGCGCGCGTACTGCACACTGCAGCTGTGGTGGATCGAGTTTGAAGGGCTTGTCAACAACTGGATCACTTTACATCCGTCACTGTCATCAACGCTGATATCCACTGGGTGATGCGCATACACAGAGGCATTCTACTGGAAGTCGTAACTCGCACCCCGTGATCTCTTTCGAATGGCTGGAACAACACCAATAAAGCTGCTATCACACCCTCAAAACCTGATGTCAGCTAGAGTCAGGGACGTAGCCAGACATTGTTCAAGGAGGGGGGTCGATTTTGCGAAGGGATCCCATGATGTTGAAACATTAGGATTTTGGCCACCTTATTTCAGACATGACTCATTTTCCGTATAAAAAAATGAACAATCTTACTGGGGCCCGGATCGTCGGAAAGACTACCTCTCAAGCTACAAATAAGCAAGGCACCGCATTCCTAAGCCAGGAACGCAGACCGCCTAAACATGCCGCATCTAGATGGAGGATGCCAAAACGTCGTTGGAAATGACGTCGATTCATAATTTGAGGACTAAATAAGCGTATACAGGGGACCGTAGGCGCTCCACAGTGGGCCAGATCGCTTTTAAAATCGCTTGTATTTCGAAGCGCCTGCCGAATGTGACATTGTAGTGTTTTCTGCAATTATTTTGTGACATTGGTCCGATTATGTGGTCCATTTGGGCGTACCGAGTACTGGTAGCCCGGGGGAGAGGGGGCTAATTAGAGTTGCTGATGAATTTGAATACGGCCAGGTCTCGGTTCCGGCAGCTGCTGATCGCGGCTCGTGGCTATGAATAGGATGGACTGGCCTTGTTAAAGCTTGACTCATACAGTGGGGCCAACAGTACTATGGTGGTAACTCTTAACAACATTAATATCATGCCTACATTTAGCAAACAATTCGTGCAAGGTCGCATCTACATTACACATGCATCGCGCGGCATCACTCAGGTTAACCAGCAAGTCAGTATTAACATGCATGTGTGCATACAGGTATGCATGCAAGCATACATGTCACACATAATCTACATATCTCCTTGACCACGTTCCCTGTCACAGATCCCATCAGGCGCACCGATACCATATTCTACTTCTACTATCTGGTGCGCGTGCATGCGTGTCTGCGACATAGTGCTCTTCACTAGTGTCTTAGTCAACAAGGCTCTCACTGAGAGCCTTGTCGTACTCCCACCGTGACGTCCCACTTGTACTCAGCTCAGCTGAGTACAAGTGGGACGTCACGGCTGTGACATCTGTTGTGCATACAACTTTGACGTCGCTCTTGGGAAGCGGGAGCGTCTCTTCTGCTCTGGTTACTCTGTTCCGGGGTCTTCTTCTACAGCGCTCGATGTCTGAGGATGAGCTGATGAATGGGTCACTGGTGACAATGAGGAATACACGGCGGCTCCGTGTGTCGATACCTTGTGGACCGCCGCCGGCATGGGATACCACCAGCATAGCTCCACGCACAGGTCGTCTGTCACAGCACAGTACGCCTGGAATGTCAGGATGTCGATGACGTATCCGGACGACATCGTCTCCAGGGTAACGCTCATCCGATGGATCAGCCGCCTGTCCACACCGGTCACCGCTGCAAACACCTCCTCGTTCCGGAGAGCACGTCTGGCGACGCCGCCGTCCTTCAACGATCCTTCATCATCACTGCAGGGCTGGTCAACGTACAGATGCACTTCCTCCCAGAACGCCTTCCTCACTTCAGTGTTTCTGTCGTAAGATGTCTCGTTATCTCCTGTGTTCCGCATCTGCTACTTCTCCAGCCTTTTCCTGTATCCAATGTGCACTATGCATTCGAACATCACTATTCACGTGTGGAGAGTGCTCAGTCCGAGACTCCGAACCGGAAGCACTCGGTCTTAACTGGCAATAAGCGAACATGTTGTAAGTTGTTCATGATGGTGGGAGTTGCACCACAGGATGCGCAGCACTGATGAGATGCCGTTTCCGTGAGACCACCATGGTTTGATGAAGGTCACGCTGATTTGCAATTCCGGCAGGCAGGTGGCGTGCTGATCCAGTATTGCGACCTGCATTTGGCAGTACGCATTCTCCGCTGTGCTGGATACTGGATACTCTTTCCTTGGTATACTCTAGTTTGATGGTTTGACACAAACGGTCGATGAACAGGCCTGGCTCTGCCACACGATGCAGTAGTCAGCTCATCTGGAGCGGTACCAGGAACGTCAGCAACACCTGTTCGTCCCGACCAGGGGCAGACCTACCGGCCTGTTGCCTTGGTGTGGCGCCAGTCAATAAACACAGCGAGTGTCTCCTAGTTGCTAAACATTTTATGTAGTGAGGCTGACCGACGTGGCAGAGGGCGCATTTTGGTCGGAGGTGTAAGAGTTGCCGTGGACTCTTTCAGGACGAACGATACATTTTCACGTTCTTCGGATTTTGACATTCTTTTGGCAGCGTGCAAAATATTTTTCGGACGAGCGTTTCCTTAGACTAGCTGTCGCCTTTCTCTTCGCATCTCCTGACTTCAGTTCGGAGAACTCACGGACAAGACGTCCCCACCCCGCTGAAGTGGACGACCCACTCGTTGGCACTGCTATGAATATGCCCATCAACGTGTCATTAAGCCGATCTTCGTGCTCGCAGACATATCGTTCCTCGTGTCGTCTAGTCTGATTTCAGCCAGCTCGTGTCTTACTTGGGGACCTATTCAAACACTTTTTGCACTGTTTCAATTGATCACCAGATAGCTGTGAACCTCTTTTAGAGTTTCAAAATAGAATTAAGTTATCAACTGTCGGCTTGCTTACACACACGTGCTATTCAGTATGCTCAAAGAGTTGTCTTCTCAACATGGTTCCTAGACTTGCAGCTTCACATATGTATTAATCAGGCCTGAACCAACCACGATATTAGTCAGATCAACAAGATCTACACTTGCGTAGCGCCTCGCGGACAATGCTCGCGACTCTACCCGCGAATTGAAACTGACGAAATTCACTGGTGTGTGTCAGCGGCATGGGTACTCCTCATGTACAGGCCAGGTGGCAAGGCCTTACGAGCATCGCGAGCATTTAATTATCTGTCTCATCTTGATCAGAATGTCGCTCTCCGCTAATTTGACACCCACCGCATGCACCGGGGTGACAGCGGACGGCCGCCACGCAGGACCATCAGCTGACTGAAGTGCCGCGCTCCAGTACACCCACACTCAAACTGGAATTTATGGATTTGGCGCAAAAATGCACATCTGGCCTTTTGATCCACGATCTGAAGGCATTGGGCTGTTATGTTTTGCATAATTAATCTATATTGGGTAGCCTTTTTGTAATTAACTTACTTTCTCTCCAGGGCCTAATTGCGCGAAACAGGTCCGAAATGTTCCTGCAAAATTTTATGTGCAATGATTTTCACACACGGATGAACACAGCAGTCCCATGCAATACTTACTTTCATGATGCCATCACTAAATCAGGACTTGCAGCTTCTTGAAGGCAGCTACTTTACAGTGCAGATCGGAAACCGGTTTTCAAACATCACCGCATTGGCTGACTGACAGCATATCGCACCAACAAGATGACGTGGACGGCCAAAATAAATGCAACAATCGAATGCACCCTCATTTGTACATATGCACCCGCGGTCAGAAGTAGCAAAGTTAAAAGTTGATAGAAAATCGGTTTTAAAGGCAATCTGGCCCACTGTGCGCGCTCGCAATGTCACATTCGTGACAGTCCACGTACGTGCGCAAGGCCGTACACCGGTTTGTAAGAGCCCCTTAACACGCGCCCTGGAGGGGGGGCGAAATCCGCCTACCCATCCGGTTTTTCGTAGATAACTCCAGATTTTACCGGCCGATATACGCCATTGTTTGTGTACCTGCCAATAAATGACCGGTACGTTGGTTAAAGTAAGAAAAATGAAAATCGATCGAAAATCTTTTCGAGTTAGGGGTCGCTAAATAAAAAAAAATTTATCAGCGCCAGACAACAAATAGCGGCGCTGATGCGCTTCCCGTATATTAGCAAAAAGGAGGTGTTCTTGGCAAAATTAGCGACTTGTTTTATGTACATTGCCATGCTACATTGTTTCAAAGTCATGTCAAGTCAGCGAGGTCAAGTCAGGTCAAGTTCATGACAGGCTAACACACGCCCTGGAGGGAGATGGCAAAATCCGCCAATCCTTCCGATTTGTCGTACATAACTCCATATTGTATCGGCTGATATACGCCAAATTTTTGCATACCTGCTTAGAAATGACAGGCGCATTGTTTAAAGCAAGAAAAATGAAAATCCCCGAAGACTTTTAAAGTTAGGGGCCGTTAAAATAAAAACAATTCGCAGCGCCAAACCACAAAGATCGGCGCTGATGCGCTTCCCGTCTATTGGCAAAAGGGAAGTGTTCTTGACAACACTAGCGACTTGTTTGATGCATATTGTTATGCTGTATAATTTAAAGGTCATGTTAGGTCGCCGAGGCCAAGTCAGGTCAAGTTCATGACAGGCTACCGGAATCAAACTTGGTGAACTAGAATGTGTTATAAATGCAAATGACTGTCATGCGATTGATGTCACTTTACATGTTGCTCCCTGCACATCCCGAAATCTACTGTTTGTCATTGTGTGCCGAAGCGTTTCCATACTTTATTCATGAATTTCACTCCTTTCTTTGCGAAGTCGATTGTGCTGAATCGCCCAACGGAGCAGTCGGGCTGGGAGCCCGGCTCCGGTAACTTGAGTAGGCAATGACCTAACAAAGTGCTCCTATATAGGTGACCTGAGGTCAAATGGCACATCTGACATCTGTATTGCATCATTAGTAATGTCCAAAGCATCATTAATGCCAATTTCGAGCATTTAAACACAATCACAGCGATCCATAACAATGACAAGCCAAGCCACGCAAAACCGGAAAATTTTGCTATTTTGACCTCATTTGACCTTGAATATATTGACCTAAGGTCATGAACTTTGCACACAATAGATTTCACTATCGTGCCCATCCACCCTGCGAATTTCGTTGCTCTAGCCTTCATAGGAGCTGACATCTTAGGGGGGGGCGGAATCCACCCCCCACTCCAGTGCGCGTTATTTTCAGAGGCCCTCCAGGGCGCGTGTTAAGCATTAGAACGTCTCAGTAGACATTCGCAACGGTCCATAGACGTTTGCAACGACCGCAAAAGCCTTTCGTAAGGGTCCATAGGCTTATATATGTACCTGGATACGTTCGTAAGGATCCGTGCACAATCGTAAGAGCACGTATATCTTCATAAAGGCCAACAAATGTCTTAGGGACGGGTGGATGTTCGTGAGGGCCAGCAGACGTTCATAAGGCCCAACATCATGTAGTAACAAGTTCAGTTTGGTATTCATGTTGGTGATACTGACGTAGACACTTGTCGCAGCCATAGCGGATGAGAAAATCAACAGGCGACACTGGTGAAGAAACATATGTGTCAGTGGTGTCCGAGGCAGTTTACTACATACAGGGGTGGATCCAGAAATATTCATGGGAGGTATATTTCCACCGAGGAGCGCCTTTCGCAAGACATTCCACGATAGGGGGTGGAGCGTACTGAAACATTCCTGAAGGTTCACCTCTCCCGGCCGGGGAGAACCTTTACGTGGGGTTACACCCCTTGCATCCGCCCCTGTGTACACTGCACATCCGATGAACTATCTATATCCCCCGAGCCCACTGCATCTTACACGGTTCAGCTGCTGCTGCGAGCCAAGTTAACTGCTGCGAGCGTCACTCCCTCACAACAAACAAGAAGCGTTGCCATAACAACCCAATGCAACCGAAAGACGTCTGTTCGGCTAGCTATTACTACAACTATGCTACTACACCCTTCATTTTAGAATGATCAGTGCAATTAGCAACCGCTGGAACATTTCCGAAAAGCAGCTTACTAGTCTGATGATGAATTGTAGTTACTGCAAACATCGCCAGCTATATTATGTGCTTATCTCCTTAAGCACTGCCTTGAACATGATGTTAAGTAGCACAATTATAAGCATTGAACTTAAGCTCTTTATAATGAGATTATAAAATGGTCTAAAAGTATCTTCGATCATTGGAATATGTTTCGGCCCCAAGCCTTTTTTCTCAACAATGATGAAGAGCACGGTTTCATATAAGGGCGAACAGGGCAAGAATGCACGAAACGTTCCGTTCTGAATATCAGTCTTCCGCCAGGGAAGTGCTAGACTAAAACAGAATGCAAACAAAATGGATCACGACACGAAAAAGGCGAATGGTATCAAGATGAAAACATTTCAGTTACACACCGGAACAAAATCGGAGATAGCATGAATGTGTTATCGGGAGTGGTGCAGTGGCTGGTGGATGTTGCCGTATCATTGCTCGACCCCAAGAACGCCGTCTGCATCATGACGTGCAACATATGAGCACAAGAAAACAACGCTCAGACCTACATTTGGCAATCCAAACGCAACGTTGGAGATCGGTTCAATGAGCACATCAGAGATGAAAAATAGTACTCGGATTACAGCACTGAGTGATCATGAACTGGATTATCACACTAACATAGTCATCGAATAAAAATAATTTCATTCATGTTTTGACCTGGCTCTTGCCTGGCAGAAGACTAATATTAAGAACGGAACACTCCATTCATTCTTGTCCTGTTTTGTCTTCAAATGAGTATATCGCTGAGAATCACTATTTAAATTTTAATCTCCCTACTGTTGAAGCAGGCATGTCGTCGAAGTATATCCGAGTGATCAAAGATTCGTTTTGGATTAGTTTGCAACCTGATTGTAATGAGCATAAGATCAGTACTTATCATCATGCTCCGGTGCTCTTTGGCTTTGGCATTATCCATGTACCCAAAGTAGGCCGGCGTTTGCGGCGCAGGTGATGCGTACAGAAACAGCCAGGACTAATATATTTCGACAGTTTTTTAACGCCATGATGGGTTAAATGAATTGACGGCTGAAAGATGGCTTACAGAAACAAAGGTTTCATATTTGCTTCGGAGCCAATGTAATTCGAGCAGGAAATGCAAGGAAATTCTACATTTCATTTTGTACACTTCCAAGCCTGTAGTAAACGTGCGAGTTTGCTTCAAATAATAAAGTAGCAACAGCCGGCTGTTGATCAGTGCATGAGCTGCACGGTAGCAATGGCCGGCTGCTGATCAGTGCGTGAGCTGCACGGTAGCAATGACGGGCTGCTGATCAGTGCATGAGCTGCACGGTAGCAATGGCCGGCTGCTGATCAGTGCATGAGCTGCACGGTAGCAATGACGGGCTGTTGATCAGTGCATGAGCTGCACGGTAGCAATGACGGGCTGGTGATCAGTGCATGAGCTGCACGGTAGCAATGGCCGGCTGCTGATCAGTGCATGAGCTGCACGGTAGCAATGACGGGCTGCTGATCAGTGCATGAGCTGCACGGTAGCAATGGCCGGCTGCTGATCAGTGCATGAGCTGCACGGTAGCAATGGCCGGCTGCTGATCAGTGCATGAGCTGCACGGTAGCAATGGCCGGCTGCTGATCAGTGCATGAGCTGCACGGTAGCAATGGCCGGCTGCTGATCAGTGCATGAGCTGCACGGTAGCAATGACGGGCTGGTGATCAGTGCATGAGCTGCACGGTAGCAATGGCCGGCTGCTGATCAGTGCGTGAGCTGCACGGTAGCAATGACGGGCTGCTGACCAGTGCGTGAGCTGCACGGTAGCAATGGCCGGCTGCTGATCAGTGCATGAGCTGCACGGTAGCAATGACGGGCTGCTGATCAGTGCGTGAGCTGCACGGTAGCAATGGCCGGCTGCTGATCAGTGCGTGAGCTGCACGGTAGCAATGACGGGCTGCTGATCAGTGCGTGAGCTGCACGGTAGCAATGGCCGGCTGCTGATCAGTGCATGAGCTGCACGGTAGCAATGGCCGGCTGGTGATCAGTGCGTGAGCTGCACGGTAGCAATGGCCGGCTGCTGATCAGTGCGTGAGCTGCACGGTAGCAATGACGGGCTGGTGATCAGTGCGTGAGCTGCACGGTAGCAATGACGGGCTGCTGATCAGTGCGTGAGCTGCACGGTAGCAATGGCCGGCTGCTGATCAGTGCATGAGCTGCACGGTAGCAATGACGGGCTGTTGATCAGTGCATGAGCTGCACGGTAGCAATGACGGGCTGCTGATCAGTGCATGAGCTGCACGGTAGCAATGATGGGCTGGTGATCAGTGCATGAGCTGCACGGTAGCAATGGCCGGCTGCTGATCAGTGCATGAGCTGCACGGTAGCAATGACGGGCTGCTGATCAGTGCATGAGCTGCACGGTAGCAATGACGGGCTGCTGATCAGTGCATGAGCTGCACGGTAGCAATGACGGGCTGGTGATCAGTGCATGAGCTGCACGGTAGCAATGACGGGCTGCTGATCAGTGCATGAGCTGCACGGTAGCAATGGCCGGCTGGTGATCAGTGCATGAGCTGCACGGTAGCAATGACGGGCTGGTGATCAGTGCATGAGCTGCACGGTAGCAATGACGGGCTGGTGATCAGTGCGTGAGCTGCACTGTTATATAACCTTGTGTGGCACGCCGTCATATAACTTTGATGGACCTTGTCTGATGGGTGTGCTGCCAACGACAGGCTCTGGTCCCATCATCGGGCTCCAACGACAGGCTCTGGTCCCACCATCGGGCTCCAACGACAGGCCCTGGTCCCACCATCGGGCTCCAACGACAGGCCCTGGTCCCACCATCGGGCTCCAACGACAGGCCCTGGTCCCACCATCGGGCTCCAACGACAGGCTCTGATCCCACCATCGGGCTCCAACGACAGGCTCTGGTCCCACCATCGGGCTCCAACGACAGGCCCTGGTCCCACCATCGGGCTCCAACGACAGGCCCTGGTCCCACCATCGGGCTCCAACGACAGGCTCTGGTCCCACCATCGGGCTCCAACGACAGGCTCTGGTCCCACCATCGGGCTCCAACGACAGGCCCTGGTCCCACCATCGGGCTCCAACGACAGGCTCTGGTCCCACCATCGGGCTCCAACGACAGGCTCTGGTCCCACCATCGGGCTCCAACGACAGGCCCTGGTCCCACCATCGGGCTCCAACGACAGGCTCTGGTCCCACTATCGGGCTCCAACGACAGACCCTGGTCCCACCATCGGGCTCCAATGACAGGTCCTGGTCCCACCATCGGGCTCCAACGACAGGCTCTGGTCCCACCATCGGGCTCCAACGACAGGCCCTGGTCCCACCATCGGGCTCCAACGACAGGCCCTGGTCCCACCATCGGGCTCCAACGACAGGCTCTGATCCCACCATCGGGCTCCAACGACAGGCCCTGGTCCCACCATCGGGCTCCAACGACAGGCCCTGGTCCCACCATCGGGCTTTAACCCACCGAGCTTTTCATCGCCACACCTTGGGTGTTGTCCTGCATGTAATTGTCCAGCGACAAGTGAAGAGCTGATGAAGGTGTGCCAGACAGTATCCAGACATTGGAGCACTGCTGTGCCAGGATGTCACCCTGTGACAGATAGAACGACATCCAGACGTTGGAGCACTGCTGTGCCAGGATGTCATCCTGTGACAGATAGAACGACATCCAGACGTTGGAGCACTGCTGTGACAGAATGTCATCCTGTGCCAGACAGTATGACATCCAGACATTGGAGCACTGCTGTGCCTGGATGTCACCCTGTGACAGATAGGACGACATCCAGACGTTGGAGCACTGCTGTGCCAGGATGTCACCCTGTGACAGATAGGACGACATCCAGACGTTGGAGCACTGCTGTGCCAGGATGTCATCCTGTGACAGATAGGATGACATCCAGACGTTGGAGCACTGCTGTGCCAGGATGTCACCCTGTGACAGATAGGACGACATCCAGACGTTGGAGCACTGCTGTGCCAGGATGTCATCCTGTGACAGATAGGATGACATTGCCAGACATTGGAGCATCTGTGCCAGGATGTCACCCTGTGACAGATGGTGCTGTGCCTGGATGTCACCCTGTGACAGATAGGATGTCATCCTGTGACAGATAGGACGATAACCAGACGTTGGAGCACTGCTGTGCCAGGATGTCATCCTGTGACAGATAGGATGACATCCAGACATTGGAGCACTGTGTGCCTGGATGTCACCCTGTGACAGATAGGATGATATCCAGACATTGGAGCACTGCTGTGCCAGGATGTCACCCTGTGACAGATAGGATGATACCAGACGTTGGAGCACTGCTGTGCAATGTACCCTGTGACGATAGGAGATGTGCAGGATGTCACCTGTGACAGATAGATGACGACATCCAGACGTTGGAGCACTGCTGTGCCAGGATGTCATCCTGTGACAGATAGGACGACATCCAGACGTTGGAGCACTGCTGTGCCAGGATGTCACCCTGTGACAGATAGGACGACATCCAGACGTTGGAGCACTGCTGTGCCAGGATGTCATCCTGTGACAGATAGGATGATGACCAGACATTGGAGCACTGCTGTGCCAGGATGTCATCCTGTGACAGATAGGATGATGACCAGACATTGGAGCACTGCTGTGCCAGGATGTCACCCTGTGACAGATAGGATGATGACCAGACATTGGAGCACTGCTGTGCCAGGATGTCACCCTGTGATAGATAGGATGATGACCAGACATTGGAGCACTGCTGTGCCAGGATGTCACCCTGTGACAGATAGGATGATGACCAGACATTGGAGCACTGCTGTGCCAGGATGTCACCCTGTGACAGATAGGATGATGACCAGACATTGGAGCACTGCTGTGCCAGGATGTCATCCTGTGACAGATAGGATGATGACCAGACATTGGAGCACTGCTGTGTCAGGATGTCATCCTGTGACAGATAGGATGATGACCGGACGTTGGAGCACTGCTGTGCCAGGATGTCACCCTGTGACAGATAGGATGATGACCACACATTGGAGCACCACTGTATCACGGCTAACACGGCATGTCGCTTTGAATGCCGGATTTGTAGGACAGACCGGGCCTGAAGGCATCAATTTTCACGTTGCCTTCCCAGCCGCCGGTCTGTGACTTATAGCTGAAATTTGTCACCACTAGAAGTAAAATCCGTCTTTGCTCCAGCACACAGGACTGTGTTTTTTTTTAAACTCCAGGCGAATGCTTCTTGTTAGAGTAACCGGTTAAAAGAGCTTCCGGGGCAGGCTGCATGAACTATCGGGGTAGGTTGCAACATGCATAAGTCACGGATGAAATGCATATTTCTTACAACGTATTGTGCATTCAGAACACGGTGAAAACAGCTGTATGGTTACTAGCTTCACGTTATTACAATGCACTATGAACGAAGCTTTTGAATGAATGCATTTTTTCTTCAATATTGAGCGAAATTGCATCACCTTGACTAGCTCAGCACACAGCTACACTGATTCATTATAAGAACACAGTTTTGCCGATGGTGGCAAAGCGAGACATGCCCTTGACCATCCACCTGGAACTATTTCCGGACCATCAAATCCCAATATGATATCCATTCTCTTACAATGTCAAAAATCAGAACGTGTTCAGGTTTATTAAGCAACATGGGCCCATCTGGGTTAAGCATACAATGGAAAGATAGCATAAGACTAGACCAAGAATAATGCGACACCCTATTTGTTGTAATATTCCAGGTTACAAGGTATCCATCTACCCCAGCATATCAAGCCCCGTTCACATGGTCTTGATCGATTTTACAACATATGGTTAACAGTTATTTTCAACAGTACCAGTGTACTCGGAGAAATGTTTTTTTTAATTTCTGAAAATAATCGAGGAGTGGGGAGGGGGTGGCCTTACATGAAGGAAATGGGCGGGCCCAATTGGATTCGGGGTGCAGACACATTCCATTGTGTCTCATGAGAAAAGTTGACAATTATATTGCGAATGTTTTTAGGGTGCAATGTGTCCCAATGAAACAAATCCAAAGCATATTCTTGTCGATTGTACAACTAAGAACAAGGCCGGGGTAGGTTGTATGCAACACTGGTTCAACCTGCTCCGCTAACATAGATGCAGCCAACCTCATACCCATACGGACATGTTTGGGGGTGAAAAATTGTCCATGCTACAGCAGCTCAGCCAAGCTATTGTATTGTTTTTATAGGCGCAGCCAGGATTTTCTTCAGGGGGAACAACTCAACACAATTTGATGAAACAGGTACCGGTATCGGCTCGCGAAGGTTGCAAAACAATTTGGTATTACATAGTGAAAATCTACAAATTTCTTGTTCGATTTAGTGTGTTTTGGTTGCTAGGGGAGCCTTGGTTGCGGCTCTGACCATTCTATGACCGACAGTAAAAAAAAATTTCCTGCATAATGGCAGACATAATAGCTTTTTAATGCAAGGTGCAGTATCGACAGATACTACACTTTGAATAGCATAACTGGTGTTGAAAATAATTGATAAAAGTTTGTCTTGACTACTAATTTACTACTGAGTGCTAAAAGACCAATGAGGGTTTTACGGATTCACGATTCTCCCGCATTTACTGGCAGTTCCAACTGGTGCACAGTTTTTTGAAAAGTTATAACCACTGATGTATTGAATCCGCAGTGCATTCAGCCCCGGTCTGCCTTAGTGTAATACTTTTAACCATACATTCGATTTTAGGATATGGTAGGGGCAAACCACACCTGCATGTTTGGAGGCTTGGGATTTATTACCTGTTCTTGCCTTATCACTTTTCAAAGGCATGTTCTTGGGTTGGATGAAAAATTTAGGTTTCTGTCATGATGCATGAGCATAAACATCCGAGTACTGACAATTATTTCTACGGTGCTGTACGTCTGGGAACATATGGCGGGTACTCTCCGAAGTGGAAAGTAGTGGACTAATATGCAAACCTGACGACGGGCTCAAAATATAGCTGAGATTTTATAGAAATTCCAAGACTTTCGGACCGCAATCTGTTAAGCTTTGGCTTGTCAGAAAACTCACAAGTCACTGTCAGGAGCAGGCCAAAGAACCAGACCAATAAGCTAAAGAAGCATTACGACTACGAAACATCACAGGAAATTCACAACGTGTTGAAGCCATGAAATGATCAATGAAACAGAACATTCGGTACTTTCGAAAACAGCAATAGATTCAAAACACAAACCATACACAATTACGTCTAACAAACCTGCCTTCGATACCTGGTCCACATCATCTTGAAACAATTAACACGAAGAAGAAGTCATATCGTGAATCCGCATAGGACGTGCTTTTCCTACATATCGATATATTTATACTGTCTCATCTCGACCTGCATGCCGATCACACAACACCCATCTTACAGTTACACATCTCTACTTAATTGTCTGCAATTTCACGACACCAAATGGCTCGAGGAAGCCGATGTGCCCCATATAATAAGACAACAGGAAGAGATAACTGACAAATGGGTGCTTCCTTCACTGCACAACCAGTGAAGGTCAAACGTGATTACACATCACACAATGCCAACAATACACCTTATTTTGTGGTGGCACATGCTGTACAGAATGCACAGATCAATTCACGTCTGATTTGGTTCCAAGGCTTGTTTTCTGTGAACAAGAATCACTTCACAAATACTCTGAATTCGAGTTCAGTTTCCCGAGCTTCAGCAATAAAACAACTCATCGAGAAACGTCTGCGCGCCGCCAGCCAGAACGGTACACCGTGCCAGGCGGCCTAAGCAACAGCGAGCTTCAGAGCACCAATCAAGCCGTGTGCACATTCACTGTCGGCAGCTTCTGCATGGCCCGACCACTGGCGGCGTAATTGATTGGGTTGGCGACACGTGGAGTGGGTGCCGCGCAACATTAATCCCGTGAAGTCCGAGTACCTGTCTGGTAGCCAGCTGACGGAGACACATGGATTCCGGCGGCAAACGCAACTGGCATGCAATATTGCCCGGCTGAGCAGGTACAAGGCATGCATTGCCGCCGGGGCAGGCTAGTGGAGCTGGGTAGGGGGGGGGGACGTTGCCTGGCTGAGCAGGCACAAGGCATGCCTTGCCGCCGGGGCAGGCTAGTGGAGCTGGGGGGGGGACGTTGCCCGGCTGAGCAGGTACAAGGCATACCTTGCCGCCGGGGCAGGCTAGTGGAGCCGGGGGGGGGGACGTTGACTGGCTGAGCAGGCACAAGGCATGCCTTGCCGCCGGGGCAGGCTAGTGGAGCTGGGGGGGGGGACGTTGACTGGGCAAGTACAGGTCATGCACCTCCGTCGGGGCAGACCAGTGGCGTTGAAGGGGAGGAGAGACGCTGATTGACTGGACAAGTCAGTACATGCGCGGCTTCAGGGCAAGTTAATATAGCTGGATGTGGTGGGACGTTGGCTGGCTGGACAGGTACAGGTCGTTCACCGCCGTCGGGGCAGACTAGTGAACTGGAGGGAAGGCTGACTGGACAGGTACAGGTCATGCATGTAATGGCGATACACTGCTAATGACGATATACTGCTAATGGCGATACCTTGCCAATGGCGATACCTTGCCAATGGCGATACACTGCTAATGGCGATACCTTTCCAATAGCGATACACTGCTAATGGCGATACCTTGCCAATGGCCGATACACTGCTAATGACGATACATTGCTAACGATACACTGCTAATGACGATGCGTTGCTAACGATACACTGCTAATAGTGATAGACTGCTAATGACGGGACACTGCTAATAGCGAGACACTGCTAACGATGCACTGCTAATGACGATACACTGCTAATGGTGACACACTGCTAATGGCGGGATACTGCTAATGGCGGGACACTGCTAATGGCAGGACATTGCCAATGGCGATACACTACTAATGACGAGACACTGCTAATGGCGGGACACTGCTAATGATGAGACACTGCTAATGGCGAGACACTGCTAATGGCGGGACACTGCTAATGGCGGGACACTGCTAATGGTGTGCGGGACAGGCGCGCTGTCGACGCCTGACTGCCGCAAGTCAGTATGCGCAAAATATGTTCGTAGTATGCTCGTAGTATGCTTGCTGTACATTTGTAGTGTGCTTGTGGTATGTATGTAGTATGTTTGCGAATGGCTACATCAGGTAAAGACAGTTGTAGTAGTTGGTAACTAGCGATTATGCATCCTATTCCAGAGCAGCCGAGACCAAGTCCTCAACAGCGACAAAGCATAGCTGCTGCTCTCAGGGTCTTGTGTTATCCTCGCTCAATGGCTGCCGTACTCAAGGGTTTCTGGGTGATAATGTCAAAGTAATTATCTAACGTGAAAGTCATCATCTCCTCCACGGAACTTAGTAGGATGTAAAATGCATGGGTGGGGCGACGCACATACCATTATGAAAATTGAGGCATGGAATTCCTCAATATATAGTCATATGAAGTGAGGTGATGAACCACGCCCTTTGGAAAAATCCTCTCTGCACCCTGGTTCGATTTTGTCGTTACTCTTGCCTTCAAAGGAAGAAGGGCAGACAAAACTCACGAGTTTCATCTGAGCGCGGTGACACGTGGTGCTCCATCTGCGCGCGATGACACGTGGTGTTCCATCTGAGCGGAGTGACACGTGGCGTTCCATCTGAGCGGAGTGACACGTGGTGTTCCATCTGAGCGGAGTGACACGTGGTGTTCCATCTGAGCGGAGTGACACGTGGCGTTCCATCTGAGCGGAGTGACACGTGGTGTTCCATCTGAGCGGAGTGACACGTGGCGTTCCTGAGTGCAGAGACACGTGGTGTTCCATATGAGCGGAGTGACACGTGGCGTTCCATCTGAGCGGAGTGACACGTGGTGTTCCATCTGAGCGGAGTGACACGTGGTGTTCCATCTGAGCGGAGTGACACGTGGCGTTCCATCTGAGCGGAGTGACACGTGGTGTTCCATCTGAGCGGAGTGACACGTGGCGTTCCATCTGAGCGGAGTGACACGTGGTGTTCCATCTGAGCGGATTGACACGTGGCGTTCTCTGAGTGCAGAGACACGTGGTGTTCCATATGAGCGGAGTGACACGTGGCGTTCCATCTGAGCGGAGTGACACGTGGTGTTCCATCTGAGCGGAGTGACACGTGGCGTTCCATCTGAGCGGAGTGACACGTGGTGTTCCATCTGAGCGGAGTGACACGTGGTGTTCCATCTGAGCGGAGTGACACGTGGCGTTCCATATGAGCGGAGTGACACGTGGTGTTCCATCTGAGCACACCGGCCGCGCGGCCGCCGGCGGTGTCTGCTCGGGTCATCAGGCCGTGGTGCTGCGCATTGGGCAGCCTGGCGTCCAGCTGAGCCTTCCAGACAGCTCGAAACTGGACCAGTATTATTCACACGTGTCGGATCACGTCACGTCACGGGCCGGACTCAGCACGATCCTCACGTGTCGGATCACATCACGTCACGAGTCGGGCCCAGCACGATCATCACGTGTCGGATCACGTCACGTCACGAGTCGGGCCCAGCACGATCCTCACGTGTCGGATCACGTCACGTCACAGGCCGGACTCAGCACGATCCTCACGTGTCGGATCACGTCACGTCACGAGTCGGGCCCAGCACGATCATCACGTGTCGGATCACGTCACGTCACGGGCCGGACTCAGCACGATCCTCAAATGTCGGATCACATCACGTCACGAGTCGGGCCCAGCACGATCCTCACGTGTCGGATCACATCACGTCACGAGTCGGGCCCAGCACGATCCTCACGTGTCGGATCACGTCACGTCACGAGTCGGGCCCAGCACGATCCTCACGTGTCGGATCACGTCACAAGTCGGGCCCAGCACGATCCTCACGTGTCGGATCACGTCACGTCACGGGCCGGGCCCAGCACGATCCTCACGTGTCGGATCACATCACGTCACGAGTCGGGCCCAGCACGATCCTCACGTGTCGGATCACGTCACGTCACGAGTCGGGCCCAGCACGATCCTCACGTGTCGGATCACGTCACAAGTCGGGCCCAGCACGATCCTCACGTGTCGGATCACGTCACGTCACGAGTCGGGCCCAGCACGATCCTCACGTGTCGGATCACGTCACGAGTCGGGCCCAGCACGATCATCACGTGTCGGATCACGTCACGGGCCGGACTCAGCACGACCATCACGTGTCGGATCACGTCACGTCACGGGCCGGACCCAGCACGACACTCACGTGTCGGATCACGTCACGTCACGTCACGTCACGTCACGTCACGTCCTGGCGGAGCTGCATCACCGCTGCTGAGACGGTCTGACCGGGTCTCAGTCTGGATCCTGGTCGGAACAGCCGACAGCGAGACGGTTTTGCTGCGGTGGTATACTGGTACAGTATCACGGAGCCGAGGTTCAGTCGGCAGCGAGACGGTTCTGCTCTGATGGTATACTGGAACAGTATCACGGAGTTTAGACCTTGTCCGCTGCTGGAGGAGGAAATGCCTTTTCACTTAGTCTACAGAGACGAAAACGACCACTTGATGAGCTGTTTGGCTTTACCTGGGTCTAATATTTGATCGCAACTTGTCATGTGTGCATCCCACAATATCGAAGAGCACGTGTTAAAATACACAGGTGTGCCCGAGTGGCTGAGTTATGCCAGACAGTGTACCTATCACGAGATTCTGCCAACAAGCGTAAACGGACCAGTGTTATCACATATCTGATGCTGCATAACAGCACATAGCAACTCATCAGCGCAAGGTATGTTCCGCAAACAGTAGCTTATTAACTTCGCCGCTAGTGTAATTTGGGGACGATGCCGACCATGTAAACGATGTCACGGACGACCTGGCATGGTAGTCAGCCCGTGGACTCGCTAAGTGTCACCAGTTATGTTTGTGAAGAACATCATAGCAATAGGTGATCCAAGCAAACCAGCGCAACAGTTATCCTGCCAGCAATCTGCAAGACAGCGTAACACGCTTCATCAGAATTAACGATTAAACATACCGAACTTCTAAACTGCCGGGGGGGGGACGACAATTGGCATACCGAGCACACGATGCTTTCAATAGATTACCATCGAATATGCAGGAGTGTAAGATCGGAGCCAACAACCACAAGCTTGAGAAGCACCTAAGATAAGAGCAGGAAGACGGGACATGCGTAATTGCTGAGAAGTATTTTCATGATTGCGATATCCAGATGACCCCCGGTGTACTTTATTGACACGCTTGCATAAAACACCACTATATGTGTGTACATGAATTTAATACAGACAATTCAATGCCTCTTTGTCAACATGATCATTTCGAAACGCACTATTGGTTCCCTCATATTACCAATGATCCATCCATCCACTCATGAGGCTATCATAGTGCCTGTGACCTTCCGAAGGTCGCTAAAGTCACATACTGACATGGTTTTCCACGTGATGACTAGTATGAAATTAAGTACACTGGGTGGATTCGCCTGATGAAACTGTATCGCTTGAAGTAATTTACCGATGTGATATTGGTAGCATTATGGTCACACGTGCATCAAAATATGTTCATTTGTCTCGTATGAAAATGCTTTAATATCTAGCAACATTCGTGCGATCACATACTAGTATATTATACCTTCAAAAACGCACCAAGACTGATTTGAGGTCTTGCATGGGCCTGCACCAGCAGTCAGAGACATAGGCCCGGAGGGGAGGGGGTCGCTCCTGAGGTCTGGCATAGCCGAGGGGGGGGGGAGGGAGCGATCGCCTCCTTGAGTTTATACGGGCTCCTGATGAGGCGCTTGCGTAGTCGTCTACGTGATCGCCATGACGAAGATAAATGTGCCGACAGCGCTTTCTATGGCCACTGAGGCTCTTGTCGGGTCCCTTAGATCGTCTCCAAGTCTTTGTGAACGTTTATCCTTTAAGAACGTCCACGGGCCCTTCCGAATATCTACATAAATTTACGAAAGTACACGAGCACCTACGAACGTATCTGGACCCTTATGAACATCTTCTGATCCTTGCGAACATCTGCGGGCCCCTATGAAGTTGCACAGACCCCCACGAACGTCAAACGGGTGCACCATCGGACTGATGGGTTTCCAGAGCGCACTTCAAGGTCATAACTTGGTGATTGCTTGCGTTTCCTCGTGGAGATGTATGGCACCACTTACCCCTTACCGAATACCGAATCGGCGTTCTTTCTAAAAAAGTTTTGACATCCTGCAGCTAAATGCATGCTTAGGTGGCTTGCATTTTTGTTGATACCAATGCCATGTTCACCTGCATGGCTAAAAGGCTGCATTTTATGGGGAAAATACGCACCCTTTTCAAAATAAAGTGACCGAACTCTGAAGGCTTAAAAACGTATGGGAGTAGTCTGGGCCCCTTCGAAGGATCCGCCGCCGGACAATTCCTGGCTACGTCTCTGCCGGCTGTGAACAAGCCGCTCCAGGTTGTGCAGCAGCACGGTAGTAGACAATAGCAGGATTCACATTTTCAAATCTGGTCCTATCCAAATCAGTATGAACCAATGCAATCCGTATCCATATCCGTGTCAGATACAGATATTCATTCGCTATCAAATGCATAACAAATAGTTGAAATAACAAATAGTTGAATATTTCAACTATTTGTTATCTAAAATAACAAATAGTTTAAACCTGATTGGTAACCAACACCATGTTCATGTCCATAGTCAGCATTTTGCTGGTGCTGCACATGTTGCTCATATATGAGTACCATGCAATTATTTAGCTAGTGAAACAAAAAAGGAGTTCACATTAACATGTGGTAATTGTGGGTTACAATTTTCACTAGCAGAACAATATCCTACCAATCACAACAATTGCACTTG
The DNA here is from genome assembly GCA_034440575.1 of Imbricaverruca yamaguchii. Classification (NCBI taxonomy): domain Eukaryota; kingdom Metazoa; phylum Arthropoda; class Thecostraca; family Neoverrucidae; genus Imbricaverruca; species Imbricaverruca yamaguchii. The sequence goes on from JAOTOL010001432.1 coordinate 458,329, forward strand.
CAATCACACTGGGGAGTGTACTATCCCACGCTAACTTATAGAGCATTATCATGAAGAAACCGTAGAAGAAACAGGGCAGCTACCAAGGGAAGATAAATGCAACAACATGAGTTTCAAAATGAAATACTGGAAACACTCCACCCCGCTCACATGCCAATGAGTATCACTGGAAAACGCGATGGGGGATCAAAAAGTCTTGTCAGGGTCATGAAAGATTAGCGTCGGGGGCTCAAAAGAAACATAGCGGGGATTTGCTAACTCGGCCGGGCCCTCAAAGTCGCAGCACCGTGGCCACGAAATATCGCTCAGGAACACCGCAATTCGCGTTAGGAGAAAAGGAAATTACTATCCGAGGCTACAAATATGCACTGCCGGGTCTTCAAAGCACATTGGAAGTCCAAACGCGTACTGTTTCTCTTCACACCACAGCGAGTCCCACAAAAATGCAATAGAGGCTTACAACATGCACTACGTTCCTAAATAAACACGTTCCAAGCTTTCAAAACCACACCGGAGCACCTAAAACCACACCAGGACATCAAATTAGAGCACAACACGGACTCGATATCTGTACGGATGCTTCATATAAATAACGGACCGGATCGGATAAAATTCAGTGAAGATAAACGGACAATGATTGGATAACGGATCGACTTTGAAACTGTTGTAGAGGAGAAAATTAAACCAGTTGATCATATTTCCTTATACTTTCGAACCACACCTTTACATCGTAAAATGTTGCGATCAGCTGGTATGAGGACTTTTCAATTGTCCGAACACTATGACGTCACTGATTAGCAACTACCTTCTCATGCTCTTTCTCGCAAGCATTAAGAATGCTTGCGAGAAAGTATTACTATTACTATGCGAGTAAGTATTTCTATTACTACATTACTTCAAAGTAGTAGTGCTAAATACAGGCATAGGTAGCTCGAGCTTAATTCATTCCATTATTTTACGATGTCCAGTTATCAAACGTGTATGCAATCTAAGTATCCGTAATGGCGCTGCTATCAATGAGCGTGGGGATATACTTGCTATGTATAACTACATCTAGGAACCCACTTACTCCACATTTTGCTTCATTTATCACCCATTATTTGCAGATATCACCCAGGTAGCGAGGCGTCTACAAGCCACTATGTATATACGGCGCACCGTACCCCACAGGTAGTTTACCAAATATAACTATTAATTAACGATCCAATGACAGAACACAGTGAGCAACACGCGGTATGCATTATGATCGAAGTCAAGAAAAAAATACTTAGAATTCCTGACTTAAACAAATGCAGAAAGAACTAAATATATATAAAGATATACATAAATATATATATTATATATAAATATATACATATACATATATATATATATATATATATATATATATATATGCATATATATATATGTACATATATACATATATATATTTACATATGTATATATATATATATATATATGTATATATATCTGTGTGTGTTTATGCATTTATCTGTATATTTATTTAGTTGCTTATTTCAAATATTGTAGGTATTATTTTCTTGAACTAGGTAAGAATCTATACCGTGTGCTGCCCACTGTATTCTGTCATTGGATATATATATATACATAAAAGACATAAAGACATAAAGACATAAAAGATCAGTGCAACTCTGAGCCACAAGGGCCCTTCTTGGTTGCATTCTGTACACTGAACCAGTTGCCCACCAAATCTGCCAATCAGCCCTCCCTGTAATACTGAAAAGCAAGCCCTCTATTCTTATAATGATTGTCTATGCTGTTTTTAAAGATGTTCAATGTTCTGCTACTGACGATGTTTTCTGGCAGCTGGTTCCAGTGTTCCACTACCCTGTTGGTGAAGAAAGTTTGCCTTAACCTTGTTCTGCTGTGGTTAATTTTAATTTTGAATTTATGACCTCTAATTGCATCATTTCTGTTAAATTCAAACATTTCCCCAAGGTATCCCCTCTCCAGACCATTGACAAATTTAAAGACCTCGATGAGATCTCCTCTCAGCCTTCTATATCTAAGTGAAAACATATTCAATTTCTTCAATCTTTCCTCATATGCCAGGTTGCTTATGCCATTAACCATTTTTGTAGCCCTCTTTTGTACTCTCTCTAAAAGCCAACAATCTTTTTCATAGCTAGGAGACCAAGCTTGGATGCAGTATTCCAAATGTGGCCTGACGTATGCACAGTAAAGCTTCCTGATCACTTCCTCACTTCTGTATGATACATTCCTATTTATTGCCCCGAGCATTCTCAGTGCCTTCTTCCTGGCTTCCTTGGTCTGTTCTGATGCCCCCAATTTTGTGTTTAGAATAACACCTAAATCCTTCTCCTGTTGAGTCACTGATAGCACTTGGCCACCCATCAAGTATGGAGCCTTCATATGCTGCTTACCTACATGCATGATTTTGCACTTATCAAAGTTAAATTTCATTTGCCATTCTTCGGACCACTTCACAAGTTCGTCTAAGTCTTTTTGCAGCGAGATATGCTCATCCTGACCTGTTATTGCCCTAAAGACCTTCAAATCATCTGCAAATTTCAAAACTTTACTGCTTAGGCCACTTTCAATGTTATTTACAAATATAATGAACAGTAATGGCCCTAGTACTGACCCCTGGGGGACTCCACTAAGAACATTTTGCCATGATGACTTTGTACCATTTAGCATCACTCTTTGCTGTCTATCTGAAAGCCACAACTCTATCCATTTTAAGATGCTACCTGCAATACCATGGGACTGAAGCTGTATCATTAACCGTTTATGGGGTACCTTGTCAAAGGCCTTACTAAAGTCAAGATATGCTACATCAACCTGATTTCCCTGATCAAATTGTTCTGTGGCGAAGTTCAAAAAGTCCAAGAGGTTTGTGAGACACGATCGTCCTTTTCTAAATCCATGTTGAGTATCTTGAATCAATCTGCTACCTTCCAGATAACTAACTATTATATCCTTGATAATTGATTCGAGTACCTTGCAGACTAGGGATGTGAGACTTATTGGCCTATAGTTTTCAACTTTCCCTCTTTCTCCTTTCTTGAAAATAGGAACTACATTTGCCCTTTTCCAATCGGTTGGAATTTCATTATGTGAAACTGATCTACAAAATATTATACTAAGTGGAAATGCCAGTTCCTTTTCAGTTTCCCGCAACACCCTAGCATAAATATCATCAGGTCCTGCTGCCTTATTTGGCTTTATTTTCCTGATATGATTGTAAACAACATCACTACCAATGAAATCAACATCATTTGTCAGATCCCATGTCACTGAACTATGGTGTACGGTCGGCAGATTGGTCATATCTTCCAATGTAAACACTGATTTGAACTGCTTGCTCAGCTCCTCAACCATCTCACTATCCTCACCCAATGTTGTCCCGTTTACTTCCAGTGGACCAATTGTGTTAGAAACTTTACTCAGCTTGTAGAAACTAAAGAACTTTTTACTGTCCCCATTACAGTTTCTAGCTAAATCCAGTTCCTTTGCTCGCTTTGCTGCTCTGGTTTTTTGCTTCACAGTGTCTCTAGCTTTTCGATACGCCTTTAGATTAATGACATTTGAGGCTTCTTTAAAGACTCTAAATGCAGTTTTCTTAGCCCTAATTGCTTTTATCACGTCTGGTGTAAGCCATGCTGGCTTTCCTACCCTTCTTTTGCGTCTTTGCTTTTGGGGGACATGTCTAATCTGAGTTTCCTTTAAGTAAGATTTGAACTTTTCCCACATTTCACAGGCATTTAAATTGGAGAATTCTTCTTCCCATCTGATGGCACTTAAAGCCGCTCTCATGCCGTTAAAGTCTGCTTTGTTGAAATTTGGAACCTTTACCAAATTATCCTTGATAGTTTCCCCTACATGTGCCTTGAATCTAACTATGTTATGGTCACTTTTTCCCAGAGTTTCGCCTACAGTCAAGTCTTGAACCAAGTCACTTAAATCCGAGAATACAAGGTCCAAGAATGAACCATGCCTGGTAGGTTCCGATACAAACTGGTGTAAGAACAGGTCCTCTTCAAGGCATTTCCTGAACATTTTGCATGATGCCAACACCAGCATTTTCATAACCTTTTAGATTAAAGTCACCGAGAATAAGGCACTTCCTCTTAAAGTTTCTACTGATTTCCTAACAAATCACCTTGTCAAGCTCCAGTTGCTGAGAATGTGGCAGGGTTCCTGATCGGTAGAAAGCTCCTATCCTAAGAGTATTGCTGTTGCCTTATACACCAAGGGTGTAAGATCAAGTTCACTTTGGAGGGCTCCAGCCCCCCTTACTTGGCAACCAGCCCCCAACTTTGGAAGTGAAACCGATGGCAAATTCAAGCAATGCTGCATAAAAGTCGAGTACGACATCCTGTTCGCGTTCAACCTAGGCAGATGCAAGATTGGCCCAGATTTCTAAAGACGATATTCTCGCGATTCTTCTAAGTATTCTTTAGTATCGGTGGTGACTGTCTTTGATAAATTGAAATTGCATAAGCAATCCTATTTTTAATTTTTATCAAATCGATAATCACACTGGTAATTTAGCAATGATTGCCATGTGGAGTTTGCAAGGATGGTTGCATGTTGTTTTTTATCGTATTTTTTTTTAATTCGTTTTGATCGACGAAAAATGTATGAAGCATATATAAATGTCACGCAACAATTATAAAATTCGGCGCAATACAATGGGAAAGGAAAAGAAGTTTCAGCACTAAGTGAATTACCCATGCTCGGCAGTAGTTTATCGATTAACCACTTCCTCCTGATCCCGGGATAGGCTAACTTGATGAAAAACTGGAAATAGGAAAACAACATTTATGGACTTAATGTTTCCTCCTCTTTCAATATGACAAAATAAAGTTATCAAAATCCAGGGAGAAATTGGTATTTGAGGCTACCCTAGGCTGATGGACCCAGGGGTGAGCTTCCCAACTGATCTTGCGATCCTTCACATTACATTGCATTACACATAATATATTGAACATGCGCATGGAAGTCAGCCTAATCTGCTTCAGAAAAAAGTAATTGAATGCATGAACGTGATAAAAGGTATGCAATATGCACATACGTGGGGAGGGCTAGTACCGACACCCGCAAACTAAGCCATTCATTAACATTATGTGAACTAATATGCTAGCATCCGTCTTACTTCGATTGGAAATAGCATGCGATTTTTTTATTTTGCTTAAGTATATTACGTTATTGATGAGTATGCTATTGTTTTGAGTTATTGAAGACCCTGGTGGTGTCAACCAAATTCCAAAGCTAAATTTGTGACGTTCCATAACTGGAGGCGCTGCTATGCTGGATTTTACCTATTGATATATTTCACGACTCATGTCTTCGTTATATTTGCTTCATTAGCACTGATGCAAAACATATTCACGGAATATTGATCCGTCTAAAACGAATTGCCTTAGCTATGACTATCAAATCTAACATTCCCTCTTGTTGAAAACTACCTATCTGTAGGAATAAATACAGATGCCGTGAAATATTCGTCGAACTGTTCACCAACATAAAGTTGGCAGCGTTTCTACCAAATGGCGGTACAGATATCTCTTCAAAGCATACGAACGAATGATAAAAGTACAGCACAGAAGGCCAGCTGACCAGATGTGCGGCACAGCGCGGCACGTGAACACGTGGATACACACGTGTGACTCGTGCCACCGTCAGCTGTCTGCCCACCTCCCACTCAACGAATGTTCAGGGAAAGTCACCCCTCCGGGGATTTTCGCATCGGTGACTCTCCGAGGAAATAGCGCCCGTCCAGTCGAATGCCCCTCGCCATGAAAACTCCTCGATCCGCCTCTGTCACCAGCAGCAGACTTTTCTTCGTTTTCGTGTCCTGCTATTTTTTGTCGCATGTCCATTGCCAATTAAAGTTGACAAACTTGGCAAGAGCTGACATTATCCCGTCACACATTCAACAGTCGGATCATTTCGTTCTTTGGCAGTCAGGAATGTGCCAGCAATTCCTCTGAGCCCACAGTAGAGCTAAACATGGAATCACGTCAACAACCATTTCTTCCTCAAATGCCGAGCCCCACAAAAATACAAAAACGAACTAGCAGACACGGAGGCAAACATCGCCACGACACTACAACATATCACACACTGGCTCTTGTCACAATCCGACTACTACCGAACAATACATCAGACCATCAACATGCGCATTGAACAATCATGGGATACCGCACAAGCACAACTTCATAAAGTATACCCCAAATACGAATAATGCAACATTATGAACCGAAACAGCAGACGTAAAGAACGCATACTCTCATGTCTGCACATTGGACACACCAGTCTCATTCACTCGTGTATCATACTAAAATGTCCACGATCACAAAGTACCACATGCCACAACCCACCAATCATCAAACACGTACTCAAATCCAAATTCGCCTTGTGATTATGTGCTTAAGCAGCCTGCGACTGACCAGTTTTCCAATATATGCTGGAAATGTTGCTGTCGTCATATGAGGACACCGGGCGTTAATCGGTTAACAGTGGGATCATCCCGTCTCACGGCAAAGTCAATAGTGGGTCAGTAGTTCCTCACTTCACACATGCATATTGACATCTCAATATCGTGTTGGGATGTCTAACAATCATGTCACGTGAAACTGACTTGTTGCACCAAATACACCAACTCAGAAACATATCACAAACTGCCGCACCATGAATAACATCCCACTAAACATGATCACTCTCCTCAACAACGACCATCCAACATTACACGACCATCTCTAACACTTTCTCTCATATACACGCTTTGAGCCGGCGGCGATCGCTTAATGTAACCTTGGGTCGTTTGCTTTGGCGCGCTGGTTGGTTGCTTTGTCTTCCTCAGCACGGACATAGCTTCCAAGTATCCTGCCACGTCTTGGAGCACCGCATCCCTGGCAGCGATGACTATGCAATCTTCCTCTTCTAACTTGTGTGCTAATTCGTCCACGACCGGAGGTGGCAATGCCACAATGTCCACAGTGTCAGTATCACTGTCCGCGAAGCTGACAGTTTCAGTCAGCTGTAGAGCTTTCTCCGCGCATGGACCTTTTACTGTCGCATGATGCCGCACGGGAGACGTGGCAAGGGAACCGATACAGATCACAGTTTGGAATCGACGCAGACAGATACACCCATCATGTGCAACTCGCAGCACGTACATGGCAAATGCTGCGGGCTGAGCATGGCATGGACGCCGACCGATTGCCCTAACCGTCCGCCACTCGGCCCCGGCAGGCTCCTACCCATTTCCGCCCGGTATCCCCATTTGATGACAACTAATTTTAACGGGCGCTAGACGGTTATTGTTAGCTGATTATGGGAAATAAATATCAACGTTTGTACATTGAAATAATCTTTTATTCACGCACTCACCGAGATTATGTAAATACTTCATCAGGACACTCATCTGGAGTGGCTTACAGTTTAGCTTCAGGCTGCCGAAAAACACGCTCACTTTAAAGATCAGCCAAGCATTCCTGTACGAACTGTTTCGGAATTCAATGTCACCAAATGGTCCAAATTCGCTTTGTAATTATGTGCTTAAGCAGCTTGCGACTGATCAGTTTTCCAATATATGCTGGAAATGTTGCTGTCGTCATATGAGGATACCGGCGTTAATCGGTTAACGGTGGGATCATCCAGTCTCACGGCAAAGTCAAGAGTGGGTCAGTAATTCCTCACTTCACACATGCATATTGACATCTCAATATCGTGCTGGGATGTCTAACAATCATGTCACGTGAAACTGACTTGCTTCAGGCTCCTCGTTTCAAGTCGCGCGTCGGCATTGCTAACCGATTGGAACTGCACTTACCGCATCCAGAAGTAATAATTTCCTCACGATTTCCGATAGTCCAAATTCACTTACCTCCATCATAGCAATTGATCGATTCATAAATTATACTGGAGTATGTCTTCATCAGCTGGCACCGCATACCCTGAGTGCTTCCTGCTGAGGTGACAAATTCACATGCATTTGTTGCTGAAAATAATTGCGATGAAGCTCACCAGCTCAAAATAACTCGTTTGAATACCTTCACCAAAGGCAACAGCTTCACATTGTCGAATGAGATAACAATGGATTAACAACATCGAATTAATGATTACCGATTAACCCAGCCCAGCCAACGTTTTCCCAGGATGGCTTTCGTCACTGATGAAGTTATATTTTGGCGTAAGATAGGAATGGTTTCTAGATGGAGAAGTATTCTCCGAGTTCATGTGGCATGTTAATATGCTTCCGGCTGACTGTATTTGAGGTCAGCTTCAGCCTGTCAATCGCCTGCCAGCGTACAACTCCAGGCCTGGCTAGCGTCTCTAGCCCACATGATTGGCCTCGACACGCCTTCTGGCTTTATGAGAGATCTCCAGGCCAGTTGAAATCGCACAATAAAAGTCGTTCTGCTGAAGGCAAGCTAAGACTAGCTATGTTTCAAATGCCAGAAAACTCAAAATCCGTAAAAGTATTCGAGATGAGGAAACAAGCGCATTAATTAGTTAAATCATTCCACGAGAGAAAGTTTTTTTCCCATGTGGATCCCTGACCTTGCTACAGGGTTTAAATCGTCCTTACGGTATTGGGAAGCATATTTGTGATCTTATGTATGACGTGATTGACTCTACAGTTACTTCACATGGAAAAACAGAGGAAGACGTGCCTAGCAACGCTTTGCTCGGATATTATTTTCTCAAATGCATGATGCCCATTTTTCTACTGTAGTTTCGTCCATCTCAGATACCTGGCGAATACTTGTCAGGTGCAATTGCGGCAAATGCAATTGCAGTGGCAAGTGCAATTGCGCCTGCCGAACTATGTCATATTGCAGGAACATTCGTGTTGAAAGTAAAAACATTCACATCGAGCTCGAAAATATAATTGGAGGCCATGCAAAAACTGCACAATGTTTGCTTACATGGAGAACTTCGTGGTGAGCATACGTGGTGGGTACATGTGGTGGGTACACGTGGTGGGTGTATGAGGTGAGTACATGTGGTGGGTACATGCAGTGGGCGCATGTGGTGGGCACATGGTGTGTGTACAGGTGGTGGGCATACGTGGTGGGTGTATGAGGTGAGTACATGTGGTGGGTACATGCAGTGGGCGCATGTGGTGGGCACATGGTGTGTGTACAGGTGGTGGGCATACGTGGTGGGTGTATGAGGTGAGTACATGTGGTGGGCACATGCAGCGGGCGCATGTGGTGGGCACATGTGTGTACAGGTGGTGGATACATGCGGTGCGTACATGTGATGGGCACATGTTATGGGTACACGTATTAGGTAGATGTGGTGGTCGCATGTTATGGATACATATGTTAGGTAGATGTGGTGGGTACATGCAGTGGATACGTAAATGAGAAGATGCCAAAGGACACACTTGTGCCTTACCTTTGGATGTCGCTATCCATTCCAAGATAGCGACATACAAAGGTATTTCACTGGCGTCATGAAGACTTCAGTGAAAGAGCTTCACCGACCAATTCTTCAACTACACCACGCAATTCTCCAGCCAATTTGTTTCGCCGAACATTGCAGCTATTAGAGTGTATGTGCCATAGCTACTGAAGCTATAAACATTGCAATTCCAATATGTAAGTGGAGGTCATCAAGCTGATCATCATCTACACGAGCAATATGCGCCAGACCGGAGGAAAGAACATGATCAACATGCCACAAATCGGAGGAAACAGTTGCCATGAGAAACACCAAAGACCAGGACCATGAACTGAACACGGTAACTGGCACCGCCATCGCCAATGTCAGTGGAGATTTCCTTGTCTATCAGATGTCCGACATTGATTCGTCGTAGACTGGATGGCTACAGTTGAGCGACGTTCAAGGACGGCGCAATTACCAGTTCACTTCTTATGTCTCCATATTGGCGTGTATGCTGATTGCGACAGCGCTTTCAGGTTTACCGCCTGCCAGACATCATGTCGCAAATGCCAATGAGAACCGCTTGAATGTCAGTCATGCCTGAAATCGCTGCGCAGCGCGTGCCTCCAACCGCCGCATGACCTGTCACTTCTGCACATGCAATCCGCGACAACGCCTTCCTTTACTGGCATTATCGGAGGAGATTTCTGGCCTGCAAATCCGCAGCACACACGCTTCCGATGTCGGTGCCGTCGTGTGGCCGCCCCTTCATGAGACAGCACAGGCTGGGCGGGAGACAGGTAACGACTCACGACCACAAAGCCCGGCGACAACGCCTTCACCGGTGAGCCGCTCGACAGTGGGCGGTGATTTTAATGACCGTTTAATCTCCTGTCAAAAGTCGGCTGCAGCTTTGGCCGCACGATAAATGAATGCTGCGAAACTGGCGCAGACATCAACAAACAGGAATTGTCGCCGCGGCGTTGCAGTTAGACTGAGAAATGATCATCTGTGATGTTGATTCGTTGCAACTTGTCGCCGACTGGCTGGTTGTCGGCACCTCCGTGTGCAGAACGGGCGGCAATGGTCTCGGCACCGTGTGAAGAGGAGCTCCTCGATGCACGACTTCAGCACTGACGAGAGCCAGCTGTCCCGACCATCGCACACTCACACTGCACGTCACACATGCAGTGCATGCTGATGTACACATGCTGTACATGAACATTCACATGTGCTGCACATGCACATACACCTGTTGACACACATGTATATGATGTTGAAATGCTGAAGTGCAGGCTTCCTAGCCACCGATAGTGGTGGTGGAGAGCGCCGGTAGTCTGTGTCGGGACAACCATAACTGTGTCTGCCGCTTCTCCCAGCTACCCGACAGATGAGTCTGATGGCGGAAATTGTGCCTCCGTCGTGGGGCACGTGCATTGAAGATCGGCTCACGTGAGCCGAAATTCCTCAGTCGATGGCGGACAGACCGGCTCCGGCTTAGTTCCGCAATAATGGGCGCAATAAACCTAGCCTAACCTAGCCTAACCTAACCTAACCTAACCTAACCTAACCTAACCTAACCTAACCTAACCTAACCTAGCCTAACCTAACCAAATTCTTTGAAATGGGCGAAAGCTATACACAATAATGTGGTGACGACTGGGAAGCGACAAAGCTAAAAATCAATGAACCTGCTCTACTATAGCAATAAAAAAATACCAAGTATTTTTATGCGATTCAAATAAAACTTGTTTCATTATGAATATATGTCGAGCATGCATTGCAAGTTCGAATGCGTCGTGCCAACTTACCGAAAGTGATGTTGCTTTTTTATGAAATTCCGGCAATTCCTCGAAAATCTAACACAAGAAGTGCGCGTATTGGTGTGATTCCAAGAGAGTGGAGTTGAGGTGCTCCACACGTTTCCTGTCGCGGCGTGGTGTCGGACCACGCGCCTGGAGCACCACCATTTCCCTATACTTTGTCCTCGCTCGTATAGCTCCCAAAAGGTGACTTATGCTAGTACCATTGCTCCAAACTCAAATCAGCCATTAGAGTTGCAATGACGTGCCTATGCACACAACACATCTGGTGGGGGATATTTTTTTCGCCACCTCCTGGATGTGCTGGTGGGGTTCAACATCAGTGATGTACCGGGAAGGGCAACGCTACAGTCCGGGGAGGACAGCGATACAGTCCCGGAGAGGACAGCGATACAGTCCCGGGGAGGACAGCGATACAGTCCCGGGGAGGGCAGCGATGCAGTCCGGGGAGGGCAGCGATGCAGTCCGGGGAGGACAGCGATGCAGTCCCTGGGAGGGCAGCAATGCAGTCCGGGGAGGGCAGCGATACAGTCCGCGGAGGGTAGCGATGCAGTCCGTGGAGGGCAGCGATACAGTCCCGGGGAGGACAGCGATACAGTCCCGGGGAGGACAGCGATGCAGTCCGGGGAGGACAGCGATGTAGTCCGTGGAGGGTAGCGATGCAGTCCGGGGAGGGCAGCGATACAGTCCGCGGAGGGTAGCGATGCAGTCTGTAGAGGGCAGCGATGCAGTCCGCGGAGGGTAGCGATGCAGTCCGGGGAGGGCAGCGATGCAGTCCGCGGAGGGTAGCGATGCAGTCCGTGGAGGGCAGCGATACAGTCCGCGGAGGGTAGCGATGCAGTCCCGGGGAGGACAGCGATACAGTCCCGGGGAGGACAGCGATGCAGTCCGGGGAGGACAGCGATGTAGTCCGTGGAGGGTAGCGATGCAGTCCGGGGAGGGCAGCGATGCAGTCCGGGGATGGACGGACGGAGAGGGATCGGGTCGGACAGCGGGTTTTGCGGGTAAGTAGGTGGTGAACAGCGGGCGGCAGCACATACCACAGCAGTGATGAGCTCTGTCGCACGCGGTCGCCGTGTTTGTCACCGGCGTGGTCGCACCCACCTGCCACAGCGATAAGCCCGACTTACGACGGCGTGCCGCGAGTCAGCGGCTGATCCCCGAGCCGGCACCAGCTGGCTGCCACGAGTCAGCGGCTGATCTCTGAGCCGGCAGCAGCTGGCTTCTGCGAGTCAGAGATCCATCCCCAGGCCGGCACCAGCTGGCTGCTGTTGGTCAGAGGCCCGTCCCCGAGCCGGCACCAACTGGCTGCCACGAGTCAGAGATCCATCCCAGAGCCGGCACCAGCTGGCTGCCACGAGTCAGAGATCCATCCCCAAGCCGGCACCAGCTGGCTGCCACGAGTCAGAGATCCATCCCCGAGCTGGCAGCAGCTGGCTGCCACGAGTCAGAGATCCATCCCCGAGCCGGCACCAGCTGGCTGCCACGAGTCAGAGATCCATCCCCGAGCCGGCACCAGCTGGCTGCCACGAGTCAGAGATCCATCCCCGAGCCGGCACCAGCTGGCTGCCACGAGTCAGAGATCCATCCCCGAGCTGGCAGCAGCTGGCTGCCACGAGTCAGAGATCCATCCCCGAGCTGGCAGCAGCTGGCTTCTGCGAGTCAGAGGCCCGTCCCCGGGCCGGCACCAGCTGGCTGCTGTTGGTCAGAGGTCCGTCCCTGAGCCGGCACCAGCTGGCTGCTCTGGCTGGATGGGCGATCACCATGACATTGAGGAGAGCAACATCGCATTGCTGTCGTCACCAGCGCAGCTTAGTCAGCGGTGAACTGGCCGGTGGTGGACGGCTCCAGACAGAGCAGCACATGCTGGACTGGCTGGTGGTGGACGGCTCCAGACAGAACAGCACATGATGGACTGGCCGGTGGTGGACGGCTCCAGACAGAGCAGCACATGGTGGACTGGCTGGTGGTGGACGGCTCCAGACAGAGCAGCACATGCTGGACTGGCTGGTGGTGGACGGCTCCAGACAGAACAGCACATGATGGACTGGCCGGTGGTGGACGGCTCCAGACAGAGCAGCACATGCTGGACTGGCTGGTGGTGGACGGCTCCAGACAGAACAGCACATGGTGGACTGGCCGGTGGTGGACGGCTCCAGACAGAGCAGCACGTGGTGGACTGGCTGGTGTGGACGGCTCCAGACAGAGCAGCACATGGTGGACTGGCTGGTGTGGACGGCTCCAGACAGAACAGCACATGGTGGACTGGCCGGTGGTGGACGGCTCCAGACAGAGCAGCACATGGTGGACTGGCTGGTGTGGACGGCTCCAGACAGAACAGCACATGGTGGACTGGCCGGTGGTGGACGGCTCCAGACAGAGCAGCACATGGTGGACTGGCTGGTGTGGACGGCTCCAGACAGAGCAGCACATGGTGGACTGGCTGGTGTGGACGGCTCCAGACAGAACAGCACATGGTGGACTGGTCAGCAGTAGACGGCTCCAGGCAGAGCAACACATGATGGACTGGCTGGTGTGGACGGCTCCAGACAGAACAGCACATGGTGGACTGGTCAGCAGTAGACGGCTCCAGGCAGAGCAACACATGATGGACTGGCTGGTGTGGACGGCTCCAGACAGAGCAACACATGATGGACTGGCTGGTGTGGACGGCTCCAGACAGAGCAACACATGATGGACTGGCTGGTGTGGACGGCTCCAGACAGAGCAACACATGATGGACTGGCTGGTGTGGACGGCTCCAGACAGAGCAACACATGATGGACTGGCTAGTGTAGACGACTCTAGACAGAGCAGCACATGGTGAACGGGTTAGTATAGACGGCTCCAGACAGAGTAGGAGAGCTTCCTTGCGAGTGGAGAAGAGTTGTGAATGTAAGGCACAATTTTGGTACACATAATAGTGTCAATCATATCTGCATTATTAGGTTAATAGCATAGCCTAGAAACAATCCATCCAATAATGCGATAAAACATAACCATCACTACTATTGGTAAATATCTGCGGTACTGGGACTTCTGTTCTGTGGTGATGTTGCTGAGTTGTTATTTGGGAGTGACACCACCGATCACTGTGATTCGGCCCTGGCTGTAACTCAACCGATGCCTAGCAGACACTACCGATCCCTGTGACCAAGCCCTGGCGGTGACACTACCGATCCCTGGGATCAAACTCAGGTGTTGACACTACCGATACTTGGTAGTGACACCACCGATCTCTGTGACTCAGCCCTGACAGTATCACTACCGATCCCTGTGACCAGGTCCTGGCAGTGACACTACCAATACTTGGTAGTGACACTACCGATCCCTGTGACCCCGCCCTGGCAGTGACACTACCGATCCCTGTGACCCAGCCCTGGCAGTGACACTACCGACCCCTGTGACCCAGCCCTGGCAGTGACACTACCGATCCCTGTGACCCAGCCCTGGCAGTGACACTACAGATCCCTGTGTCCCAGCCATGACAGTGACACTACCAATCCCTGTTAGCAAGCCCTGATGATGACAGTACCGATACCTGTGACCCAGCCCTGGCGGTGACATTACCGATCCCTGTGACCCAGCCCTGGCAGTGACACTACCGATCCCTGTGACCCAGCCCTGGCAGTGACACTACCGATCCCTGTGACCCAGCCCTGGCAGTGACCCAGCAGTCAGTCAGCAGCTAACCTGCACACGCCGGCCGCCTGTGACAGTCTGTCGACATGCTCTTGACGTGCACCCTGTGCAGCGCACCACCAACAAACAGAGACGGCACCGGCGGCCTGCCGACAGTGTCGAAACGAACCAGACTCTCCTGGCCGTCACACGCCACAGGGGGGGGTCATACATCACAGGTGATCGTCATACGTCGCATGTGATCGCCACACGCTACATGGGACTGTGATGCCTCACAGATGATGGCCACACGCCACATGTGAGAGTATCACATCACAGGTGATGGCCACATGCCACAGGTGACAGTGATACGTGACAGGTGACGACCGCAGTCACATGGGGCGGTCATACGTCACAGGTCACCGTCACATGCCATAGGTGACGATCACACGCGACAGGCGATCATCACATGCCATAGATTGGGTCACATGTCGCAGGTGAAGGTGACAAGTGACGGTGATATGTGGAAAATGAAAGTCACACGTCGCCCTCGACACCGAAGTTGTTGGTGCCGACGGCCCAGCCACTCCGCGCTGCGACACGGAGTGTGGTAATGGATGCTTGAACATGGTCCTGCCATAGTGGTGGAACGTGGAAAGAGCTCCACGAATATTTGCCAGCACTTAACATCACACGCGTGGCAGAATGGATGCAAATCGCAACGTGTATTCCAACATATTAACTTCGGTGAAGCAAATGTGTTCCGGCAGTCGAGCGTAGACTGGCACCCATGAATAGTGGTGGGCGTGCTGGGCGATAAATCGCACTGAAGTCTAGTGGTGTTCGTTCACGCGTTGCACTGCAGTGTCAGGTTCGGTCAGTGATGACTGATCGAGATTGCCGGCTGACGTGCCAACTGTGTGTGTGGGTCGGCCGCTGCTGTTCGGTGATACCCCAACTGGGGGTGGGGGGCTTACCAGTGCTACGCAAACTAGGGGTGTGGGGGCTGACTGGTGATGCCCCAACTGGTCGTGTGGGTCGGCCGCTGCTGTTCGGTGATACCCCAACTGGGGGTGTAAATGGGGGGGGGCTGACCGGTGATGCCCAAACTGTTGTGGGACACTGACCGGTGATACACCAACTGGGGTTGTGGGGCTGACCCGGTGACACCCCAACTGGTGGATGGGAACAGGGAGACTGCGGTGATTTCTCAACTGTGGTAAAAGGCACTGGAATCGCGCAGTGGACCGGATTACTGGCCATCTTCCAGCAGCTGCCCGCAGAACAAATAAATATCCCTCACCCGTACACATATTGACCCAGATGGGGCCAAAATAGCGGCAAGGTTGCGCCTGAAGCAGGCTGGCTGAGCAGCCGCCTATCAGGCGTGATTTACAGGTGAACACAATCTTTCACGAAGTCCACTGAGATCATTCAGCATTAGTGCCAATGTTCGCAACCTGTAGGCTAAGAGGTGCAGTCGAGGGAGGGGGAGCGAGCGGAGGACCAGGTCCCCCATTACAAAAACGGTAACATTGGAGCATGCAAGAAATCGTAGGATTTGCACTACGCTAAACCATGGATTTCAGGCGAGCGTAACGCGTTCAAAGTGGTCTCAATCAGGTAATATGTTTGAGGGATAGGACCCCGTTAAGAAAATTCGGGCTACGCCCCTGCCAGTGGCTCATATCTAGACTTGTCCAGTACACACAACAGGTCTTCGTTTTGGTTGGACATGTTCGGTGCACGCTTCCTGCACGCAATGCCAGACGCGACAGTAGGGCTGCGCTCCGTAGTTACCGAACAACGTGACTTCACCGGGGCTCGTAATTGATTCTGCATTGTTATGACATGACTCAAACACCAGTTGAGAATAGCTTTGACATGGCTCTGGCGTGGTGTTCGCATAGTTGGAGCCTGAGCTCACGCCGATCATGACATTGCATCACTCCGCTTCTGACTTGCATTACCGAGCGTATAGGAGCAGAGGAGAAGCAGTGTTCACGCTGCTCGACACCAGAGAAGCAGGAGAGAGCTAGGGTTCACTCTGCTCGATATTCGAGAAGCAGGGAGAGAGGCAGCGTTGATGCTGGTCGACATTAGAGAAGCAGGGGAAAGGCAGCGTTCACGCTGCTCGACATTCGAGAAGCGAGGCAAAGGCAGCGTTCACGCTGGTCGACACCAGAGAAGCAGGAGAGAGGCAGCGTTCACGCTGGTCGACATTAGAGAAGCAGGGGAGAGACAGTGTTCACGCTGGTCGACATTATGGAATCAGGGGAGAGGTGGCGTACACGCTACTCGACATCCGAGGAACTCAGTGAGTAACTCATGGAGAGAATACAATTAGGATTGACTACCACATGTTTCCGAGTTTTTAACACCACTGAACGTGCAACTGACGTGCTTCCTGGATAGCTCGAATACTGCAATGCAAAATGTTAAAATGCTTCATGGTTCCCCATGAACCTTCTTGGTTCCTTTCATGTGCCTGTGCCGTTCCTCATGATTTCCTAGCCCTGCTTTGTGGCTTGTCCATGGTCTTCCATATCATCCAAACATAGTCGCCATGTGCATGGGAAGTGATGTTGACACTCACTAATCAATGCCCGTGTTTATGCTATATTAATCACTCCAACGGCGGATGCCTCGTATGCCGTTGAAGTTAGCCGTTGAAATATGGTGGTGCTATTAACACACGTCACGTGTTGGTTAACACAAGTCTGCTGCTAATGGTGCACTTTGATATCGTTGAGAAACACGTGGCGTCTAACAAACACTTACAAGAAGAACATTTACATATTAACCACACATGGTAGCATGGGTGTAGAATGCAGCATGCATATTTTGCAGCTGAAAGAAAGACGTCCACAGCTGCGGAACTAACATTGTCTATATTTGCATTGTCTAGGCCATTATGCAGTACAATTCTGTATTGCAACCACGCTACTTTCATAATTTTTAAGACAGCGCTACTGATTGTCTTCCATCCATACCTACTAATATAGACTCATATCATCTTTAGCAAGAGGTAACCATCTGGCACCTTCCAATATAAGACTGGCAAGCCAACATTCAGAGAATGACTCGAGTGAATGTATCTGCGATGGACCAGATCACACAGGCCCAGACACGTTCCACTCGGACTCTACCTGGTTTAGTTGGTTCTGGCATGACCTAACCTGACATGACTTTACGTGGTCGCACTTGCCCGGACTAGATCAGATTGAGGGCGAATGGAATATCCTGGATCGATACAGATCAGTGTGATTTACCCCCTCCGTTACATTGGGTGTTACTTCATGAGCATTTCTTCACCGGTCTTATCTTGGCAAGCCTTTATTTCCATGATTCTGGTCGTTGTTAACCTTGAACTTCATGATCCTACCGCCCATAGTTGTTCTACAAAGAATCCGTTCGATGAAAAAATATCGGTGGTAAAACACGGTTCAAGTATTTTTCAATGGAAACCTTTACTTAACACTCACTGTGCCGGTCAGCCAATCAACCGATACCCGGCCGGAGTGGGGAAGGAGGTGGGGTTGGGGACTCTTAAAAGTTCTTCCTAACTTTCGATCTACGGAAGTTAGAAAGAACTTCCATTCCTTCCATGTTATTATAGCGAGGATAGCATGGAAAACACCGCTACAAAGGTTTTGATATGGAAAACTCGTAGCACACCTTATATTTGTATTTCTACCCATATTGCAGTCACCAGAGGTTACATTATATCAACATGAAGGCCTCCACTTAAATCCCTGCAAATGGTTGCATAAGAACAGCACATGCTTTCTTTCGGGGTTGATTTATTTCAAGAATTAACCTCGATGAAAGTATTTATAATTATCATAGTGAAAATGATCAGGACGAGAGAGGGAAGTTCGAGTCAGAATCAGGCTCCATGGTCAGTTTCCAAATTATGCATGTTAGAGACAAGAGATATGCTACTTGCAAGGCAATAGAGCTTAGAACGTATATCACAACTTATTTTTCATTCTCGGTCATGCTCGGATAGCTACAGGTCATAATAGGCCAATCTAGTTGCATGACATTTGTCTCAGGGGATGACCTGGAAAATACGAATACACGTACGTGTCTCGGGTTTTCTCGACAGAAGAATTGAAGTAAAACATGTTGATATCAAAATATTCAAGTCTGTTTGAGATACAAACATTCTAAGATTAGATAGGGTTATAGCCGTATGGTAAAGTCTGACCTGGCGACCTGACCTCGGGCCACATTAAGCAATGCATATATTGATAAAACAGCCACGTCAACCTTTGCCCAAGTGCACACTGTTTGGAAGGTAAATTCAAAGAAACGCTAAATCATGTGCAATAAAGTCAAATCACACGAGGGCAGGCCATTTCAGGTCATTGATTAACCTTCCAATGTAATGTTGCACGACTCGGACGGTGCTGAAATCTAATTCAGGTATAACTTCACTGGGAACAGTAACATTCTGAAGAGAATGGCATGGTGCAGAATATACATGATACTGGACGTGACCTTATTTTATTGACATAACCCGCCCCGTCTCGGGGAGGGGGGGGGGATCTTCAACCGCCCCCTCAGGTTTTTCGCATATAGCGGACGAACAGCGCACTGCAGTACGCCCAAATTTGGCATAGCTTTACCCACATCAATTTGACATGCCGATTCCAAATTTTTAGATCAGACCGTCTAGGGTCAACGAGTTAGTGAAGGTCAAGTGCGGTCACCTCCAAAAAAGTTCAACCAGTCGTCACGCTTTAACGAACGCAGATATTTTAATGAAACTTTCAGCGTTTGCTTATCTTTACAGATGCAACAAAACGTACGAGTTGAATTTGTAATTTTTTCGTTTTTGACTACATACAAATTTTGCGTATTTGCCATATCGCAGTTCAAATGCAAGATTCTGGCTAAAGTAAGCATTTTTTATTAGCGAAAGTTGACTTCCAACAACGTTTCTCGGTCTGCTCTACCCATCGGAAAAGGAAAATTAAAGAAAACTTGAAAACTCAATTTTGTTGGGGGAATTATAGCCGTGGTCGATTTCGCTGTCCTTTTCTCATTCCAAATATTTTTTTCTTTTTCATATATCCACAAAATGAACTCCCCAGAGTCAAAAAAAATAATGTAAGTCTTGAAAAGTCGTGATAATCTAGCACTTGGTGACGTCACTTTTGGGATAATTTTTTTGAGGGATGGACCCGGACCCTACTTGTCGAGCGCTTCCCGATGACACCTATTTCGTTTTCGTGCGATGCTTAGTTTGGATTTTAGAGGGGGTTCACAACTGTTTACCGACAATTATTATTTCGTGTTCTTTATCATGTGCAGCTGGAAAATGTTCACCCTAATTAAAGTTTTATTTACCCAACTCAATATGGTAAAAACGTGGAAATTATTCTGACGTCAGGTCGGTAACCTCGACCTTGATTACAATTTTGAGATAGCAGGTTGTTCGTTTTCATGAAAGGATAGCATGCTTTGAATGTGGTGCTTATATGCTATAACTATTCCGATATAACTACTGACAGCACCTGGAACGTTTTGGAACATTGCTCATCTTGATTCGCTCTAGGGCAACGACCGTTGGTGACCTGGATCTGAAATTCATATGATATATAGAAAATGAAGGCATAAGAAGCTATGTTAAATTTAATGTTCACGCATCCATTCATTCGATCGCTAACCAGGACAAATCTGAGGGGCTCTCTGAAACCCCTTCTCCCTGTTCAGCGATGGCGAAGGGATTGTCCCAGTTGTCAACATTTTTTTATGTTGACAACTGGGATTCACAGGGGTATTTGACATTCACAGGGATATTTGACACGGGCGAACTTTTTTGTTGTTGACGGCAATGGAATGTGTATACTGGGCCTTCAACGTCAGAATTCACGTCTCTGCTTGTATTTGACGTTAGTCGACATGGCATCGACATTGAAACATACAATGAGTTAACACGCGCCCTGGAGGGGGGGGGGGTCGAAATCCGCCCACCCCTCCGATTTTTTGTAGATAACTCCAGATTTTACCGGCCGATATTTGCCATTGTTTGTGTACCGGCCAATAAATGACCGGCACGTTGTTTGAAGTAAGAAAAATGAAAATCGACTGAACATTTTTCGAGTTAGAGGTCGCTAAAGTCAAATAATTTTATCAGCGCCAGATCACAAATATCGTCGCTGATGCGTTTCCCGTATATTAGCAAAAAGGAAGTGTTCTTTGCAAAACTAGCGACTTGTTTGATGTACATTGTCATGCTATATTGTTCCAGAGTCATGTCAAGTCACCGAGGTCAAGTCAGGTCAAGTTCATAACAGGTTAACACACGCCCTAGTGGGGCTATGGCGAAATCCGCCAATCCTTCCGAATTTTCGTACATAACTCCATATTGTACCGGCCGATATACGCCAAAGTTTTCGCGGACCTGCTTAGAAATGATCGGTGCATTGTTTAAAGCAAGAAAAGTGGAAATTGGCCGAGACGTTTTCAAGTTAGGGGCCGTTAAAGTAAAAACAATTCGCAGCGCCAGACCACAAAAATCGGCGCTGATGCGCTTCCAGTATATTGGCAATAGGGAAGTGTTCTTGACAACACAAGCGACTTGTTTGATGCATATTGTTATGGTATATAAGTTAAAAGTCACGTTAGGTCGCCGAGGTCAAGTCAGGTCAAGTTCATGATAGGCTAATGGAACCAAACTTGGTCAACTGGAATGTGTCATAAATGCAAATGACTGTCATGCGATTGATGTCACTTTACATGTTACTCCCTATACATCCAGAAATCTACTGTTTGTCATTGTGTGCCTAAGCATTTCCATACTTTATTCATGTATTTCACTTCTTTATTTGCGAAACCGATTGTGCCGAGCCGCCCAACGGAGCAGTCGGGATGGGAGCCCGGTTCCGATAACTGGAGCAGGTAATGACCTAATAATGTGCTCCTATATAGGTGAGCTGAGGTCAAATGGCGGATCTGACATCTGTATTGCATCATTAGTAATGTCCAAAACATCATTAGTGCCAATGTTGGTGCATTTAAACACAACCACAGCGATCCAAAACAATGGCAAGCCAAGTGACGCAAAACCAGAAAATTTTGATATTATGACCTCATTTGACCTTGAAGATATTGACCTAAGGTCATGAACTTTGTACACAATAGAGTTCACTATCGTGCCCATCCACCCTGTGAATTTCGTTGCTCTAGCCTTTATAGGAGCTGAGATCTTAGGGGGGGGCGGTATCGGCCCCCTCCAGTGCGCGTTATTTTCAGAGGCCCTCCAGGGCGCGTGTTAACAACGGGACGGGCATGGGTCCAGCCATACAGAGCGATCTACTAACGAAATATTATACAAAAACCAACGCAGCAGAGACAAATGGTAAAACGAAGCGTATCGGCCGAGCATCTGTCACGCATCTTATACCTACTAATACAATGCCTCATACGGATATCAACGTGCATAAATATATCACTCGCCGACCGAAGATTTCACCATGTTCCAGAGCAACAAAGGGTCCGGAGTAATGTTCGATATGCTTCATTAATTTCGCCGACACTGCTGAACGAGACTATGCTCACGTACTTTTGTTGTTGTGGTACTGGGCGAATAATTCACAAGCTGATTGGTTGCTAGTCACGATACTGGTGAACGCTATTGCCATTGCGAACGTTTACTTAGAAAATGAACTAAGGTAGCTCGACAAGAAGCTTCCTGTCATCCGGCAAAACATGACTATACCATCCGAAAGGTCGCAACGTCCTCAATATGATTTGATGATTTCTACGTTTTCGGCTGAAAATAGACTAAGCAACCGAAATAGTCACTTTAAGTGTCTTCTATATGAATTATTTTCGATTGGGACCATTTTGTTCAAAACTTCTCTCGTATTAGCTTCCCTCACGAACCAATGGCAATATGAACCTTTTCTGAGTCGCAAGCCTCGTTCATTTGCGAGCCGATGTAGCATGAAGATTAGCCAGTCACCAAAGTTAAGAGTTTCTAATGCAATATTTCCAATATTAAACAGCATGGAACTCTATGATCGATTTGAGCCTGTTACAGTGGAATGCTTTGCAATATCTTAGGCTAAAAACGGCAGCGTGTTCACTTGGTCAAGTCTATGGTGTAATGCTCCATATACACACACTTTTTCTAACTTAAGGAGGCATTGAGAAATGACGTACACTATTTTGTTTCTGTTTACAGGTTACTACAGTTGATCGGTGTGCTGTTCCTGTTCCTCATCTGTGTCCACGGCAGACGGAAATACCCGCCAAAGGTACGGGAACTCTGAATAAGGTTTGTCAACCAGCCAGCGCCTCTTCTAACGAAATTTGACTGGGGAATGGAGGGGGCACTACCATTGACTCAAATGGGGTCAAATCTCAGCTTTTCAAGTAACCCATTCCCGCAGCGCTGGAAGGGGTAATACAACGCATTTTTCAGATGTTCCCCGCTGTAAATGTTCACCGATGCTGGTGAGAAGGAAGGAAGCACTTAGCTTACTTGCTGGCTCAAGACAAAAAGTCTCATGATTGGTGCTGGAGAGGATGACAAACGGGAAAGGCGGGTGATCGCTGGTTGAAAAGTGTTTGATCCGGTGTGTAGCAGACCCAAATTGGCAGGCTAACAAACTGGGGCAAATAAAAACGCAAGAAATAAAATGCATGGTATGGTGTTCGTTCTCAGGATCTAACTCCAACACATCGGTGCTCAGCCACCCCAATCATCTCTGTAGTATGTACACATCGTGAACCTTAGAATATCCGCCACGTGAAATGAAACGGAATCGAAGCGCATATTTTGGGGACTAACAACTGTGCAAAATAGCTGATGGGTCAACATCTCATAAAGCCATTAAGTGTTCAGACTTAAGCGGCACAAGGGCCCATCCTTAGTTCAATTCGATGATTAGTTCTCTTCTTCCCATGTCTTCTGGTGCCCAATAAATCCTGATAACGGTTGAGTTTTGATTCGCCTGATCCTTTTCGTTAAATACACTCCCAGGTTGGCTACCGAACTGAGGCTCTAGTCAGGAGTTCTTTTCTTACCTCTCCGTTTTACAGGCACTTCATGTTAAGGGCCGGCACCTTTTTGCCACCCCTGATCTTTTTTATATGGAGTTTTGCTGTTTTTTTCTTTGTGCGCCGACAATATATTTATGGGTATTGGCGTCTTTTCGCAGACTCCTAAGTGTTCATTTTATGCCCATTGTTTTGGTTCCTCATCTAGGACCATGTCGATTTTTGAGGGCCCAGACTGTTTATTGAGACCACATGTGGTGTGAAAGCCATGGAGAGATTTGAGGGTCCCATTGTGTGTTTTTTTTAAGCTCCGTTTATCTAGAGCTGGAAAGCATAGTTTAAGGCCCTGCCGCATTTTACCAAACTCGGTACGCGTTAGAGGGCTCGGTGCATTTTTTTCTTTCAATTGTGCTCTTAGGGTCCCGCTGTGTATATTTGGGGTTGCTCGCTCGCACTTGTGGGACACCAACACGATATTGGGGGAGGGGGCTCCTGTATAATTTCCCGGGGTCGTCTCACGACTTTTCGGTCCCAGGCACATGGCACCGGTGGGATCCGACACCAACTTTCTTGGTTCGACGCAATTTTGGATAATTTCTGAATAATGTGAAGTCCGAGCCAAGCCCCGAATTTTTAGGCCCCTGGCGACATGTTCTCGCGTCTCGCCGCGATTCTTCGAGCTCCGGTACGTTCTTCGGTGCCTTATTCGACTTGTTAAAGCGTCTGATGAGATATTTGGACTAAGGAGCGATTTTTCCTGCTCGGAAATGCATTTTTCGGAATCTCTTTTGGAGGTTCGGGCTTGATTCTGATCGGGCCCCGATGCGATTTTGTGGCCACGCTGTGCTTATTTGGGGCCATCGACACTAATTCTTCAGAGCTCCACGGGGGATTTGTTATGACACAACCAGAATTTATGGGACTACCGACAGGAATTTTTGGTCCAAAGCGCGATAGGGGCTTGAGCTTGGCGCTAGTTCGCGGGGTGCGTTGCACTTATCTGGGACCAGCGCGATTTTTGCGTTCCCGGCGCAAATTTTGGGGCCCGGTACAAGTTCTTTAGTGCCGGCTGCATTTATTTATAACCGCGAATTCTTTGTGCCCCGAAGCGAATTATGGGAACCCAGAATCATTTTTGGTTGACCGCGGCACGATTCTTGCATTCTTGGGAGCCAACTTCTTCAGGATGGAATGGGACAGGGCCTCTTTGGTACGCCACTGTGGCTGTTCACCGAGTTTTTTTTTCTGCCGATGGGAACCTTCTGAGTAGAAAGACCCTGAAGAGAACTTTCTTTTCGGGACCCGTTCCGATTTTTTCCGGTGGTCAAAACAACTTGATGAAGTCCCTATGTAATTTTGTGGAGTGGACCTCTATTTGTTTGCAAGCCTCTTGCGCGATATTTTTGAGCTCCGGTACGATCCTTCGAGCTCCCAGTGCATTTTTTTTTGTCGGTGCTCCAAAGTGCTTATTTTCCGAAGCCCGACGTAGTTTTTGGGTCATTGACGCAATTTTTGTGGCCGAAGAGTGACATTCCGCGTAGGAATTGATTTTTCGGAAGCCAGCTACGACTTGTGGAGCTCCGGTGCTTCTTTTTTGGCCTCTAGCGTGATTTCCAAGGGTAGCAGCGCCACGTTCTTGGGTCTTAGTTCTATTCCTTGATCATGTCGTCATTTGTTGGGATACCTATCGCGCATTTTAGTGGCCTCGACACGTCTTTTGGGACCCAACATGTTTTGCTTTCTTTTGTAGCGGTTGCCGGGACTCTTAGAGTGTTTTTCCATGCCCGGACTGTTTTGTCGTTGCTCCGGCTTCATTTGTTGGGTGTTCCCAACGATCATCATTATCTTCATCTTTATTATATTCGGGGTACTTAAATTTCAGCCCGGACGTACACACCACTGAACGATGAAAAGCCTTGATAGTAGTCTCCGTTATAACCCTGGCTCTAGTATTTTTAATCCAAATGTCTTATTGCATGACCGACGCAGTCGATGCGCTCCCTAAACCTAATACCAATCCATATGTCTTCATTGAACATATTCTTGGATCAGACTTTGCTAACCAGATATTGTTATGCATACTATGAGACCATCATCTTACCGAACCATTTCTGTTGAACGACGTAATTTGACTTAAATATATAAAATGCTGTCAATGCCACTACGCAGATACCCAGCTCAAGATCCAATCAGGTCAGTTGCCATGCTTGTCATGAGCCTTCCAGGTCATATGACAAGCATCACTCGTCACTTGTCGCATCACCACTCTTCATAACACTCCTCATGTGGCCTTGTCAGGCCACACGAGGTAGTCGAGTCGATGCCCACCGCCTCAGGGTGACAGCACACGCACCCGATGCTGCTAACTCGGCAGTGCCATGTGTGTTTGTACGAGGGCTAGGCATGTGTATCATCAAATGTTTATCACCTGGAGGTGTTTGAAAAGTGCACGGCCGGCAATCAGTTAAGCGGCAAACATTTCGGCCAGGCTGCGTGCCAGACCCGACACATGTGTCGTCAGGATATGGCGCCAGACCCGACACAAGTGCCCTCAGGGTGTGTGCCAGACCCTACAAACGTACACTCAGGCTGTGTGCCAGACCCGGCACAGGTGCCCTCAGGGTGTGTGCCAGACCCTACAAACGTGCCCTCAGGCTGCGTGCCAGACCCAACACACGTGCCGTCAGGGCATAGCGCCAGACCCGACACACGTGCCCTCAGGCTGTGTGCCAGGCCCTACAAACGCGCCCTCAGGGTGTAGTGCCAGACCCGACACACGTGCCTTCGGGCTGTGTGCCAGACCCTACAAACGTGCCCTTAGGGTGTAGTGCCAGACCCGACACACGTGCCCTCAGGCTGTGTGCCAGACCCTACAAACGTGCCCTCAGGGTGTAGTGCCAGACCCGATACACGTGCCCTCAGGCTGTGTGCCAGACCCGACGCACGTGCCGTCAGGGTGTAGTGCCAGACCCGACAAACGTGCCGTCAGGGTGTAGTGCCAGTCCCGACACACGTTGCCGTCAGGGTCTAGTGCCAGACCCGACACACGCGCCCTTAGGGTGTAGTGCCAGACCCGACACACGTGCCCTAAGGGTGTAATGCCAGACCCGACTCACGTGCCCTCAGGATCTAGTGTCAGACCCGACACACGTACCCTTAGGGCGTCGTGGGCAGCGGCATACTGAAGAGGGATTAGGGAAGATGAGTCTCATTATGCGCAACGTTTCGGTAAACGCCCTGGCAGCCGGGTAACAGCTGGGCCGATTTCCAGGTGCACGCCATGGTCCAGGAGCGGCTGGCTCGCCTGCGCTGGGGCTCGGAGGTGGGGTCCTGGTCCGAGTGGGGCTCGTGGTCCTCGTGTTCCGCCTCGTGCGGCGGCGGTGTCACCACTCAGACCCGAGACTGTCTGCCCAGCATCAACAGCAGCAGCGCTGTGGTCAGGTGAGTCCATCACCACCCGCAGCAGGCTTGTTGGTCTCACCATGCACTGCTGTGCGCTTTTGTAGGTACATACCACTTCGATCCAAATGTGTGATGCTGATCATCTAAACTACTGGTGCACAATATCCTCGTCCTTGATGCCTACGATAATGAATAGTTCTCCAGTCATGGAATGTTAGCCCGCGCCCTCAAGGGCCTGTGAAAATTACGAGCACTTGAGGAAGGGAGGGCGGATTCCCCCTAAGATCTCGGCTCCTATTAAAGCTGGAGCAACGAAATTTACAGGGTGGATGGGTACGGTAGTGATCTCTATTATGTACAAATGTCATGATCCTATATCAATATCTTGAAGGTCAAGTGAGGTCAAAAGGTGCAAATTTTCTGGTTTTGCATGGCTTGGCTAGTCATTGTTATGGATCGTTGTCATTGTGTTTAAATGCTCCAAAGTGGGCGCCAATGATGTTTTAGACATTACTAATTATGCAATACAGATACTAGACCCGGCATTTGATCTCGGGTCACCTATATAGCAGCACTTTATCATGTCAGTTACCGGCTCCAGTTACCGGAACCGGGCCACCCGCCCGATTGCTCCGTTGGGGAGCTCAGCGCAATCGGCTTCGCAAAGAAGGGGTGAAGTGCATGAATAAAGTATGAAAACACTTAGGTACACAATGACAAACAGTACTTTTTGGGATACGTAGGGAGTAACATGCAAAGTGGCACCAATCGCATGAGCCATTTGAATTTATGACAATATTCCAGTTGACCAAGTTTTTTTCCACTAACCTGTCATGAACTTGACCTTACTTGACCTCGGTGACCTAAAATCACTTTTAAACAATGTAGCATAGCAATATGCATAAAAAGTCGCTAGTGTTGCCAAGAACACTTCCTTTGCCAATATACGGGAAGCTTATTAGCGTCGATTTTTGTGGTCTGGCGCTGAGAAAACGTTTTGACTTTAACGATCCCTAACTCGAAAAAATTTACGGCCGATTTTCAGTTTTTTACGTTAAACAACGCGCCGATCATTTCTAAGCAGGTACACAAACAATTGCGTAAATCGGCTGGTAAAATATTGAGTTATGTGCGAAAAACGGTGGGCGGATTTTAAGACGCCCCCTCACTAGGGCGCGTGTTAAACCGGTAATGCTCACAAGGGGCAGATCAAGTTGCATTTCCATCGAGTCGGTGGACCTGCTCTCGACCACAGCTTTGTTATTGCTATTGCTTAGCTACTACCTACCTACCTACCAAACCGAAGTTACTCACCTACGACCACCTCAATAATCCTACCAACGGTTTGCCATACCCGGTCCACCGAGTCTTGCTCCCACGGGGCTAACTGCTTCATTCAGAAGAAGCATACCTTGCCCACTTGTGTCCATTTTCAAATTTGAACAAAGTGCTAATCCAGCATTGTTTTTTCCCACACCTGGATTGCGTGTTTTATTTCTCACGACTGTGAATTCCTATTTCAGTAAGGCATGCTAACGGAGGTGGATATGATCAGTCCAGTGTTCTCACGTCGTCGATCTATTTCCAGCTGCAAGAAGCCAAAGGTGCACTAACGGGCCCGGCAAACTGGCACAACGTTCTCTCGGTCCAGCTGGCAACCACGTCTCCCACAGTTGTGGCTGGCTGTCAGCACTGCATGGCAACGGCGCCTCCCACAGTCGCGTCTGGCTGTAAACACTGTCTGCGTCAGTCCCTGTCGCAGTCCCAGTCGTCACCAGCTTCCTGTCGCAGTCCCAGTCCACAGCCGCCGGCTGGCCACCCTCGACTGCTGCCAGCTGGCCGGCTGGCAGCTGGCCGAACAGTGTGTCCACCGATGGCGTCGCGCGGCCATCGGCTGCCGCCACCGCCGACTCCCACCATCTTCGGTTCCCGCCATCGCCGACTCCCGCCACCACCGACTCCCGCCATCGTCGGCTCCCACCATCGTCGGTTCCCATCGTCGTTGGTTTTCAGCACTGTCGTCTCCCCTCACCGCCGTGTGGCGGTTAGGGGTCACTTAGTGTCAGTCCGGCTGTACGTTATGTACAAGGTCGTCGTGCGTGTATAATGATGTGGCTGCCACGTGAGCAGTGATGTGTCCGTCGTGTGTGCAGTGATGTGTCCGTCGTGCGTGCAGTGATGTGGCCGCCGTGTGTGTAGTGATGTGGCCCCTGTGTGTGCAGTGATGTGGCCGCCGTGTGTGCAGTGATGTGGCCGCCGTGTGTGCAGTGATGTGGCCGCCGTGTGTGTAGTGATGTGGCCGCCGTGTGTGTAGTGATGTGGCCCCTGTGTGTGCAGTGATGTGGCCGCCGTGTGTGCAGTGATGTGGCCGCCGTGTGTGCAGTGATGTGGCCGCCGTGTGTGTAGTGATGTGGCCGCCGTGTGTGCAGTGATGTGGCCCCTGTGTGTGCAGTGATGTGTCCGCCGTGTGTGCAGTGATGTGGCCCCCGTGTGTGCAGTGATGTGGCCGCCGTGTGTGCAGTGATGCGTCCGTCGTGCGTGTAGTGATGTGGCCGCCGTGTGTGCAGTGATGTGGCCGCCGTGTGTGCAGTGATGTGGCCGCCGTGTGTGCAGTGATGTGGCCGCCGTGTGTGTAGTGATGTGGCCGCCGTGTGTGCAGTGATGTGGCCCCTGTGTGTGCAGTGATGTGTCCGCCGTGTGTGCAGTGATGTGGCCGCCGTGTGTGCAGTGATGTGGCCGCCGTGTGTGCAGTGATGTGGCCGCCGTGTGTGCAGTGATGTGGCCGCCGTGTGTGTAGTGATGTGGCCCCTGTGTGTGCAGTGATGTGGCCGCCGTGTGTGCAGTGATGTGGCCCCTGTGTGTGCAGTGATGTGGCCCCCGTGTATGCAGTGATGTGGCCGCCGTGTGTGCAGTGATGTGGCCCCTGTGTGTGCAGTGATGTGGCCCCCGTGTGTGCAGTGATGTGGCCGCCGTGTGTGCAGTGATGTGGCCGCCGTGTGTGCAGTGATGTGGCCGCCGTGTGTGCAGTGATGTGGCCGCCGTGTGTGCAGTGATGTGGCCCCTGTGTGTGCAGTGATGTGGCCGCCGTGTGTGCAGTGATGTGGCCCCCGTGTGTGCAGTGATGTGGCCCCCGTGTGTGCAGTGATGTGGCCGCCGTGTGTGCAGTGATGTGGCCCCCGTGTGTGCAGTGATGTGGCCGCCGTGTGTGCAGTGATGTGGCCGCCGTGTGTGCAGTGATGTGGCCGCCGTGTGTGCAGTGATGTGGCCGCCGTGTGTGCAGTGATGTGGCCGCCGTGTGTGTGCGGGCCGGTGATGTTTCCGTCATGTGCCAACTACTTATGCAGCGCCACGCTATCTGCACGAGCAAGCCGCTGGGTGTGGTGGAGCTGTACTAAAGCTTCAGTATCGGCCGAGCTGAAGGTGTTGCTGAACATGCCGCCGTATGTGAGGGAGCTATGGTGGAGCTTCAGTGTCAGCCAAGCTGAAGGTTTGCTGAACATGCCGGCTGGCGTGGTGGAGCTGTAGTGGAGCTTCAGTGTCGGCCGAGCTGGAGATGTTGCTGAACATGCTGCCGGGTGACGCCGCAGCATTGGTTGGGTTTGGTTCGGTTAGGTGAGCTGTCGTTGGCAATGACTCTCGGCGACGTTTCAGGAGGCGGCAGTCGCGAAGCCAGCCCACGCTTCGGACATCTCAGTGTATCGGAGTCGTCAGGCGCTTCCACATGTGCAGCCAACAGGTGGGTCTCGTCGACTCCAGGGAGCAGGTTTGGGGTAGATTGACTGAGTTCGTATTGTCGGCAGATGACAAGGGGAATCGTTTGCTGGTCAGTACTCATCATTGCATTGTTGCTTGTCATTATCCGGAAGTAATATTCCAATATGATGTACGAAATAGAGTGTTCCGTTTTGAACAAACTGACTGAAACCAGACCTGTGTCAGAAAATGGTTATTTCCTTAAGAGAACAAAGCCGGACTTCAATCCGATTTGTCTATTTCATATTGTAGAGAGAGGTATGTGGAAGTAATGTAAAAATGGCAGTAACAGTTGCAAACCGACTGTGGGTTGCATCTAGGCGGTAGATGGTGGTGTATAGTTGACCTCATTATAAATGCAAAAGCGGCTTGGCTGAAAAGTGGCGGCTTAGCATGGGGCATATCATGAGGTCGGCCACAAGACAACACTAACCTTCATAGTCCACAAGACACTAACAACACTCATAGTCCACAAGACTCCAAAACACACGTTGGAGTAATTGGAGCTGGCATCTTACCCACTTTGTTCCATCACAACATTGCTTGAAGGTATGCTGACATCTGCCAAACTGGGTATATGCATATGGGCACATGTACAGCTAAGCTGCATCTACATGTACCTGCACATGCATTTTCTCTATCATGTAATGCGAAATGTGCAACGTTCACTAATTAACATGTACCTGGCATGCTATTCACTGATCAATTTTCAAGAATTTACAACATTGTGATGCAGCTTGCAGTTTACCCACCCCTGGAATGCCAGTTACTGAACTTTGTATAAACAGCTTTTGTTTTGACTGATGATGAAGCAATGGTGTTTGTTCAGCTAACCCACACATAATTCGTGTCTTTTCTCGTCTTTTCCACAATATGTACTTGCCTTTTCTAGTATTTTATTCATTTTACCCAAAGGCTAGTATAAC
This sequence comes from Imbricaverruca yamaguchii, assembly GCA_034440575.1. Taxonomy (NCBI): domain Eukaryota; kingdom Metazoa; phylum Arthropoda; class Thecostraca; family Neoverrucidae; genus Imbricaverruca; species Imbricaverruca yamaguchii. Next base: position 490,259 of record JAOTOL010001432.1, read on the forward strand.
CTTTTGCTGTTTGCACACACAGCGCATTGTGCCGAATTTGAAAGAGAATTTAACTGCTACATAACCACCACGATATATTGCCTACCTTTCGAAGCTTCATATCTTCGTGAAAATTGGCAACATTTCAGTATCACGAGCCCTCACCATATTACCCATGATGCGAGTCGATTGAAAAACTTCGCGTGGAAAAACTGAACGTAGTTCCCCGCGCATTTCAGACTTGGCCACTTCGATACTCTTCATGTATGACGCCATTGCAACAAGAAGGTTTTTAAATCGATAGTAACCCTTAACTGAAATTGGTAAATTATACTGCAAATGCTTCTTCTGTGCCCAAAATACTTCAGTTTTGTCCATGAAATATTACGACCGTTTTTCGCAACGAAATTAAACCTATTACGCTAGTCTATTCTCCAGTCTTCCAGGACATTACACGCATGGATCGGACATAAACCAAGAACAACGAATTTGTCTCACGTTTCACGGCATCAGCACGGCTACGAGTGGCAATGGGACGCAACTTACTCATAGCACAACCAGACGTCAGGCTTCCCACCAATTCGACGAAGGAATTGCTGCCATGGCCGTTATGAACCATGCTTTTCTTATCCTTTGACTTTCATCGCTCATACTTTGGCTGCGAATGCACAAGATGTGGACGATTAAGCAGCTACATGTCTTGTCTGTTGCACGCTTGATTCGAAGTAGACTGTGTACCGAACACTGCAAGGTGTAATTTAGTGCATCCGCCTGTAGAGCAGCGGTCTGGCGGTGCGGTTATCTGTGCACGCTTGTTGCCGATCCGTTCAGCACCATCACATCAACTGCCGTCGCCGATCTGGCCTGTCGGACGAGTAAACATCAAGAGGGAGGCGTGACTGCACGGCTGTTGGCCTGCCACGGCGTCACTGGCTGAGAGCTGGCTCAGACATTTGCCGGTGTCTCCACACCGCACACCACGAGCATCGCTCTCACTGCACTGTAAGCCGAACACGGCGTGCGAGCATCGCTCTCACTGTACTGTAAGCCGAACACGGCGTGCGAGCATCGCTCTCACTGCACTGTAAGCCGAACACGGCGTGCGAGCATCGCTCTCACTGTACTGTAAGCCGAACATGGCGTGCACATGTGACGCTGAGCCCCGTAAGCCTAATGGTGCAGCCCTACTGCGCAAACAAAACTAAGCAAAAGCGTAAATCGCTTAAGTTACCTGTTTTGCCTGTTTAATACTTTGTCTAACCTCAGAGTCTCGGAAGCTATACGGCACATCAAATGTACAGTCACTAACGGATAGTGTGAGCTAAAACGAGAAGAATGGACTTCATCTGCTTGATCTGGAGTGAATAATTACGTTAGTAAAGGAATTCCAGTGTGCAATGTTTGCTTTCATGACAACATTCCTGGTCAAGATAAAACAGTTTCTGTTCGCAAAAAAGAGCGTAAAAATCATGGTAGAACAATTAAAATGTTTATGTGATGTAAGACAAACCTATAGGTGCACACTACCCATGATTGTTCACGCACACACACACACATACATATACACATACATGCACATATGGTAAGTACACACACACACACACACACACACACACACACACACACACACACACACACACACATCCACATGCGCATGGGCTTCGCCACGGGTTTTAGATAGGGGGATGGAAAATGAAAGGGCTATGCAGTGATAAATTAATCGTGAAATAGGGTGGAACATATCGATTTCTGAGCACACCATAGACAACATTCCAAAGAAGTATTGACATCGTGCTTGTTGATAATTGCTTATGAGGTCTCGGTGACTCATTTATAAAAATATTTCATGTATAAGCAGCATGCACACGTTCACCATTGTTCACTGTGATACATAAGCATCTCGTAACACAATCCAAGGTACATGATTATCTATGATGTGGTCTGGTAAACAATGCCATCTTCTGATACAAATCGTTAACAGTAATGCTGTCATTCCTATGTTAAGTTCCCCACAAATTAACTGAAAAACATGCACTTATGAGTACACTATTGGCCCCAAACTGAGCTTCAAGAACCGAAGCGATATTATAATTTGCATGCTCCCAGGACAGATTTCGACATCCTACTATACTTACTTCCACATCTCACACCTAACAAAAAAAACATTATTTTTACACTGGAGCTATGGGTCGGCTTTTCTGTGCAATACCGCACCTGTAATATTGCACCCAGTCATCCACCAAGGTGACGTCGTGCCTCCCCCGCACACAAGTAGATATGGATCAACATCTACCATATATTACTAGATAGGGCTGGTAATGCTTGGAAATAACATACAGCTGCAGCCTAGGCCAAAGGTTCAGAGAGGTTGTGAAAATAGAGGGCTTGCAGGTCAGTGAACTTTCGTGACCTTGGCGAGTCCATGTAACGTTGAATGCTCTTTTAGGTCGTCCATTATCTCCAGGGTCCTGGGTTGGAATATGGTGACCTTGTTTTCTTTACACTGCTGAAGTGTGAAGCACTGTTCTCTGGGCGACAATTTCAGTTCCAGCAGCTTTAGCTGTGTTCAACATAACCGAGCTGCTCAGGGAACTGCCGAGTTGCCCTGGCCTAGCGCAAGGGGTCATGACCTGGCGCTTGGTCACGTGCACTTTTGTTAAGTCATGAATTCATATGGGAGTATGATGAGAAGACACGAAGTTATCGAGGCAAACACGACTCCATCGGTGTCTTAGTCTGCATAGTTGTATGGGTCTGAGGCCAGATATTCTGGGCATCATTGGTTAACCCTTCGGACCTTGGCTCACCTCGGAAGTGCTTTATGACCCTGAAATCGAATTCAGCAGCTTCCAGCGAACGCATCAATTCCAGGAAAATCACTTATAGCCTAGCTTCCTGACCTGGCTGCAGGTCAGATGGTCAGAGGTCAGGTGTGATGGTCAGATTATAGAATAATATGCCATTGAAAAAAAGAACAGGCAGCCAAAGACGCATTAGGATCATGCGAGGGCTTAGGCTGCATGAATATCTGGGTATTAGGCCAGTGTTCTCTGGAGATCATTAAACATCTTTTCGATCTTGACATCACTGTAGTGCATTCCGTGACCTTAAATTTGAACTTGGTAATGGTTTTTACCTTGACTAAGTACAAATTACAGTTATTTGTGCGCATATATTGCTTAGTTCCAGCAACATAGCTGAGCTTTATTCACCCACAGCCCGGGTCGTGACCTGACCGCACGCCAGCCATACTTTGGCTATTCATTGGGTAATATGATACGATACAATTACATCAATATGCTTCGGGCAAAGAACACATGGAAATTTGCTCTAATTTTTGTCAGCTCCCAAAGACAGGTTTGATTGTCACGGACGTAGGTGAATTCTGGAACTTATTTCCGAAAACATCGGAAAGGTAAACTTATCTTTTCTACCACCTGCTATAAATCATGCAAGCTTGAAAAATATTTCAATTCATTTTTAGACAAGTTCTATGAAAATTGAACAGTTATGGTGGTTGTCCTCTTTGACCAAAGCTTCGTCGGTGACCAAACCTCACCCATGATCAAAAGTCAACAGAAGATGTCAAATGGTTGAAGCAAAAGAAATTCTCAAGTTTAAGCTTGCTACAACAAATGGTTGATAGCCGAGACAATTCAGTGGAGGGGAGGAGGAACGGCCGATCGACCGATCCGTCGCGGGCGGGTTAACATCTCCTTTTAGGGCGGGGGTGGGCGAGTGATAAAGGTATGCAATGGATGCTAAGGGATTCAACAGCCGCACCATTCGGGACATTTCCCAATCCCGCGGCCCAAATGCGAAACAGTGTAGGCGGCGCCATAAGCCGTGATCGTGCATAAACTGCGTCGTTAACCGCCCAATGCACGATCAACTCATTTTATGGTCATGGCAAGATATTTGGATACCAAACCACAGCTGTCGCTGACTCACGCCCAGACGAACCAGACGACTGGTAGCTGTGACATGTAGTGGTGACCTTGATTTAGATCGCAAGGTCCTGGGTTCGAATCTTATTGAATGCTTCGTCCCTACCACCACCTGCGGAGTGAAAACGGTGGCGATGACTTGCTTTTGACCGAACACCGTGTTTATGCCCACACATGCACCCAGCGACATGTTTGTCTTAGCCACAATTTTGCTTATATGGTGCCGTCCACCATATCCCGAACACTCATTTTCAAAATTAACACCCTCATGTCTCAGAGTTTGATGAAAATTGGCATGCATGTTTATTTGAGGTTCTGAAGTGATTGCTGATCGTTTCAGCTCAATCGGAGCAGCGGTTCACGAATTATAGCCTGCGGCATTTTTCGAAGTTCGCACTGAAGGTCAAACTTCGAGAGCCAATATTTTAGTGTAATGTATGTATAAGTTATACAAACTATATATCGTTGGAATCGCAATGAGCTCGTCCTTCGATTCCGGGTGTCAGTTTTTGGTTCGTGAACATTTTGTAAATATGACCCCGTGACCTCGGGTAAAGTGACCTGTGGTGACCCCTAGTACGACGATATTGATATGATTATTTATATAAAGCGAAAGCTCCATCATTTGTCTTTCTTGTGAAAGAATAAAAATAATGTGTATTAGAAGTCTAATACCAGTTTCTGCAACAAATATTGAGTGACCTATGCGAAAAGGACGCCTAAATTGGCTGGGTATTCAGTAAGCTTTGTCTCGCCGGTGCCTCTGAAGCGGACAATACCAAGTATAGTACCGAGACATTTTGCATATGTAGTCACTTGCTTCTCATATCGAGCGCAGACATATTTTGACTAAGCATGGCTGATATAGCCAACAGCAAACATCGTTTAAAGATATTACGCATAGGGGATGAATGGTTGCCATTTTCCTAAGTTTGTGTGCGCTTCAGAAAGCTAGGCATGAACACTATGACCGCAAATTCGCTGCATAAACGCAAGAGAGATCAAATCTTGAAGCTGGATTCTGGGATAATAGTCTGGCGAAACAACGAGGAGATGCCGTTTTTGCAAATCATCAGACTGGCGACGTAATCAAATTAAGCACAAATATGCTCATTCCTTGCGTAATTCACTGAGCAGAACTATATTTCACGAACATATTGAGAAATGTGAACTTGTCACACTTCGTACATGCTATGCAACCACCAAAAATATACATAATTCTTAGGACAATGGCATTGTGACGCACTAGTTTATTTCGTTTATTAATAGCATAAAAACACAGGCAGAGACGCCCAATTGCGCCTGTAGTTCTAGTACCTTTTCTTGCTCACACACGCACACACATATGTTCGCAAATGAGCTATTTTATTATTCATTGTATACTGTATGCGTATGCACCATTGCACAGGTACGGTCCAGAGAGATAACGTTCTCTTATAGCACTTTACTTCTTGCTCACCCTCACGACACGTCCCGGGTCACTGGAGAGTTCGTGCACCGCGATGGACGTGAGGTCTGAGGGCGAGAATCTGTGGAACGACTCTGTACCTATCACCGTAACTGCTCTCGAGAATCGCTGTCAGAGAGATAAGACGCTGCGCTGCTTCTTTCACTTCCCCTTCCTGAGAGCTGACAAAGACAAACTTGACAGAGCTGACATGCTTCACATCATACCAATGCCACTCTATATCAAAGAGGTATAGAAGTTGATGTATCTTCTCTCGAACATCTGACCACCAATTATGAATCGATGCACACAACAATCCGGTAATTTATTATATATATATATATATATATATATATATATATATATATATATATATATATAAATATATATATATATATATATATGTAAGAAGCCAATGGAATATAAGATATATAAGAAGCCACTTATCCTCAACGGCGATGCGCCTAGGATGGGTAAGGTCACGTTGGCATCAAGATGGCTTGCTGCATGGTCGGTTTCATCCGAGGGTGCGTAGTTCTCGCCAGACACAGGACTTGACGCATTTCCGCTGGAAGTTTGGCTGCTGGAGCCACTTAACTGAACCGGCGATACCTCTTGCATTGGGGTAATTCTAGGATCCTTAAGAAACCTTCCAATGCAGTTCGTGCACAGGAAAACGTCCTTCTGAATTCAACTGTCATTCACCAGTTCGATCAGTTGCTCAGATGGTGACCTCACATCTTTAGTTATATGAAATTTATGGCACTTCTCTCTACATAACATAACACTAAGATATTGGCTCTGAAAGTTTGACCTTCAGTGCGAACTCGGAAAAACGCCGCAGGCAATAACTCGTGAACCGCTGCTCCGAGTGAGCTAAAAAGCTCAGAAATCGCTTCAGAGACTCCAGATAACCCTGTATACCAATTTTCATCAAACTCTGTGACAGGAAGATGTTAAGCCATGTTCGAGATATGGTGGACTGCACCATATGCAAGCTGACCTTTGACTTGAAATTGCATTCATACCGACTCATTTTCCATAACATTCATTATCCGTCATCAGCTAATGCAGCGTCACTAAGCCATCGCATCGGTTAGCCACCGCTGACCAAGCACCGTAGGTAGATGGCTGTCCATCTCATGACCTTCCCTTTAGCAAATGTTTTCCGAAGCACACGCATTTACCCTCGTTGGCCAGCTGATCTTCACGAGGTGTACAGGTGCGTGCCTGAGGGTGTGACACCCCCGTGTCAGCCGGATGTGCTGTTGGTGCCGGAGGCTGTAGTGGTGGTGTCCATGCCGACAGGGATGTCCGGGACCCACCGCCGACCTGCGCTGGCAACAGTGCACCAGCTTCAATGATAAGCGATACCACGGTCGTCTGTACCGGTGGCGTCCACACTACAACAGTGAGTAGCGCTGCAGCAGTGGTGAGCAGCACAACGGTGAGTATCACTACAACAGTGAGTAGCGCTGCAACAGTGGTGAGCAGCACGACGGTATCACTACAACAGTGAGTAGCGCTGCAACAGTGAGTAGCGCTGCAACAGTGGTGAGCAGCACAACGGTGAGTATCACTACAACAGTGAGTAGCGCTGCAACAGTGAGTAGCGCTGCAACAGTGGTGAGCAGCACAACGGTGAGTATCACTACAACAGTGAGTAGCGCTGCAACAGTGAGTGAGCATGCAGCGCTGCAACGGTGAGTAGCACTGCAACAGTGAGTAGCGCTGAGTGAGGCGCAACGGTGAGTAGCGCTGCAACAGTGGTGAGCAGCACGACGGTATCACTACAACAGTGAGTAGCGCTGCAACAGTGAGTAGCACTGCAACAGTGAGTAGCGCTGCAACAGTAGTGAGCAGCACAACGGTGAGTATCACTACAACAGTGAGTAGCGCTGCAACAGTGGTGAGCAGCACAACGGTGAGTATCACTACAACAGTGAGTAGCGCTGCAACAGTGATGTGCAGCATAAAAGTGAGTAGCAGCAAAACAGTGAGTAGCAGCACAACAGTGAGTAGCAGCACAACAGTGAGTATCACTGCAACAGTGAGTAGCAGCAAAACAGTGAGTAGCAGCAAAACAGTGAGTATCACTGCAACAGTGAGTAGCAGCACAACAGTGAGTAGCAGCCCAACAGTGAGTAGCAGCACAACAGTGAGTAGCAGCACAACAGTGAGTAGCACCACAGCACCACACCACGGCTCTGTTCTCACTACCACAGTGAGCAGCACTACAACAATGAGTCGTGGGGGTGTCCTCACTATAACACTGAGTAGTACCGTAACAGTGATTAACAGTACAGCAGTGAGTGGCGGTACAACAGTGAGTAGTAGTGCAACAGTTAGCAACACCACAACAGTAACTAGCCAATTTCCTCACTACGACAGTGAGTACCACTGAAACAGTGATTGCAACTACAACAATGAGAAGTGGTACTGTCCTTACTGCAACAGTAAGTAGCACTGCAACAGTCATTAGCAGTGCAACAGTGAGTAGCAGTATAACAGTGGGTACTGTCATCACTACAACAGTGAGTAGTTACTCTGTATTCACTACAACAGTGAGCAACGGCGGTTTCCTCATTACGACAGTAAGGATCACTGCAGCAGTGAGTGGCACTTCAACAGTGAGTAACGGTACAGTGCAGTAGTAAGTGCCAGCATGGCTCTATGTACGCTCCAGACGTCCTTGTTGTAGCAATGAGTGCCAGTGCTGTATAATGTATCGATAGTGTGCCACTGTGGAAGTGAGAGTCGTTATGGCCGTATGTGTTCCAACAGTGTCCATTGTTGCACGGAGTGTCGCCACATCCATTAGGTACCGGTGACGTCTCCACGTCTCCATTATAACGGTGGATACAGGTGCTTGCATGAGTGCCTGTAACTTCCCATCAATACAGTGAGTACTGCCACCGGCACGACAGCACCTATGTGCCGCTGTATTGACCTCGTCAGCAGCGAGTACCGATTTGGCGGTATATTTACCGATGCACTACAGTAATGGATACCGACATAGCCGCGTGTGCTTTGAAATGGCTGCGCTGTGGCGGTGAGTAGCGCTACTACTATCGGTGGATGCGTGACTGCGGAATTGGGCAGGTGGACCCACAAGACGTCTACGGCGAACTTTTGTAAATATCTGGCACACACCTTGACCGGCTGTATGCTGTATCTGGTCGGACGACGTTGGGGTGTCCACTGGCACACAGATCCTCCCCGAGCGCAGCAGAATCCCCCCGTTGGGACGGACCTCATGCATAGTCCGCTCGTAAGTGCAGGCATGCTTGTTCGCTCAGCGCCGAGACAGCTGACCGCAAGCCATCGCCGCCACTGCAAGCCTGACCAGCGCACGGCTTGCGTGGAAACCAGTCGGAAGCGAAGGCGTGTCTACAGCCTCCTGTTGGCGTACAGGTGGCGTACTTTTCGTCACGTCGTCGAGTTTTTCGTTTCGCTTCTTGAAATAGTCTGGCCATTATTGCAGGGTTCTCCGTAACCTTCGATACACATACATGTAAGTATCATATTCAAGAAATTAGGGGCGGCCAACAGTGGAAGGGGGAGGTAGGAGAAGGAAGACCAATTGTTAGGCCAATTCCTTTCATCGACGTCGTAGGGTTAATAGATAAGAGCGGCGAAAATGTTGGGACGAAGGGCGTTTTACCCTGTCGCACACAGAAATGACGCCCACTCTCATATACGCAAACAAGCGTTGCAAACTACACGGGCTCCTCGCAATTATAAATGCGGATAACTCATGAATAACATTTAGTGTATGTGGCTGCACGAGCGGTAAATGAAAATAACGAATCTGAAATTGGAAACTTTCCCCATAAATCATTTTGTTCAATAGAGCCATGACACAGGACGTTAAGGCCCTTTCTGCATTGTCACTGCGTCCTGACTGCTCTGCACCGCACCCCCTGCTCTTCTGCACTGTCACTGCGTCCTGACTGTTCTGTGTTCTGCACCGCACCCCCTGCTCTGCATTGTCTCTCCGCCCTGACTGTTCTATATTCTGCACCTCATCCCTGCTCTGTAATATCTCTCCGCCCTGACTGCTCTGCACCTCACCGCCTGCTCTGTACTGTCTCTCCGCCCTGACTGCTCTGCACCTCACCCCCTGCTCTGTACTGTCTCTCCGCCCTGACTGCTCTGCACCTCATCCCCTGCTCTGTACTGTCTCTCCGCCCTGACTGCTCTGCACCTCACCCCCTGCTCTGTAATGTCTCTCCGCCCTGACTGCTCTGCGCCTCACCGCCTGCTCTGTACTGTCTCTCCGCCCTGACTGCTCTGCACTGTCTATCCGCCCTGACTGCTCTGCACCTCACCCCCTGCTCTGTAATGTCTCTCCGCCCTGACTGTTCTGCACCGCACCCCCTGCTCTGCATTGTCACTGCGTCCTGACTGCTCTGCACCTCACCGCCTGCTCTGTACTGTCTCTCCGCCCTGACTGCTCTGCGCCTCACCGCCTGCTCTGTACTGTCCCTCCGCCCTGACTGTTCTGCGCCTCACCGCCTGCTCTTCATTGTCACTCCGCCCTGACTGCTCTGCGTCTCACCGACCACCGCTCGGGCCTGGCATGGTGGCGGATACCCCGCCACGAAGTTCGTGACAGGCCCCGCCGGCCAGCTGCGGCTTCTGCCCGCCGCAGTGCCGCGTCATTAGCATGCCGATCAGAGATTCGCGACGGTGTTTGCCGGCCCCGCCCATCGGGGGCGCACCACAGCTGGCGACGGCGACCGGCGCGTGTAGAGGTGTGGGTCTGTCTTCACTGGACGGGACACGTCCATCAGAGGTGTGGGTCTGCCCTCACTGGACGGGACACGTCCATCAGAGGTGTGGGTCTGCCCTCACTGGACGGGACACGTCCATCAGAGGTGTGGGTCACTGGACGGGACAAGTCCATCAGATGTGTGGGTCTGCTCTCACTGGACGGGACACGTCCATCAGAGATGTGGGTCACTGGACGGGACACGTCCATCAGATGTGTGGGTCATACAAGGGCACGGGCCGCCACCACAGCCACCCCCACATGTGGGAGAAGATTGCCCATCACAGACACCTCCAGCTGGGCGAGAAGACTGCCCATCACAGCCACCATCAGCTGGAGGCGAAGACCGCCCACCACAGATACGCCCAGCTGGGGAAAAGGCCGCCTATCACAGACACGCCCAGCTGGGGTGTGTCAGCCCGCTTTGGCACACCCCAGCCACCCCACCCCGCTTTTATAGCGGCGTCGACGCGCCCCCCCCACGCCCGTGTGTTGCCGCCCGCCCTGCCGCCTGCTGATACACTGCGCCGCCAAACACTGCAGCCACCGTCACCGGGTGGTGGCGGCGGTGGGAAGCGCGCATCCAGGATTTATGGCTGGGAGATGTGACTTCCATGGCGTGGTCTGCCCACTGGACGTGGGCGAACGTATTTTTCGATCAAACAATCAAGAGGTTTACCGATACAGCTCAACCGGTGTACCGGTACAGTTCTGACGGTGCCCCCGTATAGATCGGATGGTGTCCCGGTACAGCTCGGACCCTGTCCCGATACAGATCGGACGGTGTACCGGTACAGCTTGGACGGTGTACCGGTACAGCTCGTACGGCGTACCGGTACAGATCGAACGGGGTGCATCCCTCCTGTTCCGCGCATACCAAATCAATGCTGACGCCCACTGGCGCTGGCTCCCCTAGTCAGCGGTTAGAGCGGCTAATGATAATACAACTGACCTGTCCGTGCGACATTATATCAGCACGATTGGTTCCGTTGAGTATGTCGTCTCTCTCTCTCTACTTGACCTTGGCTGGCTCGGTAGCTGCTCTGCGCCTCGCGTGCCACTGCGATAACGTTCAAACTGCGGCACTACACTGGCCGCCGGTCGGTCAGGCGCGGCCCGGCCTCTGCACTTTCGGCGCTAATTCGCGACCCGACTCGAGTGGTGTGCCATTGGCCCGGCAATGTCACAGCCACGGTCACAGTCACAGTCACTACCGGTCACCGCTCCTCCTACAGACCGCTGCCTGTGACGTCACAGTCACTACCGGTCACAGCTCCTCCTACACACCGTTGTCAGTGACGTCACAGTCACAACCGGTCACCGGTCCTCCTACATACCGCTGCCTGTGACGTCACAGTCACAACCGGTCACCGCTCCTGCACACCGCTGTCAGTGACGTCACAATGACTACTGGTCGTTGTTTCACGATTTCACGTTGGTGTGGCGTGGCGAGAGTTTGAATGGTTCGTTAATCGGCAACCAGAAGAGTTGTCGGCTAATGTGACGTCATTGGGGGAAGTTTATCGCGGTGACCAGCGGCATCGCAGTGGACACCTGCTACCGCCGCTCTGCCGTCTGCTCGTCATGGTCACGTCCTGTCGTGTGTGATCAGATGAAGACAACAGAGCAGAGCAGGGCAGAGCAGAGTAGATCGGAGCAAACTATCGACAATGACGTCCCAGCCAGCTAGCAGGTGCAGGTGCACGATGCAGTGTCCAGTGTGCAATTGGCACAGGAAAATCTGCCACCGCCAGCTCATACCGTTATCATTCTAAACCATTTTAATGTCTCTACCTGTCAATAGACAGTGTGGAACTCCTTTGTACACGCCATAGCCACTAAACAGATGCATTGAGCAGAGGCGAGTCCAGAGGAATGAGTCATGAGATCATGACCCAGACCCACCCTAGGGTGGTCTGGGAATCCTGAACTTGGTTGCAGCACTGATCACATTTCCCTGTGCACTATGCATCCCCAGTGGTGTGGACAGAGGTACACACAGCCGCATACTTGCCTACAATATAACAACAGAAGATGCACTTTTACGAGACAGACTCTTGGTTATGATTCACTTGGTTCTAAATATATGTTCTGACCTTTTGACTGACTATACGGCCTGGCCTATGATCCGAGCACTACCGGTGTAGTCTCTTTGGCATGACCCCAATTTGGTGTGACTTCTCTGTCCTGATCTAGGACCTCACTTCTGGCGGTTGTGATCCCTCGGGTCTAACCTTTCTGTCATTACCTTTGACTTGCATGACCTTTCGCGGCTAGCTTTTCTGTTACGACCTCTGGCTGGCCAGGCCTCTCTCGCCTGTCCTTTCTGGCCTGACCTCCAACCTCATTCCTGACCCACCCCTAGCTGGTGTGATGCGTTGGATTTGACCTAATCTGTCTGCTATGGTCCCTGATTGGTGTGATCTCTCGGGCAGAGCCTTTGTGCTGTGACCTCTCATGCCTGACCTTTGACCTGACCCAACTGGCACAACCGTTGGCTGGTGTGACCTCTGCCGTCCGGTCTGCCCGGCGCCGTGGCACCAGATGACGTCAGCAGATGACGACACCAGCGGTCGCACGTCAACGGATTGCGCTCGGCTTGATAATGCCGTCTGCATTCGCTGTTTATATGACGGTGAGTGGGCCCGGGCGTGGCACGACCCGATGGCGTCCCCGGGAAAGGCGCCGGCCCGCCACACCCGGGCACCAGCCGCCACACACCGTCGATACGCCTCCCGCCACACGTGGGCGAGATACTGCCCACCACACGCGGGCGAGATACTACCCATCACACACTGGCGAGACACCAGCCGCTACACGTGGGCGAGATACTACCCATCACACACTGGCGAGACACCAGCCGCCACACGCGGGCGAGTCATCGCCCATCACACGCGGACGAGATACTACCCGCCACACGTGGGCGAGATACTGCCCATCACACATGGGCGAGATACTACCCGCCACACGTGGGCGAAATACCCATCACACACTGGCGAGACACCGCCCATCACACGTGGGCGACACTGTCCGACTGCGTCCCTGGTCATGGTGCTCGTACGCCACCGCCACACCCACACCATAACATAGAGCGAAATCAATTTAACCTGCTGCAGCCAAGGTCCTGCATGGCATATCAATATGAAGTCCTGAGCGGGGCAGAACCTGATTTAAGGGAAGATCATAGAGGGAGCAAAAAGACATTCCAAAATGGATGTCATTGATGCTGGGCTAGGTTAAGCCCCTGACTACAGATGATATGGGTGTGCTTCTGAGCTTTTTACGGGCATACTTTTGGCAAGCATGGGGAAAAACTCGTTTACTTCGGGCAAAAATCGTTTTCTGACGATTTTTGGATTTCATTTCAAAATTGAGAAGGGCAATTATCCTCGTGGTGTGCATGCTAAATGGTTGCATGCATGTTCGTACCTCATGTATTATCTAAATGATTCGGGAAGATCTCCGGTGTGTTTGCAGACATAAACTTCGAGGCCTCCATATAGCTAATAAACTTATATTTTTCCATCACTAATATATGCCTTAACAGCGCATTATCTTACAAAGCTCAATATTTGTTGTAACCAGCTATGGCCATATTAGCATGACAAGAAATCGCCTGCTTTCCAGGTTAACAGTCACTAGCCGACATGATATTTGAGCAATCTGATATCGAAAAGTAGTTCCACTGAGATGGCAGGTGGCTCGATAAATAACATTATTTATGGACTACTCCACCATCGAATAAAAATCGCATCATGCTGTCACAATTGTATCGAGTTGCGTCCACGACACACCAAAAGCTGACGGCCTTACTGATGTTCGGCGCGCGTCATGATCTCGTGACCGCATCGGTTGACCCATCAGACCGAACTGACTGGGGTGATCCCGCCACCACGGTGTCACGTGACAGGCGTACGGCAGCGCTCGTGGTCCCGACACGCGCGCTATCTGTGGTGGGGATTAGATCTCCGGCGGCAGACGACACGGCGGACCGAGGGGTACGGCGTGTCGTCAGAGCGCCGGGTCACCCGGCCACCACCGGCGGCAGACGACACGGCGGACCGAGGGGTACGTCGTGTCGTCAGAGCGCCGGGTCACCCGGCCACCACCGGCGGCAGACGACACGGCGGACCGAGGGGTACGGCGTGCCGTCAGAGCGCCGGGTCACCCGGCCACCACCGGCGGCAGACGACACGGCGGACCGAGAGGTACGGCGTGTCGTCAGAGCGCCAGGTCACCCGGCCACCACCGGCGGCAGACGACACGGCGGACCGAGGGGTACGGCGTGTCATCAGAGCGCTGGGTCACCCGGCCACCACCGGCGGCAGACGACACGGCGGACCGAGGGGTACGGCGTGCCGTCAGAGCGCTGGGTCACCCGGCCACCACCGGCGGCAGACGACACGGCGGACCGAGGGGTACGGCGTGTCGTCAGAGCGCCAGGTCACCCGGCCACCACCGGCGGCAGACGACACGGCGGACCGAGGGGTACGGCGTGTCGTCAGAGCGCCGGGTCACCCGGCCACCACCGGCGGCAGACGACACGGCGGACCGAGGGGTACGGCGTGTCGTCAGAGCGCCGAGTCACCCGGCCACCACCGGCGGCAGACGACACGGCGGACCGAGGGGTACGGGGTGTCGTCAGAGCGCCGGGTCACCCGGCCACCACCGGCCGTGTATGCGTTGGACGGAGTATCTCAATAGCGATACTGACTCACGTATCAGCCGTCTTCGGCAGCGCCGATCTGTTGTGTCGATCCAACACGGCGCTGGCTATTGACATTCCACTGGGCGGTCGTGAACTTAACCCGGTGTCAGCGTCACCTCGACATTCCAATGCTCATCCGAGTGTCAGTGTCAGCTTTATCCCGGAAATCAGAAACACTTACCAGTGTCACCAATACTGCTAATCGGATGGTCAGGCCATTAATTTGAGCATTGCGTTTTAGTTGGTTATACACCACTGGCTTACATTTTCACACATCATCCGCAATCGATGTTCTCAAAGCATTACATCCAAGCCGCAAAATTCTTCCACCCGGCCACCTCACGTGAAAATGTGAGCATTGGAACCACCCTTCCTTCATTGAACTCGCTCCCGGTACCCATCGTAAACCGATACACATAAAGAAACAGACACATCTACACAAGCACGCACTTACGCACGCACGCACATCGAGGAGGAAGAGAAGGGAGGGGAAGGGAGCAAGGTTGAGCAAAGTATGAGAGAATAAAGAATACATTGAAAAACAAACGCTCATACTGCATGGAGTGATCAAGTTAGCGTGATTTAGCTTCCTTGAGCAAGCAAAACTCAACGAAGTGGGGATAAGAAATGTCCAGTGAATCAATTGCCACGCTTGGTCTCTTAACACTGCCAAGAGGTGTTTCGGTCATTTGTCCGGAAGTGTACCGCCGGCGGAGTATCTGGGGTACCGACGGACGCAGGGGCGGATCTTGCTAGGAGGTGGGGTGGGTGGGTGTGGAGACCCGCCTCCTCACCCGCTACAGGTGGTGCCGTACGGCCCACCGACACCTGCTGATGACCACATCGCCCAACTGGGTGGGGGGGGGGCCCTCCTGACCCGCTACAGGTGGTGCCGTACGGCCCACCGACACCTGCTGATGATTATATCGCCCAACTATCCACAACCACGGACGTGGAGAACTCAGAATCCATGGTAGCTTTAGTATCAGAAGTCACATTGAACGGGTGCAGTCTGAACAGGTGCTGAGCAGGCGCTGAACAAGCGCAGTCTGGGGTCGGATGTCGGTCTCTCCAGGGACCTCTATAGAGTCCGCCACCGTGGAGAGTGCCGAGGCGCCGACCTGCAGATGACTCGTGGGTGTTGGTCCACCCACCCCAGACCCAGGCTAGGCGCCGTCCATCCACCCCAGACCTAGACTAGGCGCCGTCCACCCACCCCAGACTCAGGCTAGGCGCCGTCCATCCACCCCAGACCTAGACTAGGCGCCATCCACCCATCCCAGGCCTAAACTAGGCGCCGTCCACCCACCCAAGCCCAGACTAGGCGCCGTCCATCCATCCCATGCCTAAACTAGGCGCCGTCCACCCACCCAGGCCCAGACTAGGCGCCGTCCACCCACCACAGACCCAGATTAGGCGCCGTCCACCCACCCCAGGCCTAAACTAGGCGCGGTCCACCCAGCCCAGACCCAGACTTGGCGCCGTCCACCCACCCCAGACCCAGACTAGGCGCCATCCACCCCACAGACCCAGACTAGGCGCCATCCACCCACCCCAGGCCTAAACTAGGCGCCATCCACCTACCCCAGGCCTAAACTAGGTGCCGTCCACCCACCCAGGCCCAGACTAGGCGCCGTCCACCCACCCCAGACCCAGACTAGGCGCCGTCCACCCAGCCCAGGCCTAGACTAGGCGCCGTCCACCCACCCTAGGCCTAAACTAGGCGCCATCCACCCACCCCAGACCTAGGCTAGGCGCCGTCCACCCACCCCACAGACCCAGATTAGGCGCCGTCCACCCAGCACAGGCTTAAACTAGGCGCCATCCACCCAGCCCAGACCCAGACTAGGCGCCGTCCACCCACCCCAGACCTAGGCTAGGCGCCGTCCACCCACCCCAGGCCCGGACTAGGCGCCGTCCACCCAGCCCAGGCCCGGACTAGGCGCCGTCCACCCACCCCAGACCCGGACTAGGCGCCGTCCACCCACCTCAGACCCAGACTAGGCGCCATCCACCCACCCCAGACCCAGACTAGGCGCCGTCCACCCACCCCAGACCCAGACTAGGCGCCGTCCACCCACCCCAGACCTAGGCTAGGCGCCGTCCACCCACCCCAGGCCCGGACTAGGCGCCGTCCACCCACCTCAGACCCAGACTAGGCGCCGTACACCCACAAACTAGGCGCCCAGCCCAGACACAGACGGCGCCGTCCACCCGCCTCAGACCCAGACTAGGCGCCATCCACCCCACAGACCCAGACTAGGCGCCATCCACCCACCCCAGACCTAAACTAGGCGCCATCCACCCACCCCAGGCCTAAACTAGGTGCCGTCCACCCCCCAGGCAGGCGCCGTCCACCTACCCCAGGCCCGGTTAGGCGCCGTCCACCCACCCAGACCTAGGCTAGGCGCCATCCACCCACCCCAGACCCAGACTAGGCGCCATCCACCCACCCCAGACCTAGGCTAGGCGCCATCCACCCACCCCAGACCCAGACTAGGCGCCATCCACCCACCCCAGACCCAGATTAGGCGCCGTCCACCCACCCCAGGCCTAAACTAGGCGCCGTCCACCCACTACAGACCCAGGCTAGGCACCGTCCACCCACCCCAGACCTAGGCTAGGCGCCGTCCACCTACCCCAGGCCCGGACTAGGCGCCGTCCACCTACCCCAGGCCCGGAGTAGGCGCCGTCTACCCACCCCAGGCCCGGACTAGGTGACGTCCACCCACGCCAGGCCCAGACTCGGTCACTTCTGCGTCATAGGCTGGACTGATGGCAGACATTGGGTGCGCGCTCGCAGCTTTAGATACTGATGAGGCTGGCAGTTCTTCGAACGCCTTGGTGCATTGAGGCCGCTCGCCCTTGGTGACTTGCGCTTCTTTTAAATAGCTCGCCGTACATTCGCCAGCCTGTCGGCGATCTGTGAGCTATGTGTAATTTACATCTATTGTTGCAGCTAGGTGGTCTCCGTATGTGATGTCGGAGAGGACCGTAATGGTCTCGTGATTACGCCTACTGACGAGCCGCTGCAGCTGATAGAACGCATTAAATGGCGACTTGACTTCTTACTCATGTCACTTCCACCCACAACTCGGATTAAAACCGCGTACCCATGTTGTGTGATCATCGCACGGCCTTTTCGCTAGTTTGATTTGGAATTCGATGGGTTGCATCTTCAAAGACCATCCCCGTTCCCTGCAGAGCGATTTGGTGTTGCGTCTTGAGCTTCGGCAGAGCAGTAACCTGCTCAGTTGTGCAATGACTCGTCACACTGACCTGCAACGCCGAAGGGTCCACCTGCTGCCTGGCCTCACATACTGACGAGCTTGCATTTTGACCTGGCACCAGTGGCACAGGAACTGTTTCAAAGCTTGGAGGATAAAGGTCCTTGTGAAGATGATTCATTCCAAGCAACGCCCATATTTTCCATGCTAAGCTCGTTCAAAGTTAAGGCTGGGGTGAGGAATCGCTGACCCCTCTGCCCCCTACGGTTCATACGCCCACGCCAACTTGATCTGGTGCAGGAGAACATAGGGTTATCTGATCCTCCAGGCAAGTTGGGCCATCACCCGTTTACTCAGCTTGTATGGCACCATGAAAAACAAAACGTTAATTGCTAACACTTTGAAGAAAGTCCTTTTTTTGGTTGGACGCGGGATGGAAGCGATAGACGTCTGGTAAGCTTTAGGATGCTATGTGTTTTTAGTGTCTAAGCTAATATTTTTTTTTCTGGGCTTGGGCGTGTCTTCTTTTGTTGACATCGTACGCGATATATTTAGGAGCGCGGCACACAACTGTAGGTATGTATTTTGTTTTGAAATCCATCCGATCAGTTTTGGCATGGGACGATCCAGAGATGAGCTGTCGCACATATTTAATTTGGAGTGAGGCTGGGATAGGGCAAATTGAGCGATCGTGACCCGGATAAGATCAACAGCTGTCTATTGATGTGTTGCATGGTGCTGAAGTTCTCCCCATGAAACAGAAATTGAATTAGCATAAAGACTGTTTTTCAGCATATTCAGCCATTCCGAAGCTGTCAATTTTTGTGTGTCAATGCAATATAAATATGTGGTGAAACTTTGTGAGCATTACGTGATATTTTCCAAAGGGAAAATGTCCTTGTATAACTTCCCAGATGAAATCGTGAGGTAACTAACGATGCCATGAACGACGTACAACATGAAAAGCAACCTACCATGCTTGCCGTCACAACAGTTGTTTGCATAAATAACGCATGTGATCAATTTAACCCATCACTAATATCCACTTACCCCGAGCCTGAGAAAGTTAAGACAAGGATTATGCTTCATAAATGCAAAATATAACCGACTTATAATAATTTTATAACAACCTTTAGGGTGACTTCCTTATGCATACAAGATCACCCCTTCAGAATATTGACATATCAAGTAAGTTTGTCTCCGCATATCCGCCCAAGGTCTTCTGAAGTAAGAATTTGCTCAACTTACCTCGACTTCCCCGACAGTTCCATGGTTTTCGAGGTGCTACCCTGCTCACCAGTCTTGTGGTCGCCTGACCTAATCTGACCTGACGTGTTCATCTGTGACGTGACCTGACCTGCATCGCCAGAGTGGTCGACCTGCTCAACAGTCTGATAACCGACCCAGCGCGCTGCCATGTGTCCTGACCTGACCTGATCTGACATGACGTGTCGGCCTTGTTTGCAGAGGCGCGACCCTGCTCGTTGACGTGCCGACCTGAGAACAAGTCGTTCTATGTGACGCTGAGCAGTCGTGTGCAGGACGGCACCAGGTGTAGTCCTGACGGCGGAGCTGACCGCCCAGATCACCTGTGTGCCGCCGGCAGGTGCAAGGTCAGTCCAGGTCAACTGACGTCAGGTGCATCGTCAAAGTCAACTGACGTCCAATAATCGAATGTATCGATAACATGAAAGAACGCTCTAGAACGCATTGCAATATAAATGTTGGGCAAACAGGTCCTGAGATCTCCCAACACGACAGTGAGTTGCTCGGCCCGCCGTTGGAGAGCTGGAGCCGGTCTTTCTGCAGGTGCGATCTGATCTGATCTAGTCTCCGTGTCGTGCTGACTGCGCTGACTTTCCGCCGGCTCCCACCTTGGACGGAAGTACCACAGCCACTGGCAGAACACCACTGGCGGCCAGCCATGGTCATCGTACATACCCACCGCTCTGAGTGGCCACCGTACACACCGGAAGGTGTTCAGGTTTACTCCTTGGGGGACGATCAAGATACCTTCCGTGGCGAGGTCAGGGTAGCCACTGTAGAGCTGTGATGGTGCCAGCCATCAGGGGCGGATAAAATGTGTGCGTGTGTATGTGTGTGGAGGTGGAGTGGGGAGGTTAATGGGGTCATGATCTCCGAGAGATCGATTTTCCCGATATTTTGTACTAAAACGGGATTTTCTCTAAATCCAACGCCGTTTTGTGAGATAAACGTTGTCCTTAACAGAAGCGACCAATGTTAGCTGTGCAAATTTGATGATTTCTTAAATCGGAAAGATGCAATTTCTCCCAAGTCAGGCTTCTTGATCCCCTCCCGTCAACCAAGACCAGCCACAGATTCCTTGACACGATTATCCAGAGCTTGTTACTGCGCCATAGCTACCCTATCAGCTCCGCTTGTGTGGCACACCTTACGGGGAACACCTGATAATGAACACGTCGTGAGGATTACATCGTAGGCCTCGTGAGGAGCAACTCGTGAGGAATTCCTCATTAGTCAAACTTCGCTAGGCACACCTCGTTAGGCACACCTCGATAGGCACACCCGGCGAGGGCACATCATGAGAAGCACCTTATAAGGAAAGCCTCGGAGGCACATTTCATACGGAACACCACGTGGGAAACACCTCGCTTCAGGCCTCGGGGTCTTCCCTTGACTGGGCGATGGATGGTGGTGAACGGTGGTGGATGGTGGTGAACGTTGGTGGACGATGGCGGACGGTGGCGACCCGATGGTCTGGACACGGCACATCGTGATCGGACACCCGAGCTGGGCGTCATCCACGACAGGCCCTGCCGTCAACTGTGGGACCGCCGCCGACCCTGCCTGTGGGACCGCCGCCGACCCTGCCGTCAACTGTGGGCCGCCGCCGACCCTGCCGTCAACTGTGGGACCCCGGGACCGCCGCCGACCCTGTCTCATGTGAGACCGCCGCCGACCTTGCCGTCAACTGTGGGACCACCGCCGACCCTGCCGTCAACTGTGAGACCGCCGCCGACCCTGCCGTCAATGTGAGACCGCCGCCGACCCTGCGAACTGGACCCCGCCACCCTGCCGTCACTTAGCCGCCGACCCTGCCGTCAACTGTGGGACCGCCGTCGACCCTCGTCGAGTAGGATAAACCGACTGTGGGACCACCGCCGACCCTGCCGTCACTGAGACGCCGCCGACCCTGCCGTCATGTGAGACCGCCGCCGACCCTGCCGTCAACTGTGGGACCACCGCCGACCCTGCCCTCAACTGTGGGACCGCCGCCGACCCTGCCGTCAACCGTGGACCGCCGCCGACCCTGCCGTCGACTGTAGGACCGCCGCCGACCCTGTCGTCAATGAGACCGCCGCCGACCTTGCCGTCAACTGTGGACCACCGCAGACCCTGCCGTCAACTGTGGGACCGCTGCCGACCCTGCCGTCAACTTGGGACCGCCGCCGACCCTGCCGTCAATTGACCGCCGCCGACCCTGCCGTCAACCGGGGACCGCCGCCGACCCTGCCGTCGACGGACCGCCGCCGACCCTGTCGTCAATGTGAGACCGCCGCCGACCTTGCCGTCAACTGTGGGACCACCGTCGACCTTGCCGTCGACTGTGGACCGCCGCCGACCCTGTCGTCAATGTGGGACCACCGCCGACCCTGCCGTCAACTGTGGGACCGCTGCCGACCCTGCCGTCAACTGTGGGACCGCCGCCGACCCTGCCGTCAACTGTGGGACCGCCGCCGACCCTGCCCTCAACTGTGAGACCGCCGCCGACCCTGCCGTCAACTGTGGGACCACCGCCGACCCTGCCGTCAACTGTGGGACCGCCGCCGACCCTGCCGTCAACTGTGGGACCACCGCCGACCCTGCCGTCAACTTGGGACCACCGCCGACCCTGCGTCAACTGTGGGACCGCTGCCGACCCTGCCGTCAACTGTGGGACCGCCGCCGACCTGCCGTCAACTGTGGGACCACCGCCGACCCTGCCGTCAACTATGGGACCACCGCCGACCCTGCCGTCAACTGTGGGACCGCTGCCGACCCTGCCGTAACTGTGGGACCGCCGCCGACCCTGCCGTCAACTGTGGGACCGCCGCCGACCCTGCCGTCAACCTGGGACCGCCGCCGACCCTGCCGTCGACTGAGGACCGCCGCCGACCCTGTCGTCAATGGAGACCGCCGCCGACCTTGCCGTCAACTGTGGGACCACCGTCGACCTTGCCGTCGACTGTAGGACCGCCGCCGACCCTGTCGTCAATGTGAGACCGCCGCCGACCTTGCCGTCAACTGTGGGACCACCGCCGACCCTGCCGTCAACTGTGGGACCGCTGCCGACCCTGCCGTCAACTGTGGGACCGCCGCCGACCCTGCCGTCAACTGTGGGACCACCGCCGACCCTGCCCTCAACTGTGGGACCGCCGCCGACCCTGCCGTCAACTGTGGGACCACCGCCGACCCTGCCGTCAACTGTGGGAACGCCGCCGCCGACCCTGCCGTCAACTGTGGGACCGCCGCCGACCCTTCCCTCAACTGTGGGACCGCCGCCGACCTTGCCATCAAAGATCGATAGGACGACTCCGGCGCTCCTGATTCCAGCAGTATCCAGGCCAGATCAGGGCAGAGCACATGGACCATTAGTGCTGGAACGATCTTAATTGTGACGGTTCGCGGACACAGCCGTATAGACGCTTCTGCCCGCGTATCACCACAAGCTTATTGCCAACATTATCAGAAGTGAAGGCACAGCCGCTTCGTTCTCGTCTCTGCAGATCTAACCTGTGACGCATGCGGAGAAGGCGGTGCTGACTGCTGACAAAACGGGCTGTGCAGGGTGCAGACACAAGGGGGAGGGGCAGCGTGGGAACCGCAAGTCGCCGACAGGATAACATTTCAAGCCAAGGTCGCAGGTGCTTGCGGAGTGGGCAACAAAGCCGGGTGGCACACTTACAGCGAGCGAACTCTGTATAATTTGTGCGTAGACCTCGCGACCAGATTGCGGGTGTATTGCAGGTGTATATACGGGATGTCCCTCGGGCATATTTAGCTAGTATGTTCCGCGGGTATATTCTGCAGGTACGTTCAGCGGGTGGGTATATTCTGCAGGTATGCTGAGCGGGTATATTCTGTAGGTATGTTCCGCTGGTATTTTCGACTGGCATGTTCTGCGAGCACATTCCGCGGGTATATTCCGAGGGTATATTCCACAGATGTATTCCGCTGGTATATTTCACAGGCATGTATCGTGGGAACATTCCACGGATGTGTTCCACGGGTATATTCCGCGTGCAGATTCCGTCCGTGTATTCTGCCGCGGTATGTTCCGCCGACACGGGAACGGATGCGTAATACCTCGGCTCCATCGGATGTGTATGTGCGTGGACACGAAATGATGTCCACAAGTTTGGCTCATGTGCTAACACGAACAACACTTCCTCACGTGCTAACCAATAATTGAGGGCGGGTTGGAGCAGGAGGACACACCTGGGGTTCGAAGCCAAGACCTCATCGACGGGGTTTGAATGTTCACGTCTTTACCATGGACGCATGCAGAGGCATGAGGACGCATGTGGACGCATGCGGACGCATGTGGATCCATGTGGACCCCACCGGGGTCAGTACTCTCAGACAGGAAAATAGCATACGCGGCCTGTATATATTACTGTCGGGTCATGTCCAATCTGAGCGAAACGTCTTTTCCGACTTGCGGGCCTGGCAATGTCGTATTTCATGCCTGCCTGCCACCATGGTTAGGCTAGATGTACGTCGTGTCAATGTGTATCCGATTCATATCAGAATTTTGTAATTCAGATTCCTTGTTGACCACCCAGGTGAATTAAACTTCAACTTTTCGAGAAAAAAACCTCATTTTCCCTCATGACCAGTGTAGTGTGTTCACGTTAGCCGAGTCGGCCACCGTGTCACGTTGAACATTAGCTATCTTAGGACAATAGGTGACACCAGCTGGGTGACATCGAACAATGTCCATTTTAGAGCAATAGGCGACATAGGTTTGCAATATTCCGCGATTTCAGTCAAAGAACGGCTGGATAAATGAGATGCTTTCCTTTCATAAATAATTAAATACAAAAATGAATAAAGAAAGAAAGAAAGAAAGAAAGAAAGAAAGTGGTGTAGGGATGCCGATCTCGGCTGTGGGTCACTACAGGGTGAACCGTGACACACTCCATGGTCGGCTTAGCAACACTGCTGGACTGCAGCTGGCGCGTGCTGAGGTCTCGGCTGTGGGACACTACAGGGTGAACTGTGGCACACTCCATGGTCGGCTTGGTAACACCGTTGGACTGCAGTTGGCGCGTGCTGAGGTCTCGGCTGTGGGACGTTGCAGCTGGCAAGGTCGCCGGTAACCGATCTGGTCACACGTGGTCCTCACGTGACCGAAGCCAACCGGTCCCTCACGACGTCGACACGCGCTCCTATCGGCCACACACTACCGCGTTCTGTTTCTCTCGCTTGTGTGCTTCTCTCTCCAACGGCGCATTATATCTCGTCCGAAGACGAACACACTGGTTTGAAAGCACACTCGTGATTTGCATTCTGAGCAGTTTATATCTTTTACGCAAGCGACTAAAATTGAGAGGCGTCAAATAGCAGAAACGTCAGCCGAACAACTACCGTCTCTTGCAGCCGGCCACTTGTCAACCGCCGAGCGACGGCACGTCGGCCGAGCTGGAGACCAGTGGCAGACCGCCGACCGGGTCGTCTCTGTTGGTCCGTCCAGCGGTGGTAGATGGGCCGAGCTGGAGACCAGTGGCAGACCGCCGACCGGGTCGTCTCTGTTGGTCCGTCCAGCGGTGGTAGATGGGCCGAGCTGGAGACCAGGGGCAGACCGCCGACCGGGTCGTCTCTGTTGGTCCGTCCAGCGGTGGTAGATGGGCCGAGCTGGAGACCAGTGGCAGACCGCCGACCGGGTCGTCTCTGTTGGTCCGTCCAGCGGTGGTAGATGGGCCGAGCTAGAGACCAGTGGCAGACCGCCGACCGGGTCGTCTCTGTTGGTCCGTCCAGCGGTGGTAGATGGGCCGAGCTGGAGACCAGTGGCAGACGACGGTCTGTTGGGCAGCGGTGGTAGATGGGCCAGCTGAGACCGGGGCAGACCGCCGACCGGGTCGTCTCTGTTGGTCCGTCCAGCGGTGGTAGATGGGCCGAGCTGGAGACCAGTGGCAGACCGCCGACCGGGTCGTCTCTGTTGGTCCGTCCAGCGGTGGTAGATGGGCCGAGCTGGAGACCAGGGGCAGACCGCCGACCGGGTCGTCTCTGTTGGTCCGTGCAGCGGTGGTAGATGGGCCGAGCTGGAGACCAGTGGCAGACCGCCGACCGGGTCGTCTCTGTTGGTCCGTGCAGCGGTGGTAGATGGGCCGAGCTGGAGACCAGGGGCAGACCGCCGACCGGGTCGTCTCTGGCCGAGTCGGCGGTGCAGGCCGCTCGGGTCAGTGAGTAGTACCTGTTGGGAGCAGCAGCAGAATACAGCGACGACTGTGCTCTCCGGCTGGCTCAGCTGGTGGCTGCTCCCAGCCTTGGCCAGCCGTCGGTACCAGATGGCAGCTCGTTATCCCACCGCTGTCTTCCCAGCCAGCGTGGCACTGGCTGGCTCCTGATTTTGAACGTGGATATGCCACCTGGATCGAATTTCCTTGATAGTGCTGGACCAGTGCAGTGGTAGCTTAGTTGTTTTCACTAGATTGGTGCATTGGTGGTTCAGGTAGGAAATACTGGGCCAGTGTAGTGGTAGCCGGATTTGCAGAAAGCTTCTCACTTGCCTACAACGTAGCGCACAAAAGTTGGGCCCTCATCAAACGGATTCTTTCTTCGCTCAAGGATTAAAAACTATAAGAAAAGCCGCACATGCTTAGGTCCATAAGCTACAACATTTGCGGCGTTTCTCTGTTTTACCCATTGATCGCACGTGCCGTGTTTTACCCTTTATTTTAATAGCACGAATCTAACTTTCTTCTTTGCTTTTGGCCTCACAGTCCGGGCCGTGCATTTTGATGTTTGACTGCCTTCACAAGCTGTATCATCAGATTACCCCATGTATGTCCCTTGTCTTACGAAACGGTCCTGAAGGCGGAGTGTAGCCATTGACATAGCGCGTCATGATTATCATGCATATTACTGGTTAAGGCCAATAATTGCAATTGAGACGGTTCAAACAATTCGTGTTCGTGTCGAAGACAGCTTTTACAACTTGTGCGCATCTGCTGGTAGCTCAAGGATGATGTACCTTTGACACCAATATCGGCACCCTATAGTCTGCCGAGCTTGATCCAGCATGTGCTAGATTTTGGGCACATCTGTTATTAGTACCTCGGATATGGAATACCAGTAAAGATCATTCCGATTGGGCTTGAAGGTTTTTCAACTGAAATAATGCAAAATTGACGAAGCGTTTTCGCGTATGAGTACGCTAGTTAGAGGTGACATGGCAGATTATTGCAAACATTACGAATGCCCAATCGGGGGTGTCTCTTAGTTTTTGTCTTGTAGTGTTCGAGCACAACGAATACGTTTTGAAACACTACAATGGCGCTCGGACCTGTCCAATGCTATTTGTTATTACGTACCAACCTGTATGCTATACAGCTCTACCCCATAATACTGGTAAAATATACGACGGTGACCTCAAAACTGTTCGAATGCATTACTCATGTTAATTCTGGAAAGACAAGAAAGGCGCACCAAAAGTTCAAAGGGAGCCCAATCATTCCAATGCAACTAGGCTGAGTGCACTGCTCAGGGCACAGCTTACCAGCAACACACTGGAAACACTGGAAGCACACATTGGAAAAACTATCGCCATGCCCGAACACTCCAAAAAGGCACTGCATTCAACCAGAGTAGAGATGTCGGAAGTCGTCCATAAGTGGAAGGAAGTCCAGAAACAACCGTGGTGCTTGTTTCCTTTTTAAGTCGATTTCATCCTTGTACCGTTCATCTGTTTAGAGATTACCACGGGGGATGAGACCACGGATTACCATGGGCCATGAGATTACGGATTACCATGGTACATAAGGTTTCGGGGTAACCTTCACCTGCGCATGATATTGATGCAAACTACCCAAGGTGTTTGAGCGAAAACGGCGGGGTTCACTAGCGCACCGCCGCCTAGAATAGCCGATGAGGCACCTTGCCGACCTCATGGTATAGCAAGTTGAAAATGTCGTGTTGGGTCACCGAGTTTCGACCTGACGGGAGGAGACGCGGCATGCCGTTGCTGGCAGAAACTGAGAATTGTCAACAATTACCACCACTTATTGTTACAAAATCGTCATTTTTGGGTGTGGTATGACGTTGGACAACTCAGCTATCCTGCTCGTATAAATTATTGATCTTCCAGTGGCTATTCGCGTCATTGACACAATAAAACCTCAATTGACTTTCCTCTGCCTATGAGCCACTCTGGGGTTCACTTGGGCACTGAAGCTGAACTTGGCGTCAATTTTAACCGGTGAACACTCGAAAATAATGCTTGCGGGCACTATTGAAAATTGCCAACATTCAGGCCTCATCTAACTTCTAACATACGGATCGAAGTACAACAAATCGTGGATCATTACTATCCAGAGGTACCGTGGAACACAATGAGGAACATTTCGAGGGCATATGACTTGCTGTTGTGACACAGGTAACGACCAAACGCGAATATTCTCGATTTCTGCTAGCAATTGACTTCTACTGACATGGGAGGTCCAACAGCCGCCTAGGTACGCATTTTGGGTATCAATCGCGATATCGCTTCATGTGCAACCAACTAATTTCGTATCACGTGCAGCACCATCCATTTGGGAACACGAAAGGTCAAAACAACTTCACCCTGCAGTGCGCTGGGGTAGGTGGAAAAATCTCACGCAGGCTCGAGGGTTAAGAAAGCCGGAGAAATGGAAAGTGTCCTTTGTTGCTTCGCCCATGAAGTGACCCACGGATACTCAATTTACATCCACAAACCTCGATGTCTCTGAGATCAAACGGATCTTCATGAACTGACACAGGAATCACACTGGCCTGTCAAAGGAATCACACAAGGTCTGCCGGGTCACGTGATACATGGACCACCGGGTGATGAGCAGTACCGCCTGAGGCGACCTCAGAGGAGCGGTACCGCCATGCCAACCACGCGTCCCGACGGCTTCTCACCGACACACTGAGACACGAGGGCACCGCCTGAGGCGACCTCAGAGGAGCGAGTCGCTCGCGCCACCCAGCCGCAGTCGGTTTCTGCGGCGGCGCGCGCCCGGCGGCCGCCGTCACCAGCTCACACGCAGTCAAATAAACTAGCTTTCGTCGGGCGACGCGATAAAGAATTTGACGGCGCGTGAATGGCACGCCAGCCACGGGTGGCGGTCTGAATGGCAACGGTGGACGGCAGCGCACACAGGGCAAACGGCGGCAGAGACGTGGCCATACTGAGCGACGACAAGTTATGACGCCGTGCGCAGAAGCCGCCGCGTGATGTATCGGGCTCGGCGCTGCCGGCTGCTGGCTGGGAGGGGACGAATGTCGCCGGCCACCCAAGCGGTTTCGAGCGGTGTGGCGAACGATGAACATCTATGGTGCCATCTATGGAGTAATGCGGTAAGCTCTGGTTTGCGACTTGATCGCAAGTCGTGCCAGGACGAGACGAGCTGGGCGCACAGGGCTTGAGAGGGGCGGGGGAATATTTGAAGAAACTTACACCGGGAAGGACATAACATGCAAAAGCTGTCCACCTGACCTCGTGGCTCACTTCGCGTCACACTGAGACGATATACCATACTTTTTTAAACGAATTATAATTTTGTCTCAGTATGCATTATTTGAAAAGTACTTTCATATATCAAAATAATGCACAGAAAGGCAAAATCAAATCAGATCACCTCATATCACATGGGATAAAGTCATCTGAATTCGTTGACTTACCACACAATTGCATGACTTAGGCAGCGTTGAAAATAAATTCACATATGACTTCACGAGGTACAACACCCTGGATCGCGGTATGACATATGCCTTTCACGATGTTTGGCCTAACCATATGCCATCAATATTTTTAGATCTTTCACGTCTGCAATGTTTACGGTGACCATGCACATGCTTTTTCATCATTTTCATCATGAAACATTCTCCCAGATTTAATTTCCCCACAAACCACCACGGAAAAACGCGAAAAGTAACCTCATGTCAGCGGACTTCAAATTAAATATAGTTTTTAGATGGCAGAATTGTTCGCTGTGATGAGTAAACAAAATGTTTTAAGTTTGCTGCTGATCTGCTGCAACAACATCGAGTGATGTTGAAGTATTATCCTCTTACCCGTCCCACGTCAATGGCCATTGATAATGTTGTCCTGATATTTGTTAGGAATATGTAAAATGGTGCATACAGGTGGGCTTAAAGTTTCGCATTTCTGTTTCCACTTACTCAGCCACTATGAAAGAAAACAATTCCTGGTCTCCCGAGAGCTCCTTTCCAACCAAGCTCGCCGAGGTTAAGCTGATTACCTGATACACTATTGGAAGGCCCCGCACCCAGGGATGTGGTGCTAACATTTGAAAGGGTGGGAGGAGAGTTCGGGTGATTGGAAGAGCTCAAGAGCTCCAAAGAGATAAGAGTTCCACTGATGATTAGTTTCCAACGTTGAACACTTGTAGTAATTGTGTGTGCTGGAGAGAAAGGCTCGAACCCCTCGATGAGGTAGGGGTTTCACTGATGATTAGCTTTCAACGTTGAACACTTGTAGTAATTGGGTGTGCTGGAAGTTGATTATTTTCAGTAAATGTATCGCGATGCTCCTTTTTCGGCATATTTGCAACGAGACAGCGTGTTCGACAACTCTGCTCGAACATGTCGAAGCCTTTGAACCGAAATTTACACCGTGAAATCAACATACGAAAATTGACTGAACATCAGTGAGACGTGGTTGACTTTTCCTGATTCGTGTAACTCAGGTGAAGTGAAAAATCCATGTATATTTGTTCCCTCCCGCAAAACCAAAAATCCCATGGTGCACGGGTGTCGATTGTTGCATACTTTGGACGGGTGCATGCACCTCCGGTGCCAAAGTGTATCAAGCAATGCTGAGTCTGGCACATTCAGAGCTCACTCTACTTCGGCAGAATCTTCTTACAACACACGCAAGATCTTTCAATATCCTGATTCAGTCAGTTTCTCTTAAAAAGCGCAATGTGATAAGTAGATTGTGTTCGTAAAACGACACTATGGTGCATGTCGTGAATTGTCTTTTTATACGTTCTTTACTTCAATTATGGAACAGCTTGATAAGCGTCTGCAACGTGCATCCGATCAATGGTTCAGGGGTCTTCTCGAGCTACCTGAGGAGTATGCCTTGGTTGACAATAAGAATATATTACACTGACCCTACGGATTATGCATGGCAGTCGTTGCTCGACCAGTGATGCCACGCTGCTGCGTATTTACCGTTGCTATTGTCATGGACAATGCATTGGCTATTGAGCTTTGTGCAGCTTAGTCACACTCTTCATTGAATAAATTCTAGCCCTGTGAAGTGGCGAGCCTTCAGCGGAAACTTGGCCGGATGGCTCCACAGCCAAGTATCACGCAGCTGACTGGTGTGTGGCAGGACATTGCCTGCCGATCAGAGGAATACCACACGTACCACGGGATCCAGCGGTCCGGCCAATGCCACGCGTACCACGGAATCCAGCAATCCGGCCTGTGACATACCACACGTACCACTGGATTCAGCGGTCCGGCCGGTTACATACCACACGTACCACGGGATCCAGCGATCCGGCTGGTGATGTACCATACGTACCACTGAATCCAGCGGTACGACCAGAGACATTCCACACGTACCACGGGATCCAGCAATCCGGCCGGTGGCATACCACACGTACCACTTGATCCAGCAGTCCGGCCGGTGATGTACGATACCACGGGATGCCCCAGTGACGCAGCGGGCTGACCCGGTGACGTGCCGGCTGACCCGGTGACCTGGTGACGGCGGCTGCCCCGGTGCCCGCCGGCTGGCGTGACTGTACCCATACGTACCACTGGATGCAGCGGGAGGCGGCACCACCAGCCAGTCTGTGGTGGCGCCGTCACCCGGCCGGGAGGCGGCACCATCAGCCAGTCTGCGGTGGCGCCGTCTGGCCGGCCGGGAGGCGGCACCACCACCCAGTCTGTGGTGGCGCCGTCTGGCCGGCCGGGAGGCGGCACCACCACCCAGTCTGTGGTGGCGCCGTCACCCGGCCGGGAGGCGGCACCACCACCCAGTCTGTGGTGGCGCCGTCACCCGGCCGGGAGGCGGCACCACCACCCAGTCTGTGGTGGCGCCGTCTGGCCGCCGGCCGGGAGGCGGCACCACCACCCAGTCTGTGGTGGCGCCGTCTGGCCGGCCGGGAGGCGGCACCACCACCCAGTCTGCGGTGGCGCCGTCTGGCCGCCGGCCGGGAGGCGGCACCACCACCCAGTCTGTGGTGGCGCCGTCTGGCCGCCGGCCGGGAGGCGGCACCACCACCCAGTCTGTGGTGGCGCCGTCTGGCCGGCCGGGAGGCGGCACCACCACCCAGTCTGCGGTGGCGCCGTCTGGCCGGCCGGGAGGCGGCACCACCACCCAGTCTGTGGTGGCGCCGTCACCCGGCCGGGAGGCGGCACCACCACCCAGTCTGTGGTGGCGCCGTCTGGCCGGTCGGTCCATTGTCGACCAACGCTGGACTGGCGGTGGCTGCCATATGCGGCAACAGGCTGGCTGACGCTGCACTGGAGAGCCAATGTGGTAGGCAGAGGTGACAAGTATCCAGCCAGACACCTACAGAATGTCAGACACTGCCAGCCTGGCTGGCGCTACACTGGAGAGCCATGCTGTGTACAGAGGTGACAAGTATCCAGCCGGACACCTACAGAATGTCAGACACTGCCAGCCTGGCTGACACTGGAGAGCCATGCCGTATACAGAGATGACAACAAGTTTACAGCCGGACATCTACAGAATGTCAGACACTACCAGGTTGTCACATATTGATTGCCAACAGCCAAATGTGTAAGCGTGGATTGTCACCAGAATAGATGCTACCGTCGTCCAAACAGAATGACTTAACCCATACATGATGGTCAACATGGCATTCAAGCATTTATGTCTCAACTTTCACCAGTGTACGTAACTGCAGAACAATGTGACAAGCTCATTGCTCGCTGCGTCCATATATGCTGCACGAAACACTGGTTTGGTGATCAGCAGTGAGGGTCAACCACGGACATGGGAGCAAGAACAGGTTGTGATGAACAAGAACATGAACCAATCCTGACGAACTGAGCTTACTGTTAAAAATACCACACTTCCCGATGGCAGACCATATGCAAGAATGTACTACAATCGACATAGTCAACAGCATGACTAAATCGTTATTACACCATGCATGTCTAGTAGTACATGGAACCGCCAGACCAGCGTGGGAAATACACAAAAAAAACTGGTCGGCATGCTCGAAAGCTGAGGAAAACACATATAATATAGTTCCTTACCATGCAATGCTGCACTAGCAAGGATAATAGTAGGCAAGTTATGTTAAATTGATAGCAACACTGGCAAGCACATAATGTGAAATGGATAGCAGGAACCATGAATTAACTTACTGTATACCATAGCACCACATTAAATGGTAGGGGGCCATGTGACATGTATGATGCTGGCGTCAGGGCATCGATGGCGCTTTGTAAGACACTGCACCTGATAGCATAGTTTAATTGTTAAAATTAAACTATACTATCAGGTGGGTGAAGTAGCGGCTTTGTCATCAGCTCTGTTTCTAGCGCAGAGACACCAGCCCACCCTTTCAGAATGTGGGCACAAATAATCAATACGTCTCACCGCATGCGCTCCAAGCCGTATCCAGCAAAAATTGGCTCAACATACCTCGGCCTTCTCTACGAGACTCAGCAGAGACATCCGGCGCGGTCTGTACCAGACCCAACAGTCACATCCGGTGCGGTCTGTACCAGACCCAACAGTCACATCCGGCGCGGTCTGTACCAGACCCAACAGTCACATCCGATGCGGTCTGTACTAGACCCCACAGTCACATCCAGCGCGGTCTGTACCAGATCAAGCATTAGTACATACCAGATGTAAATTGATTGCCAAATACCAGCCCCGACGCAGAGTAGATACGACGCTAAGTCTGAGGCTGCCTTGGGGATGACACTGAACCAACCCTCGCGTCGAATCACAGCTTCCACGATCCCGATATTGAGCAACGATTGAGTGGACGTCAAGCCATCTGCTATGGCTTGATGTCATCAAATCTGTGGACAGCTTCGTTGTTCAACTTTACTTGAAAACCTTGAATTTAAAGACTACAACTGCGGCTATGTTTCGCCGAATAACTCACAATAGGTTTGCGACAAAATTTGAATTAAACGATTTTGGACGATTCTTCGTCAGCAAACTCCAAGCTACTGGCACCGTGTGATAAATGACGTCAATGTGCCCTAAGGGCCAAATAACTAACGGACTAAAACTCATGGCAAAAGAACGCGGTTTAAAAAAAACTGTCGTCCCCACATCAGATGCAGCAGCAGCGTATCTCATTTGGCTGTATGCATCTTCACTTTGCCTTATAGACAGCATTTATGTCATCCAGATCCTGCAACTTAACAATCACTTTTGTTTTGCCTCAGGCGATGGGATGCAGGTATGTCTCCCTTCTGGTGTACACCAAGCCATTCCGAGGCTCTGCTTCGCTGTTAATTCTCATGCATATAATATATGCAGCACTCAGTTCCATTTAAGAGTGGATATGTAACAGAGTCGCTATTAAATGTTGCTGAGTTTGTATCGCATGTCATGTTAATGCTAATTCATCTCTCGTCAACGCTCCTCCAGCGTTCCTGCTGTCACATTGCGCCGGTAACATGCGATTCACCAGTGAATCTGTCAGCCAGAAACGCCCAATCCTACATCGTCGATGGTTATTGCCGAAAAACCACACCCGGGGCGGGGATGGCCGAGTGGTTAAGGTGTCGGGCTATGGGTACCAAGGGTCCCGGGTTCGACTCTGGCACCACTCAGGACATTTCCCAATCCCGCGGCCCACCGGCGAAACAGTGTGGGCGGCGCCATTAGCCGTGAATGTGCATAAAGTGTGTCGTGAACCAACCAATAAACAAACAAACAAACAAAAATCACACCCATGCCTGACAGCAACGGTTTTGGCACGCCGTTGTTGGCCCAGCACACGTCATGCGCGTGCTAAATCACACGTGCTCAATACCCAAACACATGTGGACATGTGACACCTGCAGATGTCGCCACAGCAATCACATTGAGCTTAGCCGCTAGACTCATGATCACAATATAGATCAAGAAGTCCTCTAGGAAGCTTTGCCACACTGATGATCTTGTGTCTGTTGAATCTTTCAAAGAATTCATGTGACTTGGAATACAAATGAAAGTATGGCTCGATTTTATTGATACTATGTTGCCATCAGCAATACTGTTCACCAATATGCCAAAATATAATATTGGATTTCTTGAACGAGGTTGTGACTATTCAGTCAGTAACGCAATACGTTCTATGATATGTTTCGGGTCATTATTAGTGTTTAAAAAAAATTGTACACGTATGATCACGTACCATGACCAGCGCATCAACGCATTGCTCATCCATTCCATTATTAACAGAAACGTCTTATTTCAGTGCAAAAATTGTATTATTATTTTCTGACAAATTGGTGACAGACACAAGATTATCAGTGTGACAAAGCTTACTGCGAAACTCCTTGATCCCGTGTGTTATCTTGGGTCTAGCAGCTGAGCTCAATGTGATTGCTGTGGCCACATGTGCGGGTATCACATGGCCACACTTGCTGTGATGTTGAGCGCGTGCAATTTATCACGCACATGACAACGAGTGTTGGGCTAACAACAACTGTCTATTCATCAAGACGCGTGATGGAGACACGTAATGGTGCGCGTCTACATGACACACGTGCGCGTCTCAATTACACACGTGTGTGTCTCCATTACACAGGCATGCGACTCCATTACATACGTGCGCGTCTCCGTTGTACACGTGCGCATCTCCGTTACACACGCGCGTCTCCATGACACACGTGCGCGTCTCAATTACACACGTGGGCGTCTCCATTACACACATGCAGGTCTCCATTCCGGAGACCAATCGGCGTCAATCCATGGCCCGTATGGCTGCCGTGCCCGCACGGTGCATACAAAATAAGCATATAAACATGCCAACCATATTGAGCACAACTTAAAGGTGTGGACGAGAATAACTCAAAGGTATTGAGAATAACTCGAAGGCGTTGACGATAACAATTCAAAGGTGCTGACGAGAACAACATAAGCACCGCTGCATGAGATACGAGGCAAACTACCCGCCACCCGTACGAGAAGGGGGAGGGAGGTGAAGACCAGTCGAGTCATCTGCCGCCAGACACAGCGGGCAGAGCGCGGCGCCGGCCATGATCATGCATCAACTGCGCCAGTTATATATGGAAGTGTTCGCGTCTGTCCTTTCGCCGATGCCGTTCGGCCATAAGGCATTCATCCGACGCGTCGGGGCCTCATTTACATTTCCCGCCACCGCGACGGTGTGTCTGCCGTACGGGCCGGGCCGGTGGCTCCGCACCGGTCTGACCTTAGTCTGGTGTCTGCCACACGGGCCGAACACAGGTGGCTCACCATCGGTCTGACCTTAGTCTGGTGTCTGCCGTACGGGGCGGGCCGGTGGCTCACCACCGGTCTGACCTTAGTCTGGTGTCTGCCACACGGGCCGGGCCGGTGGCTCCGCAGCGGTCTGACCTTAGTCTGGTGTCTGCCACACGGGCCGAACACAGGTGGCTCCGTACCGGTCTGACCTCAGCGTGTTGGCACCGGTCTGACCTTAGTGTAGTGTTTGCCGCACGGTACGGACACCGGTCTGACCTTAGTGTAGTGTTTGCCGCACGGTACGGACACCGGTCTGACCTTAGTGTAGTGTTTGCCGCACGGTACGGACACCGGTCTGACCTTAGTGTAGTGTCTGCCGCACGGTACGGACACCGGTCTGACCTTAGTGTGTTCACACCGGTCTGACCTTAGTGTAGTGTCTGCCGCACGGTACGGACACCGGTCTGACCTCAGCGTGTTTGCACCGGTCTGACCTTAGTGTAGTGTCTGCCGCACGGCGCCCCGCACCGGTGGCTCGCCACCGGTGCGGGGCGCCGTAGTCTTGTTCTGGTCCGTGGCGTCGTGTTGCACATTAGGTTTACGAAGATCCAAGGACAACACTTTATGCAATCGTTGTGCGGGGGAGGAAGAGCGATTATGCAATGGAGGGCCCAACACTGGGAAGGGCAGATACATAGAGTCCCATGCCAAGTCTGGAAGGCATGAAGGTAAATCAGCATTGAGGGGGTCAATGATCCCTCATTTCAATTCAACTGTGCAAAGCCACACCCATATGAAGGGAATGTGATCTGGATATGGTTATGGCAGACTGGTGTCCGGCCGGTCTTGACTGCAGAAGGAACTGTGACCTTGCCCTTGACCTTGGTCAGGTGTGGTGGTGAACGGAGCGTATCTGCGAAAGGTGACATTAGTTGGACACCGACACGATATGGCCACGGATGTAGATTCGTTCTGGACATGATCTGGGTGCAGCTGCGGAAGCTGAATTCGATCTAAATATGGTATGGAAGGGCTGCGCGATTTTGATCTGGCCACAGAGGGGTGATCCGATCTGGGTGTCGCTGCAGAAGAGCGGGCTGGAGGTGGTTGGTGCAACACGTGGTTTTGCTTTTGAATGCAGCATCGTGACCGACGAGCTACAGCATTGCGACCTCTAGGGAGGAGCTGCAGCACTGTGCAGCTGTAGCCAGGAGCTGAAGCACTGTTCAGCTGTTGGTAGGAGCTGCAGCAATGTGCAGCTGTTGGTATAAGCTGCGGGATTGTGCGACTGTAAGTAGGAGCTGCAGCATGCTGGAGCTGCAAGTAGGAGGTGCAGCATGATGCGGCTGTAAGTAGGAACTACATTGTGTACTAGTAAGAAATTAATGGATTTTCTCTTTAACTCTCCACGTCTTCCAGTCACATCCTCACTGTTGTGCAAAATTATAACACCAGCGAAATGCTCTCGTTGAAGCATTTTGAATGATATGGGACATGACCTACCTAGGCCAGAAAACGATCTTGATCGCGATCAGTCGATGTCAGGGTGAAATATTGACCAAACTATTAAATGCCATCGGAGGTGTCTTTAGTCATATAAAGCAAAATCAGCCTCCCATCGCCATACTGTGAAAAATTGTGTACCGAAAAGTTACAGTGCATTTTACCCAAGTTTGGTGACCTCTGGTGACCTATCTGTTGACCTGACAATTGTAATTTGTATGAACTTTGCAACCTAGCAATTGTATGAACTTTGGCGGTACGCCCTTTATCACATTTCTGATCTACCTTCGACGCGCCGGTCTTCCACGTGCGCGTCACTTTTGCTTGCGGTAAGCATAAGTACTACTATCTCTGAAGCCATCTAGCCAATGATCTTTCAGCTTTTCATCATCGGTGCTACTCTTAGTGATGAATGGTAAAATATTTTCGAAGTTATGGACTAGAAATCATGCGTGTGACGCTGTGTCAAAGACACAGCGTCAAAGACACTTCTCAAAAACATGTGTCTTACAGACGCCTGTGGATTTCGAAATTCTTTGTGTACCTGAAATTGATGGATGCCATATCGATTGGATATCGATCCATATCAGTTAGATAAAATGTGGTTAATGGAAGTAGGAGCTAGAGCAAGACGAATGTGTGAAAGTCACTCTCCTGTGAGGTTTGAAGCGTAAGTCACCCACGCATCATTTTCGTCATAATCAAGTTACGGTGTTGCAAACTAAACTGTGCACAAAATAGAGTTATTCCAATGGTGATCGCTGGCTATGTCAATATCAGTAGGACGCGTTTTATTTCTGTATAATACTCACATATAACATCTTTTCGACTCTCCAAGCATTCATGGATGCCCGGAGAGTTCATCGCACAAAAACAAACAACAAAACACACACGACATTCATCAACGACCGGCAAAACTATATGCCATTATGCAAGCTCTTGATTATATTAAACATAACGGTAGAACCCGTGTCAAAAGCCATTTGGTAGTCGTTGACTCTTTTTGTAGCTTCTCGCTCCGAAGGCATTCAAGCACAGCAACAGCGTACATGACGTCACATCCTTGGTTTCTCTCCATGCCGAGGAAGTCCGTGCAATTTGCATGTGGATGCCAAGTCACATGCAAATTGTAATGCAAACCACATGCAAACTTCGGATCGGCCATGCACTAGCGACACACAGGGACCTGCTGACGGCAGGTGACCGCCCTCTGTGTCCACGCTGTTCCACCCCACTTGCAGTGCGCCATCTACTAATGTACTGCCAGGGTCTGGAACTTGCACGAGTTAGATATCTTGGGACCAGAAGTGTCGATATTTCTCTGCGACAGATGCCAGCCGGTGACTCCCTAATCGTTGCATCCGTGGACATAGTTACATTCCGTGAACAAGTAAATTTTGTCGTTATCTATCGCCCATCGTAAGGACAGAGTTGTGAGCAAAGACTCCTAATCCCACCATAGCATCACATACCGCCATAGTATCATATCCCACCATAGTATTATATCCCACATATCCCACGTCCCACCATAGTATCGCATCCCACCATAGTATCACGACAGACTGCGCTATGGGCGCAAAATGGCGTTGTCGACGCGCCCGAGGAATAAGTCCACCACCAGCACAGCTTGGACACAGCTAATTGCTCCCTAGCTGAGACGAACACTTTTGCCGTTTCTGGCGCCGAAAAATGGGCTCCCAGCTGTCCACCTTCTATAGCCCGTCGGCCAGCCACGTCGTGTGCATCCTTTCCAGCCGGTCGGCCAGTGATGCCGTGTCAATCTTCTGTAGCCAGTCGGCCAGTGATGCCGTGTCAATCTTCTGTAGCCGGTCGGCTAGTGATGCCGTGTCAATCTTCTGTAGCCAGTCGGCTAGTGATGCCGTGCCAAAATGCCGTGTCAATCTTATCCCAGCCGGTCGGCCAGTAATGCCGTGTCAATCTTCTGTAACCGGTCGACCAATGATGCCATGTTCATCCTCTCCAGTCGGCCGGCCAGTGATGCCGTATGTGGAACTGGCAGCACACTCTTAGTGACTGGCTGCAGGAGCCATGGCCGATACGTTCTAGACACCACGGCCTGCTCTTGTCTAGTCTAGACTAGTTCTAGTCGTCCCGAATAATTATTTCGTCAGCCGAGCAGCTTACTGTATGCAAATATTTCGACTTCGTCGGCAAGTATCAGGCAGTGATAGGTCATTTTGGCCTGAAGGCCATTCATATGCATGAGAAGCAGCAAGGGTGACAGATTTTCACCCTTTCGGGCATCAGACATAGCTGGAATTCAGTCCGATAATTCCCCATTGCTTGTTGTACACTGGCGTTAAAATTGCACCCTCTCGGGCACCAGACACGACGGGACTCCAGTCCCCTAGCCTATGCCATTGCCAGTTATACACTGGCCATCCGAATTCCACCCTATTGGGAACTAGATGCGACTGGACTCCAGTCCGAGTCTTTACTACTGTTTGCTACACACTGACATCAGAATTCCACCCTCTCGAGCACCAAAGGGCACCTCAGGACTCCAGTCCATGCCTTTCACATTCCATATTGCACACTGACAGATCTGTTACTGAGGTATGGTGAAGACTAGCGTAATGCCGACTGAGAAATGTTGAAAGAACCTGTCAGGAATGATTTCCGCTCTGGAAAGCAGCTGATTAATCTGTGTAGATGCGGGGGGTTTGCAAACCTGAATATATTGAATCCTGAGCAGTCTTCAATAGTGCTTCCAGTAAGGTTTTCAATAGTGTGTGTGATGTGCCTACTGTTCTTCATGCACATTCATATCTTCAGTGTTATTTATTTTTGCGAGAAATTATGGTATTGTCACGAAGCGGTCAAAAATTGCACCCGTCATATTCTCCAAAGATGAACGCGACAAATATTTTGCACCCGTAACCTTCTCAAACCCACACGGGAAATACTGCACCCGTCAACATGACATATTCTATCTATCCAACAACATGACATATTGTCTAGAATCTAGGACCTAGGATCTAGGTCTAGGATCTAGGAATTTTAAATGGGGAAGGGAGCACTTTGTTTCTTAACGGCCACCTCAGGCGGAATAATTAGAAGGGAGAGGGGGTACCCGAGCATACTGAAAGGGTACTTTTCTGTAGAGGAGAACCACACACCAAGGGGAACAGAGGAGCACCTTAGGCTGAAGGATTCAAGGAGAGGGGGAGGGGCGGTGCATTTGAGCTTTCTCTCAGAGGGGCTCTTTTTCCCGGCCGGAGATCTTCCATGGGATGGGGCACATGCCCCCAGTGCCACCTGCATCCGTCCCTAACCAAGAACGACGAAAATATACCTAGGTTTTGTCACGGAGAACTGCGGTCTAACATGATTCTTCAAGAGTGACGGAGGAGGTAAACAGACTACCAACTGCGGATATGAATTGTGCTACTGTCAGCAACAAACCATTGCTACGAAGGAAGTGTTCAAGCGAATGCGCACTGCTACCGATCAATACCTACACCTGTTCACTGCTACCGATCAGTGGGTGAATACCTGTGTCACGTGCTCGTACATATATACATGTGCTTTAATATTACAAAGTACCATATCTAATTGATTGGGGAGCTTCCTTCGGGATATTCGGCACATGTTGTTTACCCCCTCCCTCAATACACCGAAATGTTGAGGTGCTTTTCTGGGGCTCCTTGTCAATTGTAGGACAGTACTGAGCCGACTTCTGTGAGGTTGCATATTAACAGCAATATCGAGGACGACACTCACCCCACTGCTCGAGTATATAGCACGTGCAATGATTGGACTTGAGAGAAACTCTGTCACGTTTTCAATGAAGGTCTCCTTGTGCAGTCTTTCGCGAGTCAGCTACCTTCACTATTTATCATGACAAGGTAGTCGAGCCTTATCTCTGGATGCGTGCACATTTTAGTGGTTCTTACATTTTGGAGAATAGCTGCAAAGTTGTTCAAGCTCACAAATATGTTGTTTTCGAATCGTCATGCAGAGTCTTCGCACAGTTTGACGCCTCCTGACCTGTCGTCGCTGCCGTTGTGCCTCCCGACACAAAGCAACATATGTGACAAATGTTTGGCCACTTCAACAGCGGCGAATCCAATGCGAAGTCAAGCGAATCTACCCATCCGTCAACCCAGCATCGCGGTGCATCGAAGGTCCCGCTCCTGAGGTCATGTCCAGTGATCTGGAGGGGTGGTCGGCGCGTGCGGCGGAGACTGCGACGCCTCCAGACCGTGTCGCCGGCGCACAAGCCGGTAGCACCGGCGGCGAGGTTCACCGTCCGGCCGCCAGCGGCAGCACGGTCGGGCACCGACCCGGCGGCGCGGCGGCGGCCCGTTCGGTTTCCATGATTCGGCGGCCAGCTACAGTGAGACGTGGTTGGCGAGACGCGGCTCGTCGTTTACTGGTCGTGCGGCGCGCTCCGTCTGCGGCGCCGTGCTGGTGACCGTGTTCTGCTGAGGCCCGGGCCGCAGCCAAGGACTGATCTGCTCCAGCGCACGGTGTCGTTTGGAGCTATGTGAAGTGTTGGGCCCGGCCTCCCAGCGTCAACCATGCCACTCAGAGTCGTTCTTCTGCTGCTCTTTCATCTATTGGTGAGTCTGCAAAGCACACTGATTGGGCGGCTGGAGTCAACTCATGCCGACATGGTGGTCGAGCTGGACTGGACCACATTGATGAACATGCCAATATTGTTACCGTGGTGGTAACCAGCAGTATGTCTGAGACAAGGATACAGGCAACGCTTGATGCAATCGATGCGGGATATAACTCATTAAACCGGACTTCCAGCGAGAGCGCTGAAGGGAGCAGTCAGCCGGCGCGGCGAGCGTGTTGCTACTGCTCCCTATTGTCGGATGACAGGGAAGTGTTTCTAGCCGTTCCTGTATTGAGGTGTGCGGAACAAGCAAGCATCTGTCAGACAGCCGATAGCTCGTCAGTTAGGGTTTTCTATAGTATGTTACTAAGATATGTGTACTTCCCCAGTTGGGGCTTCCTCTAGCTTGTTGCTAGGAGCTGTGCACTCCCCCAGTTAGGGCTTCTTCTAGCATGTTGCTAGGAGCTGTATACTTCTACAGTGGTGGCCTCCTCTAGCATGGTACTAGATGCTGTGTACCTGCCCTCCCAGTTAGGATCTCCTCTGACATGCTACTGGGAGCTATGCACATCCACCAGATAGGGTCGCATCTGGCATGTTACTGAGATCTCTGTATCCCCCAGTTGGGGCTTCCTCTAACATGTCACTGGGACCTGTGCACGCCAGGCATGATTGTGTCCCCCAGTCAGTGGCCGTTCCTGTTACTTCAGCATTACTAAGGGGAAGGGCGGAGGGGTGGAGGGTAGGCAAACATAAGCTTCCCAGTTTTTACAACACATACTGCATGCTATTATTTGAGTGTCTGTAAGTGTTAGTAGAAATGAAGCTTCATATTTATGGGAATGCTCACCGACCATGAAGAAATGACTCTCAAAATTGGTGACACTCTTTCCCCAAGTACATTTGCTTTGCCTGTAAAGCTTCCCTTGAGTTCCAAGCGGCCAAAGCCACTTGAAGTCTTCTCCGCTGTACATCGTACTTCGCAACTTCTCATATTGAGTTCGTGTTTTCAATTCGGAAGTCGACATGGGACCAACAGTCATACTTTGAAGCCAGTCTCGGGTACCAATACCCCCACCGGGGGAGGGGGTCGAATTCTCCCACTTCTCGAGTT
Organism: Imbricaverruca yamaguchii; assembly: GCA_034440575.1. Taxonomy (NCBI): domain Eukaryota; kingdom Metazoa; phylum Arthropoda; class Thecostraca; family Neoverrucidae; genus Imbricaverruca; species Imbricaverruca yamaguchii. The sequence continues at coordinate 533,166 of JAOTOL010001432.1, forward strand.
TTGTGCGAATTCCCATTGAAAAGTTTTCTTTAAATTGTAATGCTAGCATTCTTGAAGGGTATCGAATTGTGGTGTACCTTTGTGGAAATTGATTTTCAGTTCCAACGACGTGTACGTGTGCCGGGCACCTGTTCCGGACACACACTCTGGTCACTGGTGGAGCTGGGAGTCAGGCACCATGCTCCCCAGCTTAGAACACAAATCGGTATCTTGTTGGGGGGGCATAGGTGCTTCTCCCTCAAGACGCCAACCTCTGCCGAATCTTGCACTAAAATCACATTTTTTTTCGAAATCTAAGTTCATAGCATTAGTCAAATATTCTTTTAAAAATGCCCCAACGAATTTTCCGATGTAAAAAGTTTTTTGAATTCGGAGAACATCTTTTTTGTATTGGCTCCTTCAAGCGATCCCAAACTAGGCTTCTGGATCCGGCCCTGGGTCCTGGCTCCCTGAAGCGGTGCAGTGTTGACGAGCGCCCATTGTGCGCGCGGCCTGTAGTCGCGTCCTGCACTACCGGTGGTCTGTAGTCGCGTCAGGCACTACTGGCGGCCTGTAGTCGCGTCCGGAACTATCGGTGGTCTGTAGTCACGTCCGGCACTACCGGTAGTCTGTAGTCACGTCCTGCACTACTGGCGGCCTGTAGTCACGTCCTGCACTACCGATGGTCTGTAGTCACGTCCGGCACTACCGGTGGTCTGTAGTCTCGTCCTGCACTACCGGCGGTCTGTAGTCATGTCCGGCACTACCGGTAGTCTGTAGTCGCGTCCGGCACTACCGGTGGTCTGTAGTCTCGTCCTGCACTACCGGTGGTCTGTAGTCACGTCCTGCACTACCAGTGGTCTGTAGTCACGTCCTGCACTACTGGCGGCCTGTAGGTGCGTCCTGCACTACTGGCGGCCTGTAGTCACGTCCTGCACTACCGGTGGTCTGTAGTCGCGTCCGGAACTACCGGCGGTCTGTAGTCACGTCCTGCACTACTGGCGGCCTGTTGTCACGTCCGGCACTACCGGTGGTCTGTAGTCACGTCCGGCACTACCGGTGGTCTGTAGTCGCGTCCGGCACTACCGGTAGTCTGTAGTCACGTCCGGCACTACCGGTGGTCTGTAGTCACGTCCGGCACTACCGGTAGTCTGTAGTCACGTCCTGCACTACTGGCGGCCCGTTGTCACGTCCGGCACTACCGGTGGTCTGTAGTCACGTCCGGCACTACCGGTAGTCTGTAGTCACGTCCTGCACTACTGGCGGCCTGTTGTCACGTCCGGCACTACCGGTGGTCTGTAGTCACGTCCGGCACTACCGGTGGTCTGTAGTCACGTCCGGCACTACCGGTTGTCTGTAGTCACGTCCGGCACTACCGGTGGTCTGTAGTCTCGTCCTGCACTACCGGTGGTCTGTAGTCACGTCCGGCACTACCGGTGGTCTGTAGTTGCGTCCGGAACTACCGGTGGTCTGTAGTCGCGTCCGGAACTACCGGTGGTCTGTAGTCACGTCCTGCACTACCGGTGGTCTGTAATCCCGTCCTGCACTACCGGTGGTCTGTAGTCGCGTCCGGCACTACCGGTGGTCTGTAGTCACGTCCTGCACTACCGGTGGTCTGTAGTTGCGTCCGGAACTACCGGTGGTCTGTAGTCGCGTCCGGAACTACCGGTGGTCTGTAGTCGCGTCCGGAACTACCGGTGGCCCGTAGTCGCGTCCGGAACTACCGGTGGTCTGTAGTCATGTCCGGCACTACCGGTGGTCTGTAGTCGCGTCCGGAACTACCGGTGGTCTGTAGTCGCGTCCGGCACTACCGGTGGTCTGTAGTCGCGTCCGGAACTACCGGTGGCCCGTAGTCGCACTACCGGTGGAAATGGACGGTGCATGTTGTAGGACTCCATAGAGACGTTGTAGTGATGTTATGGAACTTCATAGATGCGTTGTGGTGACGTTGTTTAACTTCATAGAGACGTTGTAGTGGCGTTGTGGGACTTCATGGAGACGTTGTAGTAACGTCATGGGACTTCATAGAGACGTTTTGTAACGTTGTGAACTTCATAGAGACTTTTGGAGGACGGCGTGAATGCATCTTGGAGCATTGCAGGAAAATATACTATATACGGGAGATTCGGGTGGTACTGTACAGCAGTTAGTGATACGGTATCCACATTGGCAACCTCCACATGGCACATTGGCTACATCGGTATTCCATACCGAGATATATTTATGCGCACTGTCTTGTTCTTAATCCATTCCGCCTGATGCCCGGAGATGTGGCTGACAAGTCCGTTATGGAATAACAATAGCACGATTTTAACGCTTGTAACTTTATATTTTGATGTGCTTGAACTTCTACTCGGGCTTCGTTTGCAACAAACAGTTTAAATTTGCGCCGAAATGTAACAAATATTTCAATTTATGGTTCATCATGCCTCTTCTTGACATGACAAGTCTGGCTGATCACTCAGAATTACAGGTGTGGGCAGCCCGGATTCAGTAACTGAAGCAGGTAACCTAATAAAGTATTCCTATATAGGTGTCCTGAGGTCAAATGGCGGGTCTGACATCTGTATTGCATCATTAGTAATGCCCAAAACATCATTGATGCCAATTTTGGAGCATTTAAACGCAATAACAGCGATCCATTACAATGACAAGCCAAGCCACGCACAACCAGAAATTTCTGCTATTTTAACCTCATTTGACCTTGACGATATTGACCTAAGGCCATGCAATTTGCGCACAATAGAGTTCACTATAGTGCCCATCCACCTGCGAATTTCGTTGCTCTAGCCTTAATAAGAGCCGATATATTAGGGGGCGAAATTCGCCCCCCTCCAGGGCGCGTAACTTTCAGAGGCCTCCAGGGCGCGTGCTAAGGGAGTTTTTTTTTCATGTCAATGTATGTGACATTTTAAGTCCTGAAGACGGGGTTGGGCAGAGAACATCTGTCGGATGTCTGAATGGCTTCAGTTTTACTTTGCTCCTCCACAATATTATTTGTAACTGGAGTGGGGAGTGCGATTTTGAGAGTGACGAAAAAGTTGATCTTGCCAGGGTGCCGGCGTTAGCCTACTGTTTCGAAGAGCACCAAGGAGTCTACCGTGCGAACAATGAGATAATTGTTCACACAGCCTATCACGCTGGCCGCCACGTGTTGGTGTTAGTAGCGGGTTAGTCTAAGCATGCCATGCAGGATTGTCAGTGGGGTCAATACGGTGTCCGGCAATTCAACTCATCCACGTCCGTTGTACCTCTGGGTAGCTGTTTTATGTCATGAGTTGCAGGGTAATTCGGTTCATCTACGTCCGATTGCTCCTCTGGGCAAGTCGGCTCATCTACGCCCACGGAACCGTTATGTAACCGTTTGCTTCTAATCAAATAGCAAATCGGTTCGTGCATGTCCGATACCATTCGAGGATGACCATTCACGTGTTTCCTACTAATGTGTCGCAGACATGCTTTGCGCTGGTGGTGTGGTGGCTACAGCGTTCCTGCGTATTTTGTGGTACATATATATATTCAAAGAGCAATTGAAAGAGTTCTGGCTGCTTGTCACCCAGGATTGATGAAAGCTATAGTATGATGGTTCTTTTCGCAGGCCTTAAGTGATTTTCTATGAGCGTTAGTCTTGCTTCAGTTTGGCAGGACTGAAGGACTGCAGGTCTGGCACCTGCGCTGGTGGTGCTTTGCGCTGGTGGTGTGGTGGCTACAGCGTTCCTGCGTATTTTGTGGTACATATATATATTCAAAGAGCAATTGAAAGAGTTCTGGGTGCTTGTCACCCAGGATTGATGAAAGCTATAGTATGATGGTTCTTTTCGCAGGCCTTAAGTGATTTTCTATGAGCGTTAGTCTTGCTTCAATTTGGCAGGACTGAAGGACTGCAGGTCTGGCACCTGCGCTTAATGTGGCGTTGCAGGTGTCGCAGTGGGGTATTGTATATTTGTCATCCTTTGGTTGAGGCTTTGTTAGTTTAGTGCAGCCAGTTCTAAGTCTAGTGAGTTTGACTTCCTTTTCTCGGTGAGATTGATTTTATGTGTTCTATGTGCCTACCGTTGGCTTCATGCTCTGGGTGTGGTTGAATCTGTTTTCAGTAGAGTTGCGCTGTATCCGTGTGCTCTGGTGATGTTTTCGTATGTGACATTGTAGGGGTGCTTTGTAATCGTCTGCCGAATACTACGTACTGGCAAAGTGTTCAATGCTAGGGCATGCTGTGCGAGCCGATCTGATTTTTCGTACCTGGGATGTTGGCGTGGCCCGATATCCAAAGAAAGGAATAATTGCTTTTTGCACTATATGCCACGATTTGTTGAATTCTGTCAATGACTAAATGTGGACGGTCGTGGGTGTTGCTAACTGACTGAAGGACGGATTTTGAAACTAAGCAAATTACTGCGTTATCCTTACGCCTCATGAGATTGGAGATAGCGACCAGAATGGCCAGTGCTTCAGCGGAGAAGATGGAGAAGCTATCCAGTAGAGTCTTGGAAAACCTAAGGTCTGGTTCAGTGATGCCGATGACTACCTTGACCTCGTGTTTCGACCCATCAGTGAATACAAGTGTTTTGTGATTGTTATCATCGGCGAATTTGTGGAAGGCTCTTAGAATTTCCGCCGATGTGATGGTCGATTTCTTCTCCGAGAGCAAGTACTCGACCTTTGGTTGACTGAAAGTCCAGAATGACCTAGCTAGTGGGCGGTCGAGTTGCGCCGCTTGGCATTGTGAAGTTAAGCTCTGAGAAAGCCGACGGAATTTGAGCACTAGATGGTGGAAGATTGCGCGCAAATCGGCTCTCGGCGTATCTGCCAGACGTAAAGCAGGACTGTTCCGGATTATTTTTAATGGATTTGATTTTAGTGTGGCAGCGGCACAGCTGTTGTGTCCTCCTGAAGTAGAGGGGAGGCGCATGTGAGTCTACTTGAAGACTGGTTATCGGCGTGTCGCTGGGAGATCCCGAGGCTGCTCTATGCAGTTAAAAAAATGATTTCTAACTTTTTGCTTCGGCTTTCTGAAATGGTGGCAAAGATGATGCTGTTGTATCCTATGGTGTGCCGCATGACTGATTTGTAGAGTCGTAGTAGTGTTTTCCTGTTTCCGTCCCAGTATGTGCCTGCAGGTGCACGGAGTACGTTGTCGAGCTTCGCGCATCTCTTCGTCTACCCTATCTGACGGCAAGTCCGGTATTGTCGAAGCTTGTCCAATGTTATCAGATTTGAAACTTTATAGAAGGACTATGTTGCAGCCCGGAGGCCAATATAATATTCATCAGGTAGAATGTGAAAGAAGAATCTGTGGCATATCGTCAGAGTATTTCATTCTTGATTTTGGTCTACTAAGATGCATTTCATAGGGGTTTAGAGTTATGTGCCCCGTACCATTAAAATCTCCCCAACTCCCGATAGCGTAGACACAATACCAGCATGGGGGAGGGGAGGGGGAATCCAAGCGCCACATGGCGGCCAGACAAATCATCAGTTGGGGTTGGCACGGACGAAACTCTCCTGCTTGTTTTCAAACATCGCAGTTGTTGTTTTGGCCGTGTTGATGAACCCATCATAGTGATGCATATTGCGCATATATTCTCACCAAATGTGCATCAATGCAAGCAAACCCATGCAAGCTCAACACTACTTTGGACCGGAGCCCATCGACTGGATAGAAATAGCTTTTTCCGCCCACATGCTTTCCTTGGGTATATTACCTATATCTTAGACAACGAACACCCAGCGGTAATGTATAGTTACTTGCCGCCTCCACCTCGCTCTAAAGGCCTGCTTACACGTGGCAGAATTCAGGCAGATTATTGGCGTCGGGAGACCCGACGTTCGCGACATCAGCGGCATAAATTGGCAGGCAGCAGCAGAAAGTAGCATTCAGCGGCAGGCTCTGACATCATGCTTCATTCTGGCAACGCCATAATAGCAGGATGACGTCTCCATTCATTGCTCCATGAAGCGTCTCTGGTGTTTGTTTACTATGCCATAAATGATCCACTGCGGTACTAATTTCCTCAAACGGTACCGTCCCGGGCAGTACCTAAACAGCATTAATTTCTGGCTGTTTGGTACCACCTCCCTGCAAGAAGGTCTCCTACACGTCGACAGCACTTGTTTTTATTGCGTACGTGGTGATGATGCAATGCTGATATGGAAGCAGTGGAAAAGATTTTCCTGTTACAGAGCTTAAAAGGGTATTGAAACACTGGAGTGTCGAAAACTCCACATCCCAGCCAGGATGAGAGGCAAGGGTGCGTGAACCGAACGAGAGGAAGGGGGAGTGAGGTTCAGAGTAGGTAGCGACCCCAACATTGAATAAGTTGATCATGAATCGCATGGGCGTTGGATAGAAATAATAGACACAAAGGAAGCAATTGTTACTGGATCTATCAAAGGTCTGTTCTGCTCAAGCCCGTGGTCATAAGTATTCTCAATCGCTGATCCGCTTTTGCTGCATTGTGAAATTATTTTCACGCCAATCGTATGTTCTTACCACCGGTATATATATATATATATATATATATATATATATATATATATATATATATATATATATATATATTCATATATTGAACACCGCACATTTCAAAGCCATTGCAGCAGCCCTGGCCTGCTTAGTGGCCTCTACTCTCTTAGTGTTGATGCACACATGTGGCTGGCATTGTTGCATCACTCAGACACTATGTACGTGACATCGATTCCGATGGAGCCACTCAGCTTCCCATCCAAGGACAAATTAATCACCGATGTAGCGCTGATTGAACGGGTATGAGTGCAACAAACCGGCAAAGTCCAAGCACATACGTGAAAGCAATACGATATGCATGGTATATGTATAAGATTTGGTGGAGGAGTGGCGTTAGTGCATGTGCACGCATGCATTCATGCATGCACAAGTACATCTGCCACGCATGCTTACACAGTGACGGATCCAGGGTAGGTATGAGCCATGCCTTCACTTCTTGGACCCCGAAGGGTTCCACGCGTGCCGTCGAACAAGTTGTGCTTCAACATAGGCCTGTGACGAAGCACCTAGGAAATCGAGCGTTTCAGAGCAAATGCCGTACAAGAAGCCCTAACCTGACGGAAGGGATTCTTAACCGTTCAAAGATGGACATCTGGCGTGACGAGTGAGGGTCTGAGCTGCTAAACATGATCCTTCAGCCCGACGGAATGGGACATAGTCTGTGTCACTAATATTTATTTACTTCACAGCTATACATAATATGTGGCGTTGTTTTCCACCGAAAAGTATGCCTACATATACAGGTATGCATTCATGCATGTGTGCGTATATACATATATATGTATATATATATATATATATATATATATATATATATATATATATATATATATATATATATATATATATATATATATATATATATATATATATATATATATGTATATATATTAGTGGAAAAGTACAAGAATGATAATGCCTATCCTTTCCGTCACCTTGCAGGTTCAGTTTCGAACGAAACGCTGCTACTTGCTTGATAATGAAACCTATGTTGTGCAGGACAGCTATTGGCATAGCAAAATAATCGACACTGATGACCGACACTAATAATTTACGAGATTATCTTTTGCGTTTAGTATCATTAACACACCCATCAGAGAGGGCATGAGCGGGGAATCCACCCACCACTCCTTTTTGTTCGAAGATACCTAAGATTCGAAGACTTTGTGACAAGTTTAGCAGGCCAAGGTAGCAGGTTGAGTAGGAGCTGCAGGGGTGCAATGCCGCCCGACCAGCCGCCGGCCGGCCGATGACAAGGGCTTCGTCGGCGCTATGGTGTGGTGGCCCAGCGCCCCTGCCGAGTCCCCCCCCCCAACCGGGCGTCGGCCGAGTCCCCCCCCAACCGGGCATCGGCCGAGTCCCCCCCAACCGGGCGTCGGCCGAGTCCCCCCCACAGCCAGGCGTCGGCCGAGTCCCCCCCCACAGCCAGGAGTCGGCCGAGTCCCCCACAGCCAGGAGTCGGCCTTGTCCCCACAGCCAGGAGTCGGCTGTCCCCCACAGCCAGGAGTCGGCCTGTCCCCCACAGCCGGAGTCGGCCTTCCCCCGCCCCCCCCCCCCACAGCCAGGAGTCGGCCTTGTCCCCCACAGCCAGGAGTCGGCCTGTCCCCCACAGCCAGGAGTCGGCCTTGTCCCCCACAGCCAGGAGTCGGCCTGTCCCCCACAGCCAGGAGTCGGCCTTGTCCCCCACAGCCAGGAGTCGTGTCCCCACAGCCAGGAGTCGGCCGTGTCCCCCACAGCCAGGAGTCGGCCTTGTCCCCCACAGCCAGGAGTCGGCCGTGTCCCCCACAGCCAGGAGTCGGCCTTGTCCCCCACAGCCAGGAGTCGGCCTTGTCCCCCACAGCCAGGAGTCGGCCTTGTCCCCCACAGCCAGGAGTCGGCCTTGTCCCCACACCGTGGCCTTGTCCCCACAGCCAGGAGTCGGCCTTGTCCCCCACAGCCAGGAGTCGGCCGTGTCCCCCACAGCCAGGAGTCGGCCTGTCCCCCACAGCCAGGAGTCGGCCTTGTCCCCCACAGCCAGGAGTCGGCCTTGTCCCCACAGCCAGGAGTCGGCCTGTCCCCCACAGCCAGGAGTCGGCCTTGTCCCCACAGCCAGGAGTCGGCCTGTCCGCGTGTCCCCCACAGCCAGGAGTCGGCCTTGTCCCCCACAGCCAGATCCCTTGTGAGTCGGCCTTGTCCCCCACAGCCAGGAGTGGTCGCTGTCCCCCACAGCCAGGAGTCGGCCTGTCCCCACAGCCAGGAGTCGGCCTTGTCCCCCACAGCCAGGAGTCGGCCTTGTCCCCCACAGCCAGGAGTCGGCCTTGTCCCCCACAGCCAGGAGTCGGCCTTGTCCCCACAGCCAGGAGTCGGCCTTGTCCCCCACAGCCAGGAGTCGGCCGTGTCCCCACAGCCAGGAGTCGGCCTTGTCCCCACAGCCAGGAGTCGGCCTTGTCCCCCACAGCCAGGAGTGGCCCCACAGCCAGGAGTCGGCCTGTCCCCCACAGCCAGGAGTCGGCCTGTCCCCCACAGCCAGGAGTCGGCCGTGTCCCCCACAGCCAGGAGTCGGCCTTGTCCCCACAGCCAGGAGTCGGCCTTGTCCCCACAGCCAGGAGTCGGCCTGTCCCCACGCCGGAGTCGGCCTTGTCCCCGAGTCGGCCTTTCCGGCCTTGTCCCGCCGGTCCCCCAAGCCAGGAGTCGGCCTGTCCCCACAGCCAGGGTCGGCTGTCCCCCACAGCCAGGAGTCGGCCTTGTCCCCCACAGCCAGGAGTCGGCCTTGTCCCCCACAGCCAGGAGTCGGCCGTGTCCCCCACAGCCAGGAGTCGGCCGTGTCCCCCACAGCCAGGAGTCGGCCTTGTCCCCACAGCCAGGGAGTCGGCCTTGTCCCCACAGCCAGGAGTCGGCCTTGTCCCCACAGCCAGGAGTCGGCCTGTCCCCACAGCCAGGAGTCGGCCTGTCCCCACAGCCAGGAGTCGGCCTTGTCCCCCACAGCCAGGAGTCGGCCTTGTCCCCCACAGCCGGAGTGGCCTTGTCCCCGCCGTCCCCAGCCGGGTCGCCTTGTCCCCCAGCCAGGAGTCGGCATGTCCCCCACAGCCAGGAGTCGGCCTTGTCCCCCACAGCCAGGAGTCGGCCTTGTCCCCCACAGCCAGGAGTCGGCCTTGTCCCCCACAGCCAGGAGTCGGCCTTGTCCCCCACAGCCAGGAGTCGGCCTTGTCCCCACAGCCAGGAGTCGGCCTTGTCCCCCACAGCCAGGAGTCGGCCTTGTCCCCCACAGCCAGGAGTCGGCCTTGTCCCCCACAGCCAGGAGTCGGCCTTGTCCCCCACAGCCAGGAGTCGGCCTTGTCCCCCACAGCCAGGAGTCGGCCTTGTCCCCCACAGCCAGGAGTCGGCCGTGTCCCCCACAGCCAGGAGTCGGCCTTGTCCCCACAGCCAGGAGTCGGCCTTGTCCCCCACAGCCAGGAGTCGGCCTTGTCCCCACAGCCAGGAGTCGGCCTTGTCCCCACAGCCAGGGGTCGGCCTTGTCCCCCACAGCCAGGAGTCGGCCGTGTCCCCCACAGCCAGGAGTCGGCCTTGTCCCCCACAGCCAGGAGTCGGCCGTGTCCCCCACAGCCAGGAGTCGGCCTTGTCCCCACAGCCAGGAGTCGGCCTTGTCCCCCACAGCCAGGAGTCGGCCTTGTCCCCACAGCCAGGAGTCGGCCGTGTCCCCCACAGCCAGGAGTCGGCCTTGTCCCCCACAGCCAGGAGTCGGCCTTGTCCCCCACAGCCAGGAGTCGGCCTTGTCCCCCACAGCCAGGAGTCGGCCTTGTCCCCCACAGCCAGGAGTCGGCCTGTCCCCCACAGCCAGGAGTCGGCCTTGTCCCCACAGCCAGGAGTCGGCCTTGTCCCCCACAGCCAGGAGTCGGCCTTGTCCCCCACAGCCAGGAGTCGGCCTTGTCCCCCACAGCCAGGAGTCGGCCTTGTCCCCACAGCCAGGAGTGGGTCCTGCCCCACAGCCAGGAGTCGGCCTTGTCCCCCACAGCCAGGAGTCGGCCTTGTCCCCCACAGCCAGGAGTCGGCCTTGTCCCCACAGCCAGGAGTCGGCCTTGTCCCCCACAGCCAGGAGTCGGCCTTGTCCCCCACAGCCAGGAGTCGGCCTTGTCCCCACAGCCAGGAGTCGGCCTTGTCCCCCACAGCCAGGAGTCGGCCTTGTCCCCCACAGCCAGGAGTCGGCCTTGTCCCCCACAGCCAGGAGTCGGCCGTGTCCCCCACAGCCAGGAGTCGGCCTTGTCCCCCACAGCCAGGAGTCGGCCTTGTCCCCCACAGCCAGGAGTCGGCCTTGTCCCCCACAGCCAGGAGTCGGCCTTGTCCCCACAGCCAGGAGTCGGCCTTGTCCCCCACAGCCAGGAGTCGGCCTTGTCCCCCACAGCCAGGAGTCGGCCTTGTCCCCACAGCCAGGAGTCGGCCTTGTCCCCCACAGCCAGGAGTCGGCCTTGTCCCCCACAGCCAGGAGTCGGCCTTGTCCCCCACAGCCAGGAGTCGGCCTTGTCCCCCACAGCCAGGAGTCGGCCTTGTCCCCCACAGCCAGGAGTCGGCCGTGTCCCCCACAGCCAGGAGTCGGCCTTGTCCCCCACAGTCAGGAGTCGGCCTTGTCCTCCCACAGCCAGGGGTCGGCCATGTCCCCCACAGCCAGGAGTCGGCCATGTCCTCCCACAGCCAGGAGTCGGCCGTGTCCCCCACAGCCAGGAGTCGGCCTTGTCCCCCACAGCCAGGAGTCGGCCTTGTCCCCCACAGCCAGGAGTCGGCCTTGTCCCCCACAGCCAGGAGTCGGCCTTGTCCCCCACAGCCAGGAGTCGGCCTTGTCCCCCACAGCCAGGAGTCGGCCTTGTCCCCCACAGCCAGGAGTCGGCCTTGTCCCCCACAGCCAGGAGTCGGCCTTGTCCCCCACAGCCAGGAGTCGGCCTTGTCCCCCACAGCCAGGAGTCGGCCTTGTCCCCCACAGCCAGGAGTCGGCCTTGTCCCCACAGCCAGGAGTCGGCCTTGTCCCCCACAGCCAGGAGTCGGCCTTGTCCCCACAGCCAGGAGTCGGCCTTGTCCCCACAGCCAGGAGTCGGCCTTGTCCCCCACAGCCAGGAGTCGGCCTTGTCCCCCAAGCCAGGGCCGGAGTCGGCCTTGTCCCCCACAGCCAGGAGTCGGCCTTGTCCCCCACAGCCAGGAGTCGGCCTTGTCCTCCACAGCCAGGAGTCGGCCGTGTCCCCCACAGCCAGGAGTCGGCCTTGTCCCCCACAGCCAGGAGTCGGCCGTGTCCCCCACAGCCAGGAGTCGGCCGTGTCCCCCACAGCCAGGAGTCGGCCTTGTCCCCCACAGCCAGGAGTCGGCCTTGTCCCCCACAGCCAGGAGTCGGCCGTGTCCTCCACAGCCAGGCGTCGGCCGTGTCCCCACAGCCAGGAGTCGGCCTTGTCCCCCACAGCCAGGAGTCGGCCTTGTCCTCCAAAGCCAGGGTCGGCCGAGTCCCCACAGCCGGGAGTCGGCCGTGTCCCCCACAGCCAGGAGTCGGCCTTGTCCTCCACAGCCGGAGTCGGCCGCCCCACAGCCGGAGTCGGCCAGCCCCCACAGTCAGGAGTCGGCCTTGTCCTCCACAGCCAGGAGTCGGCCTTGTCCTCCACAGCCGGAGTCGGCCTGTCCTCCACAGCCAGGAGTCGGCCTTGTCCCCCACAGCCAGGAGTCGGCCTTGTCCTCCAAAGCCGGGTCGGCCGTCCCCCACAGCCAGGAGTCGGCCTGTCCCCCACAGCCAGGAGTCGGCCTTGTCCCCACAGCCAGGAGTCGGCCGGTCCCCCACAGCCAGGAGTCGGCCTTGTCCCCCACAGCCAGGAGTCGGCCTTGTCCTCCACAGCCAGGAGTCGGCCTTGTCCCCCACAGCCAGGAGTCGGCCGTGTCCCCCACAGCCAGGAGTCGGCCTTGTCCCCCACAGCCAGGAGTCGGCCTTGTCCCCCACAGCCAGGAGTGGGCCGAGTCCCCAGACCCCGGCCGACGCCGGCTGCGGGGTCGGCACAGCCAAACCCCGGCCAAGCCACGCCCCCCCCCCACCCGGACTTCGGCTGATAATGATGACGTCGGGTTTGTTGCGCAGGGAAATAATCTTGAATAAGTGTTTTTCCGTGGACTAGCTTTACCGGCACTGGACTGCATCACCCATAGCCACCAGCCACCGGCGGCGACAAAGCAAGTTATATTTTAGTTTGGGTTTTACAGAAACTGAATGGTCTGAGTGACTGAATACGAAGTGTTGCATTTGTAGTGTTGCGAACAAATTAAGACAAATTTACTCATGTTATCGCAAATGCAACATAGTATGCTTCGCTGATCAATTTTCAGATTCAAGTAGGATGGGGTTCCGGTTATTTTTCGCGCACTGTTTCGAAAAATGCCAGAGATGTTTACAATTTTCCGATATATATTCTTGTAGGTCACAGCACCTACATTAAATTATTTTAAGCAGTTGTATTCTATTTCAAGCAATGCATGAACATTTCTAAATTTGGAATGAAGCTTTTTCCTTTTGTATCCATTGGCACGACCCAAGGAGGCTATCAACTACGAAACCATCATTCCACATTTGAGTTATTTGACCTCATTCACTGATGGAAATATTGACATAGGTATGTCAAATATACACTGCAGAAAGTTCACTACAACCGCAATATCCCTTTGTGTGTTTCCAACTTCGGTAGTTGCTGAGACGTGAGGGGGGGGGGGGGGCGAATACTCTCCAGTTCGCGTTAAGCGAGAGGCCCACTGTGGCCGTGTTAATTAGCTCCGCAATGAGCATGGTGTATGCTTTTCTACTCATTTGGCTCTAGAGTCCGTGGTCTGGCAGCCGTCTTGTGGCTGCAGATCGTGATCTGGCAGCCGTGATCTGGCAGCCGTCTTGTGGCTACAGATCGTGATCTGGCAGCCGTCTTGTGGCTGCAGATCGTGATCTGGCAGCCGTGATCTGGCAGCCGTCTTGTGGCTGCAGATCGTGATCTGGCAGCCGTCTTGTGGCTGCAGATCGTGATCTGGCAGCCGTGATCTGGCAGCCGTCTTGTGGCTGCAGATCGTGATCTGGCGCCGTCTTGTGGCTGCAGATCGTGATCTGGCAGCCGTGATCTGCGCCGTCTTTGGTCGATCGTGATCTGTTGTTTGTGGCTGCGATCGTGACTGGCAGCCGTGATCGGCGTTGTGGCTCGATCGTGATCTGGCCCATCTCGCGTCTTTGGCTGATATTCTTGTCTTGGCTGCAGATCGTGATCTGGCAGCCGTGATCTGGCAGCCGTCTTGTGGCTACAGATCGTGATCTGGAGTTTCTTGTGGCTGCAGATCGTATCTGGCAGCCTCGGCGCCGTCTTTGGCTACGATCGTGATCTGGCGTCTTTGGCTGCATCGATCTGGCAGCCTATCTGGAGCGTTTTGGTGGATCGTGATCTGGAGGTTTGTGGTCATCGTGATTGGCGTTTTTTGCAGATCGTATCTGGCAGCCGTGATCTCGGTCTTTGCACGATCGTGATGTCTTTGGCTGCAATCTGATCTGCTATTGCGTTTTGGCTGATCTGATGTTTCTTGTGGCTGCGATCGTATCTGGCAGCCGATCTCGCCTCTTGTGGCTGATCGTGATCTGGCAGTTGTCTTGTGGCTGCAGATCGTGATCTGGCAGCCGTGATCTGGCAGCCGTCTTGTGGCTACAGATCGTGATCTGGCAGCCGTCTTGTGGCTGCAGATCGTGATCTGGCAGCCGTGATCTAGCATCCACCTTGAACTGGCAGGTCGCGTTTGATAAATGCGCTCACTGTTCCATTAAATTCAGGCGGAGGTCATGAAGCCAGCTTGATAGGCAGCATGAGTCCGTATTGGTGGGCTGATACTGAACAAATATATTATAACTGCGGGTGCCCACATACATCATGCTGGCAGGTAGCGGCGGGCCTGGCCAGTGGCTCGGTGGTGCGGTGGGGTCTCGCTACTCCGCGGACTACATACACCGAGAACTCTCTACTCCGGAGCTAGATATTGCGGACTCACTACTCCGCAGACTGCATACTCAGAAATATCGCTACTCCGGAGCTAGATATTGCGGAGACTCCTTACTCCGCAGATTGCATGCTCCGAAAACTCTCTACCCCCGGAGCTAGATATTGCGGAAACTCATTACTCCGCATAATACTACTTAGAAAACTCTGGGCTAGATATTCTGGAGACTCACTACTCTTTAGACTACATGCTCCGAAACTTGCCATCCCGGAGCTAGGTATGCCGGAGACTATATACTATGTGGACACCAGGCTCGGAGGTTTCAGATCCGCATAATCTTGGTCCGGATATTCAAGTATCCGGAGATTCGGTGTACCGGAGGCATGGCACCCTGGGGACTCCTGGGTCCGGACATCCTAGGTAGGAGGACTCGGCGCGTGGGAGATGTGTATGGGAGTTGTTGTTGGGTGGGGTCCTAGGTAGGGGACCGGGGTGGGGGTATCGGAAAGTCTGGTCGGATGGACAGAAGCTGGCAGCGGACAGTCGTGAGGTTAACGTCGTGGACACTCCAGAGGTGCGGATGGTAAGCTGATTATTTAGAGTTCCATCACATTTGTTGTTCCGCATGTTGTGGAAGCGTGGGCACATGCCTGGCAGCTGCTTTGCATGTTCAAGCACGCATTCTGCATGCAAAGCTCATGTAATGGCAATGATCCCAGGATGCTTTACACCGGGTCTTTGTAATCACTGTTTGACGATTCATGTCGTTTGTTTGGGTTCGTTGTAAATGCACGAGTACCACTTCAGCAAACACCATCGTGTGATGCATAAATTCCGTTCATGCATAATTTGATGTTCTCATGTCCGTGGCCTTCGTGATCAGGTTATTCGTGTGCATGGATGAGCGCTACAGTCATTGGATGGGCTGTACTGACGCACGTAACGAACATTTCTCTGCTATTGGAGATGCATCCGAAATCCCGTTTTGCAGATTCATTTTTCGGTCATTGATGTTCTCACTAAAAAAAATTATTCATCTGCGCATTGTACTATTTTGTTTGCATTTTCACGCTTTACCTATCTTATGGCTGTTGTGACCTATCTATTCATTTCATTTATATTTATTTACTGAAATACCACCTTTATTTTGCACTTATTTTGCTTCATGCGAAAAACAAATGCTTAATGTAACTTGATGAAGAACATGCTATGGGCTTCCACCCGCAAGGCTGGTATTATACTGCTTGTTTTCATAAACGCTAAAGCAACAAACAAGAAAGAAGCAGCATACAACCTGCGCTGCATGAAATGACGAGGATGACCGAAAACCGTGCTCAATTCGCCGCAATTACGCAAATTTGAGATATGAAGTTATGCTCTACTTCAGACTAATATACTTCATATTGCATTTCTTTCCTACATTGCTACACGCGATCCTACATTGCTATCTCAACAAAGGGTGACGTTGGAGTTCACCCTGGTACGGGGCGCTTGTACATGTACCCTCGTCAATCCGACCCAGACGCTCGGTGGTACTCACCGGTGTGGCAGAGGCGCGTCCAGGTGCCGCGGGCGGGGCAGAGGAACCGCCTGGCACCGCCACACCAAGACGCGTGAGAAATGCTGGCTATAGGACATTTCAACGTTGGATCATTTAAGCCCAAGATACCAGACAATCGCTCTGACATCCTTCAAGTGCACGGATTTGACACCCTAACACTTTGTGAAGCCTGGCATGCAACTAGTGAGACTAGTGACCGGCTGTTGACTGGCTAGAGGCTGTTTCGTCGCGACCTTCCAACCAACTTCAAACCCCCCGAGGGCAGAGGAGGTGTAGCCGCGTTGGTGTGCCAATACCTGAGTTGGAGCTCTTGCCGACACCTGTCACCGGTATTGTTAGCTCTAGTTTATAAATTGTTTGGATGTTATTATGTGCCAACAAGCACCAGTCGGCACGGGTAGCTTCGGCTTAATGTGTGCCTAACCGTACGCCAGCTGACAGCTGACCAGACTACTTGGACTGCCAGATACAGTTAATGCTGGCTAATTATCCCGAGCCATACTTGTGCCAAACGGTGACTTTGGCGGCTGTTTCCCTAAAACCAAACAAAATACTAGCACCCACATGCTGCTCCGATTGTTTACCACATACGGCCTGCACGCTGCCAACTGTGTCCAGCCCACCTACCGACCAGCCAACTCTCTACTGGGTGTGATTGGTACCAACCGTCCTGACTTAATGTGCCGAGCAGGTGTGGCGCGGCGCCATTATGGCGGCCCGCACGAATATACACGATCGTCATTATGCACCCTGATTTTCGCGATGAATCCACCTGTTTCAGAGTGCAACTCCGTTGCATTAGCAAGTTTGATGTCGAGGACTTTAACCACCAGCTGTCCCAAACCGCCACTACTGTTATACTGTTATTGTAAATGCACCTGAATTTGAACTTGAACGTGACGCACTTCAGCAGATAGTCCTGCATCAGTCGGAGTTGGTCGGCTCGTTTCAGACACCACACTGTCCCACCTCTGACTGCAGAGACACAGCAGCTACTGCAGCGCCGTCGGGTGGCCCTGACGGCAAAAGACCGCTCCAGTACCAGCGGGTGAGCCGGCTATGTCGCTCTGCTGTCGCAAGCTACTGTCGGCAGCTACTGTCGGCAGCTGTCCGAGCGTCAGGTGGCCCGGGGAGATCGGCAGCCACTGTCGGCAGTTGTCCGAGCGTCAGGTGGCCCGGGGAGATAGGCAGCCACTGCCGGGAACTGTCCGAGCGTCAGGTGGCCCGGAGAGATCGGCAGCTACTGCCGGCAGCTGTCCGAGCGTGAGATGGCCCGGAGAGATCGGCAGCTGTCCGAGCGTCAGGTGGCCCGGGGAGATCGGCAGCCACTGTCGGCAGCTGTCCGAGCGTGAGGTGGCCCGGGGAGATCGGCAGCTGTCCGAGCGTCAGGTGGCCCGGGGAAAGTCGGCAGCTGTCCGAGCGTGAGGTGGCCCGGAGAGATCGGCAGCTGTCCGAGCGTCAGGTGGCCCGCGGAGATCGGCAGCCACTGTCGGGACCTGTCCGGGCGTGAGGCTGCCCGGGGTGGTCCCGGTAGTTTTAGGCGCGAGTTGGAGCCTGTGGCAGGGCGTGAGCAGCAGCAGTGCGAGGCGCCCATCACCACGCCTGACGCACTGAATGAGTAGTGTGCCCCAGCGCAGCCGCCAGCGTGCCAGCTGCGACCGCACCAGTGCCGATGCGCCTCCGCCGTGTTACAACTGGCACAGTCAAGGTACAACCAATCGACATGGATATGATGCACGCGATGCTGGTGTCGATGAAACCGTCCCATCCCGCTGGCCTCGACGGCATTAGCGTGTC
Organism: Imbricaverruca yamaguchii; assembly: GCA_034440575.1. NCBI lineage: Eukaryota > Metazoa > Arthropoda > Thecostraca > Neoverrucidae > Imbricaverruca > Imbricaverruca yamaguchii. The sequence goes on from JAOTOL010001432.1 coordinate 550,982, forward strand.
AATGCATTGCAATGCATGCAATGCAAAATCCAAACATTCTTCTTCTGATTTGGTGAAGTCCTCGCGCCACACGCGGGAGATTCAGATGTGTGGAGCGCACGGTGTATCTCTGATGTCCAGCACAAGATACAACTTAATCAGGGTTTTCCAAGGTGGCTCTCTGTGTTGTGTTTTGTGCATGTTGTTCACCAACGACTCAAGCCTCTGTTTGCCGGATGACGTCATTGTCGTCCAATTCGCGGATGAGACACAGATCGGACGGAGCACGCACACAGCTCCATGTACGCTGGTCCGGTAACTGGTTCCACTGGTTTTGCCATAATGGCGTGAGCCTAAGCACCAACAAGACACAGCTGACATCGGAACTCCATTAGTGTTGAAAGATTTGCTGCCAAGTACTCTGCACTTCTGTGGCACAGTAGTGTCGACTCCATAACGGTGCGAAACCTTTGAAGCGCCATTGATTGCTACCTGAATTATCAAACACGTATCGATGAATAATTCACAAGTGTACTGGAATCCTCATAACAGTATCCCAGCTAGCCCCACGCTACAGAACATCGTACAGGCTTTGGTGTTGTCCATAGTGCAGTATTGTATATCCGTGTGTGGCTCGTGCGCAGATACCTAGGTGCGCTGCGTGGAAAAGATTACGAATTTCTGTGCGCGAGTCGTGAGTGGCAGGTGACGATATGGCCACATGTCAGGTACTGTGAAGAAAAAAAATTATGTGGCTGACTGTTAGGTAGCTCATCACACAGTGCGTGATGTGCAACTAACATTACAACCGGCCAGCATAACTGCATCCATCGTACCATCGGACAGCGTGCCAGCCAAAGACAAGTACACAACACAAAGCCAGCAGATCACCGAACACTTCCAAATATCCACACAGAAGCGGGGAGGCGCCGTCTGTGTTACCGAGGCATAGACAAGCCGAATGGACTCGGGATCGATTCACTATAACCGGCTTCCCGAGCCAATCTGAGGATTGCTGTTGAGCGGCAATAGTCGGCTTGACATGGGGCTGAGCGATACCTGATTATCATGGCTGTGTGTGGCGTCATGGCACTTAAGTTGTTCCAGCAAAATATATCATGACGTACATGAGTGAGAATCCATCATTGTAGTGGGCCGTACGCGAAACCATCCGTCTTTCTATCTGTTTCACATATTGTAGACCAAAATGGTTATTGTATGTTCGTTATCTTCTCTATTTTTTGCATGAAAGACATCAACGAGTTCGATTTCTCCCACTCAATGCGGTAAAAAGCGCAGGATCTGGCCAAACCCCAGATCAATGCCCTTATCCCTGATGAACATTTCGAGATAGATGCTAGATGAACAAATTCGCGCTGTTCTTCTTGAAAAAACTCGAATCTCGGAACAACCTGAGGGGAATTGACTCTTTCGAGTCCATCCCCCCAGCCTAACCGGCGAGGGCTAAGTTTCCAGGCAGTGAGTCAGGCATTCCGAACACATCGAATGCCCATTGCCTAGGCATACCAAGCACACAAGCAGGTGTTGTACAGGCACCAGCTTGGCCGTGCATAGGCTGGTAGGGAAGGTGGGACGGACAGCCTTGCATTGCTTATACGTTGCAATGTTGTTGAATTGCCGCCAGCAGTATTGTGCACAGTACAGTGCATTGTGTTGCAAACCTTCACAGTGTGCAAACCGTATTCAGCTTAAGAACCTCTGCTCCCTGTCTCACACGATGTACTGCTCTGCCTACTAGGCATGGAACGCTTCAGGGTAGATACACACAACGTCGTACGACACTTGACGTCTATGATGAATGCTTCTCACATGCTCTTCTATTACATTTAATGCTCGGATGTAGATTGTCTGTGTCGTGCGCGTCAGGTGAATAATATCGGCATTGTTAGGGTTGTTTTTCAATTTGTTCTCTATTATCCTCACTACAATCAAGAACGTCGACGTGTTGCCAGCTCGATTTATCTTCGTTCTGTTTTGGGTTACTTGCCTGTATTCACTAATATTTCCACGATGCCGAACAATTGCGAGGCGATATGCAGCGAACCATTCTGAGCACAAATATTTCCCTCCGCAATAAATTAGGAGTGACGAGGATCCAGTCAGCTTGGCATGGGCACCCAACCATGACCACCCGACCAATTGGCATGTCACAAAATTAGAGACACACACAACATCAAGTTTGCTGTTGAGTGCCTGACACCTCAATGCAAAACACACCAGAATTCTAACAGAACTGGCCTGCAGCTAGTACCCTTTCTTCCACTTCCTGCCACTGGCGTTCAGGGGGCTACACAAATACAAACCACGTCTGCTTCATGGGGTAAAACGTTTCCAGATTAATCGGACTTCTGATGTGATTCATAATCAAATTGGTCTAACCCCTGAACTGAGAGACACAAACGAGAGGCCATTTACTCGAAAATCAGAGGTCGAGACATATCAGATCCAGCCGTGGGTCAGCCCATCTCCTGGTGACGAGCGGACTCCACTAAGCCATACTGAAACAGACTCTGCATCGCTCCCGCTGTCAAACCAGACTGCTCGGCCGATGACCAGCCAATTGTACGTACGTCTGCCAGCGTTATCCGCTCGCAATTTGATGGTTGAAGAACGTCACAACGATACGGTCCCGGTAACCGTGTGTACCGTTGGCTTCCTTGGTAACCGTATACACCTTTGGCTCCCCTTGTAAGCGCTTGTTCTGCTAGTTGTCTCAAGAACCATTTATACCGTTGGCTCCTTCAGTAACCGTTTGTACCGTTGGCTCCCCAGGTGACCGTTTGTACCGCCAGCTCCTTCAGCAACCGTTTATACTATCGGCTCCCTTGGTAACCGTTTGCACTCCGTAACCGTTCGTAACATTGGCTACATTGGTAGCAAGCATCCGGCTTGCGCATGACGACGTCAGATAGCTAAGCGGTTGCGCTGGCGGAGGGCGAGGCCTCGATGGCGCTGGGGTGCTGGAGGGCTCTGCCATCCTACTGCCGCGGGGCTTCGATGGCCGCACCTTTGGCAGTGTACTCACGTGAACCGATTGCTGTGGCTGTTGGATGGCCGGACAGCCGAGTGACCGGCGGACGGCCCGGGGCCCTTTGTGTCCCTTTGTGGCGGCGGTGGACCACGCGGTGGGCGACACGGCGGGGAACCTAGCCCATTGTCCCGGAGACGGATGTCTGCCGGCCGCTGCAGGCCGCATTTCTCATGGCGACGATCGTGGCGCGATAACGCCGTCGACGGCCCCGCCAAACACAGCTTATAGCCGCCGCCGAATAAACAGGCCTGCGGGTGCTGGTGGCGGGCGGAGCGGCTCCACCAGCTGCCCGTGGCCGGGTGGGCTGGCTGGTATCGCACCCTGTCTCTCCGGGTGACGGGTGAGACCAACGCAGGCTAGTGCTCCAGCCAAGTTAGCTGGCCGGAAAATCATACAGTAGTCTTGACTTGGGGCTCAAAAGAGAGAAGACAAATTGAACACAACGCTTCATCGGGGCTAACCGATGATAGCAGTGGGGTTGAATTCCAAACTGTCTTTCTCTACTGGTTGATTTTCGGTGAAGCGTGTGATGAGATTTTCTGCACGACGAACTGAACGGGGAGAGTTTTGCTGACATGCTCTGGAGCAGGCGACCCGACAAGTCAGTATTTCCGGCGCCAGTATCCTACACGGGGATATGAGCGCCTCTCGGCGTCCAGTGTTCGTGGTACGTGCCGGTCATTAGTTCTGTAGGGTTATTTACATTCTACGAGCAGACCTTTTGGGGTCTCCGTCGTGATTTTCAAGAACCCAGGCACGACGTTTGGTTCCAAGCGTGATTTTCAGGGGGCTGGACGCGACTTTTGAGCCCCCAGGCACGATTTTCAGAGGCCTCGACCCGAACGTTTTTAGGTGCTTTTTCGGGTGCTCCGTGACGACTTTTCGGGCACCCCGGGACGACTGTTGGGGTCCCAAATATGTTGGCAGGGATCCGGTCCCACTTTCTGGTGCTCCCATCTCCATCTTTAGGGCCCCTGCGCGATTTTTCTGGGCTTCCAGTGCGACTTTGTGGAGGTCCCAGTGGTATTCCAGGGACCCGGCCTCACCTACTGGATCCCCAGTGTCATTTGTAGGGGCCCCGGAGCGATTTGGCCCCAATGCGATTTTCCGAGGGCTTGGCGCGATTTTGTGGCCCTCAGCGCTATTTTCAGGGTGTGGGACTTTTGGGGCCCTAGCGCGATTCTTAGTGGGCCTGGCGCAATGTTTCCGAACACAGTCGCAATTCGTGGAAGGTCCACAAGCTCTCAGGAGGGAGTGGGGGTGCTGCTCCAATGCCTCTTCGGTGCGCCACTAAACATTAATAATAATTATTGTATAAAAGTTAAATGGCAGATCCAATTTTGTTGCATTCCTCGGAGTTTCACCTCATATAGACTGCATGTCCACATAGTGCGATTCAGCTGAAAAACCTGCTCGCAAGAGTTATACTTGAAGCGTCACCCAGTACCTGGAGTTTCCTTGACTTACAATATACCGAATGACGAGTAGCAGTTGATACGATCATGACCATGACATCCACTGGACTTGCGCTCCATTTTGAGTCGGTGGAGCCAGCGCGAACAGCACGCATGCCGCCTATTCTGTGCGCCAGTTCCCGTCGGCCTGGTGACGACGTGTACGCGCTCAGTGTAGATCTCGCATCTCACAGCCAACACGGCCTATGCTACTAGTGTTACTGACCTATGCTGCTGGTGTGAGTTTGATTGCAACTGGTCGCTGATGCCTTGTCATCTCGACTGACAGCTCACCGTCCGCACATTAGACAATCGCGGCCAACTCACCTCACCGGCTCATTATTCCATCTGCAAACTCTGCCACCCACATCTCGTCCATCGCCAGCGACTGGCCGAACGCTGCGGGCTGCGAACAATGGGCGAGCTGCCTCACAGTGACTGTCGGTGAGAGAGGCGCTCGAGGTCCGGTCAGCCCGCCGGCTGCCGGTCACAGGGGGGCACGGGCTCCGGCCAGTCAGCTGACTGTCGGTCACAGGGGGACACGTGCCTCGGTCAGCCCGCCGAAGGTCGGTCACAGGGGGACACGTGCCCCGGTCAACCCGCTGACTGTCGATCACAGAGGGCACGGGCTCCGGTCAGCCCGCTGACTGTCGATCACAGAGGCGCACGGGGTCCGGTCAGCCCGCCGGCTGCCGGTCACAGGGGGGCACGGGCTCCGGCCAGTCAGCTGACTGTCGGTCACAGGGGGGCACGTGCCTCGGTCAGCCCGCCGACGGTCGGTCACAGAGGGGGACGTGCCCCGATCAGCCCGCTGACTGTCGATCACAGAGGGCACGGGCTCCGGTCAACCCGCTGACTGTCGATCACAGAGGCGCACGGGCTCCGGTCAGTCAGCTGACTGTCGGTCACAGAGGCGCACGGGCTCCGGTCAGCCCGCTGACTATCGATCACAGAGGCGCACGGGCTCCGGTCAGTCAGCTGGCTGTCGGTCACAGGGGGGCACGGGCTCCGGTCAGTCAGCTGACTGTCGGTCACAGGAGGACACGTGCCCCGGTCAACCCGCTGACTGTCGGTCACAGAGGGGGACGGGGTCCGGTCAGCCTGGCAACCGGCCCGTGCCGCCGGCTGCACCAGACGACCAGCCGCTACCTTGTTATGTTTGTCGGTCTACTGTTGCCTTGTTGTGTTTGTCGGCCAACAGTTGCCTTGTTGTGTTTGTTGGTCCACTGTTGTCTTATTGTGTTTGCCTGTGAACTAGTTCCTTGTTGCAATGGCATCACCACCATCAGTTTCAAGGTTGGATCCAGCTCCATGCGCACAGAAACCATCTTGAAGCTTTAGGAGTAGAATACTGTCTGTCTCCTGTGCCAGCTTCCGTGCAAATCCCCTACAGCCTTTATGGAAAACTTGGATTTCGAAAACTTTGCTTTTAGAAACCCGAAATTCTCTGTTTTATGTCTTTATTATTTGTTTTTACGGCTAAGATTTTTCAGTTCAGTTGCTCGAAAGCTCAGCTCGGCTCTTTCCATGTTTCGATAAGCATGTGTAACTTAGAGGAAACAGCCGATCCTCTCACTGCCTCGTCGTAAAGACAAAACATTGTTTCTCCGAGGTCATAAATGATGACGTATTACCCAGGCACCATGCTTTCAGATATTTAGGTGTTGGCCCTCCTGCCCTGCCAATGCCTGTTGCTATTGCTGGCCATTACTAGGTAATGCGCCTTACCTAGCCGCTGGATATGATGATGATCAGTCTGGCACCAACCTAAAGAGCGAATATAGGTGTGCTTGCTGTTTTGTAAGAAGTACGCAATGCAATGAAAGAGCTGCACAACACTTTCAAAGGTAACACAGCAAAGGGTTAGGAGAGATTAGACAAGTAGTAAGGAGATATTAGACAAGACAAGATAATTAGACCCATTTGTCAGGCCCACTCATCGGGCTCACTCGTCGGACTCGCTCGCGGTAGGCCCGATGTGGCATGAACCACGATGGAGATCCTCTCAGCGGACCTGTGTTCTGTCAGGGAGGTCCACTCACCCACCCCATTCACATATCGCCTCATGCAAACTGGGAAACTTCAGAAATGTACCGCATTTTCCAGAAATTCCCCAGTTCTTTTAAGCGGGTGCGGATCCCACCAAAAATTGTCACGTGGGGACCACACCATACGGGCCCCCGCGGTGGCGACGTGCATGCCTTGCCGTGTTGGCCGGCAAACTGTTGCCCTGTCGTGTCGGCCAGCCAACTGCTGCATTGTCGGGTTGCCCGGCCAAGTGTTGCCTTGTGTGGACCGTTCAGCTGTTGTCTTGTCCTGTTGGCCAGTCAGCTGTTGGTTTGTGAGGGCAGGCCAGCTGTTGCCTTGTCCTGTGGGCCGGCCAACTGTTGCCTTGTTGTGTGGGCAGGCCAACTGTTGCCTTGCGAGGACAGGCCAACTGTTGCCTTGCGAGGGCAGGCCAACTGTTGCCTTGTTGTGTGGGCAGGCCAACTGTTGCCTTGTCCTGTGGGCTGGCCAACTGTTGCCTTGTCCTGTGGGCAGGCCAACTGTTGCCTTGTGAGGAGAGGCCAACTGTTGCCTTGTGTGGGCCGGCGAACTGTTGCCTTGTCCTGTGGGCTGGCCAACTGTTGCCTTGTCCTGTGGGCCGTCCAACTGTTGCCTTGCGAGGACAGGCCAACTGTTGTCTTGTGTGGGCCGGCCAACTGTTGCCTTGTGTGGGCCGGCGAACTGTTGCCTTGTGTGGGCCGGCCAACTATTGCCTTGTGAAGGCCGGCCAACTGTTGCCTTGTGAGGGCCGGCCAACTGTTGCCTTGTGTGGGCCGGCCAACTATTGCCTTGTGAAGGCCGGCCAACTGTTGCCTTGTCCTGTGGGCTGGCCAACTGTTGCCTTGTCCTGTGGGCCGGCCAACTGTTGCCTTGTTGTGTGGGCCTGCCAACTGTTGCCTTGTTGTGTGGGCAGGCCAACTGTTGCCTTGTCCTATGGGCCGGCCAACTGTTGCCTTGCGAGGACAGGCCAACTGTTGCCTTGTGTGGGCAGGCCAACTGTTGCCTTGTGTGGGCCGGCCAACTGTTGCCTTGTGAAGGCCGGCCAACTGTTGCCTTGTGAAGGCCGGCCAACTGTTGCCTTGTGTGGGCCGGCCAACTATTGCCTTGTGAAGGCCGGCCAACTGTTGCCTTGTGAAGGCCGGCCAACTGTTGCCTTGTGAAGGCCGGCCAACTGTTGCCTTGTGTGGGCCGGCCAACTATTGCCCTGTGAAGGCCGGCCAACTGTTGCCTTGTGAGGGCCGGCCAACTGTTGCCTTGTGAAGGCCGGCCAACTGTTGCCTTGTGAAGGCCGGCCAACTGTTGCCTTGTGTGGGCCGGCCAACTATTGCCCTGTGAAGGCCGGCCAACTGTTGCCTTGTGTGGGCCGGCCAACTGTTGCCTTGTGTGGGCCGGCCAACTGTTGCCTTGTGAGGGCCGGCCAACTGTTGCCTTGTGCTGGCCGCTGGCACGCTGTCCTGCTGCAGCGGCGAGGCGACGGCTCTCTGAGCGTGACACGAGCTTTCAGTCAGCACCCGGATGTTCGCCGTTTGGGATTCCTGGCCTTGCTATTCGACTGCACACCGCAGCCAGCTGGTGATATCTGGTGGTATCTGGTGATATCTGGTGGTTTCTGGTGGTATCTGGTGATATCTGGTGGTATCTGGTGATATCTGATGATATCTGGTGGTATTTCGTGGTATCTGGTGGCATCTGGTGGTATCTGGTGATATCTAGTGGTATATGATGATATCTGGTTGCATTTGGTGGTATCTAGTGATATTTAGCGTTATCTTCTGGCATGTGGTGATATCTGGTGGTATCTGGTGACGACGCGATGCTGTACGTGAATGTCTGCCGGAGAGCTGACGTCGTCCTGCCATTGTCAATGCACACAGCTGTCGCTGTGTCGGCTGTCCAGGTGTCCTTGTGGCCCACGCTACGGGGCGGCTGGCCGGTGGGCTGTCTGTCAGCAGTTCCTCAGCATGTTCACACCCGCCAGTAGAACACCCGTCGCCAGCCTTCCAGTCTGAACGGGGGGGGGAGGCGGAGGTGCCACCTCTCGCTATTTCGTTTCTGGTGGAGGCAAAGCCAGAGGGAAAATTAGCGGGCTGGACGTATATCGAGACGAATCAATTGGCACATGATTAAGTTTTCATACTGGGCTGTGCGGGCTGCGAGAGGGGGAGGGTGATGCTCAGGTTCGGCATGCTGAGTGGTGATGCTCAGGCGTGCGTTGCTGACCTTGCAACGGAAACAAAGTGACGATGCCGCGTCACGTCACTGATCCATGGCGTTGTAGGGGTGAACATGTCAGACCAGTTTTCACAGAAATCGCGAAATGTCGGCAAGCAATCTCAATTGTCGCCACAAGATGGTGAAGGCTGGAGGTGGTACGGCAATCAACAAACATCGCGCTTATATGTGTCATTACCCTGTCCAAGATCATTCAAGGTCTTAACTTCAAGTGACCGTTGTCGGTTTTCGAGTCAGTCTCGGGATAACATGAACGCCGAAGCTGAATTTGGCGTCCAGTGCTACACACGGGTGGAAAATGGTATTTTTCTGCATTGATTTGATCGTTTCCAAAACCAACTTAGCACTTCAACTTCATATAAGTCTTCGACAAATAGAGGTGACACCTAGTAGAACACAGCGCATCAAGTATTAGTGTTACCCAGAGCGCGAGTGAGCGTATAAATATAATGATCTTTACCAAGAAAATTGACCATTTTAATTGAGAACAACATGGGGCGGAGCACATGGGGCGCCTTGCAAAATAATTGGTTCAGCAGGGCTGGGGGAATATACCGTCGAGCGAACTGTATATACACACACACACACACACACACACACACACACACACACACACACACACACACACACACACACACACACACACACACACACACACACACACACACATATATATATATATATATATATATATATATATATATATATATATATATATATATATATATATAAATATATGTATATATGCAGGGAAGACCAGGTTCATACAACGAGCCTTCGCCACCCACGTTATATTTCCGAGTTGCGAACAACGGTACATCGATTCTCAAAGTGCCCTGGCTACTGTCAATAAGTCAGCGACTATTGGCCTGAGAGACTATCATTGTCAGGACTTCAGGCAGTCAGCTGGTTCTGCAGCCGGGTTATCAAGCGGCACAGAATACTGCGGCCAGGTTTTCAGGCGGCCTGGTTATCAGGCGGCAGAGCGTCAGGCGCCCGCGTTATCAGGCGGCAGAGCGTCAGGCGCCCGCGTTATCAGGCGGCAGAGCGTCAGGCGCCCGCGTTATCAAGCGGCAGAGCGTCAGGCGCCCGCTTATCAGGCGGCAGAGCGTCAGGCGCCCGCGTTATCAGGCGGCAGAGCGTCAGGCGCCCGCGTTATCAAGCGGCAGAGCGTCAGGCGCCCGCGTTATCAGGCGGCAGAGCGTCAGGCGCCCGGGTTATCAAGCGGCAGAGCGTCAGGCGCCCGCGTTATCAGGCGGCAGCGCGTCAGGCGCCCGCGTAATCAGGCGGCAGAGCGTCAGGCGCCCGCGTTATCAGGCGGCAGAGCGTCAGGCGCCCGGGTTATCAGGCGGCAGAACGTCAGGCGCAGGCGTTATCAGGCGGCAGAGCGTCCAGCGGAGGAGTGCCAGACGATGACACCAATTCATCAGGCAGTAAGTTCATTAGGCAACGAACTGTTCGTCTGATGAATTCATGGCTATCTAATGAATGAACTATCTGTCGGACTCTTGGCAAGCAGACTAACCAGGTAGTCTGTCGTCATGCGGTGGGCTTGACAGATGGCTTAGCCCGTCGTCCTATATGTATTAGTACGTTATCTATTTCTTGTATTAGTATTGTTATTAGTATGTATTAGCATATATAATATGCATATGCATTATATTGTGCATATGTTGTGCACGTATATTGTTTATTAGTGTGCTATGCACACTAATATGTCAATTAGTATGATATCTATGGTTGATGAATTAGCATGTCATCTATGTTTTAGTATGTAATAGTATGTATTAGTCTATTACCCACGCTTGATGCACTACATGGCCACACAAAGCACTTGCACGATGGCGTACATCTCGATGCAACCGTGGGCTGCACGGTGCCAGGTGTGAGACACGGAGGAGGTGGGACGAGTCCAGCTCTCGGTGTGCTAATGCTCTGCTATTCCGGCGGAGCCTCGTGTTGATCCGCTGACGCTGCACGCTCCTCAGCATCACAGCATCAGTCACCAATGGTGAGCGGCGGTGGGACCACTGCTACTGGCGGAGCCCGCTCATAGTGCGTCTCTTAACGCGAGCACGCGCTCAGGTCAGGTCAGGGCAGGTCAGGTCATGTAAGGTCAGATTAGGTCAGGTCAGGTCCGGTGGATAGATGGATCATCCGTGAATGTGTCACTTCGTGACGTCCGTGATGGTGCACCACGCTGTTGGCACGCCATCACCATCACCCATTATGGTGCACCACTCTGTTGGCACACCATCACCAGATCCCATCATGGTGCACCACGCTGTTGGCACACCATCACCAGACCCCGCGATGGTGCACCACGCTGTTGGCACACCATCACCAGACCCCGCGATGGTGCACCACGCTGTTGGCACACCATCACCAGACCCCGCGATGGTGCACCACGCTGTTGGCACACCATCACCAGACCCCGTCATGGTGCACCACGCTGTTGGCACACCATCACCAGATCCCATCATGGTGCACCACGCTGTTGGCACACCATCACCAGACCCCGTCATGGTGCACCACGCTGTTGGCACACCATCACCAGACCCCGCGATGGTGCACCACGCTGTTGGCACACCATCACCAGACCCCGCGATGGTGCACCACGCTGTTAGCACACCATCACCAGACCCCGCGATGGTGCACCACGCACACACACGGTGCGGTGCGTCCATAGAATACGATTCAGGCGCGCCATCGCCGCGCGATGGTGCACCACGCCGTTGAAACGCAATCACTAGACTGGTGACTTACGTGACGAAAGAGGAATGGCTGTCCCCACAGGCTGCATCCGGCTATTGACAACGCCGAGCCTCCGTTCCGCCGCCTCATTTCCATGCTATCTTTCGACCTATGATTATTGCTGGCGTGCCAAGCAGCGTCAGCAACGGGGCGCCATAGTGCTCGAACAGATAAACACATGTTTATATAATTACATCAGCAGGTGGTACGATTATAATCCTAATCAATTAATATAACTGCCTTCTTATGAGCCGTTCATGTTGGCATTCTCATCACGCCACGAGCCCGAATAGCGTTCGGTATGACGTAGGCTTCTGGGTGCTGGATGGACGGAGCCCTGGGGACTGTTCTCGGCTGGTTACACCGGAGCATGCTGGGCCTGTCACGGCGTGTTTGAGTGATGTCGTGCCCACCGGCGGTAAAGCATCGATAACCATTACGCCGGCAGCGGCAACGACAACTGCTGCTGGTCACGGACGGCAACTGCTGCTGGCCACGGACGGCAACTGCTGCTGGTCACGGACGGCAACTGCTGCTGGCCACGGACGGCAACTGCTGCTGGTCACGGACGGCAACTGCTGCTGGCCACGCACGGCAACTGCTGCTGGTCACGGACGGCAACTGCTGCTGGCCACGCACGGCAACTGCTGCTGGTCATGGACGGCAACTGCTGCTGGTCACGGACGGCAACTGCTGCCGGTCACGGACGGCAACTGCTGCTGGTCACGGACGGCAACTGCTGCTGGCCGCGGACGGCAACTGCTGCTGGTCACGGACGGCAACTGCTGCTGGTCACGCACGGCAACTGCCGCTGGTCATGGACGGCAACTGGCCGGAAACTGCTGCTGGTCACGGATGACACAAAAACAGCGTCTGCTCGCCGTCGGTGTATCGTAGTGATTGACTGCTGACAAGGAAAGGTGTCTATGTGTTGAGAGTAGAAAAGGAGACGGAAGGCAGGAGGCAACGCTTACCTTGAGGCACCGACAACTGGGCAGATGACGCTCACCCAGAGATACCGACAACTGGGCAGATGACGCTCACCTTGAGACACCGACAACTGGGCAGATGACGCTCACTTTGAGACACCGACAACTGGCCAGATGACGCTCACCCCGAGACACCGACAACTGGGCAGATGATGCTCACCCAGAGATACCGACAACTAGGCAGATGACGTTAACCTTGAGACACTGACAACTAGGCAGATGACGTTCACCCAGAGATACCGACAACTGGACAAATGACGCTAACCTCAAGATACCGACAACTGGGCAGATGACGCTGATCTCGAGACACCGACAACTGGGCAGATGACGCTCACCTTGAGACACCGACAACTAGGCAGATGATGCTCACCTCGAGACACCAACAACTGGGCAGATGACGCTGATCTCGAGACACCGACAACTGGGCAGATGACGCTCACCTCGAGACACCGACAACTGGGCAGATGATGCTGATCACCTCGAGATGCCAACAATTGCTAGTTAAATGCTACGTCTGTAGGGTGCTATTGCTTGAAGTTTGTTTGCCCTGGGGCGGCTGAATTGGTAGTGTCATAATCTGTGACAAGTCGGTCGTACTGATTCATTTCCGATCTGATACGGAGTTGTCGAGATCGGTTCCGGAGATCGGACGCAGTGCTCGTAACAATGAGATGAGGACATTGAATTAGTTCGCATAATTCACGAGATAGCAATCATACCATGTCAGTAATAACCCATAATTGTTGTGATCGTGGCTATGCTTGGCGAGGTAAGGCACACCACGTACAGCCCAATGTGGCTTAGCTTTACCAACTCGTCTTTCACCTCACAAAGCTGCCCGTTATATGAACGAACTGCACTTAGTCGCGCCATGGCCTAACGACATAAGCCTACATCACGGAAAACATGCCATCGACACGGCTTGACGAGGCATGCTGGTCTGATAATCAGGTGACACGCGATGCTCTATTACCATTACCACGCGCATCCATCCCCATACCTGAAATGGTGGCACATTTATACTGGCTGAAATCCGTGAGGTGAAAATAATCATAGGTTGTTTCCTTCAGTGGTGCATTACCTTGATCCCATGCCAGGTTTCAGACACATTGTGGGAGACACCTCGCATCTGCTCATGTAGGCTGCCAGTTGCGGCGGTGTGAAGGCACGTCCACACTCCATACCCTGATAACCTGTGTGAGCGGCGGCGTTGAGACACCGTCAAGCTGCCAACTGGCGGACACATAAACACGCGGCTGCCACCCGGACCCGCCTGATAAACGAGCCCTGCATTCACCGCGCACCGCCACGGCCTACCTGTCCCACTGAATTAAGGTCACAATGAGCTGTCGCTATGCCAACAGTCAGCCTGCACCAGGTCACAGTCAGCTGGGATCAGGTCACAGTCAGCCTACACCAGGTCACAGTCAGCCTGCACCAGGTCACAGTCAGCCTGCACCAGGTCACAGTCAGCCTGCACCAGGTCACAGTCAGCCTGCACCAGGTCACAGTCAGCCTGTACCAGGTCACAGTCAGCCTGCACCAGGTCACAGTCAGCCTGCACCAGGTCACAGTCAGCCTGCACCAGGTCACAGTCAGTCGGCACCAGGCCAGACACCAGGTCACAGTCAGCCTGCACCAGGTCAGAGTAAGTCGGCACCAGGCTATAGTCAGCTGATTCTAGAGCACAATCAGCTGGCGCAATTTCACACTTAGTTGTCGCTAAGCCACAGTCAGCTGTTCCTAGGCCACACTCAGCTGTTCCTAGGCCATCGTCAGCTGTCACTAGGCCATGGGCAGCTGCTGTCAGGTAACAGCCGACGCTCTCCAAGGAGCGTCAGTGGTCTGTGGAGGCCTTCGCCAGACAGCCGCACGATGGCTTGTCCGGTAGCGTCGGAGGCCCGACGAGGGAGCTGGGGGAGTGCCGCAGCTCGCAGCCGGCGCCGAGCCTCCGTCTGGGCCGCGACTGTCAGCGCCGGCTGACGTCATGTCAGTCAATGTTCGTGTGACGTCACACGTGCGGCTGGTTTGTCGCCCGCGTAATGTCGTTAGGCGGTAGCTGGGAGTGTTGCCATCGCAACGCTCCCCGACTGGGTCACAGTTCGCAATCGGCGCTGGAGCATTGAGATGCCAGTCGTCGATGTTACTCGTCGTCAAACGTCAACATCAATCATCGCAACGCACTGCATGTCAATCGTCGCACTTCTTCGCACTGTCGATACATATCACTGCACTGCGGAGTGTAGGCGATGTGCAGTGAGGTGTGCTGCCGAGCCTCTGCCGGTCGCAGCTGACGACAGAGGTGTCGTGTGGCAGGTGAGCTGTAGTGTGACAGGTGAGGTGTGATGGCAGGTGAGGTGTAGTGTGACAGGTGAGGTGTGATGCGACATGTGAGGTGTAGTGTGACAGGGAGGTGTAGTGCGACAGGTGAGGTGGGTGTGTGCAGGTGAGTGTAGTGTGACAGGTGAGGTGGAGGTGAGGTGTAGTGCGACAGGTGAGGTGTGTGTGACAGGTGAGGTGTGATGGGCAGGTGAGGTGTAGTGTGACAGTGAGGTGTGATGGTGAGGTGTAGTGTGACAGGTGAGGTGTGTGAGTGTGACAGGTGGGTTAAGGTGTAGTGTGTGATGTGGCAGGTGAGGTGTAGTGTGACAGGTGAGGTGTGATGCGGCAGGTGAGGTGTAGTGTGTCAGGTGAGGTGTAGTGCGACATGTGAGGTGTAGTGTGACAGGTGAGGTGTAGTGCGACAGGTGAGGTGTATTGTGGCAGGTGAGGTGTAGTGCGACAGGTGAGGTGTAGTGTGACAGGTGAGGTGTGATGCGGCAGGTGGGGTGTAGTGCGACAGGTGATGTGTAGTGCGACAGGTGAGGTGTAGTGCGGCAGGTGAGGTGTAGTGCGACAGGTGAGGTGTAGTGTGACAGGTGAGGTGTGATGCGGCAGGTGAGGTGTAGTGCGACAGGTGAGGTGTAGTGTGACAGGTGATGTGTAGTGCGACAGGTGAGGTGTAGTGCGACAGGTGAGGTGTATTGCGGCGGCAGATGAGGTGTAGTGTGACAGGTGAGGTGTAGTGTGACAGGTGAGGTGTAGTGTGACAGGTGAGGTGTAGTGCGACATGTGAGGTGTAGTGCGACAGGTGAGGTGTGATGCGGCAGGTGAGGTGTAGTGCGACAGGTGAGGTGTGATGCGACAGGTGAGGTGTAGTGCGACAGGTGAGGTGTAGTGTGACAAGTGAGGTGTAGTGCGACAGGTGAGGTGTAGTGCGACATGTGAGGTGTAGTGCGACAGGTGAGGTGTGATGCGGCAGTTGAGGTGCCGTGTGGCAGGTGAGGTATAGTGTGACAGGTGAGGTGTAGTGTGACAGATGAGGTGTAGTGCGACAGGTGAGGTGCCGTGTGGCAGGTGAGGTGTAGTGCGACAGGTGAGGTGTAGTGTGACAGGTGAGGTGTAGTGTGACAGGTTAGGTGTAGTGTGACAAGTGAGGTGTAGTGCGACAGGTGAGGTGTAGTGTGACAGGTGAGGTGTAGTGTGACAGGTGATGTGTAATGTGACAGGTGAGGTGTAGTGTGGCAGGTGAGGTGTAGTGTGGCAGGTGAGGTGCAGTGCGACATGTGAGGTGTAGTGTGACAGGTGAGGCATAGTGTGACAGGTGAGGTGTAGTGTGACAGGTGAGGTGTAGTGTGACAGGTGAGGTGTAGTGTGACAGGTGAGGTGCAGTGTGACATGTGAGGTGTAGTGTGACAGGTGAGGTGTAGTGTGACAGGTGAGGTGTAGTGCGACAGGTGAGGTGTAGTGCGACAGGTGAGGTGTAGTGTGACAGGTGAGGTGTAGTGCGACAGGTGTGGTGTGCTGCCGAGACCCAGCTGGCCGCAGTTGACGACAGTGGTGCCGTGTGGCGGACGTCGGCGGACGTCGGCGGATGTCGGCGGACGTCGGCGGACGTCGGCGGACGTCGGGGCGCGCTCCGACACCGCTGTGATTAACCGCGACACTGTGGCGGCGTCGGAGCGGTCGGCAGCCAAGATCAGCAGCGCCCGCGACGGCTGATTATGCCGTGGCGCTGCTCTGACCCAGACACACCACACACACACACACCCCACCCCTGGTCTGACCTAGACCCAGACACACCACACACACACACACCCCTCAACCCTGGTCTGACCTAAACCCAGTCACACCACACACACACACACCCCTCAACCCTGGTCTGACCATGACCCATACACACCACACACGCCCCTCAACCTTGGTCTGACCTCGACCTTGACATACCACACACAGCCCCCACACTCTGTCTGACCCCGACCTTGACATACCACACACAGCCCCCACACTCTATCTGACCCCGATCCTGACATATCACACACAGCCCCCACACCCTGGTTTGACCCCGACCCTGACATACCACACACAGCCCCCACACTCTAGTCTGACCCCGACCCTGTCAGACCGTAAACGTCCCCCCATGGCCGCCGACCGTCTCCGTCGCCCGCCCACTGCCACCGCCCCTGACACCACACATGCACAGCGGACTGTCGGTCTGCAGTGGCGGCAGGTCGGACAGTGCTGTGATTTGGAAACTTCTGCGCAGCAGTACAAACATGACGAAATCAGCCGATGACGACTACTGGCAACGACGATAACCGCCGGTTTTGGCTCGGCTGTTATTGTACTGGCCTCAGTCGTACAGCGGGCTGGTGATACTTGTACACCTCTAATGTACCTATCCCCCCCCCCACACGGGAAACGCCCAGTGTTATATCACGACCGCTTAACAATGCTCATGGGGTCTCGACCTCGGGCTTTTGCTGACTTTATTGTATGCAACATCTGAAAATATGTTGTTGGATCACCCATCTTCGGCGTCTCGGAGGGAATTTGTCGGGGTGTATTCTCAGAAATGGCGAATTGCAGGCAGTTGGCCATACGTTTGCAACGAAGTGGCCAATGTTTGGTGGCAAAGATGTTGTTTTGCGTACTTTTGGAGGGCATGTGTCCTCTCATGTTCAATTTTGTCCCTCAACTAGTGAATTAGTGCCCCTCCAATGTGAAATGAAAATGGGCATGCAGCAAATATACAACTGCGGGCTGCGATCGGAGCGGGAGCGCTGATGGCTCCGCCGACGTTCCACCGATGGTGCCATCGATGTTCCCGCCGATGACCCACCGATGACCCAGCCGATGATCCCGACGATGATCCTACGGATGGTGCCACCGATGGCCTCGCCAGCGGCCCCTCCGATGGCCCTTGGAACTAGTGACGTCCGCCCGTTCACTCTGGTAACCTGTGACTCAGGATGGTTCCCAGACGACTGACCGCCACCGTTAACGTCGCGACCGTTAACGATTAGCCCTGCAGTGTGGCCAGCGTGCTGGCGTCCAGAGACACTGCGCCGACTGGCGCCGTCTGCGCTGCTGAGTATCCTGCCGCTATTGCTGACACCAGGCCTGAAGCCGAGGCTTCGAAGAACCTGTCAGCTGCGGTGGCCCGTTGGCGTTAAAAAAGATTCTCCTGACAGCAGCGATAATGCTGTCCAAGCTACCTGCGGCAGGCGTCGAAGAAACTGTCAACAGCTCACGGACGTGAGGGGAATCTCCTGCTGTCCCCAGTTCGGGGTGCATCCGCCGGAGCAGCTGGAACGGCTTCTGGCTTCTGAGCTTTTGGTGGGGAAATAGGGCTTTCACAGGGCTGTTCGCGATTGCGCCAACCTATGCCTTAGGGCGTCAATAAGAGTCACGAAACTGGTTGTTTGGGGCGTGATAATATA
The DNA here is from genome assembly GCA_034440575.1 of Imbricaverruca yamaguchii. Classification (NCBI taxonomy): domain Eukaryota; kingdom Metazoa; phylum Arthropoda; class Thecostraca; family Neoverrucidae; genus Imbricaverruca; species Imbricaverruca yamaguchii. The sequence continues at coordinate 569,250 of JAOTOL010001432.1, forward strand.
CGCACTTGCATGGTGATGACACAAAGGGGTTTGCCACTACCAGGTCGAACTTGGTGCCGCATCTTGAATTCCAGCCACCCGAAACCCACAGTCCGTCTGCATAAGCCAAAGGTGTGTCTTCCCAGGAGAAAACTGCAATTGCCTGAACGCGACCAGGTGCTGGATTGCAGATGCAGGAGTCAGGGACAGATACAAGGGGGAGAAAGCTGGGGCATGTTCCATGTCCTCCCATGGAAGGTGGCCCACCTCCGGCCAGAAAAAGACGCCCATCCGGAAACGCTCGAGTGAAACTCATATTCTTTATAGTCAGAAGTTTCCCTCCGGAAGAAAAAAATGCCTCTTCAGTGTGCTAGAATGGATACCCTCTAGTTCTTAGGCTAGAGGCTCCGTCCGGAAAGAAAATACACCCTCCAGCCAGGAGCGGGTTCAGAAATTATCATAAGTCACTTGGTTATGTCATGAAATGGCCATGCAATGGCTATGGATCAAGAAATTGTCATCAGTCATGTCACTTGGTCTCTGGAGGGGCACCTCTAGCCGAAAAAAAATGCGGAGTTGGGTGCACTCGGGGCTTCCCGGAGGGGCGCCTTTACCTTCCAGGATGCCTCTCTGGATGATACATTCGATGGAGTTAACTCAAACACACTGAAACAGGGCCTTTTCCTTCCAAAGCGCGCCTCTGGCTGAATACTTTGAGGGGAATGCACTCGAGTATACTGAAAGGGTGACCTTTCTCTTTGAAGGGCACCACTGGCTGAACAACTTATACAAGGGGATTCGAGCTTTCCCGGAGTGGAGTCTTTTCTTTGTCGAAGGGGCGCCAATTTCCATGAGGGCACATTCCTTCAGTGCCACCCCTGTATCTGCCCCTGCCTCAAAATACTTTCCCAGTGTGCCCCTCCGAAAATAATGGCGCCCGTCAGACAAGTGTCCCGTGACACTTCCTGAATCCCCCCTGGCAGGAGTCTGTGGCACTGGCAGGGCCGCCGTGCTGCGGACGTCAAAGTGTTGCGACTACTACTGCCAATGACGAAGCAAGGATCTAACTAGAAGTGCATGACACCAAGCACACCTGAAAATAGCAAGGACGTTGTCAGACGGTGGGGTGGCGGATTAAACGAAAAACTAAAGGTTATAAATTGAGTTATCCAGTTGTAGTGATTGGTTATTTGGGCTTAGGGGTGCGTCGACTACATTGTAATTTGACGCAATGCCACCAAAACAGCAAATCAAGTTCCAGCGTTATGCATTGCCACTCTAAGGCCGGCTCAACCAGCCAATCTGGTGGCGTTTTAGGAGAGTAAGCGGAATATAGTCTGATCGAAACGTTTTGACCAGATCGAACTGTCGAGACGGCTTCATTTTGGTTACGTTCGTTGTACGTTTGCCGTATGTGTGGCCGACGAAACGCTTTGTGGTGAATGTGACGCAATGTCTCCGCGCAACAGTCAAAATGTGCCAGTTGGTAACACGGCCACGTTTCTTCCAACCGCCACACACGGTGCCATCACTCTAAGGTTTATGGGATAACAACGCTCCGCGTACGTTCGGCTCCCAGAAAGATAGCAAAGTTTCGGCGCCGACCACCCTTCCTACGTTACGGGAACGTCAACGTAGTTCTTCGTGCTAGTGCCGACATGGACGAAAAACATCCGAGGACTCAAGCCATGCATTTCAGCACGCCAGTGCATGGTGACCTGCGCATGCGATGTCTGAATCACCTTCGTTGGCGACAGAAAGTTCTCACTTCCTCTGATGTCATCAATTCGTTTCAAATAATACCTGCTGCCGGAGACCACTTATCAGTATTCCGATCAGGTGCCTACTTGTCGACGTCACTGTGAACGTCGTCTGGTGTCCAGCGATGTGGGAAGGCTGCTCCCCTGCGGCTCTGTCCGGCCGCGGTTTTGTCAGCGCCCAGTGGAACTGGCCGCCGCGCCGCTCCTAGTCGGCCGTCCAGTCGGCCGTCCAGTCGGCCGTCCAGTCGGCCGTCCGTGTTTGGTCCAGTCGCCGGCGTCGCGTCGTCGTCCGTCCAGTCGGCCAGATATGGTCCGTCCAGTCGGCCGTCCAGTCGGCCGCAGTGCCGTCCAGTGCCGTCCAGCGTCAGTCGGCTGCCCCAGTCGTGTTGGGCCACGACTGGCGACCGCACATCTCGGCTGCCCCAGCCTCCGACCGTCCGACCGGGCGCCCCCGCTCCCACCCCGTGACACCCCGGCAGCCGGCGGGCAGCGGGTAGCCACCCCACCCCATGACACCCCAGTAACCGGCGGGGCGCCCCCGCTCCTACCCCGTGACACCCCGGCAGCCGGCGGGCAGCGGGTAGCCACCCCACCCCATGACACCCCAGTAACCGGCGGGGCGCACTAGCTGCTGCCGACACACTAGCTGCCGACGGGGGAGAGCCGCCCCAACCCCGTGACACCCCAGCTGCCGGCGGGGGGCAGTCACTCCCCTATGACACCCCATCTGCCGGCGGGGACAGCCACCCCCACCACGTGACACTCCAGCTGCCGGCTGAGCTTTGACGTACAGCATGCACATGCATCGCTTCGTTAGACTACTCTCGACTGAAGGGGATAATGCCCGAGGAATGACATACCATGGATAACGTTCCTGGCATGACGTCCCAGGGATAACATCAGAGGAATAGCATCCCATAGAGAACGTCCCAGGGACATCATTCCAGTAGTAACGCCCCAGGGATAACGTCTCAGAAATTACATCCTATTTTAACATTGGCTTTGCACTATTTTCTAATGATTATTGGCGCGCCCCGGACACTGAGTAGGCTGCGTCGGACATCCGGCTCCAATCTCGGCCTATTCCGCAGGAATGACATCAAGATAATTGCGTAGATGCTAATTTCCATGACTTCTGAGCGACGTTTCCTCATGCAGCAGTGTGATGCCGTTTCTACGAATCATGGCTGTTGTCCCAACACGGCAGGCTATGCCTTGACAGTTGAGAATGTGCAGCAACATTTGCATACACCGCACCGTTACGTGATGACCGATCCATGTCACGCATACGCTACACATGCAACGCGACCACATTGCAGCCAAAGGCAATGCTATACATACGTTACAGATATCACGCGATTACAATAGAGCCAAGGTCATGCCTTATATGCGTTACAGTTAGTACGCGGATAAGTTACAGCCAAAGGCATACATCACATGCGTTACACACGTCACGCGATTACATTACAGCCTACGGCATGCAATACATACGCTACAGACAGCACGCGATTACATTACAGCCAAAGCCGTACCACACATATGCTACAGATATCATGCGACTACATTCTAGCCAAAGCCGTATCATGCATACGTTACAGATATCACGCGATTACATTACAACCAAAGCCATACCATACATACCTTGCACAATATATATGACATACCATTGCATTTCGGCCAAAGACATGCCATGTACACCATGCACATACAACGCCAAAACATTGTAGCGAACGACATACCATGCATAATATGCATGAGGACTGCCTCTATCACCTCCTTGGCGGCCACGGGTTTTGTCTTCTTCTCGATTCCACGATGGAAGTGAAACTTGCGGAGCACCTGCCCTTTAGAGGGCAGCCTGGCACGTGTTAGCTCACATTCAGGGTGCCCAATAAGCCACCATGCGCGCTCCCTAGTAGAAGTTATCATGCACCTGTGGGAAGAAAAAAGTAGACTTTAGGGGGAGTTGCAAACATAATCCGATCGGCACGCAATTTTGCATGGACATGTCTAACAGGAAGTGAAACAAGATCGACATCATGCCCGCAACATTACACAACATTTTTCTTTTCACTATGTTTTTGGACCACCCTAAGGCATATATATTGCATACTACACCAATGCATTGCAGTCGAAGACATACCATGCATGTCTGACACATATCGCGCGATTACATTACAGCCAAACACATGCCGTACATGTCGCATACATATCACGCAATTACATTGTAGTCGAAGACATGCCATACATGTCGCATACATATCACGCAATTATATTGTAGCCGAAGACATGCCATGCACACCTTACCATGTTCCCGCATATCGATAGGTTAGATAACATGCATACCAACTGGCATCGAAGAGCTACAATTTCTGAAGAAATGATGAAATCATCCAACAGCCGACCAAGGAGCGGCCTCTTCTGGATGAGTCAGATTGAGCTGTATAATGCCTCTTGTGCCGTCCGGTCACCTTCAACACACTGGGTGACCATGTCCATGACTCACGCCCACTGCCAACGCCCGCCTGTCGTCAGTGCTATGCACTCGCTGGCCGTCTCGTGCAGGCTGAGGTCGGGACGTCAGACTGAGGCCGACAAGGCAGGCTGAGGTCGGGACGGCAGGCTGAGGTCGGGACGACAGGCTGAGGCGGGACGGCAGGCTGAGGTCGGACGCAGGCTGAGTCGAGACGGTAACTGAGGTGGGACGGCAGGCTGAGGTCGGGACGGCAGGCTGAGGTCGGGACGGCAGGCTGAGGTCGGACGGTAACTGAGGTGGGACGGCAGGCTGAGGTCGGGACGGCAGGCTGAGGTCGGGACGGCAGGCTGAGGTCGGGACGGCAGGCTGAGGTCGGGACGGCAGGCTGAGGTCGGGACGGCAGGCTGAGGTCGGGACGACAGGCTGAGGTCGGGACGGCAGGCTGAGGTCGGGACGGCAGGCTGAGGTCGGGACGGCAGGCTGAGGTCGGGACGGCAGGCTGAGGTCGGGACGGCAGGCTGAGGTCGGGACGACAGGCTGAGGTCGGGACGGCAGGCTGAGGTCGGGACGGCAGGCTGAGGTCGGGACGGCAGGCTGAGGTCGGGACTATTTGGGGGGGGTGGGACGGCAGGCTGAGGTCGGGACGGCAGGCTGAGGTCGGGACGGCAGGCTGAGGTTGGGACGGCAGGCTGAGGTCGGGACGGCAGGCTGAGGTCGGGATGGCAGGCTGAGGTCGGGACGGCAGGCTGAGGTCGGGATGGCAGGCTGAGGTCGGGACGGCAGGCTGAGGTCGGGATGGCAGGCTGAGGTCGGGACGGCAGGCTGAGGTCAGGCTGGCTACACCCAGTCACAAGCCGGCGGGCAGTGACCGCCGGCCGGCCCGCCTATATGCATGTTGTGTTGCCGCTGATCGACCCGCTGGTCTCCGAGTATGTTGTATGTTGCCGGTGTCTCCGAGTATGTCGTATATTGCTAGCGTCTCCGAGTATGTTGTATGTTGCCGGCGTCTCCGAGTATATTGTATGTTGCCGGCGTCTCCGAGTCGCCTATTTGTATGTTGCCGGCGTCTCCGAGTCGCCATAAACACCAGCTGATTGGTGGGCTGACGTCGGCGTGAAGGCCGGTGCCACAGCGCCGTATCCGCATCCAGCCGGCCACCAAATACAGCGGCGCGACGGCCAGCCGCGTCACGACAGTACCGCCAGTCACCGGCCGCGCACCCTTGGCTGACTTTTGGCTGACCCCGGGCCGACCCCGGACCCAGGCGCAGCGGGTCTAGGGCGTGCCGCTGGCTGAGCCTGGACCGACCACCGACTGACACCAGCGAGACCCCGGGCAGACCCTGGGCTGACCTGGGGCAGGCCCTGGGCTGGCCTCGGGCAGACCCTGGGCTGACCTCGGGCAGACCCTGGGCTGACCTCGGGCAGAACCCGGGCTGACCTCGGACAGACCCTGGGCTGACCTGGGGCAGAACCTGGGCTGACCTCGGGCAGACCCCGGGATGACCATGGGATAACCACATGGCTATCCTGACATGACCCTGGACAGACACCGACAGATCTTGGGCTTACGCCGAGCTGACCCTTATTTAACCCTGAGCTGACCACTGACTTGCTCCTGACGTACTCTTAACTGGCTCTGTGGTGATCTCTGACTGACCCTGGACGGAGCCATGACTGCCCCAGGACGGAACCCTGATCTACCTCGGGCTAACCCCGAGCTGACCAAATCTAATCTGACCGCTATTTCTAGACTGGCTCCGCTCTGGCCACAGGCTTACTGACCTCGCGTTTCCCCCGAAGGGGTCTTGTTCGGCCCGCACCCCGACCCCGCGCGCGCCAGTTCGAATGGTATGGGGCACACTGAGTCAGGTTGATGCACCTCGTTCCCGGTGCAGTCAGGGTGGTCAGTAACCACGAGCACCTCACAGATGTCGGCATGAGGTGGCGTGTGGAACGGTATGGGACACTGGGTCAGGTGGATAAGATATGGGGCACTGACATGGATATATGCCGGCGGCTCGTCAGAGGGGCAGAAGCAAGGCTGAGGTCCTAGAATAAGCGGACATAAGGCAGGGTCACTGAGAAGAGTGGGCGTGAGGAAGAGCTATTCTGAGGATCCGGGGTGAAGAGGGTTCTTATAAAAACGACGTATGGAAGGGTTCTGGTGATGATAACTGAAGCTGAGCTCATTATAATCGGATTACCTAATAATCCAAGAGTATCTTCGTTCACTCGAAGCCATTTCTGGAGTATCTTGCAATGTGATTATAACGAGCTTACGGTCAGCTATCATCATCATACTTATTATTCACACAATGCTCAAGACAGTGCTAAAGAAGATTAAAGGCGGGCTTGTCAAAGGAGCGAACATGAGGAGAGATGCCTTATAATAGTAGATGTAAGAAAAGTTTCCGTTCAGGAGTTCAGGAGTGAACATGAGAGAGGATTTTGCGAGGAGCGGACAGGAGGCAGACGTTTCCAGAGGAGTGGACAGCAAGGGGGGATCTGGAGTGCATGTGAGGCAGGATTTAGAGGCGCGGACATGAGAGAAGCTTCTTCGAAGGAGCAGACCGTGTGGGTTCGATGGGAGTGTTGGCCGTGACAGCCGACGGTCGTAGATACGTCGCAGTGAAGCTGATGGCGACTTGGCTACTATCAGATCATGTATTTACAATAGACTCAGCACGGCGCAATGTCAATTAACGGAGCGACGGGGCGGGTGTTAATACATAGCTCGAGTGCACTTGCAGCACCCAAGTGGGCTCCGATGTACATAAATAACAGACGGCACGCCGGGGTGCATACATGAAGAATCGCCCCAGGCTAAGGGCATGCATCATGTACTACAGCTTGCGTCGCCGGGTTTCTCCGAGGTTGGAGGACGGGCGCTGTTGCTGTGCTGTTTGTGGTGCCAATGCACTACGACGTGTAGACGGCGCTGCAATAGAGGATGAACAATGCATCAGCACATAGTGGAAATGTCACAGTTTCTATGGCCTGATGAACCATTTTATCGAGAACTAAATGGTAGACACGTCTTAGAATGAAGCATAAAACTGGCAAGTGAAATGCATCAATGGAACAGAAAATTAGAAGTAATTCGAATGGAAGAAATGAACAGTGAAACCAGGCTTATTCCTGAAATGTACCGATCGATGTTTTATAATGCTCGCATTAACCTTTAAATATTCGTGCTAAAAAGACGGTAAACTGAACGGCAATGTCCTGCACAGTCGAATGCGTCCTAAAATTGGCGAACCCAAGGTCATCGAAGATGGGCTTATTTCTAGCGACTTTACACAGAACACTTCATTTTTTATAAAGGGAAGTGCCTATAGGAAATCGAGCTGGACATTTATTACATACAATTAATGATGCTATTGTCAGACCGATATCTTCTGTAAATGTTACCCTCAACTTTCTGGAACACAATTACCATTAATGGCCACTCAGGTACGTGTGAAATAGAACCTTCATTCACTAATATTTACCCATGAATGCAGCAAAAAAATGAACGAAGAATACAGCACCCTACATGATCACCAGGAAATTGGTTGCGATAAAAATATAGGTGAAGACTAACCTAATGAGTCATCTCACTGCAGTTGCAAGGTTATCTTGCAAGCTCGCTAATGATGTTCTGTGTTGAGTTTGGGTCCAGTGTATAGGATTAGGTGCTGGTTAGTTAGTATTAGTGTCCTGCATTAGGTAAGTGGGCAGTGAACAATGCAGACTATATATCAATGTAAGGATAGGCGTAGGAACGTCTAAAAAAAATTGGTGGGCCCGGGCCAACGGCAGGGGCGCCCCCAGAAATTTTGAAAAGTGCAACAGTTGAGCACTTGAATAGAGAACCTGAGAATATTATAAATCGTGAACACACAATTTTCACCGATAAGGGGGGGGGGGGGGGCTGATCGCGCCATAGGGTGCCATTCACTGCACTTATGTTCCGTGAACCATGAAGTGTCATTCAATACATTGGTGTCCCGTGAACCATAAAGTGCTATTCAATACACTGGTGTGCAGTGAACCATTAGGCACCATTCAATACACTGGTGTTCAGTGAACCATGAGGTGCCATTCAATACACTGGTGTTCCGTGAACCATAAAGTGCTGTTCAATACACTGGTGTGCAGTGAACCATAAGGTTGCCACTCAATACACTGCTGTTCCGTGAACCTATATGTGTCATTCAATACACTGGTGTACAGTGAACCATTAGGTACCATTCAATACACTGGTGTTCAGTGAACCATGAGTTGCCATTCAATACACTGGTGTTCCGTGAACCATAAAGTGCTATTCAATACACTGGTGTGCAGTGAACCATAAGGTTGCACATACCTCTTTCTACCTTGTGTCATTCAATACATTGGTGTTCCGTGAACCATTAGGTGCCATTCAATACACTGGTGTTCAGTGAACCATAAGGTTGCCACTCAATGCACTGGTGTTTCGTGAACCATTAGGTACCATTCAATACACTGGTGTTCAGTGAACCATGAGGTGCCATTCAATACACTGGTGTTCCGTGAACCATAAAGTACTATTCAATGCACTTATGCTCCAGGAACTGTAAGGCACCATTCAATACACTTGTGTTCTGGAAAGCGTAATATGTCACGTAATTAACAAACGGTTAGAAATTGAATGCATGGCAACCTGGGTTAACGCCTTCACGATGTTTTCGTACAACATTTTGTGCTGTGGACACTTTGGAGACAAAGGGATTTCTTTAGAAATGTGCAAGTGTTTCCTTGGTATTCCAGCACTAACCTATCCCTGTCATACATGTTGAATGTGACGAGCATTTATTTCACCATGACTGATATCAAACAATGACAGGCTTAAGCGGCATCGTATGCCTAATTGCTATCCTTAACATCGACATGTCTTCAAATGCACGCTTTGTAGTCAACCAGCAAAGAGGGAGGCCACTTCGACACACTTCCGCGACTTCTCCATGAATGCGCTCAAGTCGTCGCAGCTTCCAAGCTTGAACATTTATCACCTTCAATAACACATGCCTAAGTGTCCCCTACACAATACGTGTAGAGGACCCCCTGCACCTCAGTCTCCTACACCGTACGTGTATGGGGACGGAGGAGAAGTGCTCCCCCTAGCGTTCGGTGTAGGAAGACACGGTCCCTCCCAACCTTCGCCAGCCGACAAGGTGTATTGATGGAGCGCCTTTCTTATTTTCCCAGCATGTCTTGAAAAATATTTTCGTTTGGACCCGAACGCACTCACACGGCAGTGTGGAAAACATGATGTTGATCCCTGTGGGCATGTTCGGATCAAGCTGACAGTACTGCTATTAGCACAATTTGACTGCCAATTGGCCAATGCAGGCCAGGTGGCGATCCATAAACCTTAGCGCTGCATCAAAGGCCAAGACAAGGTGAACACTTCCTCACAACATCGCCAACAAATAAATTCGAACGCGCAGCACAGCTTATTATGGGCAAGTTTTTTGTGCAGTGCTGAAATCAGCAAAAGAGCATAAAAGCAAAGTTTATGCTAAGATTTTCTGAAGATAGAATACCATAGGTTTCGTGTAGCTACATTGGTGCCAGCCTCTTCTTCAAGAAGATTAACAATGCACCTAAGAGATGGAAAACCAAAAGAACATATGACATACTGACATCAAAAACCACAAACGCGAGAACACCTCACCAACAACACCACCATCATCACGTCATTCTGGAACCGAGCACGTCTTATGGGACTCGATTATGTGTACATACGTGAATGCGCACCGGAATAAATGAAGTCAGTACACACGTCACGTCTCTGGAATAACGCGTGAACAAAAAGGGCGACAGAGGAAGGAGGGGTGAGGAAAAACAGGTTCGGATGGAAATGCGATCCCATTGCACCATGATTATTGCAAATAGTTCAGATGAAAATATACTTCCTTTATGAATGTCCCTTCATGAACTGGTGAAATGTGAGATGATGCTTCCAGAATAGCTATCGTGAAACCAGTGGTGAACCATTAAAAAAAAGCATACTTGTGTGGGTTCATTTGCATTTTGTAGAGCGGTGGTTTGTGACAATGGATCAATGCTGGATCCGGAACGCCAATAACCAAATACAGCTATACATGTCACCTGGTGAAATAATTTGCCAACTATCTAACGAAACGAAAAGAAACCAATCAATCGAAAAGCTACGTTGAAAACTTGCTAAAACCAAAAGCGTTCTTCTCTTCAGCGACGAATGTGCAAAAGTAAGCATATATATATATATATATGTATGTATATGTGAGGAGGCGGTGGCGCGCCTGCCTCCGCCCGTGCCCGGCGGTGCGCAGTGTGGTGACCGGGCACGCGCAGGGAGCGGCAGCGGCGTGAGCGGGGCCGGCCGTGCGGCGGGCGTCTCGTGTTGTACGCGCGTGCTGCGGCTGAGTGTGCCTCTGTGACTGCGCTCCCGGGGAAATCCGGTGGAGACCTCGGGTTGCCTTGGCGGAGGAGCCGGGGTCAGGCCCGGGACGCGGTGGCGCAAGGTTATGGGTACGATGCGCTATCCATCAGTGGCCGGGCCGAATACCAATGGAGATTGTGCCTCAAATACAGGAGCTGAAGCCAGGAGGCTCTGGTTCGCGAGCGAGCAGCAAAACATGGCCTACACTACGGGGCCTACACTACGGAGCCTACCCTCGGAACCGATCCATATATATATATATATATATATATATATATATATATATATATATATATATATATATATATATATATATACATATACATACATATCATTTAATTTAATTTAATTGAAATAATTGAATCATTCACGGTACGAATAAACTCGTGGCAAGACGTCAAAAGCGCGGTGAGCTGCCTGTTTACGACTATCTTTAGGTACACTGTGTCGGGAGATACCATTACAGTGCTGTGTCGGCTAGGTGCACTGTGTGTCGGACTATACCACTACAGAGCTGTGTCGGCTAGGTGCACTGTGTGTCGGACTATACCACTACAGAGCTGTGTCGGCTAGGTGCACTGTGTGTCGGACTATACCACTACAGAGCTGTGTCGGCTAGGTGCAGTGTGTCGAACGATACCACTACAGAGCTGTGTCGGCTAGGTGCACTGTGTGTCGGACTATACCACTACAGGTGTGTCGAACGATACCACTACAGAGCTGTGTCGGCTAGGTGCACTGTGTGTCGGACTACAGAGCTGTGTCGGCTAGGTGCAGTGTGTCGAACGATACCACTACAGAGCTGTGTCGGCTAGGTGCACTGTGTGTCGGACGATACCACTACAGAGCTGTGTCGGCTAGGTGCAGTGTGTCGAACTACAGAGCTGTGTCGGCTAGGTTCACTGTGTGTCGGACTATACCACTACAGAGCTGTGTCGGCTAGGTGCACTGTGTGTCGGACTATACCACTACAGAGCTGTGTCGGCTAGGTGCACTGTGTGTCGAACTACAGAGCTGTGTCGGCTAGGTGCACTGTGTGTCGGACGATACTACTACAGAGCTGTGTCGGCTAGGTGCACTGTGTGTCGAACGATACCACTACAGAGCTGTGTCGGCTAGGTGCAGTGTGTCGACTGAACTACAGAGCTGTGTCGGCTAGGTGCAGTGTGTCGAACGATACCACTACAGAGCTGTGTCGGCTAGGTGCACTGTGTGTCGGACTATACCACTACAGAGCTGTGTCGGCTAGGTGCAGTGTGTGTCGGACTATACCACTACAGAGCCGGCGGTATTGTTTCTGACCGCGCCGTGGACTCAGCAGCAAAGGTCACCCGGCCAGCAGTAGCTGCAACATTGGCTGGCGCAGTCGCGAGTCTGGCGCGCCAAAATCAGCCGCCCGCCGCCCTGAGGGGGGAGGGGAGGCGCCGGCACCGAGCCGGTCGGTTGTCAGCCACTGAACAGGCACGCCTCCGGCCTCGGCATGCATCCGCTCCTGTGTGTGTGTGTGTGTGTGTGTGTGTGTGTGTGTGTGTGTGTGTGTGTGTGTGTGCGTGTGTGTGTGTGTTTGTGTGTGTGGACATCGATGTAATTCACGAACAAAACTTTGAAGGTACGTGGTGAATGGAGTGGACATACCATTTATTAGTCTTCCATATCTTATGAGCTTTGAAGCGTCTTCATTTACGTAGCATTTATTAGCATTGTTCCATGGGGTGATAGGGGTGTCATGAGGACAAATTTGTTGGTGGGATGGAGCCCAAGCGAACATAACGACACCGGAGCCTTAACCCTAAACACATCCCATCACCACCACAGCCCCAACCTTACACACATCACATCACCACCTGAGCCCCGACCTTACACACAACCTGTCACCACCACAGCCCCGACCTTACACACATCCAATCACCACCGAAGCCCCGACCTTACACACGTCCCATCACCACTTGAGCCCCGACCTTACACACATCCCGTCACCACCGGAGCCCCAACCTTACACACAACCAATCACCACCGGAGCCCCGATCTTACACACAACCCGTCACCTCCTGAGCCCCGACCTTACACACATCCTGTCACCACCGGAGCCCCGACCTTACACACAACCCGTCACCACCGGAGCCCCGACCTTACACACAACCCATAACCACCACAGCCCCGACCTTACACACATCCCATCACCACCACAGCCCCGACCTTACACACATCCCATCACCACCACAGCCCCGACCTTACACACATCCCATCACCACCACAGCCCCGACCTTACACACATCCCATCACCACTTGAGCCCCGACCTTACACACATCCCATCACCACCGGAGCCCCGACCTTACACACAACCCGTCACCTCCTGAGCCCCGACCTTACACACATCCAATCACCACCAGAGCCCCAACCTTACACACATCCCGGCACCACCGGAGCCTCGACCTTACACACGTCCTGTCATCACCTATATGGTGGCCGGGCGGCGGCTGGTGTCGATAGTGACCACCTGCCCTACACCCCGGAGGCCGCCTCTATAGTGGACGGACGGCGGCTGGTGTTGATAGTGACCACCTGCCCTACACCCCGGAGGCCGCCTCTATAGTGGACGGACGGCGGCTGGTGTGGACAGTGACCACCTGCCCTACACCCCGGAGGCGGCCTCTATAGTGGACGGACGGCGGCTGGTGTTGATAGTGACCACCTGCCCTACACCCCGGAGGCCGCCTCTATAGTGGACGGACGGCGGCTGGTGTTGATAGTGACCACCTGCCCTACACCCCGGAGGCCGCCTCTATAGTGGACGGACGGCAGCTGGTGTGGACAGTGACCACCTGCCCTACACCCCGGAGGCCGCCTCTATAGTGGACGGACGGCGGCTGGTGTGGATAGTGACCACCTGCCCTACACCCCGGAGGCAGCCTCTATAGTGGACGGACGGCGGCTGGTGTCGATAGTGACCACCTGCCCTACACCCCGGAGGCAGCCTCTATAGTGGACGGACGGCAGCTGGTGTCGATAGTGACCACCTGCCCTACACCTCCTGAGGCCGCCTCTATAGTGGACGGACGGCAGCTGGTGTCGATAGTGACCACCTGCCCTACACCCCGGAGGCGGCCTCTATAGTGGACGGACGGCGGCTGGTGTGGACAGTGACCACCTGCCCTACACCCCGGAGGCCGCCTCTATAGTGGACGGACGGCGGCTGCGGGTTCGTGACGCGGTGTGGATCAGCTGCGCAATATGTGGGACAGGAAATGGCGGGAGATGATGCCGCGAATATTCGGTCCAATGACGTCACGTCGCGGTGCCGGTCACAATTGAGTCTGTGCAGAACCCTTCACTGGGCTGGTATTTCCTCGAGCTGACTATGCATCTTGCCATTTCACTCACGCAGAGGGAAGATATATGTCAAAAGTGGATCAACGCTTAGCGATGTTGTGCAGTTTCCGGCACCATTAGGTTTTACCTTAGATTTGACCCTCCCTTCCTACCTCCTTGGAAGGCCCATTGTCTATCCATATTTTCCAATGAAGTTCATACGGACATAGTGGTTGATTTCACGGGTGAATGTGTCCAAATCACACTCAGACTGTATTCGCCACAATAGGAAAGCACTTCAGTGTTGGGCGTAGGTTTGGTGAGACCAGATCAGCTCCGTGTGACCCCCTCTGACAGCTGGGTACGGTGCTGGTCTACATGGCGAGAAGACGCAGTGACTCGACGAAAACAAAAGGATATCGAAGAGCAAAAGGAAACAGACAGCAAACAAAGAAATCGAGAAAACACATCGCAGAGACAATCTCTAAACTCACTGCAAACCAACGTGAAAATTACAGCTATTCCTTTTGAACGAACCACAATGCATGTTTCGCTCTAGAACGTAGTCAAATGTAATCGAAGGTCACACCGGAAGTTGAACACTGGTTCGATTCTGCCATCTGTGGCTGATTTTACAATGTCAGGTTCAAACATTACTTTCCAAACCAAATAGATGCTTTTGTGTGCATCACGTTTAATTTAGCGTGTTACGTGGAGTGCACCTTCCTACACAGTGTTCAGCATGCTTTCAACATCAGATGAGCCACTGACCGTGGCACTGAGGCACTCTGACACTGTGGCGGTGGTGGCAGTGGTAGCAGTGTGGTAGTGCGGCAAATGCCATTGACCGGAAGGTGCGAATGGGGGAATTTCTCTATATCTTCGTGACCATTGCTCACAATATCCGGATGTGGCTGATGGGCGATCAATATAGATCATACAGCTTGGAAGTTCGACTAGCACTTTTTACTTGCAGTTTCCGGTCGCCTAGCAGATCATGCAAAATATATTATCTGGACATGCAAGCAAGTAATTAAAAGATTGCCTATTCTTAAGGTCCTGAGTAACGCACACCTTAGCTGGGTTAAATATTCAATTTCTATCTTCATGGAGAACAGTCATATCGGATGAAAAGAAATCCGATGTAAATTTGGCCTTATCCCGGCGAATATCATGGCGTTCGTTTAATGCTCAGCATGAACAAGATTCCTCCAAGAGGCATATCAAATATTTAGTTGTGCACGGGGGTCGTTCCAGCAGCCCAGATGATCTGCACGTTAACGAAGATGAGAGCCGCTTTGGCTGGCGGGTCGACTGGCAGAATGGCTGGATGGTCGGACACATCGGCCCTCGGCCGGCGACGACCGTCAGGACGACTTATTCAGCTCGCACGCGCTGATGCCGATCAGATCGGTCTGGTCGGCTGAGCTGGATAAACTATCAGCCGGACGGATAAGCGCACCCGGGCTGCAGTCGATCACAGCCGACCCCCGTACACCGTCTGGCGTCGTCTGTGTTTAGACGCCGATAGTGATCAGCTCGGCGGGCAGCCATGCGACGCATTCTCAGATGTTGCCGCTAGTCGGCGTCTCCGTGACCGGAAGTCCCGATGGGTCACCACGATCGTGCTCCAGAATAGAGGTCAGGTCATGTCACTATAGCCATGTCCAGCTCCGGCTCTTAGGGCGTGACACCACTGTCACATCCAGGTCAGGTGCCAGGTGTCGTGTGTCAGGTCAGGTCTGGTCACCACAGCCGCACCCCAGGTCATGCATCAGGTCAGATCACCACAGCTGTGCCAGCCTTAGGTCCCCGGTCAGGTCAGATCGCCACACCCCAGTCATGTTCCAGACATCATATCAGGTAGCCGTGACGCATGTAGCAGACCCGGGACTGTTTGTTTCTGATACTGGCAACATGCCGTGATTAAAATGATTGAGCGTCGGCGTGTCTCATTCATCACCCCAGGCTGTCGTCGAGGATCCGATGTGTTGGCGTTTTGAGATGCAAGGGTGTCGATAGCGGATACACTGTTTGAAATATATCCATCACAAACTTGGTAGTATATGATGTCCTCTGCAGGGGTTAAAACCGCTGTTGTTCAGTACTGAAAAGATAGTATCAACCACTTTAAAAGATAGGTACCTGGTGTGTGATGAGGTTGTAGTGGCCGTGGTCTGGTGACTGGTGGGTGGTGAGGCTGTAGTGGTCGTGGTCTGGTGACTGGTGACTGGTGGGTGGTGAGGCTATAGTAGTCGTGGTCTGGTGACTGGTGACTGGTGGGTGGTGAGGCTATAGTGACCGTGGTCTGGTGACTGGTGGGTGGTGAGGCTGTAGTGACCGTGGTCTGGTGACTGGTGGGTGGTGAGGCTGTAGTGGCCGTAGTCTAGTGACTGGTGGGTGGTGAGACTGTAGTGGCCGTGGTCTGGTGACTGGTGGATGGTGGGTGGTGAGGCTATAGTAGTCGTGGTCTGGTGACTGGTGACTGGTGGGTGGTGAGGCTGTAGTGGCCGTGGTCTGGTGACTGGTGGGTGGTGAGGCTGTAGTGGTCGTGGTCTGGTGACTGGTGGGTGATGAGGTTGTAGTGGCCGTGGTCTGGTGACTGGTGGGTGGTGAGGCTGTAGTGGCCGTGGTCTGGTGACTGGTGGGTGGTGAGGATGTAGTGGTCTGGTGACTGGTGGGTGGTGAGGATGTAGTGGTCTGGTGACTGGTGGGTGGTGAGGATGTAGTGGCCGTGGTCTGGTGACTGGTGGGTGGTGAGGATGTAGTGGTCTGGTGACTGGTGGGTGGTGAGGCTGTAGTGGTCTGGTGACTGGTGGATGGTGAGGATGTAGTGGTCTGGTGACTGGTGGGTGGTGAGGATGTAGGGCCGTGGTCTGGTGACTGGTGGGTGGTGAGGCTGTAGTGGCCGTGGTCTGATGACTGGTGGGTGGTGAGGATGTAGTGGTGGTCTGGTGACTGGTGGGTGGTGAGGTATGTAGTGGTCTGGTGACTGGTGGGTGGTGAGGATGTAGTGGTCTTGGTGACTGGTGGGTGGTGAGGCTGTAGGTGGTCTGGTGACTGGTGGGTGGTGAGGATGTAGTGGCCGTGGTCTGGTGACTGGTGGGTGGTGAGGCTGTATGTGGTCTGGTGACTGGTGGGTGGTGAGGCTGTAGTGGTCTGGTGACTGGTGGGTGGTGAGGCTAAGTAGTGGTCTGGTGACTGGTGGGTGGTGAGGCTATAGTAGTGGTCTGGTGACTGGTGGGTGGTGAGGCTGTAGTGTCGCTGGTGACTGGTGACTGGTGGGTGGTGAGGCTGTAGTGGCCGTGGTCTGGTGACTGGTGGGTGGTGAGGTTGTAGTGACCGTGGTCTGGTAACTGGTGGGTGGTGAGGTTGTAGTGACCGTGGTCTGGTAACTGGTGGGTGGTGAGGATGTAGTGGTCGTGGTCTGGTGACTGGTGGGTGGTGAGGCTATAGTGGTCGTGGTCTGGTGACTGGTGGGTGGTGAGGCTGTAGTGACCGTGGTCCTGGTGACTGGTGGGTGGTGAGGCTGTAGTGGCCGTGGTCTGGTGACTGGTGGGTGGTGAGGCTGTAGTGACCGTGGTCTGGTGTAACTGGTGGGTGGTGAGGATGTAGTGGCCGTGGTCTGGTGACTGGTGGGTGGTGAGGTTGTAGTGGCCGTGGTATGGTAACTGGTGGGTGGTGAGGTTGTAGTGGCCGTGGTCTGGTGACTGGTGGGTGGTGGGTGGTGAGGCTGTAGTGGCCGTGGTCTGGTGACTGGTGACTAGTGGGTGGTGAGGCTGTAGTGGCCGTGGTATGGTAACTGGTGACTGGTGGGTGGTGAGGCTGTAGTGGTCTGGTGACTGGTGACTGGTGGGTGGTGAGGCTGTAGTGGCCGTGGTCTGGTGACTGGTGGGTGGTGAGGCTGTAGTGGCCGTGGTCTGGTGACTGGTGGGTGGTGAGGATGTAGTGGTCTGGTGACTGGTGGGTGGTGGGATTGACTGGTGGGTGGTGAGGCTGTAGTGGCCGTGGTCTGGTGACTGGTGGGTGGTGAGGATGTAGAGGCGTGGTCTAGTGGTGGGTGGTGGTTGTAGTGACCGTGGTATGGTAACTGGTGGGTGGTGAGGTTCTAGTGACCGTGGTTGGTGACTGGTGACTGGTGGGTGGTGAGGCTGTAGTGGCCGTGGTCTGGTGACTGGTGGGTGGTGAGGCTATAGTGGTCGTGGTCTGGTGACTGGTGGCTGGTGGGTGGTGAGGCTGTAGTGACCGTGGTCTGGTGACTGGTGACTGGTGGGTGGTGAGGATGTAGTGGCCGTGGTCTGGTGACTGGTGGGTGGTGAGGATATAGTGGCCGTGGTCTGGTGACTGGTGGGTGATGAGGTTGTAGTGACTGTGGTCTGGTGACTGGTGGGTGATGAGGTTGTAGTGACCGTGGTGACTGGTGGGTGGTGAGGTTGTAGTGGCCGTGGTCTGGTGACTGGTGGGTGGTGGGTGGTGAGGCTGTATGGTGGTCTGGTGACTGGTGATGGTGGGTGATCGGCTGTAGTGACCGTGGTATGGTAACTGGTGGGTGGTGGGTGGTGAGGCTGTAGTGACCGTGGTATGGTAACTGGTGGGTGGTGAGGATATAGTGGCCGTGGTCTGGTGACTGGTGGGTGATGAGGTTGTAGTGACTGTGGTCTGGTGACTGGTGGGTGGTGAGGATGTAGTGGCCATGACAGTATATGAGCCGCATCCGTCACAACCGGTGGGTGTTGCCAGATGATACCAGGTCTTGTTTCATCTGGCAACACCTGGTATGGTAACACCTGTGTTGCCATGTGCCTTTGGGGCGTGCCTTGTCTAAATAGCTAGGGGCTGTAGTACGTTGGACTAACATTTACCACCTTTCCTGCCAATCGGAAATTAGCCACAGCTATTCTAAGCGTACCCTGCTAAACGCATGCTACCAAAGATGTCCTATTGAAGGTGACCTCGTACCTACCTACTGAAGGTGACCTCGTACCTACCTACTGAAGGTGACCTCGTACCTACCTACTGAAGGTGACCTCGTACCTACCTACTGAAGGTGACCTCGTACCTACCTACTGAAGGTCCTGCTGAAGGTGGCTTCAGGAAAGGACTTGCTGAAAACTGACGTTATTTGCTGGCCTATTCACGACAATGGTGGCAGGTCTGCGTTTCCCACAGCACACTGGAGTCCGGTGGCAGACATTATCAAATCCTCCTTGTGTAGCACCACACCGTGTGTCGGACCAGGAGGGGGGGGCTGCGGGTTGGGAGCGACAATGGTCATGGCATGACAGGGAACAGCCCACTCTGGAAAAAGCCACGGCGAAGAAGCATTTCCACCCAGCCGTGCCGACATTTACCGGTCAGCACCACGCGCTATACAGGCGAAGGTGGCTCGGTACAGCGGCCAGCCGTGCCGACAGTTACCGGTCAGCACCACGCGCTATACAGGCGAAGGTGGCTCGGTGCAGCGGCCAGCCGTGCCGACAGTTATCGGTCAGCACCACGTGCTACACCGGCGAAGGTGGCTCGGTGCAGCGGCCAGCCGTGCCGACAGTTGCCGGTCAGCACCACGCGCTATGCCGGCGAAGGTGGCTCGGTACAGCGGCCAGCCGTACCGACAGTTACCGGTCAGCACCACGCGCTATACAGGCGAAGGTGGCTCGGTACAGCGGCCAGCCGTGCCGACAGTTACCGGTCAGCACCACGCGCTATACCGGCGAAGGTAGCTCGGTGCAGCGGCCAGCCGTGCCGACAGTTACCGGTCAGCACCACGCGCTATACAGGCGAAGGTGGCTCGGTGCAGCGGCCAGCCGTGCCGACAGTTACCGGTCAGCACCACGCGCTATACCGGCGAAGGTGGTACAGCGGCCAGCCGTGCCGACAGTTACCGGTCAGCACCACGCGCTATACCGGCGAAGGTGGTACAGCGGCCAGCCGTGCCGACAGTTACCGGTCAGCACCACGCGCTATACCGGCGAAGTTGGCTCGATGCAGCGGCAGGCTGGGTTTGATTCGCTGTCGGTGACGACTTAGCCGTGGTATGCTTGCGCCGGCTCTTGTACATGATGGTAGTCATTCACTGGCGGAGATACTGGGACGCATCGCTGAACGGCTGGCTGATATCTGCCGCACCGGACCAGCCTCGCAGCGTGATGGTCTGTCACATGACAGTCGGCCAGATCCGCAGCGTGACAGTCAATGGCTGTCTGACAGTGCGGCCGATAACGAGATTCTTTGGCAGTATGACGGTGAGGCGAGGGTGCCCATGGTCGGCGACATGGTCGGCGATATAATCGGAGGTATGGTCGGCGGTCGGCGATATGGGCGACGATATGGGCGACGCGCCCATAAATCCCAATAACGAATATTCTGTCGGTGCTGCAGACAATGCGGCTGTCTGGTCAGGTGACGAGCAGCGCTGCCACCGGCGTCGACGTGCGACTCGTGGCGCGTGCTCCATTTAAATGGCGCGCCTCCCGCGGTCAGGCCCTGGCGCCAAATGCAGATCGCCGCCATACATCATTGAACTTTCCCGCGTGTGCGGCGGCCGTCCCCACATGGGGAGAGACGAATGCGGCGCACCCTATCGCAGCATCTTATCGACGCGACCGCGGCGTATAAGGCGCGCGCGGCAGATGAGATGGGCCGGCCGTCCGTCCTCTGGCCGCACGACCTGGTGCGTGGCGCGTGTGCCAATGGCGCGTATGTGGCAGTCATTGCTCGCCGGAGTGCCGATGGAGATGTGAGCGGCACGACATTTCCACTTCGACGTCAAATGGTCGCTAGCGACCGGAGCTACCGACCCCGATTGCCAGCTGGGCGGGAAAGATGTCAACCAAACTAGGTGGGAAAGATGTCAACCCAAATGGGCGGGGAAGATGTCAACCCAAATGGGCGGGGAAGATGTCAACCCAAACTGGGCGGGAAGATGTCGACCCGACTGTAGGGGAGACGTCAGCCCAACTGTCAGCTGGGGTGTAGGGGAGACGTCAGCCCAACTGCCAGCTGGGGTGTAGGGGAGACGTCAGCCCAACTGCCAGCTGGGGTGTAGGGGAGACGTCAGCCTAACTGCCAGCTGGGGTGTAGGGGAGACGTCAGCCCAACTGCCAGCTGGGGTGTAGGGGAGACATCAGCCCAACTGTCAGCTGCCAAAACCTGCCTAAATATAGTATCAAACGATAGCCAGTGGTGAAACATCGAACAATATTTAAATCCGAGACATGTCGAGGTCATACTCCGTTGTAAACGAATATGTTTAATTTTTCTAAGTCCTCGAGTGTCATCACTATGGCTTGAATTTCACCAAGTGGGTGTCATTCGACGTTATTCGCCGTGCTATATCAGAATGGTGATACGTCTAAACAACGCCGCACAAGCGACGTCAAAATAGACGTCACTTGTGCGGTTTCAGAAAGTTGAGAATCCTAAATTATTTCGACGGCCAAAGGTCAAGCTGATTTCTTCGATCTCATCGCCGTTTTTTCTCTTCCGTCCAAGCCTATCCAGATCCACTATCAAGCGTTAACACGTGCTAAACCCTCGAATAATATTTTGAAATCGGAGCATGTCAAGGTCAAACTTCAAGGTTAATGGTTAGTTTTATTTTTTTTAGTCCTTGCAATTCGTGTCTAATCCCATAAAGTTTGCGTTATTCGACGCGTCGTGAGGTACTCTAGTACTTTTCAGAAATCAGATTGATTTGCGAGGTTAAAGGTCGAACTCATTTCTTCGGTTCCCTCGTGTTTCTTTGTTTTCTCTCAAAATCACCCAAATTTGACATAAAGCGATGTCCCTGGTCAACCCTCGAGTATCATTCCGAACTGGAACATAAAAAGTCAAACCTCGATGTCAAAGTTTTTTTTTAGGTCCTCGCGTTTCGTCGCTATGGCTTCAAGTTGCATGAAGTGGATGTCATTCTACGTGTCTTGCTGCCGAATATTATCAGAAAGTTGAGAAATAGAAATAAGTTCGATGGTGTCGCATGTCCGGTGATTGATTGATTGCACAATGATTGGGTGCAATATTGCCATGGGAGGTGCAAATCTCTTTTTGTGTGCCGTCATTGTGGTATCAGGTACTCATATCATATTTGACTAGTAGCTCCACCAAGAAATCCACCATAGCCTGCTCGGACGGCGCTGTCATCGTTGACTTCTAATTTACACTGCCACTTTGCTGTTCTGGATGTATACAATATAGAACCATTTTATCAAATCGTACACTTTCTTTTCAATGGTTGAACGGAAGTTGTCAAGTTTGCAAGAGAAGCCACACGTAAATGCATACGATTTTATCGCCAGGAAGAATTCATAACTGCGAAAGAGCAATTTTGTGATCAGGGGTGGATCCAGAAATTGTCATCGGGTGTGGCACTTGTCTAGAGAGGCGCCATTTCTTTGGCGGGCCACCTTTGCGGAAGTACCTGGTGGGGCGCTTCTGGCTGAAAAATTAGAGGTAGTACATTCGAACCTACACGGAGGGGCCCCTTTCCCCGCCGGAGTCACGCCACCTTCCATGTTGGGGTTGGGGGTTGGGTACATGCCCCCGGTGCTGTATCCGCCTCTGATTGTCATTGCATCGAATTGTGCCCCCGTAAAACGGGAAAGCAAGACAAATGTTAGTTTAAGTCCATATTGGCTACGACAAAACTATGGTATAATATTTTATGTTTTCCAATTATAAGAGGGGAACGTTTAACACAACCACAGCATTACTTTATCGTGATTGTGAAATCGTGCCTAGCACACACGACATAAATCTATGTGTTCATAGGCAGTGCTAAACGGTGAAACGTGTTAATTCTGGCGGAACTTTTGGTTCGAAAAATATCAGACTAAATAACGGCAAATCTTTACTAACTTAAATGAAGTCCCGTGAAGCCACATCCGTGTTTATCGCAATATAACTACACCACTGGCATCTAACAGCGTTGAATGCGACACCCGAACATGCCGCCAAAATAAAATATAAGTTGGTGAACACAAAGTAACACTCGGAGCACATTCCCTACCTATCTTGTTCACCAACTTCTGCTTGTGTTGTCGAGTCATGTCGACACGATATATAGAACTCTTTGCCCTCTCTTCCAAACTTCTTCAAGCACTCCTACGCACAAGGCCAGCAGTGTTGACCACTGCAGCGGCGATCATACATGTGAACCTCCTGGCCATCCCCTCCCAACTTCTCAAGCACTCCTACGCGCAAGGCCAGCAGCGTTGACCACTGCGGTGAACCACGGTACTCGGAGAGCCAGCAGCTCCAACAGGTCGGGCAGCCGCTGTCGGTGACACGGCGACAAGGTCGGCGGACCTCCAGCCGCCGGCGGTCTGCCATGTCACGACCCGTCACACGCGTCGGCCCTGTCTGCACCTCGGCCTGTCAGCCCTGTCGGCACCTCGGCGTGTCAGCCATGCCGGCATGTCAGCCCTGCCGGCGTGTCAGCCCTGCCGGCGTGTCAGCCCTGTCGGCACCTCGGCGTGTCAGCCCTGCCGGCATGTCAGCCCTGCCGGCGTGTCAGCCCTGCCGGCGTGTCAGCCCTGTCGGCGTGTCAGCCCTGTCGGCGTGTCAGCCCTGTCGGCACCTCGGCGTGTCAGCCCTGTCGGCACCTCGGCGTGTCAGCCCTGTCGGCACCTCGGCGTGTCAGCCCTGTCGGCGTGTCAGCCCTGATCGGCGTGTCAGCCCTGTCGGCACCTCGGCGTGTCAGCCCTGTCGGCACCTCGGCGTGTCAGCCCTGCCGGCGTGTCAGCCCTGCCGGCGTGTCAGCCCTGTCGGCACCTCGGCGTGTCAGCCCTGTCGGCGTGTCAGCCCTGTCGCGCCCTGTCGGCGTGTCAGCCCTGTCGGCGTGTCAGCCCTTCGTCGGCATCTCGGCGTGTCAGCCCTGTCGGCACCTCGGCGTGTCAGCCCTGCCGGCGTGTCAGCCCTGTCGGCGTGTCAGCCCTGTCGGCGTGTCAGCCCTGTCGGCACCTCGGCGTGTCAGCCCTGTCGGCACCTCGGCGTGTCAGCCGGGCGTGTCAGCCCTGTCGGCGTGTCAGCCCTGTCGGCACCTCGGCGTGTCAGCCCTGTCGGCACCTCGGCGTGTCAGCCCTGTCGGCACCTCGGCGTGTCAGCCCTGCCGGCGTGTCAGCCCTGCCGGCGTGTCAGCCCTGCCGGCGTGTCAGCCCTGCCGGCGTGTCAGCCCTGTCGGCGTGTCAGCCCTCGGCGTGTCAGCCCTGTCGCCCGGCGTGTCAGCCCTGTCGGCGTGTCAGCCCTGTCGGCACCTCGGCGTGTCAGCCCTGTCGGCGTGTCAGCCCTGTCGGCGTGTCAGCCCTGCCGGCGTGTCAGCCCTGTCGGCACCTCGGCGTGTCAGCCCTGTCGGCGTGTCAGCCCTGCCGGCGTGTCAGCCCTGCCGGCGTGTCAGCCCTGTCGGCGTGTCAGCCCTGCCGGCGTGTCAGCCCTGTCGGCACCTCGGCGTGTCAGCCCTGTCGGCGTGTCAGCCCTGCCGGCGTGTCAGCCCTGCCGGCGCCTCCCGACCAGCTGGATGGGCCACCCGTGCTACAGGCGGCCGGCGGCCGGCGGTCACTGGGCCGGTGTTTGTCATCATTGCGGGCGTCCTGTCTGCAGGGGTGACTGCAAACCTCCTGCGACGTGACGAGTTCGTGGGCGAGAGAGCGCGGCGGTGACGGCTCGCATGCCCTGGCTGACATGGTGTCCGCCGTCTGTTTCGAGGTATCGGGGCCGTGCGGAAGGGTAGTTGTGTTTTGATTGCATGCTTATCGCTCCGTCGCGACAGCATTACTCACTGCCAGGAATGTCCCGGGCTTGCATCTGTCACATGCCTCGATCTCCTGTCGCGTGCTGCTTGCTCCTCCGTGTAGCATGTTGTATTGCGGGAATGACATGCTTGGTGAAGTTGCGCAGGAACTGTTGAAAGGTGAATAGAAGCCGACAGTGAATTATCTTCCCGCAACGCCCGCAGGTTTGAATATATTAATGGGGCGGGGTGGTGCAAAGTGGGGCTCTGTAATATAGTTCGCGTGCACCAATTTCTACCCCAGCGTTCACCTGTGTGATGTGTCTATCGGTGAGTCGTGCTGTGTTCTTGTGTTTGCGGAGTTGTGTGTTTGGTCGTTAGCGCGCCAGTGAGGCTGAACAGAGTGTATGAGATGGTTATCTGGTTGCCATTTTAGTGGTTTCTTGCCATGCTGGGATCCTGTATTGGGCGGTTTTTCAAGGGCCGATTAGCAAATTAGCATTGCTTACCCATGCGCACACGCAGCGTCATGTTTAATGGATACTTTGTACTGAAAATGATTTCAAATATGCTACAAACATATGTATATATGCAGTGCAATTTCTTACCTTTTAGCCTCGCCTGGGCAATGCTTTCCTCTAACAATCAATGCAAAGACGAGAAAATCGTTGCTGCAGCTGACTGAGCTCTCGGACTAGAAAAATCACTAGGCTGCCAGTCTTCTTCCACATTTATCGCACAGGCACAAAGAAAACCACAAAATAACACTGAAATAAACCGAAGGTCTTTGTGGGCCCATGTCACAACCATATCCACAACATACACCGATATACTGTTAGAAGCCGAAAGGTAATGCCATAATCAAGCATAGCAGCACCAAAGTTAGCCATAGCTGGGTTGTGCGGGTGCAGCTGGTGCATCCGATAGGTCCTTTGTTCTATGGAAGAAAACGATTGCTGATGTGTGTGTGCAGGAGTTTGGGGAGCAAGAGGGGATACCGAGTCCGCCTAGAAAAAAAAGAAACTGAGCCAGGCTACTGGTAGCTCTCTCCCCATCCCGCCCTCTATCTCTCCCCCTCTCTCTCTCTCTCCGTCACTCCCACTCTCACTCTCTCTCTCTCTCTCTTTTCTTCTCTCTCTCTCTGACTCTGAGGCTTTCAGACGGAACATTCGTTCCAGGATTCACGATTTGAGTGAAGTATGAATATTTTGTATCTATTCGTTAATGGAATCACGAACATGATGATTACATTCATGAACGAAGCTTTCGTGACAAAACTAATTCAGACGTACCGACGTCAGTTATGTAAGCAGCTAACGGCAGTCGTCGCCAGCCATGTGCAGCGGAGCAAGGGATGGGGCTGCAGGATTCAACAACTTCTGAAATTCCTCTCGTTGTATTGGTAGTGAAGGCACCACTGCCTCTCGTTGTGGGGGTAGTGGAGGCACCACTCCCTCTCGTTGTGGGGGTAGTGGAGGCACCAATTCCTCTCGTTATGGGGTATTGGAGGAACCAATTCCTCTCGTTGTGGGGGTAGTGGAGGCACCAATTCCTCTCGTTGTGAGGGTAGTGGAGGAACCAATTCTTCTCGTTATGATGGTAGTTTGCTGGCCCAAGGAAGGGATTGTCTGTTTCTGAAAATAATAAAGCATCACTACATGGAGGAAATGGGATGACCGAAATTGCCTGGGAGGCCGCGCATTCGGGATCCATGTTAAAAATTGATACTTTTTAGTATGTGTCAGGGGGTGTACCATTGGGGAGGGAAGTATTCAATCGAAGCTTCTCATTCTACGTTGCTTACCTGTTGTACACACCCAGCGTAGCCCCTGGTGCACATGGCATGAATTATCTGTAGATTGGCTCCAAACCAGCTGCCGGCATCCCGCTCTGACGAATGGACGCCGGTTCGCAGAAGCCAGAAGTATGTTTATACATCTGGGAACGTCTTCTGGTGATACTTGATCGGGCGGGTCTTCGTGACGCCCTCCTGATACACGTCGTGACGCCTTGCTGCCTTCCTCTGGCACCACGTGACGCGATCGGCACGTCTGCAGTGTGATCGCCACACACTGGTGACGGACCGTCACACACTGGTGACGGACCGTCTCACTCTGGTGACGGCTGCCGCATACTAGTGAAGGACCTCCACACTGGCGACGGACCACCGCAAGTTGGTGACGAACCGTCACACGGTGGTGACGACCGCCACATACTAGTGAAGGACCTCCACACTGGTGACGGACCACCGCAATCTGGTGACGAACCGTCACACGGTGGTGACGGCTGCCGCATACTAGTGACGGACCGCTATATTCTGGTGACAGACCACCACACATTGTTGACGGACCGCCACACGCTGTTGACGGACCGCCATGCGCCGCGACGCGTCAGTCTGACGGTGTTCCCTGTCCGGCAGCACATCGGCTGTGACGGCGTGGTGGGCTCTGCACGCGTGCTGGACGCGTGCGGCGTGTGCGGAGGCCTCAACACCACCTGTCAGATCATCTCGGGCATCTTCACCGAGCCTCGCCTCAGCTCCGGCTACAGTCTGGTGGTGCAGATTCCGGCCAACGCCTGCAGCATCCACATCGAGGAGCTGGGCGCCACCAAAAACTACCTGGGTGAGGCGGGTCGACTGCCCTACGTGCGGCCGGTGCGGCCGCTGCTGTAGGTGATAGTCAGTTCACACCTTTCCTCCAATGTGGTCGTAGTGATCTTTGCAGCAAACTGCGCGGCGCTTATTTCGGTTCACTATTCGTCAAGCCTCACCATTCCATGTATTATTCCGCACGTTTCCAGCAATTGTGTACTGGGCTTTACCAGAGGATTTATTGCTGTGCCGAAATTACCAAAACCGTGACTGTATGTTCGTGAGACCGAAAATCCGCCGCTCTGGTTAGAATGACGGGATATCGCAATATCAGAATACGGACGAAGGCTCAGCCCAATTTCACGTCAATGCTGCGCTCCATGCCGATGCTTCTCCGACCTTCAAAGATGGTGTTTGGCCCAGAGTAAGAGGTTCAGGTCAAGAGTGTCGCTAGCGGAAGTGAAAAACTTGCAGATTTCGAGTGTAGGTGACAGATATCGGAAAATTGGCACAGCACCGAAACAACATCATTGTGGTCGGTGATGGCTGTCCAACCTACCCACCCTACTATGAAGCTAACTCAAAGATGGTATGCTTGAAAGTTTTCAAAAAAGAGTCGAAAACGAAAGCATGGCTTGTAGTTTGTCCGTGAATCACTCGGTGTTCACATAACATGCGTCCGACATGTGAGGTCTTAAAAGCTGAACTGTTCACTTTGGTAAGAAGCTTGTTCGGCATTGTTGCATTAATCCCTGTAAAGAGCACCCTAGTCATGGCATGTGACCTCACCAGCATAATGTAGGTAATGGTGTTGGCTGCTGTGAGTGCAATGTAAGCCCTGTAATGCTCATTCACAACACCTCTTTCATCCTTAAACAAACCTTTGCATTGCAAAGTAACTTGATACATGCCATGCCAAGCGTGTGCATCGTGTATTAAGCCATGAGTGGTTGATTTCGTCTACAGTGTATAGAATGAATGACGCAGTATATTTAAACCGCTATCATAATCCCTCAGCTGGCGATGCGAATCGTGTCCTTTTCCGCCAACATTCTTAAAAGTCATAGCAACTCCATGTGATCCTGCGGGAAAATCCCCCGTAGACGTCTGTCCTCACCGTACGTGGAGAAGTGCATGTGCCACTGCAACAACTGCAGACTCGAACATGGATGCCAAATACTCGGCTAGTATTCTATTTAGGTATACCAATTAATCTGCTATGTTTATATATAGGTGGTGATGCTGGACACCAGCGTCGAGAGGGCCATCGATACGACGGACGATGATTACCACGTCATGGTGGACTAATGAGCAAAACAATGATTACCACCTCATGGTGGACTGGTGAGCAGGACGATGATCACCACGTCATGGTGGACTGATGAGCAGGACGATGATCACCACGTCATGGTGGACTGATGAGCAGGACGATGATTACCACGTCATGGTGGACTGGTGAGCAGGACGATGATTACCACGTCATGGTGGACTGATGAGCAGGACGATGATTACCACGTCATGGTGGACTGGTGAGCAGGACGATGATCACCACGTCATGGTGGACTGGTGAGCAGGACGATGATTACCACGTCATGGTGGACTGATGAGCAGGACGATGATTACCACGTCATGGTGGACTGATGAGCAGGACGATGACACGTGATGATTACCACGTCATGGTGGACTGATGAGCAGGACGATGATCACCACGTCATGGTGGACTGATGAGCAGGACGATGATTACCACGTCATGGTGGACTGATGAGCAGGACGATGATTACCACGTCATGGTGGACTGGTGAGCAGGACGATGATTACCACGTCATGGTGGACTGGTGAGCAGGACGATGACGTCTTTGGGACCACGTCATGGTGGACTGGTGAGCAGGACGATGATTACCACGTCATGGTGGACTGGTGAGCAGGACGATGATTACCACGTCATGGTGGACTGGTGAGCAGGACGATGATTACCATGGTATATTACACGTCATGGTGGACTGATGAGCAGGACGATGATTACCACGTCATGGTGGACTGGTGAGCAGGACGATGATTACCACGTCATGGTGGACTGATGAGCAGGACGATGATTACCACGTCATGGTGGACTGATGAAGGGGAGTGACGATGATTACCACGTCATGGTGGACTGGTGAGCAGGACGATGATTACCACGTCATGGTGGACTTATGAGCAGGACGATGATTACCACGTCATGGTGGACTGGTGAGCAGGACGATGATCACCACGTCATGGTGGACTGGTGAGCAGGACGATGATTACCACGTCATGGTGGACTGATGAGCAGGACGATGATTACCACGTCATGGTGGACTGATGAGCAGGACGATGATTACCACGTCATGGTGGACTGATGAGCAGGACGATGATTACCACGTCATGGTGGACTGGTGAGCAGGACGATGATTACCACGTCATGGTGGACTGGTGAGCAGGACGATGATTACCACGTCATGGTGGACTGGTGAGCAGGACGATGATTACCACGTCATGGTGGACTGGTGAGCAGGACGATGATTACCACGTCATGGTGGACTGGTGAGCAGGACGATGATTACCACGTCATGTGGACTGATGAGCAGAACACAGCCGGATCCACGCCGTGTTGTCGTTGGCCGGCGGACGATGTTTGTCCACGCGTGACGTCATATCACGTGACGGCCGCCGACAGGCATACAAACATTAGAGAGAACGGCCGTCGAGACGACGACGCGGTCGGATTCCTAGACGTTTTACTTCGTTCATGTCGCTGTGATTTAAACGTACGGAATGTTCGGAATTGTCTTTTTCGATGCACCGTGGATAGGTAAAAGATCCGTGCAAGCGATGCCAATGATACCTAAGTGCAGGTGCAAAGTACTCCCACGAGATCCCATAAAGTAGCAGAACAACCCTCCTTTGACGCGAAAATAGATTCCCTGCCACTTGTTCTACATTTATATTAAGCGTTCTTTTGGACTATTTTGACAGAGGAGGATACAAGAACCAAAACATAGGGAACCGGATAATTTTCTCCACTCGGCGTTTCCTGCATTGTATAACCGACTTTGTCAAAACCTAACGCCATTATATCGGCAGTTAACACATATTTCAGCTCAAGTATGAAGACATTAATGTTTGCAAATTGTACGCGAGTCTAAGACATCCAAAATGTGTACATTACATTAGCATATTTATTGCATTATGATCCTTCCAATTTTAGGAAACTTCCTTATAGTGCGCTGAGCAGAGATTATTCAGCCTTGAGAGGTAGGTGATATAGCAACAGTGGACACTGGCAATAGCGGAGTAAGTAGATTGGAAATACTTGGCAATGTAGTGGAGATAATAATGGTCCCTTGCATCGCACGTCAACTGCTGATTTGGAAGATTCTGGAAAGGGCTGGCTTGGAGTTTTCCGGAAAGAACTGATGTGCAGGCTTCCGAAAAGAGCTGATGTGGAGCCTTCCGGAAAGACCTGATGTGGAGCCTTCCAGGAAGAGTGCGTTCTGCACCAAGTGCCTACAGAGGCGGGGTCGGTGAAATCAAGATGTGGATTGCCATCGCAACCTGAGATACAAACCAACAAAACTAGCCCACTTTCTGAAAGTGGCAACTTGAAGCATGCTTCTATCCCAAAAAGTATACATCATATCGCCCTTGATAATACTGGCCTGCGTTACAAAACTCTTTTTTTTCAAAAGGTCGGAAGTCTCTCAGCTGTTCTAACACAAGTTTCATGTGGTGAATCCGAAAATACTGTCCATTTTTCTTGATTAGCTCAAGTTTTCACACTACGTCAAAGATGACTCACACACTGATGCACCAGAATGCATACTGCAGTATCATATATCAGTAGCGGAGAGAAGTGAGAAGTGTGAAACTTGGTGATCAGGACAAGCCGTTTGCCCCTCATATCTGCTGCAAGTCATGTGTGGAAGGCCTACGAGCCTAGAAGAACAAGACCCGGAAATCCATGCCGTTCGGCATTCCCATAGTGTGGTGGGAGGGAAAGGAACATACCACCGACTGCTATTTTTGTATGACAGATCTGAAAGGAGTAAATCGAAAGAAACAGAAGCATGTAAAATATCTGAATGTGCCGCCAGCCATCAAGCCAGTCCCTCATGGTCCAGATGTCCCCATTCCTGAACCCAATGTCGACATCGAGTCATCTTCCGACTCTAGTAGTGGGAATGAAATGGACGCAGACGCGTCTGGTGCATATGAACCGACCGAGAACGATCGACCGGTACCGTTGAACAAAGCTGAGCTCAATGACCTAACGAGGGACCTGAACTTGTCCAAGGAATCTGCTTAGCTGCTGGGATCACGGCTCCGCAAGAAACGTTTGCTGGCGTCTGAAACGACATTCTTTTGATATCGGAATCGCGAAAAAGAATTCAGAGAATACTTTACCTTCGACGAAGAACATTCTCTAGTCTACTGCAACAACATCGCGGGGCTAGTAGAAGAAATGGGTACAGAGTACATCCCGGCAGAATGGAGGCGGTTCCTAGACTCCTCGTGTAGAAGCCTGAAGGCAGTTCTTCTGAACAACGGCAATAAGTTCGCGTCGATTCCTGTTGGACACTCCGTGCAACTGAGGGAAACGCATAACAGCATGGAACTTTTGTTGTCTGCTTTGAACTACAAAGAGCATGGTTGGCTAATCTGTGGTGACCTCACGGTAGTAGGTCTCGTCCTTGGGCTGCAGGGCGGCTACACGAAATATCCATGCTTTCTATGCCTCTGGGATAGTCAGGCTGACAAGCAGCACTATGTACAACGCGACTGGCCATCCAGGCATGCACTCGAACCTGGCTCCCACAATGTGCAGTCACGCCCCCTGGTTGAACCACAGAACATCCTACTTCCACCACTCCATATCAAACTCAGTTTGATGAAACATTTTGTGGAAGCACTGGATAGAGAAGGACGAGGATTCACATTTTTTGGGATAGAAATTGCCTCATGTGAGCGGAGAGAAGCTGAAGGCTGGTGTACTCGACGGTCCTCAGATAAGGCTGGTGTCCTCGACGGTCCTCATGAAGGATACTCAATTCGAAGAATGTCTGGAACAGTCTGAGCTCTCTGCATGGCTGGCCTTGAAGTCAATCAGCACCAACTTCCTGGGTAATCACAGAAGTGCGGAATATGTGAAGGTCGTCGATGAGTTGATGGACAGTTTTCAGCAACGTGGTGCTGGATTGTCGTTAAAAATGCACATCCTTAGGTCCCATCTGGATTATTTCCCAGAAAACTGTGGAGATTACAGTGAAGAGCAGGGAGAACACTTCCACAAAGACATACGGGTGATGGAAGAACGCTACCAAGGTCGGTGGGATGTTAAATTTCTGGCGGACTGTTGTTGGTGCCTGAAGAGGGATGTGCCTCCTGCTCAACACAGTCGGAAGTCCCTGAAAAGGCAATTTATTCCATAGTAGTGTGTACTGTTGGGATGCGTTCTGAATACACTTATGGTCCATCTGTTTGGAGCTTAAACCTTTATTTATGCTTCTGTCGGATTCACTAGTAAACCAGTCAGAACAATGTTTTGGTTCATATGAGTGAAAGAACATATTTTAACAAATCGAGCTAATCGAGCAAAACGGATGCCATTTTCGGAATCAGCACGAAAAACCGACCTAAAAACAGCTGAGACACCCTTGGCCTTATAAATCACGCAGACGAGTGTAATGATATGCTTTCATGCTGGAGAATGTCACACAAGTCCGCCCAAATGTACAGGTTGAAGATAGTTGCGTTAATTTATGGCTTCTGCACTAGGATATATGGTTGGAGGCGTATTTTTCACCACTTCTGGTCGTCCCGAATCCGTCCTTGATGAGCGAATGTATTTCAGAGATGCCGACTCACATGAACCGCTTATAATAGTTATAGTCCACGTAACTGATACCAAGCGCGCGAATCCATGGCAGACGACGATGCTGACTGCTAACGATTCGCTAGACTCGCAGCCAGCCCCTGGCCTGTCAGTGTGAAATGATGTCTCTCGTGATACCCTTACCATGTATCTCGTGAGACCCTTACCATGTCTCACTTGAGGCCCTTTCCATGTATCTCGTGAGGCCCTTATCATGCCTCTCGTGAGACCCTTACCATGCCTCTCGTGAGGCCCTTACCATTCTGACCACCTCGACAGCGCTGCGGGACATCCACGGCCAGTTTATCATCAATGGCGACTGGAACATCGACAACTCGGGCAGCTACCGAGGCGCCGGCGCCACCTTCGTCTACCGCCGCCAGTCGAGTCGGACAGCAGACTTGGGCGACAGGATCACCGCCGTCGGTCCCATCGCCGAGCCCGTGGACATCGTGGTGAGTGGTGCACGCCTCTGATCTGGTGAGTGGCGCACCTTCTGCCTCGGATTTAATGAGTGGTGATCTTCAACCTCTGCTATGGTGAGTAGTGCACCTTCCGCCTCTGATCTGGCGAGTGGTGCACCTTCCGTATCTGGTCTGGTGAGTGGTGCACTTTCATCCTCTGATCTGGTGAAGGGTGCAACGTCGGCCTCTGCTCTGATGTGTGGTGCACCTTCATCCTCTGCTTTGGTAAATGGTGCACCGTCAGCCTCTGATTCGGTGAGTGGTGTACCTTCGGCCTCTGATTTGGTGGGAGGTGAACCATCGGCCTACGGTCTGGAAATGGAAATGTTACACTAATATTCACCGTTTCACTACTTCTACTGAGTCTGACCTCCTATGTTCCCTACAGATGACCACTCTCCTCGTGGGGTGACATCTGCACTTCCTCATCGATCGCTTTCTACCTTGGTTGGCCTTTTGTTCTTTCAGCTGCCAATAAGCTTACCTCCTGCGGCGGAGCTCTATTATGCCTGATTGAATCCCCGTGACTGAACTTCCTCCTCGTGATACATTTACTCCCCCGCAGCTGACCTGTGTACCGCGGGATCTGACGACGTGAATGAGCGCCCCTCTGACTGGCCTTGCTTACTTGTTCCCTGGAGCTGGCCTTGCTTACTTGTTCCCTGGAGCTGGCCTTGCTTACTTGCTCCCTGGAGCTGGCCTTGCTTACTTGCTCCCTGGAGCTGGCCTTGCTTACTTGTTCCCTGGAGCTGGCCTTGCTTACTGCCTGGAGCTGCCCTTGCTTACTTGCTCCCTGGAGCTGCCTGTTGTACTTGCTCCCTGGAGCGCCTTGCTTACTTGCCCCTGGAGCTGCCCTTGCTTACTTGCTCCCTGGAGCTGCCTTGCTCTGCCCCTGGAGCTGCTTCTGCCTGGGCTGCCGCCTGCCTGGGCTGCCTGCTCGCCCTGGAGCCTGCTTACTTGCTCCCTGGAGCTGCCTTGCTTACTTGCTCCCTGGAGCTGGCCTTGCTTACTTGCTCCCTGGAGCTGGCCTTGCTTACTTGCTCCCTGGAGCTGGCCTTGCTTACTTGCTCCTGGAGCTGACCTTGCTTACTTGTCCCTGGAGCTGCCTTGCTTACTTGTTCCTGGAGCTGACCTTGCTTACTTGCTCCCTGGAGCTGACCTTGCTTACTTGCTCCTGGAGCTGGCCTTGCTTACTTGCCCCTGGAGCTGCCTTGCTTACTTGTTCCCTGGAGCTGGCCTTGCTTACTTGCTCCCTGGAGCTGACCTTGCTTACTTGCTCCCTGGAGCTGACCTTGCTTACTTGCTCCCTGGAGCTGCCCTTGCTTACTTGTCCCTGGAGCTGGCCTTGCTTACTTGCTCCTGGAGCTGCCCTTGCTTACTTGCTCCCTGGAGCTGCCCTTGCTTACTTGCTCCCTGGAGCTGACCTTGCTTACTTGCTCCCTGGAGCTGGCCTTGCTTACTTGCTCCCTGGAGCTGCCTTGCTTACTTGCTCCCTGGAGCTGACCTTGCTTACTTGTTCCCTGGAGCTGGCCTTGCTTACTTGCTCCCTGGAGCTGGCCTTGCTTACTTGCTCCCTGGAGCTGCCCTTGCTTACTTGCTCCCTGGAGCTGGCCTTGCTTACTTGCTCCCTGGAGCTGGCCTTGCTTACTTGTTCCCTGGAGCTGGCCTTGCTTACTTGCTCCCTGGAGCTGGCCTTGCTTACTTGCTCCTGGAGCTGGCCTTGCTTACTTGTTCCTGGAGCTGCCTTGCTACTTGTTCCCTGGAGCTGGCCTTGCTTACTTGCTCCCTGGAGCTGGCCTTGCTTACTTGCTCCCTGGAGCTGCCTTGCTTACTTGCTCCCTGGAGCTGCCCTTGCTACTTGTTCCCTGGAGCTGCCCTTGCTTACTTGTCCTGGAGCTGCCTTGCTTACTTGTTCCCTGGAGCTGCCCTTGCTTACTTGTTCCCTGGAGCTGGCCTTGCTTACTTGCTCCCTGGAGCTGGCCTTGCTTACTTGCTCCCTGAAGCTGGCCTTGCTTACTTGCTCCCTGGAGCTGACCTTGCTTACTTGTTCCCTGGAGCTGGCCTTGCTTACTTGTTCCCTGGAGCTGGCCTTGCTTACTTGTTCCCTGGAGCTGACCTTGCTTACTTGTCCTGGAGCTGCCCTTGCTTACTTGTTCCTGGAGCTGCCCTTGCTTACTTGCTCCCTGGAGCTGACCTTGCTTACTTGCTCCCTGGAGCTGCTGCTTACTTGCTCCCTGGAGCTGACCGCTTACTTGTCCCTGGAGCTG
Source organism: Imbricaverruca yamaguchii (assembly GCA_034440575.1). Lineage (NCBI taxonomy): Eukaryota > Metazoa > Arthropoda > Thecostraca > Neoverrucidae > Imbricaverruca > Imbricaverruca yamaguchii. Next base: position 605,144 of record JAOTOL010001432.1, read on the forward strand.
GCCTTGCTTACTTGCTCCCTGGAGCTGACCTTGCTTACTTGCCCCTGGAGCTGCCTTGCTACTTGCCCCTGGAGCTGCCTTGCTTACTTGCTCCCTGGAGCGCCTTGCTTACTTGCTCCCTGGAGCTGCCTTGCTTACTTGCTCCCTGGAGCTGGCCTTGCTTACTTGCTCCCTGGAGCTGGCCTTGCTTACTTGCTCCCTGGAGCTGCCCTTGCTTACTTGCTCCCTGGAGCTGACCTTGCTTACTTGCCCTGGAGCTGGCCTTGCTTACTTGCTCCCTGGGCTGGCCTGCTTACTTGCTCCCTGGGCTGACCTTGCTTACTTGCCCCTGGAGCTGCCTTGCTTACTTGCTCCCTGGAGCTGCCTGCTTACTTGTTCCCTGGAGCTGCCCTTGCTTACTTGCTCCCTGGAGCTGGCCTTGCTTACTTGTCCCTGGAGCTGGCCTTGCTTACTTGTTCCCTGGAGCGCCTTGCTTACTTGCTCCCTGGAGCTGCCTTGCTTACTTGCTCCCTGGAGCTGCCCTTGCTTACTTGTTCCCTGGAGCTGCCTTGCTTACTTGCTCCCTGGAGCTGGCCTTGCTTACTTGCTCCCTGGAGCTGGCCTTGCTTACTTGTTCCCTGGAGCTGCCTTGCTTACTTGTCCCTGGGCTGCCTTGCTTACTTGCTCCCTGGAGCTGGCCTTGCTTACTTGCTCCCTGGAGCTGACCTTGCTTACTTGTTCCCTGGAGCTGACCTTGCTTACTTGCTCCCTGGAGCTGACCTTGCTTACTTGCTCCCTGGAGCTGGCCTTGCTTACTTGCTCCCTGGAGCTGCCCTTGCTTACTTGTTCCCTGGAGCTGGCCTTGCTTACTTGCCCCTGGAGCTGCCTTGCTTATTCCCTGGAGCTGGCCTTGCTTACTTGCTCCCTGGAGCTGGCCTTGCTTACTTGCTCCCTGGAGCTGCCCTTGCTACTTGCTCCCTGGAGCTGCCTTGCTTACTTGCTCCCTGGAGCTGTGCTACTTGTCCCTGGAGCTGCCCTTGCTTACTTGCTCCCTGGAGCTGACCTTGCTTACTTGCCCCTGGAGCTGCCTTGCTTACTTGCTCCCTGGAGCTGCCGCTTACTTGTCCCTGGAGCTGACCTTGCTTACTTGCTCCCTGGAGCTGACCTTGCTTACTTGCTCCCTGGAGCTGACCTTGCTTACTTGCTCCCTGGAGCTGGCCTTGCTTACTTGCTCCCTGGAGCTGGCCTTGCTTACTTGCTCCCTGGAGCTGGCCTTGCTTACTTGCTCCCTGGAGCTGGCCTTGCTTACTTGCTCCCTGGAGCTGGCCTTGCTTACTTGCTCCCTGGAGCTGACCTTGCTTACTTGCTCCCTGGAGCTGCCCTTGCTTACTTGCTCCCTGGAGCTGGCCTGCTTACTTGTCCTGGAGCTGGCCTTGCTTACTTGCTCCCTGGAGCTGGCCTTGCTTACTTGCCCTGGAGCTGGCCTGCTTACTTGCTCCCTGGAGCTGGCCTCTTGTTCCTGGAGCTGCCTGCTTACTTGTCCCTGGAGCTGACCTTGCTTACTTGTTCCCTGGGCTGACCTTGCTTACTTGTCCCTGGAGCTGCCTTGCTGTCCCTGGAGCTGGCCTTGCTTACTTGTTCCCTGGAGCTGACCTTGCTTACTTGTTCCCTGGAGCTGCCTTGCTTACTTGCTCCCTGGGCTCCGCTTACTTGCTCCTGGAGCTGCCTTGTCTTGTCTGCTTACTTGTCCCTGGAGCTGGCCTTGCTTACTTGCTCCCTGGAGCTGGCCTTGCTTACTTGTTCCCTGGAGCTGGCCTTGCTTCCCGTCACCAGGGAATGTCATCCTAAGCGTTGGTGTATTGTATGTTTGATCCATGGGGTATCCATGGTGGCTAGACAGTGTTCACAAATTACCTGGATACATCCTGTGTATGGTGGAAATTTCGTGTTTTTACAATATTGAAGACCATCCTCGTTCCTGAAACTATGAGGAAGAGGGAAAACAGGTACATTTCGGAAATGGTGAGGAAAATACCTTTCACAGTTTCTCGAAGAGCGTATCCATGCCTCTATGAATAATTATACACCGCCAATTGCTCAGCCGTTTGTGACTATTTTATCACTTGCACACATTGCTGGATATCCCGGGTGGCATAGTTTGGCTTGGCTGAACCCCCTAAGTTGGTAGTCTGCTATCGTTGCACTCATTTTCCCTATTCAACCTGAACATATGCATTGACAATGAGAACTTGGACCACCTGGCTTCGTGCGAGATCTCCAACCCTTCCTGCACACCAATCACTCCTCTCAGCAGCTGACTCCTCTCCCGGCCGTTGACCCCCTCCGTGGCAGACATCCCTGCCTTACGATAATCTTTCACTCGCTGGCAGATTCTGTACCAGGAGGTGAACCGGGGCATCAAGTACGAGTACGCCATCAAGCGGGACAACTCACTGAAATCCGTGCTGCCTCGACTGCCGGACAGTCTGGGCCGCGCCCAGGTTCCGCCTCTGATGCGGCCAGCGGGCGACCAACGGCCGCCCAATGTACCCGCCTTACTGCCATCTCGCGGCGCAGGTCGGAAGCAGAACTTACGTCGTTCCTGATTAGTGCTAGTTATCTACAGCCAGGCTGCTGCTTTCTAGTGGACGATCATAAAATTACTAGTGTATCTCTGGGAACGGCTACGAAAGGAAGATGAGGATCGTATGAGTTTCAATTGAAGGTCTGCTGGATACCCTTAGCGATAGGGGATACCTGGAGCTGAATTCATATGATTGAACCATGCGCCAGCATTACTACATCAAGCCGTATGTGTTCCGTGCATCTTAGTCCTCTGCCCTTGGTATGTCTGTGAGCGCAAATGGTGAAATCTGAAAGGAAGAAAGAAACGTTCTGATATTCAACGGTTCGGTCATTGGTTTCCCCCCCCGGGGGTTTTCCCCCCCCCTTTTCCCCCCCAACCCAACCTAAAAAAAAAAAAAATAAAAAAAAAAAAAAACAAAAAAAAAAAAAAAAAAAAAAAAAAAAAAAAAAATATATTTTTATAAAAAAAAAAAAGGAGAAGAAAAAATATTATTAAATTTTTTAAAATTTTTAAAAGGGTTGGGAAATTTTGATTTAACAATTAATTGGTCATAAATTCCAAAATTAAAATTAACCACAACAAAAAAAGGTTAAGGCAAATTTTTTTCACCGGCAGGGTGTGCTCTGCCAGAAAACACACCGTATGCTCCACATTGCTTTAAAAAAGTATAAAAAAAAGGGGTTTTGTATTACAGGAGGGCTGATTGGCAGATTTGGTGGGCAACTGGTTCAGTGTACAAAGGAAAAAAAAAAAGGGCCCTTTTGTGGCGAAGAGTTACAATAATTTTTTTTTTTTTTTTTTTTTTTTTTTTTGTTTTTATGTAGGAACGCGTATTAGAGGAGAGTTTTGTTTGAGCTTTTATATCTGATTTTGTACGCACGTTTAATTTTTGAGTGACACCCGTCACTTCTTTCCACTTCCACTCTAACTGCAACACCATCTTCGCGCCGGAGCTCCGCTTCATGTCTGAAGAAAATATTCAAGTAGAGCTCAGCACGGAGGGGGTGCCCCGCGTCCGCCGCATCACTTCCTTTAAAGTGGCCAAACACGTAACACGAGTCTCCTAGTCCTTTCCTTCAACTCTACCACTCTTTCCAAGACCCTCATCACCGGCTACTTAGCTACCAAGCCAGTATTTTCATTCCAAATCCTCTCAGCTGTTCTCACTGCGAGCACTTCACCCATGGCAGCAAAACATGGCGCCAACCAGCCCGATTCCTCAAATGCGACGAGACAACCCATCCCATCTCTACCTGTTCCAAGCTGGCCAAATTCCTCAACTGCCACATCTTCGACAACCTGACCATATCACCTCACTGCCCAGTCTGGCGAAAGAAGGAGCACCGTTAAGGCCACAACCGGCGTCTCCTACCCCAGGCCCGACGTACCATCGAGTCCATCATCCCCTCCTCGAAAACGTAAACACAGACCTCGCATAGCCACCACTTGTACTTCGACACAAACAGACATGATACCCAGCCTAGCACCATTCGCGAATATCAAGCCACTAACTGCCACTGCACAGACATCTCTGTATCCAGAAGCTCAGGACACTCCTGTGATGAGTGGCAGACCCAGAGGCCATTCGGACGCTGGGGAATCACGCTCAGTTTCGTTGAACACTACTCGTATTTAGACCGGACACAAATTAGTATCATTTAACACTGGAGAGCCAGCATATTTTCACCCAGACCACACACCGATCTGCTCTTCAGCTGTGGCAACCGATATTGATCCGACAGTAAACGGCGACATGCATGATAGTGATCACTATTCCATAACATTGAGACTCACTTTTCCAACAGTGGCCTATACCACACCAAGTTTCGTCTCTCGCTTGATAAATTCAAAGGCAGATTAGGCACAATTTCAGGAACTTTGACCGGTACCACACAACCCAGCAGGGGCGTCGGAACGATTTTGATATTAGGGGTGGGGGTGGGGACACGACTGCTGACGACAAATGCAATGGGTGGTGATTTCGGATCAAAACCACCGTCCAAGACGATATATTTTGACCACAAAATCGTGCAAAATGAAGTTTTCCAGAAATCGTCCTAATTGTATGATGAAAATATTGCTTTAAAAACTATATATCGCAAGCTGTCACCTGATCAAGTTGAAAATCCAAACCCAGGCCCTACCTGGACCGAGCTCCTGGATTCGCCATAGACTACTGGCCAACACCCTCGCTGCAAAATTGGCTATGCGAGCTGGGTGGGCGACAGGGAGCTAGCAGCGGCGCCGGACCACTGCCGGTGCGTCGTGTTGCGGCGCCTGCGACTGCTGGCCGGCGGGCCACCACCGGTGTCTGTCGCCTGCCACTGCTGGCCGGCGGCCACCACCGGTGTCTGTCGCCTGCCACTGCTGGCCGGCGGGCCACCACCGGTGTCTGTCGCCTGCCACTGCTGGCCGGCGGGCCACCACCGGTGTCTGTCGCCTGCTACTGCTGGCCGGCGGGCACCACCGGTGTCTGTCGCCTGCCACTGCTGGCCGGCGGACCACCACCGGTGTCTGTCGCCTGCTACTGCTGGCCGGCGGGCCACCACCGGTGTCTGTCGCCTGCCACTGCTGGCCGGCGGGCCACCACTGGTGTCTGTCGCCTGCCACTGCTGGCCGGCGGGCCCCCTTTGCTGGCCGGCGGGCCACCACCGGTGTCTGTCGCCTGCCACTGCTGGCCGGCGGGACACCACCGGTGTCTGTCGCCTGCCACTGCTGGCCGGCGGGACACCACCGGTGTCTGTCGCCTGCCACTGCTGGCCGGCGGGACACCACCGGTGTCTGTCGCCTGCCACTGCTGGCCGGCGGGCCACCACCGGTGTCTGTCGCCTGCCACTGCTGGCCGGCGGGCCACCACCGGTGTCTGTCGCCTGCCACTGCTGGCCGGCGGGCCACCACCGGTGTCTGTCGCCTGCCACTGCTGGCCGGCGGGCCACCACCGGTGTCTGTCGCCTGCCACTGCTGGCCGGCGGGCCACCACCGGTGTCTGTCGCCTGCCACTGCTGGCCGGCGGACCACCACCGGTGTCTGTCGCCTGCCACTGCTGGCCGGCGGGACACCACCGGTGTCTGTCGCCTGCCACTGCTGGCCGGCGGGACACCACCGGTGTCTGTCGCCTGCCACTGCTGGCCGGCGGGCCACCACCGGTGTCTGTCGCCTGCCACTGCTGGCCGGCGGGACACCACCGGTGTCTGTCGCCTGCCACTGCTGGCCGGCGGGCCACCACCGGTGTCTGTCGCCTGCCACTGCTGGCCGGCGGGCCACCACCGGTGTCTGTCGCCTGCCACTGCTGGCCGGCGGGACACCACCGGTGTCTGTCGCCTGCCACTGCTGGCCGGCGGACCACCACCGGTGTCTGTCGCCTGCCACTGCTGGCCGGCGGGACACCACCGGTGTCTGTCGCCTGCCACTGCTGGCCGGCGGGACACCACCGGTGTCTGTCGCCTGCCACTGCTGGCCGGCGGGACACCACCGGTGTCTGTCGCCTGCCACTGCTGGCCGGCGGGACACCACCGGTGTCTGTCGCCTGCCACTGCTGGCCGGCGGGACACCACCGGTGTCTGTCGCCTGCCACTGCTGGCCGGCGGGACACCACCGGTGTCTGTCGCCTGCCACTGCTGGCCGGCGGGACACCACCGGTGTCTGTCGCCTGCCACTGCTGGCCGGCGGGACACCACCGGTGTCTGTCGCCTGCCACTGCTGGCCGGCGGGACACCACCGGTGTCTGTCGCCTGCCACTGCTGGCCGGCGGGACACCACCGGTGTCTGTCGCCTGCCACTGCTGGCCGGCGGGACACCACCGGTGTCTGTCGCCTGCCACTGCTGGCCGGCGGGACACCACCGGTGTCTGTCGCCTGCCACTGCTGGCCGGCGGGACACCACCGGTGTCTGTCGCCTGCCACTGCTGGCCGGCGGGACACCACCGGTGTCTGTCGCCTGCCACTGCTGGCCGGCGGGCCACCACCGGTGTCTGTCGCCTGCCACTGCTGGCCGGCGGGCCACCACCGGTGTCTGTCGCCTGCCACTGCTGGCCGGCGGGCCACCACCGGTGTCTGTCGCCTGCCACTGCTGGCCGGCGGGACACCACCGGTGTCTGTCGCCTGCCACTGCTGGCCGGCGGACCACCGGTGTCTGTCGCCTGCCACTGCTGGCCGGCGGACCACCGGTGTCTGTCGCCTGCCACTGCTGGCCGGCGGACCACCGGTGTCTGTCCCTTCGCTGGCGGCCACGGTGTCTGTCGCCTCCTGCTGGCCGGCGGCACCACCGGTGTCTGTCGCCTGCCACTGCTGGCCGGCGGGACACCACCGGTGTCTGTCGCCTGCCACTGCTGGCCGGCGGGCCACCACCGGTGTCTGTCGCCTGCCACTGCTGGCCGGCGGACCACCACCGGTGTCTGTCGCCTGCCACTGCTGGCCGGCGGCGGAACCACCGGTGTCTGTCGCCTGCCACTGCTGGCCGGCGGGCCACCACCGGTGTCTGTCGCCTGCCACTGCTGGCCGGCGGACCACCACCGGTGTCTGTCGCCTGCCACTGCTGGCCGGCGGGCCACCGGTGTCTGTCGCCTGCCACTGCTGGCCGGCGGGACACCACCGGTGTCTGTCGCCTGCCACTGCTGGCCGGCGGGCCACCACCGGTGTCTGTCGCCTGCCACTGCTGGCCGGCGGGCCACCGGTGTCTGTCGCCTGCGACTGCTGGCCGGCGGACCACCACCGGTGTTTGTCGCCTGCTACTGCTGGCCGGCGGGCCACCGGTGTCTGTCGCCTGCGACTGCTGGCCGGCGGGACACCACCGGTGTCTGTCGCCTGCCACTGCTGGCCGGCGGGCCACCGGTGTCTGTCGCCTGCCACTGCTGGCCGGCGGGACACCACCGGTGTCTGTCGCCTGCCACTGCTGGCCGGCGGACCACCACCGGTGTCTGTCGCCTGTGACTGCTGGCAGGCGGGCCACCGGTGTCTGTCGCCTGCGACTGCTGGCCGGCGGGCCACCACCGGTGTCTGTCGCCTGTGACTGCTGGCAGGCGGGCCACCGGTGTCTGTCGCCTGCGACTGCTGGCCGGCGGGCCACCACCGGTGTCTGTCGCCTGCCACTGCTGGCCGGCGGGCCACCGGTATCTGCCGCCTACCCGAACGTGGCAACAGTCAACAACTTCTGCACTCTTGCTCTTGATATTCGCCACCGTATGTAGCAACGTGGCCAAGATACTATGCCTAGATACTATGGTATCGGGTACTTTTCAATTATTTTCAATTTTCACTTACGTTATTGAACACACGGGACGTCATTCCCGTCTGTACATTTCCACCTAGTTCTTTCAAAAGCTTTTATTCTGTTTTTGATATGGCAATGATGTGTTCTGAGCCAATATTCCCGAACTAAGTTTCTGTGAAATTCCCGCACTGATGGTTGCGATTCTGAACTGTTAAGTATGCGACTGCTGTTTTTGAGCCTTTCGCAGAAAAACACAGGAAGCATACTTGTACCCAGCGCACGTTATAACATCCTTGCCTTCACAATATGCAGTTTGTGTCACAGAGCACACCTGCAGGCTGCGATTACACCAACTAGATATAAAACATCATATACTGCAACCAAGTCCACTTTGGACCCCCTCTTTTGAACGCGTAGACAAATCTAAGCAGCCTAATCACGGCCGTTCCATGTACCGTGGGATGCGAGCTGTGGGCGGATCCCGGTCGGTCGGCCGGCACCTGCCGAAGCCCACGTCGGCACTTGTGCGCCTGCAGCGGCTGTCGTGGGGTGTGCTGTGCTGGAGTCAGCTCCGGTAGACGGCGACGACGGCCGGCCGCGGCTGTCCTGGGGTGTGCTGTGCTGGAGTCAGCTCCGGTAGACGGCGACGACGGCCGGCCGCGGCTGTCCTGGGGTGTGCTGTGCTGGAGTCAGCTCCGGTAGACGGCGACGACGGCCGGCCGGCGGCTACTGTGTCACTGTCCCATGGCACAGTCGGAAGTCATTGCGCCGTGTCACCATCGTGACACCTGTGCCAGTGTGGCCGGGTGGTGCGCGACAGGCCCTGGTCAGCTAGTTGTCGCCGGGTAGGCGAGGACAGTTGGAACAGGTTAGCTGGGGAGGTGAGACGCTTGAAACGTTTGAACGATCGGTGTCACTGTTGAACTGTCGGAACTGTTGCACACGGTTCGCCGCATCGGTTAACTGATCCGTCCAAGCGATACAAGGACATTAACGGCTATTGGATTTGAGAACTTGATGGTTTGGCGAAGCTTTTGAAATTGATAACTATTTATCGTACAATCGAGAAATCCTTAGACCATTACTGCAAAACGAATTAAACTTGCCTTCAATACCAGGATATACCATACTTTGCAGAGTGGCCCCATGTACATATTAAGCTGTAAACTGCGGCTGATTTTGATGAGATCTCGTTGAAGAAGCTGCCCTTTTGCTTTGGGGCTGATTCTGTGGGGAGGGGAAGTCATAGGGGATGGGATGTGTTGAAACCGTTTAGAAGTTTTGTGAAAGCCGTGGCAGTGCACGGTGCCAGGGGAATAACACTGTTTTCCAAAATGGAGCACCTTGCTGTCTCGCTCGGGGGATTCAATCTTGTCATCAATCAATCAACCAATCAACCATCAATCCATCTTGCACATCTCCTCCCCCATTGTCACAAATACCATGGCCCTCGAAAAACAATGTCAGTTTACTGCCGAGCACACCAAATTCCTCTTTCTTTGCCTTCACTCTTGGCGGATGACCACCCAGTTCTCATCAAACTAAAATTCAGCTTCCTGCGTAAAATAGACCACTTTGAAGATTTGTCAGCTGATTTGTGCAGCAAAATATATATTTTCACAGCATGAAATGGTCCGAGGCGGCCAAAGTGCACTTTCCTAAGAACGATACTGAGCGACTGGCCCCTCCGACAGGCGACACCGGCTTTGTTTCGCCGCTGTACCAGCCGTCGCGGCCAACTGGGCGGGCCGAGCGAGGTCGGTCGGCTGACCCGAGGACCGGCTCTGTGGCGGGAAGGGTCAGACCTGCGACCGTCCCTGTAGGCCGGCCAGCCGGCGCTGCCAGCAGCGGAGACAAGGCGGGCCGCGGCCAACCGGGCACCAGCGCCGGCACCAGCCCGCGAGACTCCAGCCAGCGGCGGCGCCGCCGTCGCCGCCGACGCCGCCGCTTCCAGTGGTCCATCAGGGGCTACTCCGCATGCAGCAGGACATGTGGTGGAGGTAAGCGGTCGGCACATGCTCATCTGTAGAAACCTGTCACACGCTCATCTGTAGAAACCTGTCACATGCTCATCTGTAGAAACCTGTCACATGCTCATCTGTAGAAACCTGTCACATGCTCATCTGTAGAAACCTGTCACATGCTCATCTGTAGAAACCTGTCACACGCTCATCTGTAGAAACCTGTCACATGCTCATCTGTAGAAACCTGTCACATGCTCATCTGTAGAAACCTGTCACATGCTCATCTGTAGAAACCTGTCACATGCTCATCTGTAGAAACCTGTCACATGCTCATCTGTAGAAACCTGTCACATGCTCATCTGTAGAAACCTGTCACATGCTCATCTGTAGAAACCTGTCACATGCTCATCTGTAGAAACCTGTCACATGCTCATCTGTAGAAACCTGTCACATGCTCATCTGTAGAAACCTGTCACATGCTCATCTGTAGAAACCTGTCACATGCTCATCTGTAGAAACCTGTCACATGCTCATCTGTAGATACCTGTCAGGATATTTGTGGCCATCACGCCCCAGGGGTAGAGCACGATCCCTTCTCTCTTTTTTCTCACTCTCTATCTCTCTGTCTCTCTATCTCCATATCTCTCTCTCTCTCTCCATATCTCTATCTCTCTATCTCTCTAACTCTCTATCTCTATATCTCTCTATCTCTCTATCTCTCTATCTCTCTATCTCTACCTCTCTCTATCTCTCCCTCTCCCTCTCCCTCTCCCTCTCCCTCTCCCTCTCCCTCTCCCTCTCCTCTCCCTCTCCCTCTCCCTCTCCCTCTCCCTCTCCCTCTCCCTCTCCCTCTCCCTCTCCCTCTCCCTCTCCCTCTCCCCTCCCTCTCCCTCTCCCTCTCCCTCTCCCTCTCCCTCTCCCTCTCCCTCTCCCTCTCCCTCCTCTCCTCTCCCTCTCCCTCTCCCTCTCCCTCCCTCTCCCTCTCCCTCTCCCTCTCCCTCTCCCTCTCCTCTCCCTCCCTCTCCCTCTCCCTCTCCCTCTCCCTCTCCCTCTCCCTCTCCCTCTCCCTCTCCCTCTCCCTCCCTCTCCCTCTCCCTCTCCCTCTCCCTCTCCCTCTCCCTCTCCCTCTCCCTCTCCCTCTCCCTCTCCCTCTCCCTCTCCCTCTCCCTCTCCCTCTCCCTCTCCCTCTCCCTCTCCCTCTCCCTCTCCCTCTCCCTCTCCCTCTCCCTCTCCCTCTCTCTTCTCTCTCTCTCTCTCTCTCTCTCTCTCTCTCTCTCTCTCTCTCTCTCTCTCTCTCTCTCTCTCTCTCTCTATATATATATATATATATATTTTTCTATTTCTATCCCTTCATCTTCCTCTATATCGATTTATCCCATCATCTCCATCTTTCCCTGAGGAGACCGGGGACCGGAGGAAACATGGTTTTTCGTTGGATGCGGGATGCCATAAGAAGCATTGAGGCATGCCAGAATTTGCGTCAAAGCGATGCAATTTCAAAGGCCCTTAAGCTGTTATGCGATAACTTGTGAAACTGTCAACCCATATTTTGCGTTGTTTCTGAGAACTAATTGGCCAAACTGAGAGGTACGGCCCAAGGCGGCCAGAGTCCGCCACCCACCTTCCAGACACACACACACTTAGCAACCAAAAATACAACACACACACACACTTAACAACCAAAAATACAACACACACACACACTTAGCAACCAAAAATACAACACACACACACTTAGCAACCAAAAATACACTAGATGAAGCAAGTGTGTCTGGCATGCTAGGGGTGCGAGGTCTGGTTGATCGCGGTATTCGCCCTTCCTTCAGGGATGAGAGGCACAGAACGCCATGTGGTTCCAGTTGCTGAATGCATCGTAAAGTCGCAACCACCTTGACCTCGATCTTATCCTTACGTATAGCTGTCATATTTGACTATTTTTACGCAAAGTGCATGGCAGCACCCTCACTCGCCCTCTGTGCTGCTTAATTTTAGTAAGCTCAACCACAATTGAAACTCCGTCAGGTAGCTCAACCTTGGTCAACCTGTCATGGTCTGACCTATAACGTCAAATGCAACACTTTGGTCAGTACACGCCAAAAGCAGCAAAACCGCCCGTGGCCCTTCAAGTTAAAAGGGTGGTTATAATTTTCCCCTCCTCCCAGTGGAACGTGTCCGGCTGCCTACCACAGTAGGGAGGGGGATCCAAGGTATTGGTTGTTTTGTCTCATTCTCATCTGGATCTTGCCTTTGCGTTACGAGTGTACAGACAGAAGCTTCCATGTATAACACACATGAATGTGACATGTTGGAATAAAATTGCATTCTGTAAAATCTTACATCCAGGACCACGTCTTTTTAATACATGCGGGATATTTGGTTATTGTCACCTTCTCTTTTTGATATTAGTGAAGTATATTAAATCTTATCTGATCTTACCTGAGAATAAATACCCACAATGCCTTTATCAAACAATACCAAGAATATTGCCATTTTAGATGACCGAGAACGGCCAACACAAACAATATTACCTGCTCTCTCCTGGAATTGCATTAGCCTGAAACTCGACTTGCTTGCGTATATCGATGGACGAGCCATCTTTACCTCGTCTATGCTCACCTGTATCCCGTTCTGGAATGCTACAGCATGGCTTTGACATCCACAATTTCCGAACTGGATTAAGCTGAAGTGCTTCTGAATTAATAACTCCCAACGACTTTACTCTAGTTGGTTCACAATGATACCACTCTGATTCCCAACCGCTATCGCCATCTACTATGCATCTGTAGGATAACAGCAACATATCTGCCGCACGACAGACACCGTCTTATCTGCATCAATAACAGGAGCGTGTTCCGGCAGGCAGTCGGACTCCACAGGTGGTCTGTGTTAGACGGAAGCGGAAACAGGAGGTGCGGGAGCGGAGGTGCGACCCACGCCGGCGACCTAAGCCGCAGTCCCTGTCGTGCAACACATTCCCCTGTCCGGCCAGGTCAGTGACCCGGTCAGTGGCAGGTCACAGCTGGAGAGATGATGTCACATCACGACAGATCATCTCAAACACCGACCTATCCGAGGCCATATCGGATCACGCTCTTCTTCTTTGAGGCTTGGGAAGTGTCCAAGTCCGATAAACGAGAGAATCAGTTAAATTTGTCCGTTTCTCCCGATTGGGTAGCTGGAGCTATTGGAGTTGGAATCAAGTACACGTGTGTGGTAGCGTATTGTTTGTACTTAGGTTATGATAGTCGTGGTGTATGTGCTACATGTTCATCTAAGTTCGGTTGAAATGAAATGAGATCGCGCTTACCACCAGTAACGTGAGAGTGACCTGACCCTTGTAGTTGACCTGACCCCTCCGTTGTCACTGAACTGACCCCTGACGGTCAGACGACCCTTGTAGCTGAACTGACCTCTCTGTTGTCACTGGCCTGACCCCTGACCCTGGGGGACGAGTAGTCTAGGGGTAAGTTGCTCGTCTCACAATCGAAATGTTGTGGGTTCGAGTCTCACCTGTCGCTACTCTTCGCCCGCGACCAATCGGCGTAAGAGATTGGCGACGCTACATGACTCAACGGTCGATGTGTCGTAAAACCAATAACCAACCGACCCCCGACCCTGACGTGACCCATGTAGCTGACCTGACCCCTTTGATGTCACTGACCGTACCCCTACCCTTAACGTGACCCTTGTAGCTGATCTGACCCCTCTGTTGTCACTGACCTGACCCGTGACGGCCAGGCGACTCTTGTAACTGACCTGACTCCTGCTGTTGCTGACGTGACCCTTGAATCTAGATTCCTCGGCTGACCTAGGGATATAGAAAGCCGACATCATGCCTACTCAGTCGAGTAAAAAGACGACCCGAACTTTCCGTTTTGGGACGTATCACATCCGTCCTCCCGGCTCAGATATGAATAGCTGCAGAATACAGGTAGCCGGTGACGCTTAGTCACCGGCTAGCTATAAGTTATAAGCTTATATCTAGCTAAGCTATAAGCTTAGCTAGAAGTCCAAGTTAGTGGTCAATTTAGTATCTAGTGCCCCGCACTAAACTGCATTATAATCCTGGATCGTCTCGTCTCCCCTTTTGTATAGCCAGGGGCCTTAATTAAAAAAAATAATTAGGGGATGCATGAAAAGAAATGGACGAGCACAAATGGATTGGAGGCACCTCATATGGATCGATGTTGAAAGCTGAAATCATTATTGTGGGGCAAGCTAACATTCTGGGGAAAACCCTCCTCAAATGTATGCAAATCGATACAAATACCGATAGCCGTTCATCTGCCCCATCCCTCAGATGGAGGAATTATAAAATCACGATGCTTCAGTTTCAGGGACAGCGGTATTAATTGACTATTTGGGTTGAAGGGCGCGCCAACCACGGGACCGCGGTAGATATTCTTGGACGTATGCATCACACGCAAACTAATGGTATTGAAGTCCGGTTCAACTGTAATGTTCAGCCTAGTATGTGGAAAGCGTTACGCAACCTACACCATGTTATTGCGGACATTGCACATAGACGAAACATGCCGCGACATTTTTTAAAGAAAGGTATTGAAATGTATGTCAGCGGACAGGAAATAAGCTGCCCTACCTGTCTCCAGCATGGTTTATCTCGCCATTTCTGTTTATCGTGGTGGCTGTGGCAAAAACTCGTCAGTTTGATCACAAAATGTCGCCGAGTGTTACAAACCCAAAATGTCGTACACGAGGTTGGAAAAGGCCAGTAAAACGCACATCAGCAGACAAGTAACGAACCTGCCAATCGCCCAGCAGCATGAGATTTTGTCGGTTTTATTGTGAATGTCACTTCGATATCCTCAGACCAGTTCGTGTCGTGAATATGTTGCATGGGGTTTTGCGAGCACGACTATGTGTAGCCACTTCTTTTTAGCATATTCTAGTAATGTGCGCTGACCTGACCCTCAGCTGGGAGCCGAACGAGTGGTCGGCGTGCAGTGTCAGCTGCGGCTCGGGTCACCAGACGCGCACGTTCCTGTGTGAGCGCGCCGGCCGGCCGGTAGAGGTCACCAGCTGTGTCGGTCGACCGGAACAGCCGGCCACCCAGCCATGTCGGCGGGCGGCGTGCCCCACGGCAGCCGGCCGCTGGCGGCCCGGCCAGTGGAGTCCCGTGAGTAGACGTGTCCCGCCCCGGCCAGTGGAGTCCCGTGAGTAGACGCCGTGTCCCGCCCCGGCCAGTGGAGTCCCGTGAGTAGATGCCGTGTCCCGCCCCGGCCAGTGGAGTCCCGTGAGTAGACGTCGTGTCCCGCCCCGGCCAGTGGAGTCCCGTGAGTAGACGTCGTGTCCCGCTCCGGCCAGTGGAGTCCCGTGAGTAGACGCCGTGTCCCGCCCCGGCCAGTGGAGTCCCGTGAGTAGACGTCGTGTCCCGCCCCGGCCAGTGGAGTCCTCGTGAGTAGACGTCGTGTCACGCCCCGGCCAGTGGAGTCCCGTGAGTAGACGCCGTGTCCCGCCCCGGCCAGTGGAGTCCCGTGAGTAGACGCCGTGTCCCGCCCCGGCCAGTGGAGTCCCGTGAGTGTGTCCCGCCCCGGCCAGTGGAGTCCCGTGAGTAGACGCCGTGTCCCGCCCCGGCCAGTGGAGTCCCGTGAGTAGACGTGTCCCGCCCCGGCCAGTGGAGTCCCGTGAGTAGACGTGTCCCGCCCCGGCCGGTGGAGCCCCGTGAGTAGGCGTCCGTGTCCCGCCCCGGCCAGTGGAGTCCCGTGAGTAGACGTCGTGTCCCGCCCCGGCCAGTGGAGTCCCGTGAGTAGACGTCGTGTCCCGCTCCGGCCAGTGGAGTCCCGTGAGTAGACGCCGTGTCCCGCCCCGGACAGTGGAGTCTCGTGAGTAGACGCCGTGTCCCTCCCCGGCCAGTGGAGTCCCGTGAGTAGACGCCGTGTCCCGCCCCGGCCGGTGGAGTCCCGTGAGTAGACGTCTGTACCCCGCCCCGGCCAGTGGAGTCCCGTGAGTAGACGCCGTGTCCCGCCCCGGACAGTGGAGTCCCGTGAGTAGACGCCGTGTCCTCATCCTCATCCTACCTCATCAAACTCTTCCAATAAAACAAAGGTGTTAAGTTTGGAAGCAATTAAGGAAAGTTCAAGACGCGCCTTGGAGGTCCTCTGAAAACTACGTACACTGGAAAGGGATGGGGGGGGGGGGGGCGGATTCAACCCCCTATAATTTCGGCTCCTATTAAAGCTAGAGTATCAACAGTAGATGAGCACAGGGACGACCGATATTGTGTGGAAATTTCATGACCCTATGTCAGTATCTTCAAGGCTAAATCAGGTCAAATATCATACATTGCGCTTGTATTGTTGCTGGACTTGACTTTGTTATGAATCGCTGAGATTGTGTTTAAATGCTCCAAGGTGGGCTTCAGTAATGTTTTGGACATTACTATTGAGGTAATACAGATGACAGATGCGGCATTTGTGTGGCCTCTCGCGGTCTCGTGTCCCGTATGGCCATTGCTGGTCCTCTGTGACCTCTGACGGTCCCGTGTGTCCACTGACCCATGCGTCCACTGACACATGTGTCCACTGACCCATGTGTCCACTGACCTATGTGTCCGTGTGGACCAGTGTTCGGTGAGCTGCGGCTGGGGCAGCCGGACGCGCCAGGTCACGTGCTCCGCGTCTGGCCGAGACGGCTGGTGCTCTCAGGCGGAGCGGCCCAGGGACGAGGCGCCCTGCCGAGTGCAGGACTGCAGCCCAGCTGCGCAGAGCGACCGCTGGTCGGACGGCTGGATGTTCACCGACTGGTCGGAGCAGGTGAGGCCAGGTCAGACCTGATGACATTGGGTCACACGTGGAGCAACGGCTCATACCTGGAGCAGTGGGGTCAGGCCTGTGTCAGGAGGTCATATGTGCAGCAGCCGGTGAGACCTGGAGCAGATCACATGCCAGACTTGGGGAAACTGTTCAGACCTGAGGAAGCAGGTCAGACATGAGGAAGCAGGTCAGACCTGAGGAAGCAGGTCAGACCTGAGGAAGGAGGTCAGACCTGAGGAAACAGGTCAGATCTGAGGAAGCAGGTCAGACCTGAGGAAGCCGGTCAGACCTGAGGAAGCAGGTCAGATTTGAGGAAGCAAGTCAGACCTGAGGAAGCAGGTCAGACCTGAGGAAGCAGGTCAGACCTAGGGTAGTCCGGCTCGTTCCCACTCGATCTAGTTCGGCTCGTCTCGGCTGCACTCGACCCCAGTCGATCCCACTCGATCCAGCCTGGCTCGGTTCGTTCCCTCTCGATCCGGCCCGGCTCGCTCGGCTCCTGTGTCGACAGGTTACCTGTCGCGGGCATGGCGTCTGATCCCGTGACGGGGTCATGACAAAACCATGTCCTACATCTTGCTCTAGTTCGAGATCTTCTAATATAGCACAGTTATACTAGCGCAAGTGAATTGCTACCTACAATCTTGTCAGGTGTCAACTTATGGTTCAAGAATGCTTATGGTGACTATGGTGCTTATGGTCATTTAATTCTCCTTATATTGATATCAGTAGCTCAGATACAGTTGAAAAACCGATGCTCTCTAAATGAAGGGAAGGCATCTCTCCATCCATCCACCCATACTCTAGGCACATTTCTTCATTATGTGTGCTTGTGGTGTGTGCTGTAGTATTCAGTGAGCTTCCTCTGGTGGATACTCTGGTGAAATCCAGATTACATGTCACGGATGCTGTCACGTTTCAGGGGCTCGAAGCATTAGTGGTGTGTTAAGAAATCGACTTGAGAACGCGCGTGCATCAGCTGGTAGCCACTCCAGCAAGGGGAATTCCAGAGTCTGACGTTGCGTCCAGAAAGCGTGGAAGAATAAGCCATTTAGGGACAGTACCAAAAAGCGTATAAAACGACCCCTTGTCTGGAGGTTGTGCGTTGGCTGCAGTGCGTAGTGCAGAGTGGTCATAAGGTGCAGTCTCGAGGAATGTGTGCCGGTTCGGTCCGCCGAGTACAATCTCAAGGAATGTGTGCCGGTTGTAGTTTCGGTCCAATGTAGTTACCGAGTGTATTCTCGATGAATGTGCGTCGATTGTAGTTTTGACCCAATGTTGCTCCTGAGTACAGTCTCGACGAATGCGTGCCGGTTGCAGTTTCGGTCAAATTTGGCTGCCGAGTACAGTCTCGATAAATGTGTGCCAGTTGTAGTTTCGGTCTAATGCGGCTCCCGATTACAGTCGGAATGAATGTGGTCGGTTGTGGTTTCAGTCCAATGTGACAACCGAATACAGTCTTGATGGATGTGCGGTGATTGTAGTTTTGGCCCAATGTTGCCCCCGAGTACAGTCTCGGCGAATGCGTGCCGGTTGCAGTTTTGGTCCAATTTCGCTGCCGGGTACAGTCTCGATGGATGTGTCTCGGTTCCAGTTTCGGCCAAATTTGGCTACCGAGTACAATCTCGATGAATGTGTGCCCGTTGCAGTTTCGGTCCAATGTGGCAACCGAGTACAGTCTCGATTGATGTGTGTCGGTTGCAGTGTTCGGTTCAGTGCGGCCAGGGAGTACAGTCTCGTGGCGTTACCTGCGGAGGCGGCACAGGCCGTTGTGACGTCACCGAGCGACCCGAGGACACGCGTCCCTGCAAGACGGACAGAGGCTGCGGCGGCATCTGGTTCACTGGGCCCTGGAGTCAGGTAACTCTCCAGAAGCGGCACAACCTGCTGACCATGCTCAGACGCAAATTGTGCGCGACTAAAGCCCCCGGTGTATTCGATCTAGGCACGGTTTGGGTAAAGCTGAGCCGGATTTTATGTGATCGTCAGCAGTTTTGGGAACGATCGGAAACACTTCGAAATGCAGTCACTTGGAATGGGATGCAATGCAGAGTGACCGACTCCACCCACGGGACTGTAGCCAAGGGGCAGCTTATTATCCAGTTAGAAAAGAATCTCTGTGAATTTTCGAGGTTGTGCGGCAATAAGCTAAACAAGCACAATACGTGTCGAGATGCACATGTGTGGTGCCGGGTCAGTGGTGCCAGGTCAGTGGTGCCGGGTCAGTGGCGCCAAGTTAGTGGTGCTAGGTCAGTGGTGCCAGGCTGGTGTCGGCTGCGGTGTGTCGGCGGCCTGAGGTGAGCACCAGCTGGTCGGCAGTAGCCAGTGGCCGTGTCCGCCGTGTCCGCAGTGTTCGCACGAGTGCGGCCCCGGGGTGGCGACTCGGCCGGTCTCGTGCGTCAGCTACCGGGCCGGCCGGTACGCGGTGACTGATGAGCGGTCGTGTCGGCCACCGTCGCCCGACCGCCAGCGGCCGTGTGGCGGTGCCGAGCCGCACTGCCGCGCTCGCTGGTTCGTCTCCGAGTGGAGCGCCTGCTCCAGCTCGTGCGGCGCCGGCTGGCAGCGGCGCACCGTCGCCTGTGTGGACGCCGCCGGCCGCTCCGCCAGCCGCTGTCCGCCGGTCTCAGCCCCAGCAGAGCGACGCGTCTGCCGGCTCGCCAACTGCCCGAAACTCGGTAGGTTTACACTGTTCGGCCGCCAGGGGCGCTGCCTGTCATGACGGTGCGCGGTGGGGGTCGCTGTGTAGGTGGGAGCTGACACTGACGAGTCTCTCTCGTTGTGTAGGTGATAGCTATCACATGCGGGTTGAGTGGTCCCAGTCTCCGGAGCCTCAGCTACGGTCAGTTTCGTTCTGTGTGCTGTCTACTCGTTGGTGTCGCCACGAATTTCTGGGGGGGGGGACGAGAGGATGTTGAGGTCGATCTTTCCATGCAACGTCGAGACGTAAAGATGCAATTCACGAAGTTTCGGGCACGTGTCCCCCCTGTCCCCCGCAGTGGCGACACCCACGAGCCTGTGTTTTTGTAGCCTGGTTATTGCACTGCACTGTACTGTCGCCATATTAACCAACCTCGGCCCTGCGCGTAGATGTTCTACTGTTTGTTTTCAATACCAGCAATGACCTGTGCACGGGCATAACTCTATTGTGTACAATATTTAGACATTGGCACCACTACATGCCGATGTGACCTTTGTACATGCGCATATACAGCTATGAAGTTTGCATCGGCTCACAGTGGTGTCAGTCGGAAAACCGTTTAGGAAGTACACAGAGGAATTGGGTGGAGAAAATCGATCCGGTAGCCCGACCATAAGCTCCCATGATTTAATAGGAACTATTGGAATGTTGGCCAACATTGAGCATTGGGGACCGAGGGCACGATATATGTACCAAATGGTACTCTGATGTCGGTGTAGACCTAAAATTATCATGCCGATGCAAACATTTCGATCCAGAGCCCCAAAAAGTCGCCATGGGTCTCAATGTAACACAGTATGGCCCTAAAAACACACCAGGAAATACAATACGCGATTGGTCCCGCAGGAATAGTAAAGGGCTTTACATTTTGCACCCAGGTCCCAAATAAGCGCACCGGGAGCCCTCAGGAAGCATATCGAAGGCACTCAAAACGCAGCCGGACACTCGAGGCATATCGGGACCGCAAAGATAGCATGAAAGCCTTAGAACCAGGCGGGGCTGGCAAAAAGCGACATGACTAAAACAAAAACACTCCATGACACTAACCAAACATAACCTTCACAACTAACTAAACATCCTCAACAACTAATTGACAGTCCAATCCACATGCAAATATATGGATAGCACTATTGCTCCTCTGCAGGGCCCCTACGCAATGGCATGTATACCATGCAGTTTATTTAGAAAAAGGTAGTTAAATATTCATGGATCGCAAGACGGTAAAGAAGTTTTCACTGCAGTGTTCCGACCGGTTTATTTTCAGCGATTAGGTGATCAAAATTATGCAATAAGGCTACTATATTTCCATGAGCAGACTTTTGCAACACAGTGAACAGTTGAACTGCGAGGCATTCCCTACTTTTTTTTACATACTTGCAAGTATGTGGTCGCCTTTCAATTTCACACATTCATCATCAAATCCCTCCCTCTTACCACTTCTGTGTTATACAAGTTCATTGTATTCAGGAACAAGTTTCATGGACATACAAGTTTATTATATCAATGTATTTTGTTTTTGAAACGTGACCCCTTGGAGTTTGCCTTCATCTCTTAATTTATTTGATCAGTCAGAAATGCACAGCACATTGAATACGAATCGGTCGAATGATACATCGGATGATCTGTGTGTGGCCCGGAATTTCCATCCATCTACTCTGTCGTTTCCTGGTCTGGTCAGCCACTCCGCCGCCCTACCAACATTTGTTCTTCGGCCTTTATCCGTCTGTCCTCCTGGTTCGTGGGATATCCATCACGCCACGGGGCCCTACATCACAATATGGGGCCATCCGTCTCACTACGGGGCCTTCCATACCGCTATTGGGCCGTCCATCCCACTATGGGCTGTCCATCCCACTATGGGGCCGTACATCACAATATTGGGCCGTCAACCCCACTACGGGGCCGTCCATCCCACTATGGGGCCGTACATCACAATATGGGGCCGTCCATCCCACTATAGACTGTCCATCCCACTATGGGGCCGTACATCACAATATGGGGCCGTACCCCCTACGGGGCCTACCCCACTACGGGGCCCTACATCACAATATGGGGCCGTCCATCCCACTATGGGGCCGTACATCACAATATGGGGCCGTCCATCCCACTATGGGGCTGTCCATCCCACTATGGGGCCGTACATCACAATATGGGGCCGTCAACCCCACTACGGGGCCGTCCATCCCACTATGGGGCCGTACATCACAATATGGGCTGTCCATCCACACATATGGGGCCGTACTTGCTTCTCCCGTTGCCGTACCCCACTACGGGGCCGTCAACCCCACTACGGGGCCGTCCATCCCACTATGGGGCCGTACATCACAATGGGCTGTCCATCCCTTGGGGCCGTATATGGGTTCCTCCTCTTCCCCTGGGGCGCTATGCGTCCATCCTGGCCGTATATATCTTCTCCTGCCCCTATGGGGCCGTACATACAATATGGGCCGTCCATCCCACTATGGGGCCGTACATCATTCCCCCTTGGCTCCCCTGCCTACACAATGGCTTCCATCCTGGGGCCGTACATCCAATATGGCTCCATCCCACTTGGCTGTCCATCCCACTATGGGGCCGTACATCCAATATGGGGCCGTCCATCCACTTGGGCTGTCCATCCCACTATGGGGCCGTCATCACAATATGGGGCCGTCAACCCCTACGGGGCCGCCCTTGCATATGGGCTGTCCATCCCACTTGGGCTGTCCATCCCCTTGGGGCCGTCATATATGGGGCCTCTCCCTTGCTGTCCATCCCACTATGGGGCCGTACATCCAATTGGGGCCGTCACCCCCTCGGGGCCGTCCTATATGGGGCCGTACATCCCGCTATGGGGCCGTCCACCCCACTATGGGGCCGTCCACCCCACTACGGGGCCGTCCGTCCTACTATGGGGCCGGCCATCTCGACGTGGGACCATCCACCCCGCTGTCAAGCTGTCCATCTCCATCGAGCCTGAAAATGAATGAAGGTCGCGGTTTGTAGCTGTCAGATAATAACCAGATGGCGTTATATTAATTCAGAAAATACCCGAAAATTTAAGAACTGCAACACTACACCTTGGAGGGCACAAGCAATGCATGCCTCTTAATAACGACCATATATTAAGATAATATCTTCCATCTTAGCATAAACTATAAGATAGTGGGTCTCATGAAAAGATATGTCAGAAAGATAAGATCTTCAGGTGAAAGATATCTCGTATCATATCGATATCGTATATCATATCTTAACAGACCAAATGGTTTGTGTTGAGTTACAGCAGTTGAGGGTAAGTTAGGTTAATTGAGGTGAAATGAGATAAGTTGAGGTGAAGTAGGATAAGATTAGACTAGGTTAGATGACGGTGTAGTATGCTATGCTATGTTATGTTAGGCTGGCTTTGGTCGGCTTAACATGCGTCAAATTGAGATAAGTTGAGGTGAAGTAGGGTGAGGTTAGACTAGGTTAGATGACGATCCAGTGTGCTATGCTATGCTATGTTAGGCTGGCTGGGGTTGGCTTGACTTGTGTCAGATTGGGCAGCACAGCTAGGTTAAGACGCACTGCCTTTTAGAGAGAACCACAACGCGAGTTCATACGAAGTCACGTTGCGATAATTAGGTAGTAACCAAAACACATAGTGGTATTTTTAAGCGTTCAGAAACCAAAATGTGATGCTTGATTGTCTTCGAATTTCTCGACGCGTTGTGAGCCCTTGTAAGGGTTACCGGCATCAATTTTCAATCTTGGATCAAGATTGTACACACAAAAAAACAGTAGATTGCAGGATGCACACAAAGCAGTGGAATACAGGTTACACACAAGACCGTAGACTGCAGGATGCACACAAAACAGTAGACTGCAGGATACACAAACGACCGCAGACTGCAGGCTACACACACCACAGTATACTTCAGGATGCACATACGACAGTAGACTACACACACACAATAGCATACTCAGTCAGGCGTCTCACTCGCTCGTAGCCACCGTTACTGATTGCTCCTCCTCCTTTCGGCTCCGCGTCCCTCTGATCGTTTGGCTATGCATGCAATCTTTGTCGGTCCGTCCGCCTATGTGTCCGTCTGTCCGTCTGTTCGTCTATTTGTCTATCTGTCCGCCTGTCCGTCTGTCCGTCTGTCCGTCTGTCCGTCTGTCCGTCTATCTGTCTGTCCGCCTGTCCGCCTGTCCTCCTGTCCGTGCTGCTCGTGCTCTAACCGTCCGTCTGCCCGTCTCGCTTCTGGGCTGTCCTGCTGGTGCTGTCGCTGTCTGCCGACTGCACGTTCCGTGTTCGGTCTGTAGCGTTTGACGACTACACGTGCCATGTTCGGTCTGTCTAGCGTTTGACGACTGCACGTGCCGCGTTCGCTCCGTCTAGCGTTTGACGACTGCACGTGCCTTGTTCGCGTCCGTCTAGCGTCTGACGACTGCACGTGCCGTGCTCGGTTTGTCTAGCGTCTGACGACTGCACGTGCCGTGTTCGGTTTGTCTAGCGTCTGACGACTGCACGTGCCGCGTTCGCTCCGTCTAGCGTCTGACGACTGCCCGTGCCTGTGATTTGCTGTAGCTTCAGCGTTCAGCCTCGGTGCTCGGACGACTACAGCGGCTCCGCCGACGGCTACGGCCGCACCCTCGGCGTGGAGAGTGTCGTCGAGTCCGGTGCCTGCCACCACTAGACAGCACGAGTCACTGACAGGAGTCGCATTGGCCGACTCCCCAGCGGATAGCATAGCGAACAAGTCTTCAGCACACACTGCAGCGAGCCACGCGTTTACATACACGTCAGGGCACGAACTGGCAGCAAACCCAAGAGGAAATGAGAGCGTGGCCAGCCCGCCGGTAGACAACATCCTCACCGTCGTGGACACGGACGAGTTCATCCTGCACGCCAGCTTGCCTTCCGCGTCGCCCACGCTCAGAACATCACACGATGAAGCGGGGGGAGGTGACGCGGTAGGTCAGGCAGACTTGTTCACGCCCTTTGAGAGTAACCAGCTCAGTCCCCTCAATTGGAGTGCGTCCCACAGGGTGCAAACTGTGTCATCACGCCCTCCTCTGGAGACCAGCTCTCTTCAGGATGCAGACTCTGCTCAGGAGACTGTCGAGGCAACCGCCACGCCAGCAGCCCCTCCAGCAGCTTCGCAAGCAGCCACGCAGACATTCACACCAGCAGTCACGCAGGCATACACGTCAGTACTCACCCAAGGGTCCACGCCAGCAGCTACACAAACACCAATACCAACACCACCAACCATAGCGACAGCTGCACTGACAGCTACACCAGTGGCCATACTACCGACCGCATCGGGAGCAACATCAACGGCAGAAGCAGCTGCTGAAGCACGAGCCGATGTAATAGAAACAGCACCAGCCGCTGCAGCAACGGCAACACCAGCTGTCGCAGCAGCAGTAGCACCAGCTGCTGTAGCAACAACAACACCAACCTCTGTGGAAAAATCAGCACAGACTACGCCCCAGCGCAGGCATAGGAAACGAAAAAGCAGAAACGGTCGGAAAGGGGATGACAAACGCAGCAGAAGTAACATCATCGATAGGAGCGATTCAGGTATGCGGGGTAAATGTCGCTGTAGGGAGCATCGGGTCGATGCGCTGTGGGTATGCAAATTGTCGCAGCAGTCGTATTTTATTTGTTTAATTAATTGTGCCTAATATACTTGGGATAATCATGTTAAGTGAGTTAGCTGTGTTGTAGCTCACCGCATACACGCTGACATCTAGCCGCTTTCGGTTCCAGCCCCACCAGTGTATTTCCCTCACAGCTGATGTTTCAGCACATTATACCGATGATGAACATCCGTGAGGAATGACTATTCAGTTAATCACGTGTGACCGGATGAAGATAGCTTGCCACACGCGAACTCACTACTGAAGCATGCTGCCATGCAATGAACCTGAATCGGTTTCCTAATCATCAGCCTCTTTTCAGACTCCTGCACGGACAAGATTAGCTACTGCTCGGCCGTCCAGCAAGCAAGACTGTGCAAATACAAGTACTATAAAAACTCCTGCTGCGCCACGTGTCAAGTTGCTCGCTATGTGTAAAGTTGCTCACCAAAGTTTCGCACGTGAGAAGCTCGTCGCGAACTGTGCTGCCACCTTTTGAGTGACTCTCGTACCGCTGCACCATTATTGGTGGCGCTGACAGTGCACCACCGTTGTGGTGATGCCAAGTGGTGCAGCCAAACGAACACCACAAGCACACTCAGGTCGACGGTGCAAGTGCAGCGTCACGTGACGCAAGCGACTCCCTGACTGAAGGACCCCAGACGATGATGAGGTCATCAAAACCCTGCAACGAACGCCGATATGTTCCCAGACAGTGGAGCTGCCGCTATTGGCGGCCAGCTCAGGCAGTTCGGAGCAATTGCCACAGTCGTGGACACGCTTCGGTAGCTGACTAGCGAACTATCGCCGTCTCAATGCGGCAGAAGCGAGCGACCAGTGCCGCCTGAAAGCTGCGGCTGCGACCCGCTGGTGCGACAGCAATCTCTCGTGTAGCTCGTTCTCTTTGCCGTCGTGTAGGGCGCCGTCTGTTCTGCCGCGTAGCACATCGTCTGCGTGACGTGTAGAACGTCATCTGCACTGTGGTGTAGGTCGCCCTCTACGTTTCAGTGTAGCTCGATTTCTGCACTGTCGTGTTGCCCGGCCCTTGCAATGTTGTGTAGTACTCTGTCTGCACTGTCATGTAGCTGCCGTCGATCCGCAGCCAGTCGTCGCTTGTTTTTGAACAGAGTTTATGACTGGTGTGGCTCTGAGCAGAAATAAATTCGCCATGCGTATTTATGACAGATGAAGACGTATTTGTGGTTAGAGACCGAATTGCGTGTGTTTGGGGTGTAATGCTGTGTATAATGTGTGTAGCATTGCATCGAATACGCAAGTACGCACTCACACGCACCCACACCCACACCCACACACATACACAAGCACACAAACATACACGCATGTGCGCATGCACCCAACTTCAGATTTATGACATCGCATAAGCTTCCTGCGCATATCATGTCATCTATCACTCTCATATTCAATGCTCCATGGTACCCGTCACTGATAACAACACTGCCGCGAAAACATTTTTGCACCTTGTGACATGGAATACATCGATCTTGGGCAACATAACACTTCATTGATAAATCCAGCTTTTCGTTCTGGACAATCGTCAGGAGTGTCAAAGCTCAGGTCGAAAATACAATCACGCAAGTTATAGCATCATACTATATGTTGGTGATATTCTACTCAGCGAGGTAAACAAGGTGCAACCAGGTTTTTCTTGAGTTTTAGATTGATTCTCATCGGAAAATAAGGAGGTAAGCTAAAATAGGACAGCATTCATAGTGAATGTTAACCCGCGTCGTTTTTCCGGTCAAATCCCCACACCCGTCTCGGGAGGGGGCGGTTGAAGACCCCTCTAAAATCCAAACTAAGCATCGCACGAAAACGAAAGAGGTGTGATCGGAAAGCGCTCGACGAGTAGGATCAGTGTCCACCCTCCAAAACAATTTTCCTCCAAAAGTGACATCACCGGGGGGGGTTAGATTTTCACGACTTTTCACGAGTTACATTATATTTTTAACTTTGGGGAGTTCATTTTGGGGATATATGAAACACAAAATTTATTTGGAATGAGAAAAGGACAGCGAAATCGACCAGGGCTATAATTTTTTTGGCCCCCCAAAAAATATTTTTTGTGTGAAATTTCACACCCGACCGGCACCACACCAGACCGGCACCACACCCGACCGGCACACACCCGACCGGCACCACACCAGACCGGCACCACACCAGACCGGCACCACACCAGACCGGCACCACACCCGACCGGCACCACACCCGACCGGCACCACACCCGACCGGCACCACACCTGACCGGCACCACACCTGACCGGCACCACACCCGACCGGCACCACACCCGACCGGCACCACACCCGACCGGCACCACACCTGACCGGCACCACACCCTGACCGGCACCCCACACCCGACCACCACCGACCGGCACCACACCTGACCGGCACCACACACACCGACCGGCACCACACCTGACCGAGGCACCACACCTGACCGGCACCACACCCGACCGGCACCACACCCGACCGGCACCACACCCGACCGGCACCACACCTGACCGGCACCACACCTGACCGGCACCACACCAGACCGGCACCACACCTGACCGGCACCACACCCGACCGGCACCACACCCGACCGGCACCACACCCGACCGGCACCACACCCGACCGGCACCACACCCGACCGGCACCACACCCGACCGGCACCACACCTGACCGGCACCACACCTGACCGGCACCACACCCGACCGGCACCACACCTGACCGGCACCACACCTGACCGGCACCACACCTGACCGGCACCACACCTGACCGGCACCACACCTGACCGGCACCACACCTGACCGGCACCACACCCGACCGGCACCACACCTGACCGGCACCACACCCGACCGGCACCACACCTGACCGGCACCACACCTGACCGGCACCACACCTGACCGGCACCACACCTGACCGGCACCACACCTGACCGGCACCACACCTGACCGGGACCGGCACCACACCTGACCGGCACCGGCACCACACCCACCGACCGGCACCACACCAGACCGGCACCACACCTGACCGGCACCACACCCGACCGGCACCACACCTGACCGGCACCACACCTGACCGGCACCACACCTGACCGGCACCACACCCGACCGGCACCACACCTGACCGGCACCACACCTGACCGGCACCACACCAGACCGGCACCACACCTGACCGGCACCACACCCGACCGGCACCACACCTGACCGGCACCACACCCGACCGGCACCACACCCGACCGGCACCACACCCGACCGGCACCACACCTGACCGGCCCACACCTGACCGGCACCAACACCCGACCGGCACCCACACCTGACCGACACACACCTGACCGGCACCACACCCGACCGGCACCACAACCGGCACCACACCCGACCAGCGCGGAATAGCTTATGGTAGCGGTAGACCGGCACCGCGCCCGACCGCGGCACCACACCCGACCAGCGCGGAATAGCTTAGGGTGGTAGGGGTAGAATGACCCCCTGAGACAGGTCGGGTTACTTTTTTCATGGATAGCTCAATCTGGCTTCTAAATGTCCGCCTCAACCAGGACTAATTGGCTTTACTATGTGCACCTGAACTGGACTTAATATTTATAGGTTCCTGAATTGTCGAAAGGCCAGATTTGGTAAACTAGTAAAAAGATCAGCTTCAAATTACACATTAAACAGCTGTAAAAGTATGATGTTCATGTTGTTCCTGTATCCTACTTCATCTTATTATGCCGTGCCTTTGTCAGCAATCTATGCGAAAATTTTAGCTGAGCAACTGGGATGTATTGGCAATGTTGTGAACTGTAAGTAGTATTATGATCTGGAAGTGAATATATGGCTTGAATTAGCACGTCGCCCTTGACTTCAACTATAACATCAGGGACGATTTAGCGGTAATTTTGGTAGTACGTTTGGCGGTATAATCGGAGGTACATCTGACGGTACGTACCTTCGGCGGTACCTTTGACGGTATATTCATTGGTACATTTGGCAGTACATTTTGCGGTACATTCGCGGTACAATCGCCAATGTTCGATCCATGTACCCATCGACACCAAAACTCCCGTAGTGGAGGTGCGATGTGAAACATTTGGATAACCATGATGTTGTAAACATGACTTATCGGAATACCCAAACACTGCGGCGAACATAATATTGTGACAAGGAAACTATGTGCGGCAGGCGAGCCCGATTTCGATTAGTTTGAGGCCAATTTCGGCTGAAGAGGATCGTTATTCCATGCACACATGTCGAAATTGAGGAGATTCTTACCGTAATGGCAAAAATCTGTTAAGTATCAACCATCATTGCAAATTTGAAGACATCATATCGCATTGCCGAATTAGGCTTCACATAGTTCTGACATTCCAGTGCACTTCCGTGAATATTTGACTCTCTTATGTACACAGCTGTGATTACGGCCTGAAAAGTGGGTGCAGCTCCACACGTTCTCTGCCTCGGCATGGTGTCCGGCATCCGTGTTTGCAGCATGGGGGCACCATGGTTCCAGCATGACCCATCTCCTGCCATCGCTCGTCCGTCACTCCCAGTGGTGGACATGCCGCTCGGAGAAATATGTCGGATCTGAGCATCATACTTCGAAGAATATGCGCGCTCAAGTGCATTCTAAATTGCAGAACACTGTGTTTTTTGCGTTTTTTTTTAGCGCTACCATTCCTGGTCTGGAAGCGGCTTCGTACCGTTGGGTGTGTCAATGCCAAGCTCGCTGCTCAATTGAACATTCCTAGAGAGCTAAATTCATCTCTGACGCTATTCATCTATGCGTGAGCTTGTAAGCAAACGTTGACCGGCAAAAGTTATCATAAGGATGCAATTTATTCGAGCGTAGACAGGACGTGAAACGATCGGAACGCGCCAAGCACTGCGCGCGCTTCTCGTACCACAAAGGACGAGAGCACGTTCACGGTCGAGACACGTTGCCTGGTAGCCGACTGGCGGCGCGAGCTCAAGCCACCCTGTCCGTCCCGCGACGCTCTATGGACCGGCAGGGCGGGCGCGCTCACACATACGCGTCCCCCCGGCTGCGTCCGGACCACACTGGCGCCGGTCCGGGACGGTCACTGGTGACCTGAGGTCACGCCTGGTGACTGGCCGTGTCGACTGGCTGACGGCCACTCCGCCCGCTCAGTAGAAGAACGGGTCGACCCGGTACATGGTGGCGTGGCCCGGGTTCAGGATCGTCTCAGTCAGCTGGGCCGGGTACCCGACGGCGGCCGGGCCGGCGGTGAGAAGGGCGCGCCGTTTGCGCAGCAGGAGGCTGGGCAGCAGCGGGTCGACCCGGTACATGGTGGCGTGGCCCGGGTTCAGGATCGTCTCAGTCAGCTGGGCCGGGTATCCGACGGCGGCCGGGCCGGCGGTGAGAAGGGCGCGCCGCTTGCGCAGCAGCAGACTGGGCAGCAGCGGGTCGACCCGGTACATGGTGGCGTGGCCCGGGTTGAGGATCGTCTCCGTCAGCTGGGCCGGGTATCCGACGGCGGCCGGGCCGGCGGTGAGAAGGGCGCGCCGTTTGCGCAGCAGGAGGCTGGGCAGCAGCGGGTCGACCCGGTACATGGTGGCGTGGCCCGGGTTGAGGATCGTCTCAGTCAGCTGGGCCGGGTACCCGACGGCGGCCGGGCCGGCGGTGAGAAGGGCGCGCCGTTTGCGCAGCAGGAGGCTGGGCAGCAGCGGGTCGACCCGATACATGGTGGCGTGGCCCGGGTTGAGGATCGTCTCAGTCAGCTGGGCCGGGTACCCGACGGCGGCGGGCGAGTGGATCAGCGAGCGCTTCGCCACCGACTTGGCGGCGGCCGCCTGGGCCTCGACCACGGCCGCCAGGTGGCTGGCGGTGGCCGCCTGCACCTCCGCCGTCAGCTGCACCGGCTCGGGCGCTACGCCCAAGAAGATGGGCGCCACGCGCGTCTCGACGGGCGCCACGCGCGTCTCGACGGGCGCCACGGGCAGCGCGTTGCTGGCCACCTGCACGCCGTTCACGCCGGCCGTGTACTTGGTCGTGATGATCTTGCCCTCGGGCGACACGTAGCTGTACTCGCCGGCCACGTTGCCGAACTCGTCGCGCACGGCGTCGTGCTTCTGCGTCAGCTGGTCGTGGCCGAACGACGCGCGGCCCAGCTCGTCCTGTGTGGCGTACTTGCGCGAGTAGGAAAAGGGCGTCGGCGCGGCCGCGTAGGTGGCCAGCCCGCCGTTCCAGCCGCCCAAGGCGCCGAGCGCCGAGTAGGAGCCGGCCCACTGGGAGGCGGCGCCGGCCACCAGCACGCCGACGATCAGCAGGGGCGTCATGGTGGTCTGCCAGTCACCAGCCGTGTGTGATGCCGGTGCCGAGACGCGCCGCGTTATATAGCCCGGCGGCCGGTCAAGGCCTAGCGTCTGCCACGCCCTCGGCCAGCACGCTTTCCTGGTGCAGGAGAAAAACCGAGCTGCTACCTGCCGCCCGGCGCAGTCTTCTTTTTGCGGATGTATTGCAGGTGTTATCGTGGCCGTCGGTTGGAGGTGGGCCACAGTTGGTCTGTGATAACTGTACCGGAACAAGGTCGACCGTGCGACGACTGGAAGCACGGCCATCAGCCATCATTCCGCCCACCCAGCTATACCTGGCCACTTCCATGTCTTCCAGTGTCCCGCGCGGGTGGCGGTTATGGCAGGAGCCGAAGATTGCACCGTCGCCCGTGTGCGGGGTGATCCGTCACCCGTGTGCGGGGCGGCGGATATGGCAGAAGTCGAAGATTGCACTGTCGCCCGTTCTGCCACCTTAGCCAGTAAAGGGGGTGGCGTGCGAACTGACGTTTTCAAACGGCATTTTCAAACGATATGTACTTGAGGAGTAAAGCAAGGACTGAAATGTTGCAAAGGACGAGATCTCGCGATTGACACCAGAGTTTTGAACGTGTGACCTTCCAGTGTGGCGAGTTTTGCACCATATGCGAACTTTTCTTGTCGGGTCAAGTATCAAATGTTCACAGATGACTTATCGTAAGTTTATCACAAACGCGTCCAAAACTGCGACTTAGATACATTTTTAGTTATCATCAGGATGTTCGTCGGTGCGTTACGGATGCCATAACATACATCAAGCTCCATTCAAGGGATAGACCACGGGTCAGGTCAGGACAAGGGCCGAGCCCGCACTTGGAAACTTGATGGAATGTTGGTTATATCACCGCTGCAACCCACCACAGATTAAAAATAGACGGCGAATGAAAATGGACGGTTAGTTCCGGAAGGAAGTATACTAGAAACCTGGTGCATGGAGACGATCCGCCATTGGGTGTCAAATAATTGGGGCCAGCCTTGGTCGCCATGGAAGCATCAAGCAGGCCTGAACTGGATGGCTTCACAGTCCCCTTACATAAAACCTTTTGCGAAGGAAGCGGACTGCTACTATTCGCCGCTCTGATAGTGTTATGCAAGTCCATTCCTAGCGAATTACAAAAATTCGTAATCGTTCTTCGGTCAGAGAAGGAAATGCTCCACCAGAGGCTGAAAACCAGCATCCAATAAGTTTAATGAACATAGCTGTTCAAATTTGGCGAAAACCAGATCGAGAACTATTTCAAAAGCTATGGACATAACAATAAATGTAAATTAAATCAGTTTCACTCGAGGTCGATTTGTCGGTGATAAAAGTGAGAAAATCATGAAACTCATTGCAAATTCCAAGACATATGGAACAAAAGGTCTACTACCAATTTGGGACTGGGAAAAACGTATGGCAATACGCATTGCCACTACTTAAAATATGCTTTCCACACATTTGCTTTTGGTCTCAACTTATGCAATTGGGTTCATGTTTTGATGGACAAGATCCTACATCACTTGCCCAGATGCAATCCAATGGGTTGTTGTCGCAACCTTACCATCTGGGGCGAGATTTGCGGCTAGGCCACTGGCAGTTATTTGTTCTTTATATCCATAGAGCTTCTCTTTAAGAACAAACCGCCGACATAGAAGCATTCGAGCATATGGGCTTCATAACCCAGATAGTTACATTTGGAAATACGGTAATGATACCGTCCTAGAGACTGATGGGAAACTAGACACTGTTAGAGAGGTCTTTAGTTGTCTGGGATGTTTTCCGAATGTATCTGGCCTGCAGTTAAGTGGGCAGAAAGCCAGACGGATGTGGGAGGGCATGAACTAAGCCAGCGAGGCTGTCGTGTATCCGCAATTGCGTTTCACACTGGGAAGTACATCGGCTAAATACCTGGTCGTGAACATAAGTGCCGGTCTGAACATTGTGGCAAAATCAACTTTTAAGCTCAAATTTGGACAGCTGGAGACGGCGCTGAATCCATGGCTAACTCAAGGACTGATCGCGTATGACAAGGTCAATGCATAGAAATCAAAAGTTTTGTCCCATCTGACGTACGTCAGGTCAATATTAGAAAAACCATCTGAGAGACAAATGCAGCAAATTGAACGCATTATGTCAAACCCGCGCCGTCTTTCCGGTCGAATTCTCACACCCCGTCTCGGGGGGGGAGGCGGTTGAAGACCCTCCTCTAAAATCCAAACTAAGCATCGCACGAAAACGAAAGAGGTGTCATCGGGAAGCACTCGATGAATATGGTCCGGCTCCACCCTCCAAAATAATTTCCCCCAAAAGTGACGTCACCTGGGGGGATAGATTTTCACGACTTTTCACGACTTGCATTATGCTTTTGACCCTGGGGAGTTCATTTTGGGGATATATAAAAAGCACAATTTATTTGGAATGAGAAAAGGACAGGAAAGTTGACCAGGGCAATAATTTGTTTGCCCCCCCCCAAATTGTTTTTTGAAATTTCAAAATTGTGGATTTTTTCTTTTTCTTTTTTCTTCAATTCAAGTTTTCAATTCAAGTTTTCTTCAATTTTCCATTTCCAATGGGTAGAGCAGACGGAGAAACGTTGTTGGAAGTCAACTTGCCCTAATAAAAATGCTTACTTTAGCCAGAATCCTCTATTTGAACAGCAATTTAGCAAATACGCAAAATTTATATGTAGTCAAAAACGAAAAAAGAAGAAGAAAAATTCCACTCGTACGTTTTGTTGCATACCTAAAGATAAGCAAACGCTGAAGTTTCATCAAAATATCTGTATCCATTAAAGCGTGACGACTGGTTGAACTCTTTTGGAGGTGACCTCACTTGACCTTGACTAACTCGTTGATCCTAAATGACCTGACTTCAAAATTTTGCAACATCATGCCAAATTGATGCGAGAAAAGGTATGCCAAATTTGGGCGCGCTGCCGCGCGCCATTCGTCCGCTATCTGCGAAGAATCTGAGGGGGGCGGTTGACACCCTCCGAGACGGGACGGGTTAACTTTGTGTGGGAAAAGGTGAGAAAAATAAACGCCGAACCCTCGATAACACATACAACCTGGCGGGTTTGGAAGTCTGATATTTGGTCCCAATATGAAAGCTTTAAGCTGGCATGCGTAAGCCGGCTTGTAAATCCAGATAACAAAAGCAAACGGGAATATTTAACCAGAAAATATAGTTTTGTTCCTACATAATTGGTTCAGTACGACCAAACCATAGAGCACGACATTACGCTATTTACAGATGATGGAGGAGGGTCAAATGGGCCTGGTGCCACTCCTGAATACACTCCTATCGAAACCGGACCCCTCTGCCGAATATTCCAAATTTAATGCAATGCAACCAATTGTCGAAATCAGATACGTAATCCGATGCATCGAGTGTCTCAATGTCTCAAAGTTCTCCCGTTCAATTTACGCGACTTCTAACCGTTGTACGGTGCCCATAAAACTGGCACTGGGCCAGCCAATCATCCTGTTCCGGGGAAAACGGGTGACGTAGCATGACGTAGTCACGTGACCGCCGGGCTGCGGACGTTATATAATCCCCGCGTGAACGAGAAAGGTCGCAAACCCGTTCTTTGAATTAAACTACAGGCACCTCACATCAAATAGTGAACGAAGCTAAACGCTAAATACGAAATATGCCAGTGAATAGTTTAAATGCAAATGTAAGGCAAAATGTCGAAGCTGCAAAGGCCTGGCCTGGCTTGGCTAGGCGATTTTGTTTTGCCAAGTATGGTCTGGTCGAGTCGAGGTTACGATCGCTTTGGCTTCACCCCTTCTCGTATTTATATACGGACCGTCCATGGTAGTATGAACATTAAGAAATACTTCAAAGGACAATGAACCTCTGCGAATTGATTGCCTCAAGACGATCTAGTGTCGTGAAAACCGGGAGCTATCAAGAGTCAGGTTTAGTCAGCCAGTAGATGAGTCATGGAGGAAGCTGCACGAGTCCATAAACGGAAGGCCGGTTGACAAATAATGGCATGTGGTGTTTGCCGGGGAGTCCCAAGTAGCTTTTGGCAGCATTCGTTCTGACTTGTTGCAAGCCAGTATATGTGTGGGACAGAGGTGAAAAACGTATCCAGCCTGTCACCTACAGAATATCGAACACCACCAGGCTGTCACATGTTGATATTCACATTAGGACCCGTATGTATGTGTGTGAGCGCGAAATTTCGACCATGCCGCTGAAATGGAACAAAGAAGAACCTTTTAGTCTATATATGATCTCCAATTTGTTCAATTATATACGATCTTCAATTTTTAATTAATATGTCAAACTACAACACACCCTATAAGCTAATCTTGCTTCTATGGTGCGTATCCATCAATATCTATCTACGGTGCCTATTATTGTGGTTTAATGTCCTCAAGATATGTTGTGCGCACATTTTACTTAGCAAAGCAAAACCACAGGTTAGACTAGCCTTTATTGTGAAAATATACTCAATTTATTTCAGACAAAAATAAGATTTTTCATTGAGAAAAGATAAGGCCAGGTTTCTTAAGATGTTTATTATTGAATACACAAATTGTGTCTAAATTGAAGACACAATTTAAAAGGAGGTAGGGTAAACCAGGCCAGGCTATTTTAGGCCTCACCTGGTTTTTAGGCCTGGCCTGGTATTAAGCAATAGTAGTACGTTATTTTGCTTTCGAACTAAAAATGAGCATTTCTAAGGGGAATCAATGGTCACAGCACCCTAATCATGCTAATAAACATGGTATTACAACATGCTGTTCTCCAAATCCAATGACTCATTGAAAATGAAATTCACCAATAGAAATTGAATCCCTTGTACAACAAGGAAGTTAATATAGCACCAATAGCAAGGGCAGAGTGTCATAGGTCATATTTAGCATTAGTCTCAAGTAATTTATCTTTTTAAACCTTTTGGTCAATGCAACAAGTTCTGCTTATGACAAAACATGGGCCCTGACACCAATAAATAAAACCCACGGAAATGATGGGATGAAATTATTAAAATAAAGGCTCATATTTGAAGAACCAAAACGTTTTTTTCATGATCAGGATTGCAGAAGTCTGCAGTGTGGCAAAATGGATGAAATAATATGATAGACTGAGAAACGAGAAAAGTGTCAAACTGAGAAACTGGTAAAAGTGTCACTTCAGTTGGGTATGACCAGGGTTGGGTTTATGTCTTCGAATTCTGGAATTGGAGAGGAAAATTACGTGACATTACAGGTTGGTATAGAGCAGAGGATTCTGAGGACTTCGCTTTTAATCTGAATCCTGGATTATGATGGGAAAACTGTATAGCATTCCAAGTTGGAGAATGATGTGAATTCTTTCTGTCATAAAAAACTATGTTCGCACTTTTCACGGCCATGCTCCGCGTTTCCATGTTCCCATGACCATGACCAAACATCAAGGAGATCGTAGTCATTATCAGACTCAATTCCTCTTTTGGAAAAATGGAGTGGAAGACTTCCTGGAGATGAAAATATTTTGGGCGGCCAACATCGAAGCAAAGACCATGTTTCCAATACTTGTCCTGACTTTCATAGACGAAACACAGCGAAACACCACCTACGCAAGCATACGCAAGTTCAGGTTCAACAGCGCCTTGGTACTTATTAGGGAGATACGTGCACACTGAAACCAGCTTTGAAAACAAACTGCGCCGGAAAACGGAACTGTTGCGTCGGATTCAATCTCTGGACGGTGACAGGATACTGTCCTGCCCAGTCTGTCGCTTGAGATTGCCGAAAGTGACGCCTGGTAACGGTTGCGGGCATCGACGATTGCAACAAAAGTATTCGTGATGGATAAAATCCGAAGGACCTGTGAGCATCACAAAGAGTGGGGCTATCCGCACGCACAATTTTATCCGCGAATTGTCCTTCGACAGTGGTGTGGAGACAGTGGAAACGGAGCCTTTTTCACGAACTGAAACACGTGCAGCCAGTGTCACGATGACTGCGCCCGCACACTATGCAGCCACTAATCATCAATTGAAAAACTGTAGCCGGTACATGGGGCCATGATGTGAAGGTGACGGCAAGTCGCAAAGTTTAGCCGTTTCCAAGAACCAGACCAAATCGTGAAAAACGCTAAAATAACGTCGCTTCCGCTTTCCACGCCCTCCTCACGTGCGTGCGGCGTGTGACTCGGAAACGGTTGCCACGACGATGTTGATAATTTTCGTGGCAATACTGAGATGTTGGTTTGGTGTCTATCGGTCCAGATATTGGTTGTCGAGATATTGTGGTCTGAATCTGGTCGATGGGGAGCGCTAAAATTGGTGATTTTCCGAACGCAAAATCTCAGTTTTACATGCTATTCCTATGGGCAACCGGTCATTCACCGGACACCCGCTCTCTCAGGACCCCAGTGACGCGCACGCGCAACACGTTGACCCGACCGCAACGAAATTGTTCGCGACGGATAGCTAACATTTGGAGCTTTCACGTGATGTCAGCCATATCTTGTTACCTGTGATATGAGCCGTGCCACACGCCACAAACTGCGCTGGGAAGAGGAACTGTTGCGTCGGGCTAATCTCTGGACGGCGACGGGACAGTTTGTTGGTGACAGGGTTACCATGGCAATGCTAAAACCTATTGATTTTACCACGAATGGTCGAATTTTTTCAATCCCCCTGTCCCCTCGATCATAGCTACTAAATTGTTTCTATACGCTACTGATACATGGACTGAAGCAAGATGAGTACGTAGATGTCTGGATGGTTAAAAAATACAAATTGACTGGGTATGTTAAGAGGCAAAACGGCCCGATGATAAATACAATCCATACGCAATGATAATACGGTGCCGTAAGTTGTCACCATAACCGGAGATATTTTACAAATATCTGTCACCCACGCTCGTGGCCGAGTAGGCGGTTTTTCACCTCTGGGGCTATATACTGCCGTTCACCTCGGTGAAGCTTCCCATCCTATTCATTTTTTTCGCCAGTACGATGGGCTGATGCAACCCATCCTGTTTTTTTTTTCGCGGCTGCGGAAAAAGCATCTCTGCAACCCCGCTTGGTGTAGCCCTTTGCTAACCGCACAGTAAAAAAAAATATGAAGTTAGCTTGCGATAGTGTCCAAAAAAGTGTTCCGTTCACTCCGCGGATGAAGGCGATAATTGCTTGTGAATGCTGACATGTGTGAAAAATATACAGGAGAGGCGCTGTCGACAGCTATAAAAAGCACTGGGATCTAATTTGCAAGGCAAACATAAAAAATTAAATATTTACAGCAAAGTACTTATGATATAATTACACAACTAATACCATATGATAAGCAATATTTTAGTGCGTATGAAACTGGATGCTATATGCGACAGACGCCATGTCAATATGGCTGGACGTCACCCGCGGGTGTTGTCCAGTAACCATCCTGCACATTAGGCTGGCTCATGGGTGGGTCGATGGTAAGTTTTCCAAAACGGCTAGTGAAATTATCATGACAAATAGCATTCTCAGCTCACAAGATTTTTTTCTGATTTTTAAAATCAATTCTAGAGGTGGCCCCTTCCCGTTTTTAAGGACCATGCTTGCCAAAATTAACACCAAATTACAATTTTGTGCATGATGGAGTTTATCTAAGTAATTCAAACTTATATCATGGGTAGTATCGTGTCCCTTTTATCATATGTGCGAGTTTCTCAGTCCTGTCGCTTGTGGTTGCAGAGCTATTCGTGTTATTAAGTAGAGTTTTGGCATCGCCATCTGTTGAGAGGGAGTAGAACTATGAGTGATAACATCCGTTCCGACGGTTTAATCGAGCGCAAATGTGGGCAAACGACGAAAGGTAACATCACGTTCAAGCATGCTTCCCGTGTCTAACTGACACCTAGAGGCATCACCAGAAAACGCGAGTAGGGGGGGGGGGGTGGACTTCAATCGTCCCCGGCGACCGGCCCAGCTTGCATACCTACTTCCGCTACATCGACGTTCTGTATATATTCATGGAAAAATCAAGTGGATCAGCCACCTCCCCCGTCTAGTTGCGAAGCTTACGGCTGGAGCCCCCTATGCCAATCCCTGATGACACCCCGTCACTATTAAACGTTTTACCTTCCAAGTTCCACCAGACATTTCAGGTGTCGGCGCTGCAGGTAGTCCGATCAACGTTGTTACCAGTTCACACCGAAAACGCTGGTGACGCACATCCGTCTTTCTCGTTAGAATGGCTTTGGTATGGGCTGTGGCCTGTGAAATCGAACTTCAGCTAAAGCCGCACAATGACTATCACTAACAGGAAACGACATTTTCCAAGTCAAACATGATTTATTCTTTCGCAAACAGGCCAGCGAACTTCGGATCACCAACACAAGTACACACCTGCACACAACTTGCTTTCATCCATTCCATCCATCCTATCTGGTCATCTACAAAACGTCAAAATGAAAGCCCTCTTGGACTGAAAGGATGGCACCGCTAGCCTATGACTCATCTTCGCACAGATGAATCCATGCCGCGCAGCATCGCCCACAACGGCCGCAGATGCCTCCTTGACACATTCTACAGCCCTCTCTACCGCCTGGGTGTGCACCGGGTGCATCGGTACACGTTCCTCCGCTGCGTCCAGGTCTCGCTCACTTGTTGACAGCGTCAGGGGGGGGCTCAGTTATGAGCTCCTGATCCCAGTTGATTAGCTCCGTGTACTTTGTTGCCGCAAACCTAATTTTTGGAAGTCCGTACGGTCTTACGTCATCTGCGTCTTCTGTTCTGTTCCACCGGCACTCGATTATGATCCTGACCGCCCGCTCTCTGATCGTCACATCGCTGTCGCATAGCATGGCCAGCAGCAGTGATTCAGGGTGGGCCCAGTAGGCGTTTCTCTGAATGACCGGCTGGATTACCTTTTGCACGCGGTCCGGGAAATGTCTGAGCAGTTCTACACTGCGGCAGAACGGGTGTGATTCTATATAAAACCACATCGGGGCATAGTGATTCACGACAAAATGTACCAGGACTTCAAGATTGTTATCTGGTTTGGTCGTCGAAACGTACAGGCACAAAATACGGGTAGCGAGAGTAAGCCACCTGGCCATATTCAGGGGACCGATCTTTCTGGTCGCTAACTCCCTCGGGATGCACCAACCCTGAACGGCGATAGCCAGCTGATGCAAAATAAGCTGATCGGTGCTGAGGTCTTTCACGATTTCCTCGGGTAGATCTTGGACCTGACCCGGCACAGGCTCATACGCTGTGACTGGCCTTTGTTCCAAGTCACCTGCCAGTTGCGTACCGATCGGTCAACTGAATGACCGCGGACCCGTTGTACCACCGTCTAACTCATTTAAAATTGCTCGGAAATTTAGTTCCTTTCGTGCAACTGGCATATGACCCAATGGACGGCTTTCCCCTCAAATAATTCAAACATACGGCACACTCCACCATGTCGCCCAGTATTCACGGCCATTCTGTCTGCCCCGATTACGACAACTCCACCACCATATTCGGCAGCGACGGCATGGAGCTCTCTAAAGATATCACATGCCTTTCCTGACGCTGGGTTGAAGTGAGTTAAATACCCGCTGCCGGGCTCGGCCACAACAGCAATGTGCTCTTCCTGCGGTTTTGTTTTTGACGGGCCGGCTTCGTCTCGTTCGATCATTACATACGACATATCCTTTCGACCGTCACAATACAACCCTGCAACACCTGTATCAAACGCTCTATATTTCCTCTTTTCTGAGCACGACATATCCACTACCTCGGATATTCAATAAATGTCCTGCAGTGAGTGCAGAGCGACCGACTCACCACGCGGCCGCGGACGTGTCGACTGCGATATGCCCCCGAGCGACCTACCCGGCGATCACATTACGTGATCCGTGTAGATGACGTCATACTAGCCCTAGGAACGGGGGCGTCTCTGATTACAATACGCCGTCGGAAGCGGTGCCAGTGCTGCTGTTTCCGAATGTTACGATAGTGCCAGATTTAGTTCAAAATAGTACGGAATCGCTTTCACAAACTGCACAGCGCACAGAGGAGTCGACCGTGAACTTTTGTATGGCGTAGTATATCGCACACAATCGACTGGATTAACTGGTCTACGTATATATGGGGAACGGAGGTATCTAAAAGCCTGGAACATGTGATTTAGGAAAGAATATATCCGCTGTAGTCACCTTTATAATTTCCCCGCATTCGCGCTTCAAGAAAGCGTTGGGAAAGGGTGTTTTCATTCATGGTTCTTCTTGCGCTCAATAGATGGCGCTACCAAAACCCGACATAATAAAATGAATATCTCGAGACCCGCATGTGATAGGATGACAAAACTTACACATACGATGAAATGCACCCAGAACTACTCACAACGGAAGTTTGAAGCACATGGAGAAATTCTATCCTCCTCAAAAAGGCGATTTGGTACAAATGTTGGCAAACATGGTGTAACAAAACGAGAGCGGGCCACCCCTAAAATTTAATTAAAAAATCTGAAGAAAAAAAATAATGTGAGTTCGGAGTGATATTTTGTCACGATAATTTCACTAGCCGTTTTCAGGAACCAAGTGATGACCCACCCTACTGCACATCCTGCACATCCTGCACATCCTGCACCAACGCGGGTGATGTCGCTGCACCGACACGTTAACGCGAGCATCCC
This sequence comes from Imbricaverruca yamaguchii, assembly GCA_034440575.1. Classification (NCBI taxonomy): domain Eukaryota; kingdom Metazoa; phylum Arthropoda; class Thecostraca; family Neoverrucidae; genus Imbricaverruca; species Imbricaverruca yamaguchii. The sequence continues at coordinate 646,873 of JAOTOL010001432.1, forward strand.
ACTAAGCACATCTAAGCATCCCACCGCGGTGGGATGCTTAGACGTGTCGCATCATAGATATTGCACACAAATAAACGAAAAATGTCATGCCAATGCTTGTGAAAGGTACTGAGATGTATATCAGCAGACAGGCAAGAAGATGTCCTATTTGCCTGTGTCGTGTGCTTTTCCATCCACAGCTGTTGATCGTAACTACTGAGGCAAAAACTCGTCACTTTGAGCGTAAAATGCCTCAGAATGGTGCAAACAAACCTAGTATGCCACTCCAAAATTTCCCAAACGAGTAGTAAAAGGCACATCAGCAGACATATATCGAATTTGCCAGTCTCACGAAAGCACGGGTTTTACAAAGAGGGCAATGTGTAGCTGAGTAGGCAGTATGCTGACCAAATATCTTCCATGTTTGTTTGAAGTAGTAAGGGTCTTCCATTTCAGCGATTAATTACCACGCCAGACATTCGCTGTGAAGCCAATTTTGCATAAAATGCAGTGGCATTTCCTATTGTATTTCCGGGTAGGGTTTCAAAATACTTCATGCTTCATGATTTCATGCATTTCCCTCGTATTTACGGCATGTCGTCTTGTCCCTGTCGGTCGCACCGTGCCACTCGGGAAATGCGTGCGCTTGTCGCGTGGTGGGACATGGGGAGAACATGGGGAGAACATGGGGAGAACTATGCATCAATTTAACAAGACGCACACTGATGCGACAACTTTCACTGATTTTCCAAATTTGTCGATATAAAGGGAGTTGAAAATGTGACAGGATCGAAATTTGTCCTGTTAAGTGCCAAGGTCACTGCCGCAAGCACATTACCATGCGATGGCCATAATGTGAATGTAAATGAAACTAAGTAAACATCAAGACAAATCATAATCCAGCTCACAAGAGAAAGGTTAAAAAATTCATTGGCATTGGTGAGCAAAATTTAGATGCCTTCTGCATCAATCATCGGTTGTGCTCTGGGTAGTAGAAACCAGCATGGGCGCCTTCGCCCTCCGGGACGTGGGAGACGCTTACCCCACACTAATGAAGTTTAACATTACACCTATGGCGATGCATGAAAAGATCGAGCGAAAACGCATCTGGTCCATGAGTGTAGGAACCAATAGGGCAGGTATGGACGCTTCTACATATTTTCTAAATCGCTAAATACCACAAAAGCAACAGCAATAATTGCATCTTTAAGCATGATGTCAACGACCATTAACTTGAAAAATCGCCTCTTGAACTGATCCCTGTATAAGACAATTTCCTGGTTTCTACCCACATGTTCTCATCTCCCACAGAAGTTAGCCACTGAAGCGGCGAGTGGAAACGTAGAACCAGGGGCGGATGTCAGGAGAGAAAATTTCTCACATAAAAAGATCAAATAAAGCTGAGAAGTGGGGCCCTGTGAAAAATAACGACCGAACTTTGGGGATCTGTTACTTTGTGTGTAGGTTGGGATCTCGAAAAATATTTTCAATCCCCGGTGACAATATTCTCTTTCCGCCCAGGACTCCAAGGGGCTGAACTAATGGGAACAAGTGCTACAACATTTCTCATTTGTGACAAAGTGAAATTACAAAAAGATCAGTGCTCTGCAAATTTATTCAGATATAGATACCTTCCATGGAAAAGTATTAACATTCATCCATATCCATCCATCCATATCCATCCTACCTCTTCAAATCCGATTTGTTTGTTTGTTTATTGGTTGGTTCACGACACACTTTATGCACATTCACGGCTAATGGCGCCGCCCACACTGTTTCGCCGGTGGGCCGCGGAATTGGGAAACGTCCTGAGTGGCGCTAGAGTCGAACCTGGGACCTTTGGTACCCATAGCCCGACACCTTAACCACTCGGCCATCCCCGCCCCCTCTTCAAATCCGAAGCATGTTTTGGAATTAGGTACGTCAATATCTGTTCGACAAATTGCTCTGGTCGATAAAGTGTGCGGTTCGACAAAGTGTCCTGGCCGACAAAGTGTCCTGATCGACAAAGTAGCCTAGCCTACAGTGTCTGGTCAACACAGTGCCCTGGCCGTTTCGAAAGACCGATTAGCCCCGATCAAGTTAGTCGGCTGAATTAATCTTCGCTCTTATCTGCTCTATATGCGGGTACAATATGCGCAAGGAACAGATAATTGGCGGAGTGAATTTTTTTTGCCTAACTCAGGGACGCTATCTGCAATAGCGTTGATTCCTGAAAATAATTAGGAGTGGGCGCGATGCATGGAGGCTATGGGCGGGCCAAAATTGATTGGGGAACACTTCTTATGGACCCACGTTAAAAGTTTAAATTACATTTGGGGGAGGCTAGCATTGAGGTGGCACTTGCTTCCTGAAACGTTTAACAAACAACACTCATGAATGTCTGTGAAGTGCATAGAAGTATATTTTTGTTCAACATCCGTTATGAATCATTACGCGTTGTACAGACTTACGCGTTGTACAGACGTACAGACTTACGTCTGTACTTGCTACATGGGTTAACTTTAGCATGCTAGCTGCGGAGGTAGTACCCTTCCCGTCGAAACGGATTTCCAATTGCTTAAGCAATTTTAAGGAGAGGGATGAGGAGGGAGGGGCTCGAAAGGCTGCGATTTTCCCCCATTGGAATCAACTGTAGCGGGCCTTCCAGTGAAATTTGATTGGACATAATTACAGTTCGACCGTATGCAGTATGTGCTTGTCATTGATATATGAACCTATCTGGGCTTTAATTCTTGCCTGTGCCAACGTTCCACATGTGTCACGAAGATGAATGTGGTGTGGGCAACCCCACCATACTATTTCCATCCAGCGGGTGGACCGGGTGACCTGCGGGATGACATGACAGGCACATCGGCTCCTCCTGCCGCATCGGCCCGTCGTGACCCGTACCGCCGTCTGATGGTGAGAATGCAGCAACTTTCACCGGGGTGGCTGCTGCAGGAATGCCCGTGAGAATTAAGCGTTTTGCTAGCCTACCCGATGATGTTCTGAAAATGAAGAACATGCTTGATCACCAGAGATAAAATTACCCCTTGAGGATATTATTCGACTTTCCGCGAGACCGCCCTGCTGGTCCCCTGTCTCCAGCGCCGAGTCACCGAGCAACACTCTTCAGCATCACGTGATGTCACACGACACTGCTGGTCAACGTCACGTGATGTCGCCCACCACTGCTGGCCAGCGTCACGTGATATCACACGACACTGCCGGCCAGCGTCACGTGATGCGACGCGCGACGGTGGCGCCCCGGGCGGCCGCCGGGCCAAGCTCACGGAGCGGCGGCCGGCGCCCGCCTGTAGTGGCGACGGCTCCGACCTGGGCGGTGGCTGATGCCTGCTCTTGGTGACGCGCGCTTGGTGCGCGGCGTGAGAGTGCCCCCCGTCGTCGTGTTCCGGCCCCCTCACGTCAAGAGCGGCATGGTGCGCGCCAACAACTACACCGGCGGCTGCCTGGTGCGGGTGAGTACAGGCGGTGCGAGAGAGCCGCCCCACTGGCCCGGCTGCGCGGCCGTCAGCTGATCGGGGGCGGGACGGGTCGGACGGGTCGGTGTGGTGCGCGACCGTCGTGTTGTCATCCGCCCAGGCCACATCACGTGCGATATTGATTGGCGGAGCGGCGGTCCGTCGGCAGCGGCGGGGGTGCCGCTCGGTCACTTGCCGGCCCACTCTCGCGCCCAGGCTCGGCTGCCAGTGGGGCTCGTGACATGGTCACACGGTCGGCCCACTCCTGAGCCGCGATCGGCAAGTGGTGATAATGTGTTGTCGCCGAAGCGATCGGACAGCTTGAGTGGAGTTGGATGAGGTAGAGTCTCGGCGACATGGGCTGCGGAAACGAACGGATCAGCTGCTTATCTCATGATGTTGTTGGGAGAGCTGACGTGCCGATCTTTCTTGGGAGAGAAGGAACGGTTGAGGTTGCATGAGTTTGAACGAGATTCTGAGATCCGGGGGAACGTGAGGATTATGAGGGAGGAGGAGCCGAAGGTTTACAATGCTTTTGTTTATAGAACTGTCGTGACGCCATTTCTGGGAAGGGAAGCGACAGATGAGGTTGCATGAGTTTGAACGAGATTCTGAAATATGTGAGCACATGCGGACCCGGGGGTGTATGGGATCAGAGTCATGGCCCCTAGTGCACGACTTTGAGAAAGAGCTGCATCTAGCACAAGTTGCTTGGAAACGTAAGCATTGCTATCGCAAGCGAACGTTTGCTGCATCGGAGATTTAAATACATACATTTGTAACGAGCTGAATACGTTTTCTCTATACGACATTGCCTGCAGAAACGACCAGGGCTTCGAGAAGGTTGGAGGAGAGCATGGGAACGCACCATATGGGTTTCGGTGACGTGGGATGATACTGGATGAGCTTATATATGAACGCCGGAACAGACACGACGGTATCCAATCACCTGCACATCCTGCACACCCTGCACCGCCGTGGGTGATGTCCAGTCACCATCCTGCACATCCTGCACCGCCGTGGGTGATGTCCAGTCACCATCCTGCACATCCTGCACCGCCACGGGTGATGTCCAGTCACCATCCTGCACATCCTGCACCGCCGTGGGTGATGTCTAGTCACCATTCTGCACACCCTGCACCGCCACGGGTGATGTCTAGTCACCATTCTGCACATCCTGCACCGCCGTGGGTGATGTCCAGTCACCATCCTGCACATCCTGCACCGCCGTGGGTGATGTCCAGTCACCATTCTGCACATCCTGCACCGGCGTAGGTGATGTCCAGTCACCATCCTGCACATCCTGCACCGCCGTGGGTGATGTCTAGTCACCATTCTGCACACCCTACACCGCCGTGGGTGATGTCTAGTCACCATCCTGCACATCCTGCACCGCCGTGGGTGATGTCCAGTCACCATTCTGCACATCCTGCACCGCCGTGGGTGATGTCCAGTCACCATTCTGCACATCCTGCACCGGCGTAGGTGATGTCCAGTCACCATCCTGCACATCCTGCACCGGCGTGGGTGATGTCTAGTCACCATCCTGCACACCCTACACCGCCACGGGTGATGTCCAGTCACCATCCTGCACATCCTGCACCGGCGTAGGTGATGTCTAGTCACCATTCTGCACACCCTACACCGCTTCGGGCGATGTTGCGTTAACGTGCCGGTGGGATGCTTAGACGTGTCACATCGGGTCACGTGTCACAACGAACGTGGTATATAGCAGTTGGAGGTAGCTTAGATGCAGATGACTTTCCCAGGGTTCCAAAGAGTAAATTGGTTGCTGAATTCGAATCCCAGCTGCATGGCCGGCGCACTCGACGCGCCCCTAAACTCCGCCTTCGAATCCCAGCCGTCAAAGTGTCCTAGAGAACATGTTTTCCTGAAGAGGTCGCCCGCGGCCAATAGGAGCGCCATATCTACGTCTGGTAGTGATATGGTGACGGATCTAGCAGTGCAATAGTGGAACATTTACAAATTGAAGGTCCATCATCTGGAAGTCCACTTCAACTGAAGTAGATAAGATGAGCACAATTTCAGTAGAAAATGCATCAATCATGCCGCCAGGAATTACGAACAGGGAGCTGACAATGTCCGATTATAACAAATAACAAATAATCGCAAGCGGTGTGCCATTAAGCATATGCAGTAACGGCGTGATGTCTTCGCCGTTTCCCACTTGTCGCTATAAAAAAACGCTTCGGGGCAGCATGCACCTCTCTTACCCCCTCCCCCTCACCGGGACAGCGAGGGTTAATGCATAGCTATTGCCACCAGAAAAGCATGGCAGAAATGTTCTTAATAAAGTGGGGTGCCACTAAGCTTGAGTCCATGCTGCCTTCCAAAGTGCAGACCTCTCAAGCAACGGCTGAATCCCATGTAACCGATCATCGTGCCGCAGCATCGGTGGTGACCTATATATGGACTGCATTTCAGTTCAGAATACGGTGTCGTTGCGCACGGACACCGTCGTCACCATGACAACCGCCAGCTTCTGGTCCAGGCTGTAGAAGCTTGTCGTTATCTTGTGTAATTGCCATACATAGGGAATTTCCGCATAAGCGAACTGTCTGGTGGTCATGATCATCCATGTTGCAGAAATATTCCCGTTGGTTTAATGCTTTGTCATTGTTACTTCGCTGTGTGACAGAAAATAAACTAATGGTAATAGCAAAGGAAGGGATGGAACTTCGCCAGAATAATTTATAACATCAAGCAGTGTCAATCTCGGGTTTGGCCCAGTGTTCTCACATAGGACAAATTATAGAGTGGCGATCAATTAAGAGGTCATGCTTTCCTCCTTCCAGTCATATATGTGCTAAGTTCCATCCCTGGTCAATGGTGTATGGAATGCTGCTAGGGTGTAGAAACGTGGAAAACATTGCTAGTGACCTCCAACTCGACTTTCCCAGTGTAGCACTGATCGACTAATTGCTAAGGTACCTGCAAATTGGAGAGCTATGGCCTCGGGCTCCTTGCATGCCTATGCGCAAGTAATGCTATATTGTTTGTTAAATAATGTTTTTAAAATGGTCCGTATTATAAAACGATACATGTCGCTACTACAATATAGGTATATACATAGTACATGCGTGTATATATTCGTGTGTACATGCAACATAAAGACGCAGCTCGGGGGACGGGTGCGCCAAGCCCCAATTCAAATATACGCTGAATTAATTTTTAATTTATTAGTGTGGGATTTGCACCATCCAAAATAAGAAAAGTTTCGGTACGCTTTCTTTCGATCGAGCCTCCCTTCCTCGTAAGAGAATCTTGGCTACCCCACTTGTGTGTAGATGTATCGTAACAATGTGAGTGCGGCTCCACGGTCGCCCTGCGAGGTGGGCGAAGTCCGCCGACAGTGACCCACCCGCAGGCAGAAGGAAGAGGGTGGGAGGGGATCCGGTGACCGGTGCGGCTAGTATGCAGACCGGCCGACATGTGATGCGGCAACATTATACTGCAGACAGAGACCATGCGGTCCGGGCTGGGGGGCGGGCGGAACAGCGACGAATCAGAGCGTGCCAGCCAGAACTGTGTGTGTGTGTGACGGGATATTCAGCCCCCGCCCCACACACACGTATATCGGGCGGCCACGCTGTCGAGTAACTCGGACCCGAGTTCTGTTTCCTAAAATGTACTCCCAATAAGAAGAACCCGGCACGTAGATTATCTACGAAAAGCGCAGTTATATTTCGCCGTCATCGAGGAAAAGGAAAGAACGCAAACGTTTTGAGTCTGCATTGCACTCCACTGTGGTCAAATTCTGTCTCACCAACCTAACCTTAAACGAAAATAGTTGACACATTCCGTCAAATCTGCGACATAATTGCACAAACGCCTACATTTCAGGCTGAAGAAAAACTACGCAGAGTGGTATTGGTTTTTTTCCTCCGCAACAGGAGTCTTGTGGGTTGGTGGCATTCTGCTATTTTTACCAGGACTTATCATGGACTGCCTCATTTTTCTTCAAAATGATTACTTATATTGATGCTGCAAGGGAATGGCAGACCAGCCGACCGACCGTAGCGATCGAGGGCTTCCAGGCCAAGAATTCACATGTATTGACCGTGGTTCGTTCAGGGTTTCACGTACACCTGTCGCTACTCCTCGCCCATGACCAATCGGCGTGAGAGATTGACGACGCTACATGACTCAACGGTCGATGTGTCGTAAAAACTAATAACCACCACCAGGTTTCCACGTATGCAGCACGTGCCTACCTGTACACCAGCCTAGGTTTTTATATTGAAAACGCCAATTTCTATGTGCCTCGATTGCAAATGGTTGTGAGATAACTAACTCGAAAGTAGGACGGCGAAATCGCGTGCGGAATGCACGCATGTGGATGAAGTGGTCCGGTCGTTGCACTCCAGACACGCCCTACGTACACTGTATGGCGCAATGATGACACGGGTGTCACAATGCCCTCCGGCTGCCGCTATGACCGCCTCGGACAGAACACGCAGACCACATAGCTGAACAGAATACATGGACCGCCATGGCCGGACAGAACACACGGACCGTCATGACCAAACAGAGCACACAGACCGCTATAACCACCTCGGACAGAACACGCAGAAGACATAGCTGGACAGAACACATGGACCACCATGCTCGGGCAGAACACATGGACCGCCATGGCCAGACAGAACACACAGACCGCTATAACCACCTCTGGCAGAACACATGGCTGAACAGAGCATATGGACCGCCATGGCCGAACAGAACACACGGATCGCCACGGACCGCCTCCAATAGAACACACTGACCGCTATGACTAGACAGAACACACCGACAGCCATAGCCGCCTTGGATAGAACACACGGATCGCCACGGACCGCCTCCAATAGAACACACTGACCGCTATGACTAGACAGAACACACCGACAGCCATAGCCGCCTTGGACAGAACACACTGACCGCTATGACCACCTCGGACCGCCTCGGACAGAACACACGGAGCGGGCCGCTGCCGCGCGGACAAAAACGGCGTCTGAGGCCGGCTGCGTACCCGGTCGGCCTGCCGATGACCGGTCGCCGGCGGCGGGGACGTGCCGGTTATGCGCTGGCCGGCCAACCGCCCAGGCGGCGGCGACCACTCCACAGCGACCCCACGTCAATGTCGTCGCGCTTCAGTAGCGGCTATTGCAGCTCGTGGCCATCACCTCGGTGCTAACGAAGCTGTAGAAGACCTCCTTCAATTCAACGTCATTTGCATAGCGGTAGTTTTTGGAGTAGTATCATGGGGAAGAGGGGGTTAAGAAAGGGAAGAAACAACAACAAAAAAAAAAAAAACAAAAAAAAAAGGGGAGAAAAAAAAAAAAAGTGGAAAAAAAATTGGAAGCAATTAAAGGCGTCATTTAGGAAATAGCGGTATGCCTTTACTTGGCCATGATTTTAATTATTTAGCAGTTGTGTGCATAATGACTGCCCACACATGGTGGCAAAATGGTAAAAATGTAAGGAAGGGAAGCCATTAATGTGAAATTCGGCCATGCGGTAAGCATCTGTACAAATACGTCATTCCATTCGCTGGCGACTAATCGGTACCAGACGGTGGCAGCGCCAACCTGCTTCAGCACCCAAATGCTTCGGAGAGCAACACGATTACTGTTCATCTGCCGAAGGTCGGCTTCTTATTGATCCAGCACCATGTGCTCTCAATCAGTGATATGCTTTGCCATAATGCGATAAACATGGAACAATGAGAGGTAGCTGACGCACGTGTCGCTGTCGACTGTGCGCCCATCGAACCGTATCGAGTGTCGAGCTTCCACTGTCGCGTGTCGAGTGTCGAGTGTCGAGTGTCCGTCGAGTGTCGAGTGTCGAGTGTCGAGTGTCCACTGCCAACTGCCGAGAGTTGAGTGTTGAGTGCTCTGTCGACTGTCCAATTTCGAAGGCCGAGTATCGACTGTCGAGTATCGATTGTCAAATGTTAACTGTCGACTGTCTGTCATGTTGACTTTCGGCTATCGACTGTCGATTGTCGAATGCCTGTCGACTATCGACTATTGACTACCGACCGTCGACTGTCGACTATTGATTGTCGACTGTCGACTGTCGACTATCGACTGTCGACTATCGACTGTCGACTATCGACTGTCGACTATCGACTGTCGACTATCGACTGTCGACTATCGACTGTCGACTATCGACTGTCGACTATCGACTGTCGACTGTCGACTATTGACTGCGGACTATCGAGTGTCGACTATCGAGTGTCGACTATCGAGTGTCGACTATCGAGTGTCGACTATCGAGTGTCGACTATCGAGTGTCGACTATCGAGTGTCGACTATCGAGTGTCGACTATCGAGTGTCGACTATCGAGTGTCGACTATCGAGTGTCGACTATCGAGTGTCGACTATCGAGTGTCGACTATCGAGTGTCGACTATCGAGTGTCGACTATCGAGTGTCGACTATCGAGTGTCGACTATCGAGTGTCGACTATCGAGTGTCGACTATCGAGTGTCGACTATCGAGTGTCGACTATCGAGTGTCGACTATCGAGTGTCGACTATCGAGTGTCGACTATCGAGTGTCGACTATCGAGTGTCGACTATCGAGTGTCGACTATCGAGTGTCGACTATCGAGTGTCGACTATCGAGTGTCGACTATCGAGTGTCGACTATCGAGTGTCGACTATCGAGTGTCGACTATCGAGTGTCGACTATCGAGTGTCGACTATCGAGTGTCGACTATCGAGTGTCGACTGTCGACTATCGAGTGTCGACTATCTGTCGACTATCGATGTCGACTATCGATGTCGACTTCGAGTGTCGACTATCAGTGTCGACTATCGTGTCGACTATCGATGTCGACTATCGATGTCGACTATCGAGTGTCGACTATCGAGTGTCGACTATCAGTGTCGACTATCAGTGTCGACTATCGAGTGTCGACTTCGTGTCGACTATCGAGTGTCGACTTGTCGACTATCGTGTCGACTATCAGTGTCGACTATCAGTGTCGACTTCGTGTCGACTATCAGGTGATCTGTCGACTATCGAGTGTCGACTGTCGACTATCGAGTGTCGACTGTCGACTATCGACTGTCGACTGTCGACTATCGAGTGTCGACTATCGACTGTCGACTATCGAGTGTCGACTGTCGACTGTCGAGTGTCGGCTGTTGGCTGTCGAGTGTCGGCTGTTGGCTGTCGAGTGTCGGCTGTCGGCTGTCGACTATCGAGTGTCGACTGTCGGCTGTCGAGTGTCGACTGTCGACTATCGAGTGTCGACTGTCGACTGTTGGATGTCAACTGTCGAGTGGGGTTGAGCGTCTACACTGCAGTCGCGTGTCAGTGTCGTCTGGCAATCGCTTCCTCTTCCCCAGCGTGCCGCCATAAATGCGCGGCTTTCTCAGACCAATTTCATTCACAACGGCTGCAAAACACGGCCCAGATAACCGCAATCAATGAGTGATCAGTAAGATACAACCTTCTCCGTGGAGTGTCATCTGCCCTCGCGCCGAGGGCTGTCACAACGCGCACCGGAGGGGTTGGGACGCATTCACCCCATGCGATCTCGGAAACTACTTAACCAAGAAGCATACAATATGGAGGTGTCAGTGGTAGTGAACTAGTTGCAGTATATATTTAATGACCACAGGGCAATGCCTTTCGAGTCCTATGAGGTCGAGATCGGCCTCCACACCGCGCAACCACTTCGCCGCACCGACGAAACCTTTGTGACTTTGAACACTCGGCGGCCGGTATTAGCTTATTTCAACATTTTGAAGCGATGTCAAATAACATTCCATAACAACGTGAAAGAGGACCACGAATGTTCAGATCACGGTGTACATGAACCGTGATCTACCTGAGCTTTCTGGTAAGGGCACTGGAGTTTTTTGCCAAATGAAGGCAAGCAGTTTGTATTGATGGTGATAAATCAGCTTCTGACACCCAGGTAATGAGCTGACGTGGGAGCGAATTTTATCGGAAGGGCTCTTTCGGCTGAAAATGTATTGAGCGGGGAGAATGCACTCGAGCATACTGAAGGGGTTCTTCTCGTCTCAAAAGGGCACATTTTCCTCTGAACAAGGAACCTTTGACCGACAAATTCGTTGCAGGGGCGGAGTCTTTTCCACCCGGAGGGCCGCCATGGGGAGGCAAACGCTGCAAGTGTCCCCTGTCCAATTGCCACCTCTGGTCCAAATTGCCTTGATGGAGTTTGATAAGGATATTCCACTCAGACGATCAGGTGATCGTAGTTACGACCACGACCATCAGTGGCGCCCATGTCGAAGCGTCACGCGCAACAACCTTTTTTTCTCGCTGGCGCACTTTCTGGCAGAGGCCACCGTCAGTTAGAAGTGGCCAGGAACCCGTGCACCCAGTCCGGCAGGCATTTGCGGCCCTGTCAATGTTCATTGGCAGCCGGCGACGTCATCTGGGCGCTGATTTGGGTTCAGCAGGTTATCACGACAGCAAGAAATGGTACTTTTCAGCGTACGTTCCTGACTAGCAAGTATATGTGATATGTATGAATTATACGTCATCTCAAAGCTTGTTTCATGGTATTTCGGTAATCATGGTAGGCTTTTACATGGGCGTGTTAGTTATCGTGTAAAATAGTGTTATTTAGACCCATGCCATATCCATGGACACTATTTAACTTAAGCGGCGATAAGCACTCTGTTGGATAGCGCAGTTGGTAGCGCGTATGTTTGCCGACTCGGAGGTAGCCGGTTCGAGGTTGGAGGCCCGTAGATTTGTGTACGTGTCGTGGGAAGCCCTTTTAATAAGCGACAGTGGATTAAGACATTCTTCACATGAGACGATCTTTTGCATCAAGAGAAAGTAAACACGCAGATATTCTGCAAGGCTGGGTTTCGGGCGCCTTAAATTGATGGTTGGGCACTTTCTATTCGCCCAGGCATAGGGAGTACGTAACCACCGCTCATAGCAATGTCCAGGGCCCCAGTCCCTTCCTGGCATGGGCGGCGGGCCATCGGGGGTGGGATAGGAGACAAGTCCTCCTGAATTTAATCATTTTGGCCCTACGGCAGTGTGTCGCAAATATTGAGCTAAAAACTAACAGTTGTCCTTCCCCCTCCCACCAGTACTCGCCGTCCAACATTAGTCCCTACTCTTCGAAGTGTGCATTTAATCACAGTACGTGATTATCAAGGTGACAAAACCAACAATTGTGCATGCTGCCGAACAGTCAAATGACTTGACCCGCGCTGGAGTTAGAGCGATGCCAGATCTAAGCTCGGCTCCACGCCTCCCACGATTCACGGCGAACACACGTCACCAGGACTGCGACAAGCATTGCTCTGACAGGAGCAGACGTTGGCTAAAACATTTTGACAGGCTAAAACTTTCTGGAGTGCCGGCGCAAAATAAAAAATCACGTTTTTCGAACCATGAAGGCTCGATTTAGATTCCGCAACAACTCGATGGAACCCGTAAGCGCTAAGACGGATTTTAGATGCACGCACGAGGATTTCAGTTCGATTATCATGCATTGCCACAGGCTTAACGCAGAGCTTGGCAAGGTTGGAGAAGCATCCCCCTTCACCCCCCACCGTGGCTTTGCCCATGTTCACACCCAGTTATTCGGCATTTTCAGTCGAAATAAACTGGCTGCGTCACTGACGCTATGTGAATCAAACTTCTGTCATGCATGCAATAATACAGTGGCAACAGGAATTTCAATGCTAGACCAGCTCGGAAGCAACTTTAATAACAGCTGAATTGTGGGCGGAATGGAAAATTACCACGTAATACCATGCATGTTTTTAACTAAATGTGTTCTAGTTTTAACTAAAGGAAATATTTTCATTTTAAAATATGATTTTATTACTCGCGTCGTGTAACCTGAAACATCACGCATTTTGCAGTACAGCACGACAAAATACGGTAACACAAGTTGTTTATCAATCGTTAGATTAGACGTTAATACGAGGAGGGTAAAGCTGGGGAAGACGAGACAGCCAGGATTGAAGAAGGCCCTCTCTCCCACTGCCGATTGTTTCTCCGTTGTGTACTCCGTGGTGGAGGTTAATTTGTATTTTGGGTGCATCGACTTCGTTCGTCATTTTGCGGACATGAATATATATTCCGGCGCCCAACAGAGTGCGTGTTAAAACAACGATATATCGATGAAGCCCATCGCAAGACATATATTGGAGGAAGCAAACGCATGAAGCAGAAGAGAATCTTGGATTCTTTTACGATGCAATTAACTGCTAGGTCATATACCGTCGTCAACTTCTCACGCCGATTGGTCGTGGGTGGACTCGGTAATTCCGCTGGTTGCGGGACTCGAACCCATACTCTTGCGGTCTAACACCTTACCAACTGAGCTACCTCGGCTCCACCAAACGCATCACACACGAGGTTATTGGTAGCAGGTTCACATAAGCCACATATCTTAATAAGATTACATTATATCAATACATTACAATACCTAACATTATAATGTGTATATATCTGGCACTTTATAAAATCTGACGAACTGGCAAGAATAGATGGAACATCTTCATCATGACATTAATATATATAAAGTGATTGTGTGTCACTCGGTGGAACTGCAACACGTACCTCTAGTCTCGTGTGATTTTGTATAAAAAGTCCTGATACCCAGCTATATGATCAACGGCAGGTTATGCACCTTTACGTCCAAACAATGAAGGATTCAAACACTGATCTAAATGTGAAGTGTCGACCAAGTGCGGCTCACATTTCGCAGTCACTGAGCAAACTGCTCGGCTTTTCGCTGCTGCCGCTTTGCGAGCTTGACGACGTTCGCCTTGTTGTTCACCAGACCGAGACGAATACATGTCCAGATCCTCGTAAAGTACTTAATGACATTTTATATGTGGAAGTGAATCTGGATTCCAACACATGGCGGAAAATTCCAATGACCTTTGGATGAGATTGTTGGGTTCTTGGGCATGGTGAACACAAAACGCTGCATCCATCTCCCTGAACATGTGGAAGAATTCCTCGGTGGGAACCGTCAGGCCGCTAAGGCTCAGGAGGCGAGTCCAGAGCGCTTCTCGTGGTTCATTTCGGCATACGCAGATGGGTTCCCAGCGATCGGTCCGTTGGTTTCCTTCTGGCTATGGACCAGGGCACACATCATCCCTCCTACCCACCACGCTTAACATTTTAAACATTCCTTCAATTCACATCATTATCTGATGTGATTTGAAGGAAGCCGATATGGGCGCTACATAACCAGTAGCAGTTGATGCGCCCTTAAGCACAAATAATCGAATCAATCAATCGAAGGAAGCCGATATTCATTTCTTTGGGAAATGCAAACTAGGCAAATCAGCAGTTCAAGTTCATGTGCTGATATCTAGAGAAAATGCACTTTCACCAAGATGATAATATTAATATCGTTAAAATAAAATGTTTTCAAACACCAGAAAAACAACACTTATTCTGACAATGGCAGTACATGCTATTCCCCCACCACATATAAATATGGTAAGTGTGGGGAAATGGGGTTTTTGGCGGCTAACGACGAACACCGATGTCAAGTTACAAAAATAGCCCAATTGAGTCTAACCTAACTGACTGATGTTGGACCTACTAAACATACTCATGTTCGGTCATCTAACCTAACTAACTGGTATTGGACCTACTAAAACATACTCATATTCGGTCATCTAAAACCTAATGATGCTGTATGCTAGATGTTGAACGTGATTCACGAAAGAAATGGTGGGTCCATTTTCCCTTAATTACACCATTGCATCAATTGTGCACCGTATATTAATTCACCTAGTGGCATGGAAACTCAGTTAACGGAAATATACATTTTGCATCCTAGGCTGAATCCGTTGTCATTATCTCATGTAGACAGGGCTGGCCATTATTTTGCTGCAATATCATGATGAAAAAGGCTAAATATAGCCACAAATAAATATATGCATTAATTTTCGTAATTAAACCTGGTTTTGGCTTTTCATGCATGGCTGCCTATCCTGTCTTTTACCATCTTTCACTAATCCCAAGTAGCCTGCCTTGTTCTTCATTAAACACAGCATATGGACAAGTGTTTTCAGGACACTGGGAAGAAGTTGCTAGTAAGCCTTAAGCTCTTGGAAGCCTAAAATGATACCTGTGAACTTCACCAGTTCCATACACAAAAAAATGGTATTACTATGAAATCTGACCTTCGTATTTTGGTAGACAGGCCCATCATTTCTGAAGACCACCATCTTTTTGTTATTTATGTGCTGAACATGATGTGGGAGACATCCAAAGTAGGTGTTCTGGAAACAAAACGTTTTCAGGTGCACCCCTTCTTCCCCTACTCTGGTGCCATTTCCAGGTTTTTGAGAGCAGTCTGCTCAAGAAAACTGCAAGGAAGTGACGTCTTATATTTTTTTGCAATTACACCAATATTTTTAGTGGCTATAAATAATTGGTACCACAAGGGCTACAGTGAAGTAATCCTGCACAACCACATTCATATTCAGAATGACAACACTACAAAACAATTATTTGTTTTAAAGTTGCTCTATGCAAGTGGTTAGATTTTCATAGAAAGAACGATGTTAATATAGATACTTTGTTCATTTTTTAAAATTCAGTAAACGGTATAAATACTGGTTTGGCCATACAAAAGCAGCAGTAGAGCAATTTGTTGCATGCATGAAGTGTTCGGAAACCCCTCCTACCATATTACCACTACTGCCCAGCCATGATGCAATGGGCAATTACAAAATTTTGCACAGGTTGGTAAATGGCACAGTATGGCATGATTCCATATAGCACACAGGAACAACATGATAATTGATAGGAGACCAATGCACATGCCAACATTAATCACCAGATTGCATCTATGGCATGTTGACCAAGTTAACATTGTAGGTACAGGGTCTTAATTCGCATAAATTGTTTGAGGTGTGTGTTCTCAATATCAACCACGCCATGGATAAATTAATTCTGGAGATGGTGTCTTTCGGTTGAAAGCCACCGGCACGTTAGCAAAAGAAGATAAAACCTTCAAGCTTCAATGAATTATATATGTTTTACAAACGCCGAGGAAACCAATCGTGGGGAAAGCGCCGTAATAGCGCTAAAATGAAAGGACCATATTTAATAGATTTATCAGTATAGTCCAAAACTAGAATATAATTCAGCAGTATTTTGGAATAAAAGAGCGCTTCTGGTATATGACGTCACGTGGTGTAGGATTTGTCTAGTTTAAACTAACTATACTAGAACTGCGGACTTTGGAGTACCTGTTGTCTCTAGTTACCTCGGGCGTTTGGTGCACAGCTACCTAATTCTTGAGTTCAGGCATTATTTGTTTGTTTCCCAGATCGCACGTGCAACGCACCTCACGTGTCCTCCAATACACACGATTTAGAATTCGATTGCCAGTCGGGGAAATATAGCCAGCGGGAATAGTGCATGTCGGCTGGGTGTTTGCTGCAGGACGACGTGGGTGCACATTTCATTCGCAGCCGGCAGCGGGTCGTTGGCGTCCCGACAGTGTCCCAACCTAGGGTGCAGCGTCGGACAGACGTCGGACTGCTGTCGGCATGGTCGCTGGGTGGATGGTCCGAGTACACCTCAAAGTTTTGCACTTTGGTTGAGGTCAGTGACAACTTCGAGCCAGTTCTCCCCCTCCCTTACCCGGTGAACATACTGACAGTCCTCCGCTGACGGCTGGGGAGTGAAATGTCCGTCACTGCAGATAGGCAGCCGACATGTAGCCGATACTTCGGACCGATGTCAGGAAGATGTCGGGCTACTTTCGAGACGCTTGGGACCCGCTGTCGGCCGGGGAGGGGGTAAAATATCGGACAACGGCCCGACGTCGGTTGGCCACTATTGATATTCCAGATCAGCATGCCGATATCGATATGCAGCCCACCCAATGCAAACATTTCGGATCTCCCCCAAAATCCCCCCACAAATCCAAGAACCTCGCCCTTGGATTTGTGCTCTTTGCAAATCTCGACCACCCTGGTTGACCTGGTTGGCCACCCATAGTTGAAGAACAATATGAGGCACATGAAGTTTAGAGGGGCATCTAGGTTTACTTCCCACAGGAATCTGTGGGAAGAAGAAAAGTAAGCATCTAATTGAATAAATATAATTTTCCCAGCGAAACCCATAGTTAATTACTTATTTAGGTATAGGGGCGCATCGACTGCGTTGTTCATGTCTATTGCCCATAGCATTGCTAGATGAAGTTTGAGTCTATTGGTGCCAGTAGAAGTGCATTATTACTCAGTACAGGCATTAAATATTTATATTGGTGCATGTCAGTGATGGGTGTAATTAGCTCTAAAATTTACATCCGATAATCATGCGCGAGTGGTTATCCAAGAGACCTCGAAGTGAGAATGGCTGCAAGGGTGTAAAAAACGTCTTCGATCATCAGGGAGCGGTGGATGGGAAAACAAGACGCGACGAACTAACAGCGGTGGGTGACATCGATGGAAGTTTGACCTGCCCTCCCCACAGAGCAAATGACAGTGTGTCGGATGTATGTACCAAAGCCGTAGGCGGCATGGCACGACCTCGTCCTGCCTCGTCTTGCGGTAGGCCCATACTTAGATACATCGTTTGATCGTTTTCAGTTTGTTCTCCGAGAGAATATCCCAGCTATGTTGCCATTCTTAACCCGCGCCGTCTTTCCGGTCAAATCCTCACACCTCGTCTCGGGGGAGGGGGGAGGGGGGCGGTTGAAGACCCCCTCTAAAATCCAAACTAAGCATCGCACGAAAACGAAAGCGGTGTCATCGGAAAGCGCTCGACGAGTAGGGTCAGAGTCCACCCTCCAAAACGATTTTCCCCAAAAGTGACGTCACCTGGGGGCTAGATTTTCACTACTTTTCACGACTTACATTGTTTTTGACTCTGGGGAGTTCATTTTGGGGATATAAGAACAAACACAATTTATTTGGAATGAGAAAAGGACATCGAAATCGACCATGGCTATAATTTGTTTTGCCTCCCCATTTTTTTTCTTCAAAATTTCGAGTTTTCAAGTTTTCTTTAATTTCCCTTTTCCAATGGGTAGAGCAGACCAAGAAGCGTTGTTGGAAGTCCACTTCCCTAATAAAAATGCTCACTTTAGCCAGAATCCTGAATTTGAACTGCAATTTGGCAAATACGCAAAATTTATATGTAGTCAAAACGACAAAAAAATGAAAAATTCAACTCATACGTTTTGTTGCATCCCTAAAGATAAGCAAATGCTGACATTTTCATTTAAATATCTGTGTCCGTTAAAGCGTGACGACTGGTTGAACTTTTTGGAGGTTACCTCACTTGACCTTGACTAACCCGTTGACCCTAGATGACCTGACATAAAAATTTTGAATCAGCATGTCAAATTGATGTGGGAAAAGGTATGGCAAATTTATGCGCCGTTCGTCCGCTATCCGCGGAAAACCTGAGGGGGCGGTTGAAGACCCCCCCCTCGAGATAGCAGTCCCTTGCAGGGAGCGGCAAAGGCCGCACGCATGGGGTATGGGCTGCTTGTTTGGCAGCAGCGTCGGTAGCCTCGCTCGCCATGATTCCTACGTGACTTAGAACTCAACAGAGGACAGAGCGGCAGATGGCTGGTCGGAGATCCGATGTGGGCGACACCCAGTAGCGTGGTGCCGTCAGCTGTTCACCGTCTACCGCCTGTGCCGACGACTCGCGCTGAGGAAGATTTAATGTCCCTCTACTGTGTCAAAAGGAGCTGGTGCGAGCGTGCAGGATAAGACCAGGACGAACAGATAAAGGCCGCACGCTAACCTGCAGCTAGCTTATAATTCTCCACTTCTCTATATTGCATCAAACGCGCACGCACCGATGTTTCCCGCTCATTCGTCCGACACACCACCGTTACGGTATCGCTCCGTCTGGTACACCATAACCAAGGTATCGCTCCGTCAGGTAACCATTACCACAGTATCGCTCCGTCCGGCACAACATTAGCTGGCTCGCTCCACCCCAGTATGCTCCGTCGTCACAAACCACGAATTGTTCTGCACACCACCTCTACGGTATCGCTCCGTCCGGCACACCATTACCACGGCATCGCTCTGTCCGATACACAATTACCACGGTATCGCTCCGTCCGGTACACCGCCGCTACGGTATCGCTCCGCAGCCTAGATGCAATGCGTGGTGTTTGTTTCAGCTGTGGCCAGGCCTGCGTAACGGCATCAGGTAGACTAGGGGCAGGGTGCTCGTCTTCCAACCGAAAGGCTGTGAGTGCCAGTCCCACTTCCGACATCGCTACACTTCACCCGCGACCAATCGACGTGCGAGTTTGGCGATGCTTTGTGACCCACCACAGTCGACACGTTGCAAAGGCCAAGAACCGTCAGAGTTTTGCCACCGGTTGTGAAGCGTACCGGCATGGCAGCCGGTCCGAGGCCAGCACTATCAGCGGTCTTGGCTGATTCAGCGAAAGAATGCGCCGACAGTCGACTCGTGCGGCATCATGGGGGTTGGATGTGATGCGCTGGCTATGATGCCCTGACTATCGTGTCGATTTGCAGAGCATCGCCATGTCAGCATGCCAAAGCAACACTGGTTTGTAATTCATGCGCACGCGCTGCTGTGTTCAGCTTCAGAATTCAGTTCAGCTTGGTTTTCGGCGTCGTTTAGTTGGTGCATGTCGTCACTCCCAGCTTATGTCGAACTCGTGACGGCTTATCTGTCGCTAAGTCCGATATCCTGGTTACCACAGCCTCATTTCC
Organism: Imbricaverruca yamaguchii; assembly: GCA_034440575.1. NCBI lineage: Eukaryota > Metazoa > Arthropoda > Thecostraca > Neoverrucidae > Imbricaverruca > Imbricaverruca yamaguchii. The sequence continues at coordinate 667,018 of JAOTOL010001432.1, forward strand.
TTACAATCCCATCAGCAGATCACAGAGTGGTAGTCCATCAGATCAGGTCAGTAAGTATATAACAGATCCAGTAAGATATCCTGAGTAAGATCCGTAATTGTAACCAGGGTGTAACCCCAGGGGGTATGTTCCACAATTTCTTAAAAATGGCGATTTGTCCCCCCAGTGTACTTCGTGTCCCACCCCCAAGCCTCAGCTACCTGACCGTGATCGCCGCAAAACTCTACCTAATCATTTATAACGTGAAAATATATCTGCAAAAAGAATCACCAAAAATATTAGAAGCCGATCTAGCCAATGAACGGGCTTCACGTGGACTAACATGGAACTTGACCATCTGTGTTTTCGCTTGGGTGGAAAATCGTGGTTTGCGAGGTAACACATTTTCATTATCGCAAGGCTTTATACCTCTTAGGTTGCATTGCCCTGTGCATATATCGATATATCTTGAACAAAAATGACCTTGAATGTTCTTGGATCAAGGACTGCGGAACACCAGAGGCACCACTGCGAAAGTACTTTAGTACGAAAGTACTAAAATATTCTAGGCGGGGGTACACACGTGTTTTCCTGATGGGCGCATTTTTATCAGAGGGCCACCTATTGCTGGTACACTCGAACTTTCCCAGATGGGCGTCTTTTCCCGGCCAGAGGAACACCACCTTTCATGGTGGGGGGCATACCCTCAGTGCCACACCCTTTATCTGTCCTTGGTTGTCATTGCATCGAAATATGTCTCCGTAAAACAGGAAAACATGAGAAAGGTCGGCGTAAGTCAGTGGCTTACCTTGGGTTGGCGCTAGGGGAGGGGGGGGAGAGAAAATACGGATTTAGAGTGGGCCCACCAACGCCTATTTCTTAGAAGTCCACAGATTTTGACCACTACGTTTGAAAGGAGATCATTTTATTTTTATTTTTAAATACACTAATTAGTGAACAATATAAATGTCATGTGAAGGGGTACAATTTACCACCATTGTTTCTGAGTCACCGGATTTCTACCCAATTCCCCATCCAGTTCGAAGGTTCTTCCTTTGATATCCTTTGATAAGTGACCTCATACTGCTGAAATTACACATGTGCAATTAAAACACCTGTACAATACAAAATCTAAAATACTCAAATTTCACGCTTTCCGGTTAAATATCGCCCGCTAGCCGAAACATCAAAGTTCGTGCACGTGCACGAACGATGCGCGAAGGCACATTCGGCACATTCACCATACTTCGTATGATTTTCCGGTTTCTGCTAGGGCTCCTACGTTTTGCTAATTGCTGCCACATATGCCATATTTAGTGCTTTCTGGTGGTTAATAAATCCGGATACACGCGGAGTCTTGATGTACCTCCTCTCTTATGTTAAATATCTTTCCAGATTGGCTACAGAACCGAGGCCCCAGCTAGGTGTTATTCTTCGGAATCGTTGCGTTTTGCCTCGTCCACGGATATTTTAGGGCTCCAGCCAATTTTTGGGCGGATCATATTTTTGTGGCCCGACTTTTTGTTAGTTTTGTTGCTTTTTTTTGGCTGGGCACCGACGTTATTCTTGAGGAACCGGCGCGTTTTCGAAGACCCCGATGTGTTTATTAAGTGCCCTATTGTAAGGTGCCCAAGTATTAACACGCGCCCTGGAGGGCCTCAGAAAATTACGCGCCTCAAAAATTCGCAGGGTGGACGTGCACGATAGTGAACTCTATTGTGTGCAAATTTCATGACCGTAGGTCAATATCTTCAAGGGCAAAGGAGGTCAAAATAGCAAGATTTTCTGGTTTTGCGTGGATTGGCTTGTCAATATTATGGATCGCTGTGATTGTGTCTAAATGCTCCAAAATTGGCATTAATGATGTTTTGGACATTACTAATGATGCAATACACATGCCAGATCCGCCATTTGACCCCAGGTCACCTATATAGGAGCACTTTAGCAGATCATTACCTGCTCCAGTTACCGGAACCGGGCTGCTCCGTTCGGCGGTTCGGCACAGCCGGCTTCCCAAAAAAAGGAGTGAAATACATTAATAAATTATGGAAACGCTTAGGCACACAATGACAAACAGTAGATTTCGGGATGAGTAGGGAGTAACATGTAAAGTGACATCAATATCATGACAGTCATTTGAATTTTTGACAATATTCCAGTTGACCAAGTTTGGTTCTATTAGCCAGTCATGAACTTGACCTGACCTGACCTCGATGACCTAACATGACTTCTAAATTATATAGCATAACAAAATGCACCCAACAAGTCGCTAGTGTTGTCAAGAACAGTTCCCTTTGGCAATATACGGGAAGCGCATCAGCGCCGACTTTTGTGGTCTGGCGCTGCGAATTGTTTTTACTTTAACGGCCCCTAACTTGAAAAGTTATCGGCAGATTTTCATTTGTGTTACATTAAGCAATGCGCCGATCATTCCCAAGTATGCACGCAAAAAATGGCGTATATCGGTTGGTACAATATGGAGTGATGTACGAAAAATCGGAGAGGTGGGCAGATTTCGCCATCCCCTCCGAGGCGTGTGTAAACTTGTCATAACATTGACCTGACTTAACCTCGGTGGCCTGACATGACTTTGAAACAATATAGCACAACAATGTACACCAAACAAGTCGCTAGTTTTGCCAAGAACACTTCGTTTTTGCCAATATACGGGAAGCGCATCAGTGCCGATATTTGTGGTCTGGCGCTAAGATTTTTTTTTGAATTTAGCGACCTCTAATTCGAGAAAAAAAAATTCGGTCGATTTTCCTTTTTCTTACTTTAAAGAACGCGCCGGTCATTTATAAGCAGTTATGCAAACAATAGCGTATATCGACCGGTAAAATCTGGAGTTATCTACGAAAAATCAGAGGGGTGGGTGGATTTCGCCCCCATTCGGTCTCATGGCTCCGGTGTGCTTTGAGGGCCTCTGATATGCTTTCTTAAAGCTCTCGATGTGTTTATTTAGAGCTGCAACGCAGGTTTTAAGGCCCCGCCACTTTTTTCGAGACTGGGTGCGTTTTGTAGGGCTCATGCACTTTCGCCCTCACGCTTTGTTCTTAGGGCCTGTTGTGCTTATTTAGGGCACTTTGATGGGACTCGCGATTTTGGGAGCTCCAGTATAACTTCTCGGGATCCTGTGGGACTTTTCAAGCTCGGGTGTGTATTTCTGGATGGATCCGACTCTAGTTTTTTTTTGGTGGTGGGGTGGGGGCTCGACGCGATTTTGGTGTCTTCTGATTTTTAAAGTCCGAGTCTCGTCCTGATTGTTGGGGTCCTCATCGCCATATTTTGCGTCCAGCCCCGATTTTTCGAGATCCGATGGGCCTTAAATGAGCTCGGATATTTATTTGTCCGAGCTAGAACATTATCATGACATTTGTTTATTTGAATTATTCCTTATTTTGTGAAGCTCTATCTTGACATTTGCCTTGTTGTGGGTTCCGATGCGATGCTTTCGGGTCAAACCGTGCTTAGTTTTGGTCATCGACGCAAATTTTTGGTATTTCCGGAGGGAATTTCTGTGCCCCGACCAGAGCTTTTGGGACAACCAAAGGGAATTTTGTGGCTTATACGCAATATTTCGGCGCGAGTTCGCTGGGAGTGTTGCACTTTGCTGGGCCCCAGCGCGATTTTCGCGGGCCCTGGTGAAAATGTTCGACTCCCGCGCAGTTTTGTTGGTGCTGGTTGCATTTGTTTAGAGGTCCCCATGCGAATTTACGGGTCCACAGGGCGATTTTTGGGAGCCTCAGCGCAATTCTGGGGAGCCAACTTGTTCAGAATGGAGGCGGAATTTTCCTATTCAGTAAACCACTGCGGTTGCTCAACGTTTTTTTCTTCTTCAGCTGATTGACACTTCAGAACAGAAAGGCCCTTCGGAGCAGTTTATTTCTGGAATTGTTCAGAATATTCCAGTGCTCGGGCCGATTCGATGGAGTTCCTTTGTGCTTTTCTTTTAGTGTCAATTCGTCGCTGTTGAATGTGATTTTCAGGGACACTTGCCCGACGTTTTGGGATCCACAGCGATATTTTCAGAGGTCTCGACCGGATATTTTAGGCCTCCAGTGTGATTTTCAGGTGTCCAGTCCCATCTTTTTGGTGCCAACGTGATTTTCAAGGGCACCGGCATGACTTTTCTGTGTCACCAGGACTGATTTTCTGGGGCCCCGGTTCGACCTTCGGGGGTCCTAGCACGATTTTCAGAGACCTAGGCCGTCTGTTGGGCCCCAGCGTCATTATCAGTGGTCTCAGTTGTCAGATGTTCTTTGGCCCCAGCATGATTCTGGCCCGACCTTTTGAAACCCCAGCGTGATTTTTGTGGGCCCCAGCGGAACCTTTAGGGAGCCTTCTCCACACCTCTCCACACCCATCCACACCACCCACCACTGGCGTCAGACTACTCGGACCCCCGCACCACGCCACCCACTACGGGGGTCGCACCACTCTGACCACACCCCTCCATACCCCTCCACATCACCCACCGCTGACATTAGACGACCCGGACCACACCCCTCCATGGAAGGGACTGACTGTGTATCGGGTATCGCTTGGTGGCTTCGAATTTCCAGCCGTACATGACGTGTTTGTCGGACATGTATCGCGGCCACCGGCGTTCAGCCCACCAGGGAGGTAGGGGACATCAGTGGTCACTGGGTACTGGGCAGCCCACTGGCGCTGATCACTGGAGTTCAGCCCACCAGGTAGGGAGGGGGCATCAGTGGTCACTGCGTACTGGGCAGCCCACTGGCGCTGAACACTGGAGTCCAGCCCACCGGGGAGGGATAGAGCAGCAGTAGTCACTACCCAGTGGGTACTGGGCAGCCCACTGACGCTGATTACTGGAATCCAGCCCACCGGGGGAGGGAGTGGCAACAGTGGGTGTTCGAGGGTAGGTAGGCGATCAAAATAGACAGTGGAACCACACTGACTTTGCTGTCTTCAAATTTTAATCGTCAGTTTGTTCTTGAGAAAGGTGTTACACTGAAGCGTTGGACATTTGCCAGGTAACGTTCAAATTTAAAATGCAATGCTGCATAGGGCGGCCGTCTGCACTCCTCGGGAGAGTACAATCTGCTACTTGTCTCATTCGTATTGGAATAACATGATTAGAGCCTCTGAATTAGCTCGTGATCGTGCACGAGACAAGGGTAATCTGGCCACTTACCCGATAAAGAGAGTCAAATGGCAACTAACCAGATAAAAAACGTCATCTAGTAACTAACCCGACACAAACGATCATCTGGCAACCGGCCCGACAGAAGGAGGCATCTTGCAACCGACCCGAGAAAGAGGATCATCTGGCAACTAACGCAAAAAACAGATGTGGCTGGTTAGTGGTGGCACATCAATGTCTCTCTGAGCTATGCACTTGATTTATGAGTATTGGATCGGGTGTATGGGTGGGAATCCCCGGATCTCTTTCCTGAGCTCATATGCCTCTTGCGTTCAACCATGCGAACAAAAACTGGATTTAAGTAAGCATGAAAAGAAACACTGAAAGTTACCGGACGCCAATACAATGGCTTGAATGCTTATACCTATCTCACATTGAGGGGGCAGTTGTTAAGCACTAGGGCAACATATTCGTAGGGGCAACATATACGCAAAGAATAATCGTTTTGTAGTGAACTGAGTCGAACTTATCGACATAGAAACGTTAAAAATTTGTGGATGTGTGGAGGGAGGAGGAGGGGTGATCGGTCCGAATCGAGTCGACATGACTCGATCCCGTGAGAGGGTGGTAGATAGGGCCTCGAATAAGATGTTAACTTGAGGGAAAATTCTACCCACCCGAAATGATCGGAAACTTACATAATTTGTCCTCTTTGTGGGAGCTAAAACCTGCAAATTAAATTTAGCCATTAACTGAACTGAAAGTACCACTCATTTGGAAACTTAGGTCGCTTTATTCCGCCTTTTATTCATCGTTACAGTAGCGTTGCTCAAATGAGCCGAAGGACGCGAAATTACATATTATTTTGATTTGCACAAGAAGTTCTTCTGCTAGTTTGCTCAGTTCGTCTGTTGGAAGAAGCCAGGAATGTTTGGATCGGGTACCGGTGTCATTGCTGCCACCTCTATCACTAAACTTGTGTGTGGAGAGGGAGAGGAAAGCTACCCTGTCCGAGCTCTTTCTACGGGGTCACTCCGCAGCAGGGACATCATATGCCCATGTGGCCGCAGGCCACCAGGTAGCTGAGGCTTCCCCTACTGTGGAGGTGGCTCGGATTTCTCTAGAGGAGTGTCAATAGTGAACGGAGGAGGGGTAGTTCTGGTAGGTCACAGGAGGGGAAGTGGTATGAGGTCAGGGGGTTGAGGATTTGGAAACGAGAGCCTAAGGAAAGGGTCAGTGAGTGGCAGGTGGCAGGTGGTAGGAATGGGAGGAAGCCTAGTCAAACTGCTCAACAAGCAGGCATAGCAATATCGAATATATTTCGGGCACTATCATGCGCCAAGGATCTGGCGCCAAGGTCAAGGACCTGATGCCAGTGGTGGCACAGGCCGCCAGTGATCACCAGTTTAGTACAGTTGTAGTACAGGTGGGGGTGAAAAAACATAGGTCCTGCTAGGAGTGAGGAGCTGCTGCAGGACTACAGGGCCCCTCTGGCACCCTAAAGGATAACAATAGGGGAGTCATTGTAACTACAATTTTGCCTAGGGCTGGAGCCTTCCCTGAGTGGAGCTCTAGGGCACTGGCAGCCAATGCCAGGGTAGGTAAGCTCTGCCATGAGTTAGGCTTCACCTTTGTTGACGGGTGGTGCAGGCTTTATGGATCATGGGACCTCCATCAGAGGGATGGCCTGCACTTCTCCGAGAAGGGGGTTGATGTGTTGGACAAAGTGTATGAGCATGTCTTTCAGGGAAACTAGGAAATGGGGTGGGGATGGATGAAATTGTATTGCCATCTCGGGGATATTCCAATAGTGTCAGCCAAGGCAATATAACCTCAAAGTCAGCAAATAGAGACACCAGTAGTTCAAGGAGGCAGAGTGGTAGTTCATCCAGTGATAAAAGAACTCCTCAGCATGAAAACAAGCCAAAGGTGATTATGGAGCATATGTTAAGTGTATGATGCTTAATGCTCCGAGTATCCGATCCAAATTTGATGAGTTCAAGTGTTATGTTGCTGAGGAGGAACCATATTTTGTTTGCATTACGGAGGCATGGGTCAGTGAGGGGTATTTTGGAGATCACTTGCAGGACTATGAGATCCAGGGATGCAATATGTTTTCGTGCAATAGGGGTCCAGCAGTGAAAGGGAGTGGTGTAATGCTCTATATGAATAGCTTATTTAGTTCTCAAAAAGTAGCAGGTGGGGATGAAAATGTGTCTGTGGAGTCCATTTGGCTTGATGTCACTGTGGGAAAAGGCAACAGCAATACTATTAGGATAGGAGCTTTCTACCGATCAGGAACCCTGCCACATTCTCAGCAACTGGAGCTTGACATGGTGATTTGTGAGGAAATCAGTAGAAACTTTAAGAGGAAGTGCCTTATTCTTGGTGACTTTAATCTAAAAGTTATGAAAATGCTGGTGTTGGCTCCCCATCATGCAAAATGTTTAGCAAATGCCTTGAAGAGGACCTGTTCTTACACCAGTTTGTATCGGAACCTACCAGGCATGGTTCATTCTTGGACCTTGTATTCTCGGATTTAAGTGACTTGGTTCAAGACTTGACTGTAGGCGAAACTCTGGGAAGAAGTGACCATAACATAGTTAGGTTCAAGGCACATGTAGGGGAAATTATCAAGGATAATTTGGTAAAGGTTCCAAATTTCAACAGAGCAGACTTTGACTGCATGAGAGCGGCTTTAAGTGTCATCAGATGGGAAGAAGAATTCTCCAATTTAAATGCCTGTGAAATGTGGGAAAAGTTCAAATCTTACTTGGAGGAAATTCAGTTTAGACATGTCCCCCAAAAGCAAAGACGCAAAAGAAGGGTAGGAAAGCCAGCATGGCTTACACCAGACTTGATAAAAGCAATTAAGGCTAAGAAAGCTGCATTTAGAGTGTTTAAAGAAGCTTCAAATGTCGTTAATCTAAAGGCGTATCGAAAAGCTAGAGACACTGAGGCAAAACAACCAGAGCAGCAAAGCGAGCAAAAGAACTGGATTTAGCTAGGAACTGTAAGGGGGACAGTAAAAAGTTCTTTAGTTTCTACAAGCTGAGTAAAGTTTCTAGCACAATTGGTCCACTGGAAGTAAATGGGACTACGTTGGGTGAGGATAGTGAGATGGTTGAGGAGCTGAGCAAGCAGTTTAAATCAATGTTTACGTTGGAAGATATGACCAATCTGCCGACCGTACACCATAGTTCAGTGACATGTGATCCGATAAATGATGTTGATTCTATTGATAGTGATGCTGTTTTCAATCACATCGGGAAAATAAAGCCAAACAAGGCAGTAGGACCTGATTAAATTTATGCTAGGGTATTGCGGGAAGCTGAAAAGGAACTGGCATTTCCACTTATTATAATATTTTGTAGATCAGTTTCACAAAATGAAATCCGAACAGATTGGAAAAGGGCAAATGTAGTTTAGTTCCTATTTTCAAGAAAAGAGAAAGAGGGAAAGTTGAAAACTATAGACCAGTAAGTCCCGCATACCTAGTCTGCACGGTACTCGAATCATTTATGAAGGATAGAATAGTTACTTATCTGGAAGGAAACAGATTGATTGAAGATACTCAACATGGGTTTAGAAAAGGGCGATCGTGTCTCACAAATCTCTTGGACTTTTTGAACTTCGTCACAGAACAATTTGATCAGGGAAATTAGGTTGATGTAGCATATCTTGACTTTAGCAAGGCCTTTAACAAGGTACCCTATAAACGGTTAATCATGCAGCTTCAGGCCAATGGTATTGCAGGTAGCATCTTAAAATGGATGGAGTTGTGGCTCTCGGACAGCAAAGAGTGATGCTAAATGGTACAAAGTCATCATAGGAAAATGTTCTTAGTGGAGTCCCCCAGGGGTTAGTACTGGAGCCACTACTGTTCATTATATTTGTAAATAACATTGAAAGTGACCTGAGCAGTAAGGTTTTGAAATTTGCGGATGATTTGAAGGTCTTTAGAGGCAATAACAGGTCAAAATGAGCATATCTCGCTGCAAAAAGACGCTGCAAAAAGACAAAAAGGAAGCCAGAAAGAAGGCATTGAGGATGCTTGGGGCAATCAACAGGAATGCATTATACAGAATTGAGGAAATCATCAAGAACCTGTACTGTGCATATGTCAGGCCACATTTGGAATACTGCATCTAAACTTGGTCTTCTAGCTATGAAAAAGATTGTTGTCTTCTAGAGAGAATACAAAAGAAGGCTGCAAAAATGGTTTATGGTATAAGCAACCTGGCATATGAGAAAAGATTGAAGAAATTTAATATGTTTTCACTTAGATACAGCAGGCTAAGGGAGTATCTCATCGAGGTCTTTAAATTTGTCCATGGTCTGGAGAGGTGATATCTTGGGGAAATGTTTGAATTTACCAGAAGTGATGCAATTAGAGGTCATCAATTCAAAATTAAAGTTAACCACAACAGAACAAGGTTAAGACAGTCTTTCTTCACCAGTAGAACACTAGAACCAGCTGTCAGAAACCATTATCAGTAGCAGCACATTGAACATCTTTAAAAGCAGCATAGACAATCATTATAAGAATAGAGGGCTTGCCTTTAAGTATTCCAGGGAGGGCTGATCGACTGATTTGGTGGGTAACTGGTCGAGTGTACAGAGTACAACCAAGAAGGGCTCTTGTGGTTCATAGTTCCACTAATATTTTATGTCTTTATATCTTTATGCCTATGACCGAAACTGACGGCACCGAAATGCCTTTTTCAGAATGGTGATCCTTTCAACTCAGCTGATGGGCGCGAATGATCAAAACTGGTCGAAGCGCCCTAAAACCCAAATAACTAACTCAACTCATCTGATCACGACTACGGCCCAGTCACGCATGGTGGCCCGGTGACCCGGCGGTGACCCCCGCCCGGTGGCCCGGCGGTGACCCAGCCTGGTGATCCGCTGGTGGCCCCGCCCGGTGTCCCGGTGGTGACCACCGCCTGGTGACCCAATGACCCAATAGTGACCCGGTGACCAGCTACGGTCGCCGTGGCAGGGTCCGCCTCCACGCCACGGGCTGCCGTCGCTGGGTGCAGCTGGGTGCAGCCCGGGTGCAGCTGGGTACAGCTGGATGTAGCTTGGTGCAGCTTGGTACAGCTGGGTGTAGCTGGGTGCAGCTGGATACAGCTGGGTGTGACCGGACGGGGCTCGGCTGGCCCGTCGGCTGTGTCCAGAGCACACCTCCCGGCCGCCGTCGCACTCGTATCATCCCCATCACCGGAAGGGTGCAATTGTCGCCTGGTCGCCGCCCGCGCCGTTACCGTCTGGGGCGCCGGCGGTCGGCCGCACGAGGTGTTGGGTGTCCTCGTCTGATGCCCTGTGTACCCGACACGCTGAGTGTGGGCCGCACAAGGTGTGGGATATGGTGCCCTGTGTACCCGACACGTTGAGTGTGGGCCGCACGAGGTGTGGGGTATGGTGTCCTGTGTACCCGACACGCTGAGTGTGGGCCGCACGAGGTGTGGGGTATGGTGTCCCGACACGCTGAGTGTGGGCCGCACGAGGTGTGGGGTATGGTGCCCTGTGCCAGGAGTTGTATGTTGTGTACCCGACACGCTGAGTGTGGGCCGCACGAGGTGTGGGGTATGGTGCCTGTTCCGAAGGGGGGGGGGAGGGGGGTATGGTGCCCTGTGTACCCGACACGCTGAGTGTGGGCCGCACGAGGTGTGGGGTATGGTGCGTTGTGTACCCGACACGCTGATGTGGGCCGCACGAGGTGTGGGGTATGGTGCCCTGTGTACGACACGCTGAGTGTGGGCCGCACGAGGTGTGGGGTATGGTGCCCTGTGTACCCGACACGCTGAGTGTGGGCCGCACGAGGTGTGGGGTATGGTGCCCTGTGTACCCGAACCTTGGCGACACGCTGAGTGTGGGCCGCACGAGGTGTGGGGTATGGTGCCCTGTGTACCCGACACGCTGAGTGTGGGCCGCACGAGGTGTGGGGTATGGTGCCCTGTGTACCCGACACGCTGAGTGTGGGCCGCACGAGGTGTGGGGTATGGTGCCCTGTGTACCCGACACGCTGAGTGTGGGCCGCACGAGGTGTGGGGTATGGTGCCCTGTGTACCCGACACGCTGAGTGTGGGCCGCACAGTGGTATTGGCCGCACAGTTGGGGTATGGTGCCTGTGTACCCGACACGCTGAGTGTGGGCCGCACGAGGTGTGGGGTATGGTGCCCTGTGTACCCGACACGCTGAGTGTGGGCCGCACGAGGTGTGGGGTATGGTGTCCTGTGTACCCGACACGCTGAGTGTGGGCCGCACGAGGTGTGGGTATGGTGCCCTGTGTACCCGACACGCACTTGCCGCCGCACCCCAGCCCCAACTCTCTGCTGCGCCCTCTCCACCCCGCCCCTCCCCAATCCTCCACCACCGGAATCGTCATGACGGAAGTGCCCCTAACTGCGTGAATGAACACGCAGACACGCGCCGGCTTGGAGCTAGTGATGCTGAGCGGACATCAGTGCAGTGAGGTCGATAACCGACGGGCACCCAAGCGACCGCCGATCGATCTTCCCAACCTCAAAGTGGTACCGACTGGAGTAGACGATGAGACACGGCGGCGAGCAAGCTGTCGGCAGTCGACCGTGCCGCACGCTTGGAACCCAACATTGATTTGCATCACTGTTGGCAACCCTGTCCTGGGTGGCGACAAATCACGCGCCAGACGCGACAAACAGCGGATCGGACCCGGTGCGTCGTCAGACCGCGACATGTTGCGATGTGCCTTCAGTTGTGATTTTTGGCACCGGTCCTCTCTGGACAATTTTGTGATTAGTCCTATCCAGTCCATTTTAACACTGGTCCCCTCAGATCCATTTTGTCACCGACCCTCTCCGGTCCACTTTGTCGCCGGTCCTCTTTGGTCCACTTTGTCACCGATCATCCCCGGTCCATTTCAACTCCGGTCCTCTCCTGTCTATTTTTCCACCGGTTCTCTCCGGTTCGCTTCAACACTGGTCCGCCCCTGTCAGTTATTTTGGCACTGGTCCTCTACGGTCCATTTTGCCACCGGTCCTCTCCGGTCCATTTTGACACCGGTCCTCGCACAATTTTCCATCGGCTCTGTTGAGACGCACAGTTCGCCATTATCTGTCGGCCGCCGCTTCCTTCTTGGAACGGAATGCGTCTGTTTGGCGAAGATACGCGACATAGCAGAACAGATAGCGAGGTCATACGCCGATGACTCACGGTTCACCTATTCGGCCCCAGCCACCCTCGCTGCGCAAATCTGTTTTCGACTAGTGCTGTGTAATTATGTATCTGGGTGCAGTTTTGCAACGACCGTGCGCAGCGGATCGTGCTGCTACTTGGTTCTGGCTCGGTTCGAAACGAGACTTTGCCGAAACATGGCAAGATAAGAGCAGAGCACTTTTTCCTGAAAGTTACTGATAGCATCGTGTTGCATGTCGAATAGTGGCCTTTGAGCTGGGTAAGGTGATTTCTTTTTGCATTGGTTCTCTTCTTCTCATTCTCATTGAGTATCCAGACCGTGGCGTTGGCTGTTGTTCTGAGTCAAAGTCAAATAATAATTAGCCGTTCCACTCTGGGTCTGAGTGTTTGATCGATGCCATGAGGCTCTACCAGAATTCAGCATTGTGTTGGTGTGGTGGTGGAATGTGGGTTTTGTGTATGGTTGGTGCTATACGTATACATATTGCCAGGGGGTGCTGAACATGCTCTTGATAAGAAAGCATGCTCTTGATAAGAAAGCATGTTCTTGATAAGAAGACTGTTGGAGCAGGAGAATGCATGCTCCAATGCATGCTCGCCATTGGAGGAGAATGCATGCTCCAAAAAACATTGTAAGTAAATTACACATTTACTTACAATTTGCTCGTCAAGAGATGGCTCTCTGCTCATCTTCCTTGGACGCCCATCATACTTAGCCGACCTTCTCTCGTGTGCTGACATCGTCTCTGGCCACCTGGACCCCTGGGCCTGCGGCCGATGTGAACGCAGACTGAACTGCATACCCGGCAGGTGGACACGCCGCTGCGCCGTCACGTGCGGTCAGCTGGTCGCGTGCCGGCCCAACTCTGAGTCACGAGGGGCTGTCCCAATCACGTGGACCAGTCGCACGAGTCATCTGGAGCCAGCGCCTCCGGGTCTGCGAGCCGGGAAATCCCTTCACTCTCCCTTGTGCCACTTGAGCTCATGGAGTTCCGTACAGATTGGTGAAGTCATGCAGTCACCGGAGTAGTCTCGGTGCCTGTGCTGCATGAGATGAGGGATAGTGCAACTGTGGCGACGATATATTATAACAGTAATTGTTATGCTCGCACACGCAACTTACCTCGTAATTCAGATGTTCATGGGCGACGGTATCACACGACGGCAGATAGGCAGAGGTGCAGCCAAGCGGCACCCGATAGTAGCCAGTGCTACACGAGAAGAAACACAAAAATGAAGTCTTCACAATGGAAACCTTTTTTTCAGCGCTCCGCGCACCGAGATCATTCTCTGTTTAATCATGTTTTTCCTGTCCCTTTAAGATAATCCTGGTTGTGCTCCTACAGGCATGAAAAACATCACCTACTTGCAACTACAACTTTGGTTACAGCTGGCGCTGGGGTGACATTATGGAATCGGAGACCATGTCAAGCGTAGGCTTGCTACATCAGCACCAAACCCACCTCACGTGAAGCGACTCGACCCGCCATGGATAAGACGAGGAGAACTTTGCAGACCAGTGCTCTACCCACTGAAATATTCATGCAGCAGGGTCAAGTAGGGTAGACATGTGCCTTCTGTGATGTCACGTCTACTCCAAACGTACGCAAGTCGATTAAAATGATGTTTCCGATACTTTTCTAGAACTGTGTCAATTTCTCATAATGCGCCCCAACAGTCTAGCAAAGATATTTTACTATTCCGGCATACGCGGCGGACACGGGGAGGGTGGATGTGGGGGAGGGGCACCGGTAACGATGCCCCCTTATCTCCGGTCATTGATCATTGACTTCATATCGTTATCTGAGCGAAAAATTGATCCAAAACATGTCCGGCACCCACTTCCCCGTGCTCTCCATCAACTTCGGAAGTTCTGTCACCTCTCCATTATGATATTCCATGCTGTAATACGTCCAAATGTGGACCCATGTTTCTTGAAATGCTGCACAATGACGTCATCGCGAAGCGTTTTCAGCAAATACTGCAGTTTCGTGCAGCACCGTGCAGACTAGCTCCTGCACAGAGGCCTCAACTCCATCGGATACATCTCGGCTGTCCTGACGTAGTGCACGGTATTTGGGCCAACAGAATCCTCAACTCCACCCCATGTTGGCGTTGTTAGGAAGAGAGGACTGCTCTCATTCAATTATACAAAGAAACAACTATATCCTAATCATGGTGCAGGATTTCACAGTGCATACGTATACTAATTACGATGTGCGGGTGGATAGGCTGTTATCCAACAAAAGCACAATTCTGTAATACCTATGTGTACCGGCATGCCAGTCGCCGCGCCCCTGAACCCCAATTCATCGTCACTATGCCAGGAATAGATTGCTACTTTTTCTGATGGGTACTGAAATCCGCTTTATTCCATGCATTCTTATCAACAAATAACACCTTTGTAAGTAGTACAATGACCGTATACAATAATGCCGATAGTGAAATTCACAGCAAAAACGATACACAAGAATGAGAAATGTTAGTCATATTTACACCAACGCGCGCATTAAGATCGGGTGAAAGTACACATTTTCATATTACACAAGTTCAAAGAAGATACTAGGTTTTCAGAACATCCGGCATGTCCAAATTTCTCAATGGAAGAATTGCAAAGCCGTTTGATGGTTATGTGAGGTTCAATACAATTTATGAGAATGTCTGGAATGTCCGAATCTCTCACTTTGTGGACAAATTAAAGACTAAAATGGCGCTTATCGCCCATTTCACGACCAATCGACAAATGAAAGTGTCAAAATATCGCCCACTATTTTGTATTTTGATGAAAATAATTGTGTGGAGTTATCTGATAAGTCGAAACCAGCCGTGCCATTTAAAGAAAGATCAGGTTAACGGCCAAGGAGTTATAGCCCCGGAAATTTTTGAGATGCCATCTGACAAGGGTGTATTTTCATGTCTTTAGCTTAATGAAGAACAATCAGAATTGTGTAGAAGTATATATCGATGAACTCGCAATAATACACTGCATCTTTTGAATTTTCGGAATTTTCCTTTACGAGCTATTTGAAATCGCGACATCATAACCTAAGGCCACGTGACCTAATTTAACTTCCGGTACAGTCACAATGCGGATTTATGAAGTGCAGAACTGAAGTTCAATCTTTTATGTTACGAAATGAAAAGTGTTTTACTCCTAAAACTCTATATATTCGTTCTGAATTGAGCATGCATGGTTGATTTCGCGCTGGTTCATCGTGGTCTGTTGTAATATGTGTTTTAAACGAAAGATGGTTGACATTCAGGCCTTTTAACGTTCGAGGCACGTGCTTGGATGATAATATTGGACGTCTGTTCCTGAGTATTGCATCACATTCTGATAACCGAGAAACCATTCGCATAACCATTTATTGTTGCGCGAAAATTTAAATATGCGAATGCAGTGAAAATCAGGAAGGACACCAAAAATGGGTGGCGCCGTGTTTTAGTGCCCAGTGCTCACTATTCACTCTCGCTGACCGTGCTGCCTGTGAAGCGAGGAAACTTCTAAGGGTGTCAGACATAGACAAGGTGAGGATATTTTGTGGGTCAGACCAGATCAGCCGGATGTGTCTCGGCAAGACCGACTGTATCACGGTGCGACAAGCTGATGTAATGAAAAGCAGAGTTCAGAAAGAGGATTGCTTTCGGAAGCTTGTGCAAAGTATACAATGTAGCGCAATTTTCCGGGTAGATAGGTGCGGTGGTAACCTTGATCGTGTGCAAATTGCATAGGTCGATATCTTGCATGCTAAAATGAGGTAAAATATTTTGACTCTTGACTTCTGAATATTTGAAAACAATCAGTAGTACATACAGAACAGCATTCAATTTTCCAACTACTATCTATTCGTATGTGATCAGGTGGATTTTAAGCATTTTCTTAATTGACCCTTCTCCAAGATGGACGTAAGGCACTTATAGTTTTATGCTTTACGCACCAAATCTTCACTTCATTTTCACAACAGTTGATGCGCCCCTTTGTGTTTGGATTGTCCGCCTAAACGCATTCCACCACAGCTATGAATGTCATGTCATTCGGTTCTCTGAGGAACCCTTTTTCTACAGTCGATTTGGAACTGTTTGTGTATACACAAAGACACAACGTGCCACATGTTTTGTGTTGGGGTAGCCATCTTCGGATTATGGGCGCAAAATGACCCTTGATGTCGACGCGCCCCTAAACTCCAATCCACCACCACCACATCTTCGAATTACAAAGGATATCTCCACCCTAAATATGGCAATGTTCTGATTACACAGGATGTTTCCACCATAAATATGTCCATCTTCGGATTGCCAGCATATTTCCACTCCAAATATGTCAATCGTGAATCAAGAACACGGCCAGCCTATTCCCACATCTTTTATCTGCGCTGTTCCGGCGTTTGTGCACGGTTCCCTCGGGATATGTTGGTCGAGAACAGTCAGGACTACGGATTAAGCGGCGGATTCTGGAACGGACTTCGCGTATTCTGTCTGACGTCACACCCATCAGAGAACGTTATTTTGGCACGTTATATTTGACATAGCTTTGACCTCTTTGTGGACAATAAATAATAAAACAAAATTTCTTCTGAATTCGGCCAAACGGATACAATGCTTTGTCGGCAATCGCCAATGGCAGCGGCTGAAAATAACTACCTCTGGATCAGGTGCAGCCAGCTGCCGAGTGGCACTGTGCAGTCAGCTGCCGAGTGGCACTGTGCAGTCAGCTGCTGAGTGGCACTGTGTAGTCAGCTGCTGAGTGGCACTGCGTAGTCAGCTGCTGAGTGGCACTGTGCAGTCAGCTGCCGAGTGGCACTATGCAGTCAGCTGTTGAATGGCACTGAATGGCCTGCTGAATGGCCTGTGTATCAGCGCCCATCACGACTGATGGCCGAGACCGATCGACGTGCTCAGCTGGCTGGGCCCGGGCGACAGCCAGCTCTGACCGGCGGCGTGTCGCACTGTGACGCTGCAACACGCAGACGCGCCACCGTCTCCAGATAGGGATCAGGACGCAACATCCACCCTGACCTTGACCGTGGCGGGTGCACGGGGACACGGCGGCAGGCAGCGCCAACAAGGTCACAGCTAACCACGGAGAACGTCGACGCTGGCGTACACAGCCCGCCGTGTGCGCAGGCTTTTTGTTGCCGGGACCTTTGTGCTGTGTGACCACTGCCACCCGGCAAGGCGCGGTGTGATGGTGCCTTCTGTGAGGCCGACCCCGGCACGACCAGGTGGCGCCGCAGTACCACGTCCGCCGAGAGAGTGCAGCACCCGCACAGTGCCAGCTGGACTCAGCCGAGGCGCGCTTCTGGAACATGTCTGCCCCGCCCAGTGACACATGCCACACGCCGTACCACTCGTGTGGGTCTGGTGCGCGCTGACGATTCATCAGACTACAATGGACGGCCGTCGGCTCTGGTCTGCGCGACTCGTCCGCTGGTGTGGAAGGCCCGTCCTCTGGTCTGTTGAGCCCCCGTCCTCTGGTCTGTTGAGCCCGTCCTCTGGTCTGTTGAGCCCGTCCTCTGGTCTGTTGAGCCCCTCCTCCGAACTGTGGACATGGCCTTCTCGTTTGGGATACATCCTCTGGTTCTGAGGGTTTGTGCTCTAGTTTGACGAGTTTGTCCTCTGGTCGCTAGGGCCTAGATACTGGACGCTTGGGCCTATCCACTGGTCGCAAGGGCCTATCCTCTGGTCGGGAGGGCCTGCCCTCTGGTCAGGATGGTTGGTCATCTGGTCTTGAAATTCCGCCATCTGGTGTGTATGTCAGGAGCAGTCCGATGCACCAAAATGGGGTGAAACAGAGTCACCACTGCACCCGCCCCCTCTTCTCCCTCAAATAAAAAACATCATCGGATTTCGACAACCACATTTTTCGGTTCCAAAAATTAGGAAGTTGTTTGTGCCCCAACCCAAAAAAGAACTTTCGGACGTTAGTATCACTTGTTCGAGACCTTTCGGTTGCGCTTATGGCCACTATTGCACTGGGGGAGAGATAAAGCAATGTATCCGCACACTAAAAGCGAAGGTAAGCTTCTTGCAAACATTTCTCCAAGACTGGTCTATGAAAGGCACCCATTCATGGCATAAGGTACAGAAATGGATATACATGAAATTGGAACTATATTTGTTACTAGAAACTGACATGATCTGTGAAGCATAACTTCCTTGGTTATGTCATAACATCCAGTCATATTGCAGATGCACAGCCAGGGGAGAGACTAAGGGGAGCAAGAGCCCCTTTTAGAAACAGGAGGCCGTGAGACATTCCTGACTGCACCCACTGAAAAAGGAGAAGAGAAAGTCACTTGACACAGGTGTCTTGGAAATCTAAGAAAAAAGTTTTATATTTGCGTTCAATGTCCTTTCTCTAAAGTTACCTCTAGAAGTTGTTTGATGTTTATCATGCACATTTGTCCATTTTTTAATGATGCCCATATATCCATGGTCTAGTTTGCTTAAAATATTAAGATGCTTATCATAATTTTTTAACACCGAAGTTATTCTATTTCATATACCTTGATGAACATGAGGCAAAGTTTAAACAAGGTAGGTGTACATAAAGTGAGCTGGTACACGAATGCTTTTCACACACAAATTATCCATAAGATTGTCCTTTAAGTTAGTGCCTTGACTGTTGATTTTTTAATCAAATGTAACTTTTATCAAAAGGATTAATACACGATGAAAATTCACCTCTCAAAATGCTTACCTTTCAGTTGGCAAGTAAACTAACACAAAGAACGTGACATTGAGTTAGGTAATATAGCATACAAAGTATAAAAAGTGCAACGTAAAATAACCTGACCTAGCATAACACTTACAAAATAAGAATAATGCACACCATAAATTGGAACGATTATAATTTTTCTTTAAGATTTTCAGCACATGAAGCCATTGTTGGTTTTGAATTGGGATCAGTTTAACATACCGGTACAAGTGGGATGCATTGGCAGATTCAGAGCTGGTTTTGAGTTTCTCATTAACGCCAAGCAAAGCTAATTCTCGTTTTTGTTTGAATGTTTTCACAAGTTTTAACTCCTTGGATTTGGCATAAAATGTGTGTAGTTTTGCATACATTGTGCACCGTAGACCAACTTCTCTCCCAAGCACGCAGTTTGAAGGGAGCAATGGCTGAGGAGGAGGACCACATCAAAGCCCATCTTAGAGCCCACCGTTCTTGCACACTCTAAGCTCTCGGTCACATAATGTATCTTCTGTCATACCAAGCATGCACCTTGCTCCTACCCCACAATGTCGCACAATCCCTTAATCTCAGGAGCCAATGGAAACTATTTGCGCACAATATGTCCCGGTTCAGCTCGACATAGGCCTTGCATGCCGTTTCCTCTGACCGACTCCACTCTACATTCCATCAATGTCTGTCTATGCAATGCAATGTCAATCTTATGCACTCCACAGAAACGCTTTCGTTCTCAGAAGGCCGTATATCATGCGCTTCTCATGGAACTAAACTAAACTAAAGCGCAATATATGGTGATATATGTCGGGGGTCCGTCTCATTCACAAACATTTCAGATTAGTGATAAACCTGCTACAAACTGAATGTGTCAATCTGAACTTAGATTTTTGCGATGATTACGGAACCCATGAGTTTTGTGTGTCTAGTTTTTAACTTTGATATTCACTAGTGGATAAGGACATTGTTTTATACAATGTCCGTCCTCTGGTGAGGCACTGCCTTAAATAGCTTAATGTGCGGACCGGCCATGCTGGAAGTTTCACCATCTGGTCCGACAGTTCCGTCATCTGCCTCAGAGAGTTGTTCCTCTCATCAGTCTGATATTTCCTCTCAATGTTCTCTTCTGATGTGAATAAGAGTGGAGTGGCTTTAGAGTGGTAGCTCCAATGCACGCGTGTGTTGGATCATGGCCTGGATGTCGGCTCTGAGAGTGACCCTCGGGGCTTCAAAGTGGTAGCTCCAATGCACGCACGGGTTGGATCAGAGCCTAGATGTGATCGGGTCGACGTTCGCGGTCATGTACTGGGTATTCACTCCCTTTCGGCTTGCATTGGCCGCACTCCTCTCGTGTAGTGCTCCCCTCGCTCCTCTCGTGTAAATGCTCGCACTCCTCCCGTGTCGTGTTGGTCGCACTCTTCTCGTGTAGTGCTCACACTCCTCTCGTGTAATGTTCACACTCCTCTCGTGTAATGTTCACACTCCTCTCGTGCACTCTTCACACTCCTCTCGTGTAATGTCCACACTCCTCTCGTGTAATGTTCACACTCCTCTCGTGCACTCTTCACACTCCTCTCGTGTAATGTTCACACTCCTCTCGTGCACTCTTCACACTCCTCTCGTGTAATGTTCACACTCCTCTCGTGTAATGTTCACACTCCTCTCGTGCACTCTTCACACTCCTCTCGTGCACTCTTCACACTCCTCTCGTGTAATGTTCACACTCCTCTCGTGTAATGTTCACACTCCTCTCGTGTAATGTTCACACTCCTCTCGTGTAATGTTCACACTCCTCTCGTGCACTCTTCACACTCCTCTCGTGCACTCTTCACACTCCTCTCGTGTAATGTTCACACTCCTCTCGTGTAATGTTCACACTCCTCTCGTGCACTCTTCACACTCCTCTCGTGCACTCTTCACACTCCTCTCGTGTAATGTTCACACTCCTCTCGTGTAATGTTCACACTCCTCTCGTGCACTCTTCACACTCCTCTCGTGTAATGTTCACACTCCTCTCGTGTAATGTTCACACTCCTCTCGTGCACTCTTCACACTCCTCTCGTGTAATGTTCACACTCCTCTCGTGTAATGTTCACACTCCTCTCGTGCACTCTTCACACTCCTCTCGTGTAATGTTCACACTCCTCTCGTGTAATGTTCACACTCCTCTCGTGTAATGTTCACACTCCTCTCGTGCAGTGTTCACACTCCTCTCGTGCAGTGTTCACACTCCCCTCGTGTGGTGTTATCACTCCTCTCGTGTATTGCTCACCCTACTCTCGTGTACTGTTCACACTCCTCTCATGCAATGTTCACACTCCTCTCGTGTAGTGTTCACACTACTCTCGTGCAATGTTCACACTACTCTCGTGTAATGTTCACATTCCTCTCATGCAATGTTCACATTCATCTCATGCAATGTTCACACTCCTCTAGTGCAATGTTCACACCCCTCTCGTGTAATGTCCATACTCCTCTCGTGTAATGTTCACACTCCTCTCGTGTAATGTTCACATTCCTCTCATGCAATGTTCACACTCCTCTAGTGCAGTGTTCACACTCCTCTCGTGTGGTGTTCACACTCCTCTCATGTGGTGTTCACACTCCTCTCATGTGGTGTTCACACTCCTCTCGTGTGGTGTTCACACTCCTCTCATGTGGTGTTCCACCCTCTCGTGTGGTGTTCACACTCCTCTCGTGTGGTGTTCACACTCCTCTCGTGTGGTGTTCACACTCCTCTCGTGTGGTGTTCACCTCCTTCGTGTGGTGTTCACACTCCCTCGTGTGGTGTTACACTCTCGTGTGGTGTTCACACTCCTCTCGTGTGGTGTTCACACTCCTCTCGTGTGGTGTTCACACTCCTCTCGTGTGGTGTTCACACTCCTCTCGTGTGGTGTTCACCTCCTCTCGTGTGGTGTGCACACTCCTCTCATGTGGTGTTCACACTCCTCTCGTGTGGTGTTCACACTCCTCTCGTGTGGTGTTCACACTCCTCTCGTGTGGTGTTCACACTCCTCTCGTGTGGTGTCACACTCCTCTCGTGTGGTGTTCACACTCCTCTCGTGTGGTGTTCACACTCCTCTCGTGTGGTGTTCACACTCCTCTCGTGTGGTGTTCACACTCCTCTCGTGTGGTGTTCACACTCCTCTCGTGTGGTGTTCACACTCCTCTCATGTGGTGTTCACACTCCTCTCGTGTGGTGTTCACACTCCTCTCGTGTGGTGTTCACACTCCTCTCGTGTGGTGTTCACACTCCTCTCGTGTGGTGTTCACACTCCTCTCGTGTGGTGTTCACACTCCTCTCGTGTGGTGTTCACACTCCTCTCATGTGGTGTTCACACTCCTCTCGTGTGGTGTTCACACTCCTCTCGTGTGGTGTTCACACTCCTCTCGTGTGGTGTTCACACTCCTCTCGTGTGGTGTTCACACTCCTCTCGTGTGGTGTGCACACTCCTCTCGTGTGGTGTTCACACTCCTCTCGTGTGGTGTTCACACTCCTCTCGTGTGGTGTTCACACTCCTCTCGTGTGGTGTTCACACTCCTCTCGTGTGGTGTTCACACTCCTCTCGTGTGGTGTTCACACTCCTCTCGTGTGGTGTGCACACTCCTCTCGTGTGGTGTTCACACTCCTCTCGTGTGGTGTTCACACTCCTCTCGTGTGGTGTTCACACTCCTCTTGTGGTGTTCACACTCCTCTCGTGTGGTGTTCACACTCCTCTCGTGTGGTGTTCACACTCCTCTCGTGTGGTGTTCACACTCCTCTCGTGTGGTGTTCACACTCCTCTCGTGTGGTGTTCACACTCCTCTCGTGTGGTGTTCACACTCCTCTCGTGTGGTGTTCACACTCCTCTCGTGTGGTGTTCACACTCCTCTCGTGTGGTGTTCACACTCCTCTCGTGTGGTGTTCACACTCCTCTCGTGTGGTGTTCACACTCCTCTCGTGTGGTGTTCACACTCCTCTCGTGTGGTGTTCACACTCCTCTCGTGTGGTGTTCACACTCCTCTCGTGTGGTGTCACACTCCTCTCGTGTGGTGTTCACACTCCTCTCGTGTGGTGTTCACACTCCTCTCGTGTGGTGTTCACACTCCTCTCGTGTGGTGTTACACCCTCTCGTGTGGTGTCACACTCCTCTCGTGTGGTGTTCACACTCCTCTCGTGTGGTGTTCACACTCCTCTCGTGTGGTGTTCACACTCCTCTCGTGTGGTGTTGGTTCACCTTCGTGTGGTGTCACACTCCTCTCGTGTGGTGTTCACACTCCTCTCGTGTGGTGTTCACACTCCTCTCGTGTGGTGTTCACACTCCTCTCGTGTGGTGTTCACACTCCTCTCGTGTGGTGTTCACACTCCTCTCGTGTGGTGTTCACACTCCTCTCGTGTGGTGTTCACACTCCTCTCGTGCAGCGCTCGTCGCGCGGTCGTACTTCAGCTCGGATGGTGTGAGGGAAAGTTTTCGCCGGAGGAGCGCTGCCGGCAGCAGCACCACGGCACGGCCCGGCATGCGCTGGTCGTCATGATTGTACAGGACGGGCTGCCATATGAGACCGAGCTGCCATGTGCGGCGGACTGCCGGCAGGAATGGGATGCGGTCACTGATCTCTGCAACTGGAATACACACATACTTACATACGTACATACGTACATACGTACATACATACATACATACATATATATACGTGCATACACGCACACACACACACACACACACATATATATATATATATATATATATATATATATATATATACATATATAGATATACATAGATATATACCATATATGTACATATAAATATATATAATATAAATACATATATATTGAACGCGACAGTATAGATCGCATCAATCTGCGTTTTTGTGTGACCTCCAAGGCTTCGAAGCAATTGTTTTCACCCGTGGGAAATATATTCAGTATCGCGGCTGTATTATTTTGCAAAGTTTCGTCAGTACAACTGACATCTTCAGGCATTATAGAGGCATATATATACAATAGAGGCACACAGTCACAAGCAAATATGCACCTGAACGATGGTCGTACATTCGTGGGCTTCTTGATCAGGCAAGTGCTGCTATTAACAAACTATATCACTTTCATGTTGCTGTTTCTGACTGCGGTATATACGATCATGGCTGGTTGAAGCCCGTAGTAAACGCTTTCAATAATGCATTTCTAAGACAGAAAAACATGATTGATGCGGCGGGCACCACCTATACAAAAATCCATACATTTGTCAGAGGAACTTATTCATTTTTGTCAGTGAAGTGAATTAACATGCATGTATGGTCAAACAAGATACATAGTGCAACCATGGTCATTCATGTCACTTATAGGCTCCGCCTACCCCTGCACCATGCACGCCTCTTCTACACAACAACAGCTGTGTACTGCTTCTGTGCCTGACCTTCCTTGTCATGCTAGCCTTTAAAGGTCCCTTTATTGGCGATTTTTCAACTCCAGTGTCGCTAAAACACTTTCATTCTACCCGAAATTGTTGCTCACCATGCTTGGTTGCCAATGACAGCATATTTTACTCCGGAACTTGACGTACTTCGCTATTCCTGCACACGAAAAGCTCGTTCAACCTTCACATCGATCCCCGGCGCAACGAAGCCATGCTCAATTGTTCCAGCCACCACACTCAAACATCACCCAGCACCATGCAGCGCGTTGGAATATGTATTAATTACAGTATATGAGTTAATGCAAACAGCATGTTCCAGAAGGTTAAAAGCAGCGTTGCGAAGGTTAATTTCCTCTTCTCTTGACCGATTTCTTCAGATCTATGTACCTACTATGTTATGTGTATTGCATCAATTATGTGGTACTCTGCCGGCTATTGGTAGAAGCAAACTGTCTTTTAAGTGACTTCCCTTGCAACTGCATGTTTGTTAGGTAGGCAAGACCTGGATGGGGCTGTGTTCCCACCATCCAAAATGGGGACGTGTTCCCACCATTAACAATGGATGTGGACGTACTACCGCCATTACCGATGGATGGGAACTTGCTCAGACCATCCCAGATGGGTGTGGAGATACTCCCACCGTTGCAGATGGATTGGGACGTGTTACTACCATTACCGATGGATGAGGACGTGCTACCACCATTACCGATGGATCCACCATCCCAGATGAGAACATGTTGCCACCATTACCGATGGCTGGGGACATGTTACTACCATTACCAATTGATGTGAGCTTGTTCCGGCAATCCCCGATGGGGACGTGCTAACACCAACCACGATGGTGGACTGTCTGTTTGGGGACGAGTGGTCCAGGGGTAAGTTGCTGGTCTCACAATCAAAAGGTTGTGGTTTAGAGTCTCACCTGTCGCTACTTTTCGTTCGCGACCAATCGGCGTGAGAGTTTGGCGACGCTAAATGACTCAACGGTCGATGTGTCGTTAAAAACCAATAACCAATCAACCAATCCCCTGCTTTCCATACGGTAACCAGCACTTAACACCTATAATTTTGAACTTGAGTTTCGCTGCAGGCTGCATCTGTTCGTACCGCTTGAGGAAAGCAAGGTATTCAGTTGTCCTGCGAAGTGTTGTACACTCGCGTAAGCGCGTCGCACCAAACGTCAATCCACACATTTGTAACTGAACTGGATTTGTGAGACGTGCACTTCACAATCAGTTTCAGCACAGTGCGTTTACTCAACGGTGGCCCCTCCGGCCTCCTTGTGATAGAGCAGCCCTGTGAGTTGTTTTTAGCGCCCGCTGATAGCGCTGGACTGTTGCTGAGAGTCCAGAGACGACTCTTGTCCGCCAGATACCACGTCTGTCCGCTGTCCTGCCCAATGCATCCCCGGTAACAGCTGAGGCTGACGGCGCTCTGGCGAATTATGGCGAGTAAACACCACCAGTGCCGCCGTCGCTCCAGCTTGTTTTTTGTTTCATCATACAATAAGAGTTGAAATTGCAGGATGTTCCTTACTTTGGTTGTTCATAGCTATAAAAGAGGGCGCGTGATCGCCAAGTAGGGTTGTTTTGTGTGTGTGTGTGAGAGTGTGGGTGGTGGTACAGCTGGGGGTTGGGGGTGGGGAAGAAGGGGAAGGATTAAAGAGAAGAGTCTTAACGAAAACATTTCCTTTCTTATTTGTGATCTCGTAGACATAACTCTAATAGGAGTGAGGGGAGTCAACGGTATACACTTAGCAAGCATTATTCATCAATCAGAATATCAGGCATTTATCTAAGCCAGATGTATCTTAGGTGTAGCATTACCATGTTCTATTTACAAAGTTACAAAGCCTTACCTTTATTTTGTTCTTTGGCTGGCTGTGGACAGGTTATAGCTGTGGACTGGCTGTAGCTGTGGCCTGGCTGTAGTTGTGGACTGGCTGTGGCTGGCTGTGGCTGTGGACTGTAGGCTGTAGCTGTAGTTGTGTGCTGGCTCTCGGCTGTGGCCATGGGCTGGGTGTGGCTATAGCTGTAGGCTGGCTGTGGCTGTGGCTGTGGCTGTAGCTGTGGCTGTGGCTATAGCTGTAGGCTGGCTGTGGCTGTGGCTGTGGCTATAGCTATAGCTGTAGGCTGGCTGTGGCTGTGGCTATAGCTGTAGGCTGGCTGTGGCTGTAGCTGTGGCTGTGGCTGTGGCTGTGGCTGTGACTGTGACTGTGGCTGTGGCTGTGGCTGTGGCTGTGGCTGTGGCTGTGGCTGTGGCTGTGGCTGTGGCTGTGGCTGTGGCTGTGGCTGTGGCTGTGGCTGTGGCTGTAGCTGTAGCTGTGGCTGTGGCTGTGGCTGTGGCTGTGGCTGTGGCTGTGGCTGTGGCTGTGGCTGTGGCTGTGGCTGTAGCTGTGGCTGTGGCTGTGGCTGTGGCTGTGGCTGTGGCTGTGGCTGTGGCTGTGGCTGTGGCTGTGGCTGTAGCTGTGGCTGTGGCTGTGGCTGTGGCTGTGGCTGTGGCTGTGGCTGTGGCTGTGGCTGTGGCTGTGGCTGTGGCTGTAGCTGTAGCTGTGGCTGTGGCTGTGGCTGTAGCTGTGGCTGTGGCTGTAGCTGTGGCTGTGGCTGTAGCTGTAGCTGTGGCTGTGGCTATGGCTGCGGCTGTGGCTGTGGCTGTGGCTGTAGCTGTAGGCTGTGGCTGTGGCTGTGGCTGTGGCTGTGGCTGTGGCTATAGCTGTAGGCTGGCTGTGGCTGTGGCTGTGGCTATAGCTATAGCTGTAGGCTGGCTGTGGCTGTGGCTGTAGGCTGGCTGTGGCTGTAGCTGTGGCTGTGGCTGTGGCTGTGGCTGTGACTGTGACTGTGGCTGTGGCTGTGGCTGTAGCTGTAGCTGTGGCTGTGGCTGTGGCTGTGGCTGTGGCTGTGGCTGTGGCTGTGGCTGTGGCTGTGGCTGTGGCTGTGGCTGTGGCTGTAGCTGTGGCTGTAGCTGTGGCTGTGGTTGTGGCTGTGGCTGTAGCTGTAGCTGTGGCTGTGGCTGTAGCTGTGGCTGTGGCTGTAGCTGTGGCTGTGGCTGTGGCTGTGGCTGTGGCTGTGGCTGTGGCTGTGGCTGTGGCTGTGGCTGTGGCTGTAGCTGTGGCTGTGGCTGTGGCTGTGGCTGTAGCTGTAGCTGTGGCTGTGGCTGTGGCTGTAGCTGTAGCTGTGGCTGTGGCTGTGGCTGTAGCTGTAGCTGTGGCTGTGGCTGTAGCTGTGGCTGTGGCTGTAGCTGTAGCTGTAGCTGTGGCTGTGGCTGTGGCTGTGGCTGTGGCTGTGGCTGTGGCTGTGGCTGTAGCTGTAGCTGTAGGCTGTGGCTGTGGCTGTGGCTGTGGCTGTGGCTGTGGCTGTAGCTGTAGGCTGTGGCTGTGGCTGTGGCTGTGGCTGTAGCTGTAGGCTGTGGCTGTAGCTGTAGGCTGTGGCTGTGGCTGTGGCTGTGGCTGTGGCTGTGGCTGTGGCTGTGGCTGTAGCTGTAGCTGTGGCTGTGGCTGTAGCTGTGGCTGTGGCTGTGGCTGTGGCTGTGGCTGTAGCTGTGGCTGTGGCTGTGGCTGTGGCTGTGGCTGTGGCTGTGGCTGTGGCTGTGGCTGTAGCTGTAGCTGTGGCTGTGGCTGTGGCTGTGGCTGTGGCCGTGTGCTGGCTCTCGGCAGTTGTCGTGGGCTGGCTGTGGCCTGCAGCCATCAGCTCTGCCGCATCACACCCCGATCTAGATAAAACGGCTCTCTCCGGCGCAGACACTGCTCGGACATACGCTAGAACGGACTGTTAAGTTGCGGACCCATACGCAGACTGTCGTCTGTGGCTCAGACTGTGGTCAGACCGCAAACCCGGCTCTCGTACTGGGGTCCGGGTCAGACTGTGGTCAGACTGTGGTTAGACTGTGGTCAGACTGTGGCTAGACCACAAGCCCGACTCTCGGACTGGACTCCGAGTCAGACTGTGTTCAGACTGCTCAGATTTTGGCACGACTGTGGTCGGACTATGACCAGACTTTGGGCAGTCTGTGGTCAGACTGAAAGACGTTCCGGCATTCCGTGAAGCCGTGTTTTGTTCCATGCGGGTCGTTGGAGGCGCTGCGAAAGCTGCCCATAAATCGCCGCCCGGAAGCTCCTGGACACTGGGCGTGCCCGACCAGCGCGCCAGCCTGGCGCTGGTCGGACCGCCCACGTCGTCCAGCTCGTTCAGCTCATCCGCGCTGCCGGCGAAAATCGCTGTCTCCCGCGACTTCGTGCCTGTGGCGTCGTCTTCTCCAGGCTGAGCCGCTGCCAAACCGAAGCTCGCCGAAACGGCCGCCTGCCATTGGCGGACGGGACAGCGGCAGGGGCTGCTCATCACGACACACGACACACGACACACGACACACGACACACGACACACGTCGCACGACACACGTCGCACGACACACGTCGCACGACGCACGTCGCACGTCGCACGTCGCACGACACACGACACACGACACACGACACACGACACACGACACACGACACACGACACACGACACACGACACACGACACACGACACACGACACACGACACACGACACACGACACACGACACACGTCGCACGTCGCACGACACACGTCACACGTCACACGTCGCACGTCGCACGACACACGTCGCACGACACACGCACACGTCGCACGACACACGTCGCACGACACACGTCACACGACACACGACACACGTCGCACGACACACGCACACGTCGCACGACACACGTCGCACGACACACGCACACGTCGCACGACACACGTCGCACGACACACGTCGTACGTCGCACGACGCACGTCGCACGTCGCAGACACACGACACACGACACACGACACACGACACACGACACACGACACACGACACACGTCACACGTCACACGTCACACGTCACACGTCACACGTCACACGTCACACATCACGACACGACAGCCGCGTGATCCTGTACGTGCGTGAAGTTGAAGCTGAAACGCCCGAACCTCAGACAATCGACCGGCAGCGGGAGACGTGGACATGACGGTGACTCGGAGGACCATCCAGCCGCAGTTGATGCTGTAGCGATGGCGAGAGCGCAGCGAGGAAGTCCGCTGGTGCTCCGTGACAGTGCGCGAAGCCCCGACAAGCCCTTTCGATTCACACTTCCGCGTACATTCCGCGACATTCCGCGACATTCCGCGTAAACAACGTTGCTAACTGTATGCCCGCCCGCTAACTGTATCGTCACTGGATCGCAGGAAAACACGTGTGCATTATTCTGGCGTTTGTTGTGACCCGCCCACCTGACCTGACGTTTGCCCTTGCCCGGCCTGCCCTGACATGACAGTGAAGCGGCTTGCCGTGAACCGATCGTATGCGAGGCGCTGTAGCGCTCATCACACAGCTCAATCGTCACGGCTCTGCCGACCACATCGATAACGATCACGATCGAGCGTAGGTGGCCGGGGTGTCGTCGTGTCGTCGTGTCGCTATGGAGACCGAGCTGAGCAGGAGTGACTCATCGGACACGTCAGCTGACCCCTGCCAGGTGTGTGTGTGTGTGTGTGTGTGTGTGTGTGTGTGTGTTTGTGTGTGTGTTTGTGTGTGTGTTTGTGTGTGTGTTTGTGTGTGTGTTTGTGTATTTGTGTGTATGTGCTTCTGTGTGTGTGTTTGTGTGTGTTTGTGTGTGTTTGTGTGTGTTTGTGTGTGTTTGTGTGTGTTTGTGTGTGTTTATGTGTGTTTGTGTGTGTTTGTGTGCGTTTGTGTGTGTTTGTGTGTGTTTGTGTGTGTTTGTGTGTGTGTTTGTATGCGTGTGTTTGTTTGTTTGTTTGTATCTGTGCTTGCTTGTTTGTATTTGTGCTTGTTTGTTTGTATTTGTGCTTGTTTGTGTGTGTGTGGGTGTGTGGGTGTGTGGGTGTGTGGGTGTGCTTGTTAAGAAGATGGGGTTCACGGCGTCCCATTCGATACTCCACTGTTATGTGCCCCGTTTTTGTCGCGATCGCGTGGCGCACCAAGTCGTTAGGTGGTTGAATTGTTGGACTTGTCACGAAAGGGCATACAGTGAATAAATACTGCCAAACCAACCTACCTCCTTCTGCACCCGAAGTTGTATATAGTTGCCCGCGTGCAAATGCTAAAGCCATTGGCTTGGAGCTGCAGCATCAGTTTCTGGCGGCCCACATCAACATGGAGCCCACACTAGCATATGGTATCACGAGCACCGCCACTAGCATAAGTATCTCTCGGCATGATTCAAAGTTAGCAATTCGCCTATTGCCTAGCATGGAACCCAGAGGCCGTGTTGTCCTCAACCACTTTTTAAAACTGCGAATTGGAAGACGTCGCATTGGGAACGAATCTAGAGGATTTTCTGCAGAAGCAAGGGATCACTTGTGCCGGGACGCAACTGATCCAACACAAAAATCGAGGGAGGGAGGACGCAGTAGTCGCCGCGGTTCTCCTCTCCCAACCACCACCGCATCCACCGGGCACTCTGAGCCAGAATCTGTCCGGCAGGTCTGCAGAGCCCCCAATCAGAACTCCCATCAGAGCATCAGAGCACCAGAGCCCATCAGGGCCCAAAGCCCCCATCAGAGCCCGTAGAGCCCCCACCAGAGCCCTCAGAGCCCCCAGCCATGGCCCAGCTAGTCGTCACGCGCTGAAGCTCTAATCCACCGCCATCGCATCTACGAGTATGCAGCGAGCCGGGCAGGCAGAAACCATACGGTGCTTCCCGCATGACTCTGTCCGACTGCCCCGACGTGGTTCGTCACGAGGCGGTTGCACGCGTGCGCTAGCGGGAAGTAATCGCCACGGAATTCTAATGTTGGTGTCAGGCCATATTAATTACGTTGACTGAAAACTTTTAAACCGGAGATTGGACCAATTTATATACGAATGTAGAAACAGAGTATGTTCAGTTACGTAATGCAAATTTTTGGGCTAGTAACAGCTTGTTTATGCACAAACCCTGAAAGTGTACGACTACATTCGCGCCTTGGACGTCACCTAGTCAGAAATCTGGAAGTCGGACCAAGCGAGCCTGACTTCGGAAGTAAACTCGATGACAATTGATGTTTGTCGAATTCAGCGGTATTCAAATGCCGAGTTTTCCGAGTGGTTAACTGCTCTGATCGGGGACGAGTAGTCTAGGGGTAAGTTGCTCGTCTCACAATCAAAAGGTTGTGGGTTCGAGTCTTACCTGTCGCTACTCTTCGCCCGCGACCAATCGGCGTGAGAGATTGGCGATGCTATATGACTCAACGGTCGATGTGTCGTAAAACTAATAACCAACTAACTGCTCTGATCACTATCACCAGCCAGCTTTAACTGCGGTAAGTGATTGGTCCTTTATTATTGCTATGCCGAATTATAATCCACGTTTTAAAAAAAAAATTGCATCATTTGTGCTCTAATTGCATCACTTACGGCTGAAATATAGCAGGCAAGCCGACAAACAAGTTTGTCTCAGATGCGCATATTTTGGACGTGTTACGGTCTTTGAGGTGTTGTAAACAATTCAGTCTTTGTTCCTTCTTGTAAGTATTATATTCAAAGACAAGGGTCTGTTGACACCGCCCCTCCCCTCTCCCCACCCGTAGGAATGCCGGAACGTATAGGGCGCTGGGGTGCAACGCCGCCCCTAAATACAGACGTTTTGCATCAGCATTATGGCGTTGACTGACAGGTATCCATTAAAAAGTCCCGCTTTCCAACCCCACTCCCATCTAAAATACACACACACACACGCCGCTACCGAATCCCAGACTCACTGGATCTTATTCAGGTAGGAGTATAGTGTAATTTAAAAACTGAGCCTCGTATGGTGCCATGCATTGGACACCATCATAAATTGAAAAGCACTAAGGAAAAATATTCGTTCGCAGGGTACGTACTACCACTTACTACCACTTACTTCCGAACATTTTATATTTGTTCAAAATACAATGGCAAATTTATGTTATGTCCGACAGCTTCCATCCCCCGTGCGAGATGCGGTCAGATTGGGCACTTGTTTCAGTGAATCGAGTACGTTTTTCAAGCAGAACTGTTATTTGAATATTTTGGCTGAGTTGTATATTTAATTTATTATTTTATAGTTAAAACTTCCGGGACATCTACAAATAAAGCACATATATTTCAATGATATGCCCTTCATACTAGACGAAGTCATCGACATTGCATCCCGGTGGTTATTAGCCGCTGTGTCCCCCTGCCTCCTATCACATGACTTGTGCGGTCCGTGCCAGCCACCTGACCTTGCCCTAACCCCCTCCACCTTTCGCTCCGCTCAACCTCACCTTCGACACTATGTTCACACTGACGAGCAGCGTGACCAGTGGCAGTGTTTGGAGGTGGCCCTGTGGCAATGTCTCCACTATCTTCACTGACCAGCAGCGTGACTAGTGGCAGTGTTTGGAGGTGGCCCGGCGGAAATGTCTCGACACTGTCTTCACTGACCAGCAGCGTGACCAGTGGGAGTGTTTGGAGGTGGCCCTGTGGCAATGTCTCCACTATCTTCACTGACCAGCAGCGTGACTAGTGGCAGTGTTTGGAGGTGGCCCGGCGGAAATGTCTCGACACTGTCTTCACTGACCAGCAGCGTGACCAGTGGCAGTGTTTGGAGGTGGCCCGGCGGCAATGTCTCGACACTGTCTTCACTGACCAGCAACGTGACCAGTGGCAGTGTTTGGAGGTGGCCCGGCGGCAATGTCTCGACACTGTCTTCACTGACCAGCAACGTGACCAGTGGCAGTGTTTGGAGGTGGCCCTGCGGCAATGTCTCGACACTGTCTTCACTGACAAGCAGCGTGACCAGTGGCAGTGTTTGGAGGTGGCCCTGCGGCAATGTCTCGACACTGTCTTCACTGACCAGCAGCGTGACCAGTGGCAGTGTTTGGAGGTGGCCCGGCGGCAATGTCTCGACACTGTCTTCACTGACCAGCAGCGTGACCAGTGGCAGTGTTTGAGGTGGCTCTGCGGAAATGTCTCGACACTGTCTTCACTGACCAGCAGCGTGACCAGTGGCAGTGTTAGGAGGTGGCCCGGCGGCAATGTCTCGACACTGTCTTCACTGACCAGCAGCGTGACCAGTGGCAGTGTTTGGAGGTGGCTC
This sequence comes from Imbricaverruca yamaguchii, assembly GCA_034440575.1. Classification (NCBI taxonomy): domain Eukaryota; kingdom Metazoa; phylum Arthropoda; class Thecostraca; family Neoverrucidae; genus Imbricaverruca; species Imbricaverruca yamaguchii. The sequence goes on from JAOTOL010001432.1 coordinate 700,457, forward strand.
TGCGGCAATGTCTCGACACTGTCTTCACTGACCAGCAGCGTGACCAGTGGCAGTGTTTGGAGGTGGCTCTGCGGCAATGTCTCGACACTGTCTTCACTGACCAGCAGCGTGACTAGTGGCAGTGTTTGGAGGTGGCTCTGCGGCAATGTCTCGACACTGTCTTCACTGACCAGCAGCGTGACCAGTGGCAGTGTTTGGAGGTGGCCCTGCGGCAATGTCTCGACACTGTCTTCACTGACCAGCAGCGTGACCAGTGGCAGTGTTTGGAGGTGGCCCTGCGGCAATGTCTCGACACTGTCTTCACTGACCAGCAGCGTGACCAGTGGCAGTGTTTGGAGGTGGCTCTGCGGCAATGTCTCGACACTGTCTTCACTGACAAGCAGCGTGACCAGTGGCAGTGTTTGGAGGTGGCTCTGCGGCAATGTCTCGACACTGTCTTCACTGACCAGCAGCGTGACCAGTGGCAGTGTTTGGAGGTGGCTCTGCGGCAATCCCGTACACCGGGTTGCATTGCTCCTCTCGGTGGGGCCGCCATTTCGGTTGTGGCCGGCAGTCCATGACAGATGCTGTCGACCCACTCGCCAGACACGGATTACCAGGCCGACGCTATACGCCAGACCTGGTGAAGGCCGTCGGCAGCTGTGGCGACCCTCGTCGCGCTCCCTACCTCCGCCCGTGTTCGCCGGCCGACCCGAGACACACTGTGCTGATGATTCAGATGATGTTTTCCGTATTTCAAGGGTGATCGTTCGTGTCTGGTGCTAGATCATCCGGAACGCCCCTGAAGGACTGTTTTGTGCCTATCCGGCTGTCTTGTTTGTTGAAATGAATGTGTCCAACTTAACTGCATGCGTTGTACGATGAATGCTGTGCGAAATGTATGCAGATGATATTCGAATTTTGAATTTGGTGGTATGTGTGCCTGGAGCATTCCTATTGCAGGAAGAGCGGCAAAAGCATGATGACTGTAGCCAATCTTGAGGTCCAAGGGCGGAGGACGCTTGCTTCTCGACCTCGTACATCAGTGATAGTCTTAAAGAAGAACCGGTGGGTTATTTTATCGGCGATAGGATTAAGAAGAACCGGTGTGCTATTGTATCGGTGATAGGCTTAAAGAAGAACCGGTGGGTTATTTTATCAGTGATAGGCTTAAAGAAGAACCGGTTGGTTATTTTATAACGCGCTTAGATGGCTTGCCGTACGCAGTGTCCTGCAGCGGCGCCACCCGTGGCTGGTGATGTGCCTGGCGCGCATGCTGACCCCAGCTGTACATCCTTCACCTCCCAACCCATTTGTCCACCCACTACCAAGATCCCTAGCTATGTCCCTCATCCAACCTCGCAACATCCCTTCTGTCACGAGCAGGTAGGCCAGGTTCCCCTGGTCTACCCGTCCGCTTAATTTTGTCGGTGTAGCCGCGCCCCCTCGGCCCGTACACCGTAGTTGACTGTGTCCTGGATATTGAGGTCTCCTGTCGCCCACAAGGGCGCCAGCTCCCACTGTTGACGTATGGGCGCCAAATGACCCTGCAGTCGGCGCACCCTTGAACCCAAATCATCAATCAATAAACCACTGACGGCGTTCTACGCGAACACGCGGACCCTAGCCACGCAGGGGCGCCCGCCCCGACTGGTGATGTGCTCGGCGAAAGCCCGGACCCTGGCTATGCATCCTTTCACTCCTATCCCATTGTCCATTCGCTGTAAACGTTCCTGCTCATGCTCCCCTTCAGCCCTTCAACAACAACCCCTCCCATATAATTCGCAGGTAGGCCAGCTTCCTCTGGTCTATCCGTCCGCTAAGTTTTATTGGGATAGTCGCGCCCCCTCGGGCCGTCCACCAGGGTTGACAGAGTCCTGGAGGTTGAGGTCTCCCACCGCACGGCGCTAGTTATGACGGGGGAGCAACACGCCTCTTTGGTCCCGATATCCTAGCACTCGCACGTTCGGCGGTCCGCGCCAACTTCGCATGTCCGGGGGGGCAGATGTCTGCCCCCTAAGATCACTGGAACTATGCTAGCTAGCGACAAACGTGAAACGGCGTCGTGTAGCTGGTGACAGACTCTATCGAAAGTGTTTTGGTTATTGTTTTGCTCAGGTCAACATTCAGGTCACTGGGCCATCATAGGTCAAATTAGACCAGATCAGGTGGGACTCAGATATTGACACATATCTCGGGACCTGTAACCGATAGAAACAAAGGACGAAAGCTATTCGACAGTCCTTGAAATGCGCTACCGACGATAGGCGGTGTAATTTAAGGTCAGGTCAACCGAAACTCAGGTCAAGGTCATGAAATCATGACCTCAGGTCCAGGCCTAGGGAAGTCATGTAAGGTATCAATCGACACGTCTTGACGATACAAGCACAATGACGGTAATTTCAGCCTTCTAGCTCAATGCAGTGCGATGTAATTCGCATAAATGTGCAGTGATCTCAGGTGACCTCAGAGACCTTGGTGAGGTCACTGAGCAAAAATGTCAGCGGTAGCATTGAGCATAGCTTCCATCTACATACCACAACCGTTGTTGTATCATTCCGAGCGCAAATATGTAACTAGGAAACATTTGTATTTTTTACCATAGCCCTATAATGGGGAAGCCATGGTAGCGACCTGACCTAAGATCAATGCTACGAAAAAAACCAGATATACATATTATGTTTCCTCATGAGATCATGACATGCTATAAGTTTGAAATAAATCGCCCAATTATTGTGGAAGTTATGCCACCTAGAACTCCGAGTGTAGTTAGGTCACTTCGCCTGACCTGGTGACCTGACCTGAGATGACCCTGGATTAAAAATATATGAGGATATGCGGAAAACACCAATGAACAGCTATGCGAGGTTTGGCCTTGCTAACCCTATTAGTTTGGCGAAAAATGAGGAAAAACCGGAGGGGGATAGATATCTGCTCCCGGACGTGCGCGGGCTAGAGTGGCGAGCGGTTCCGTATGGCTTCATACGGACCAAGTGGCAAGTCGCCTCTTACTGAGGGCTTGGGTCTCTTTCCAGTGTCTGTTGGCCCGGCAGGCTGCGGTCAAGGGTTTCTCTCTCTCTCTCTCTCTCTCTCTCTCTCTCTCTCTCCCTGTATATCTCTTAGTATATATATATATATATATATATATATATATATATATATATATATATATATATATATATATATATTCTCTCTCTCTCTCTCTCTCTCTCTCCCCGGTGAGGTGGACAGCCCTCAGAACTGAACCAAGATCATAAATGCATTGCAAATCAGCAACAGAACACAATTTCTGACCATTCTTGCAAGGAAAGACCGATCGACCTGTCTCGCATGAGACAGGCCGCCGTATGCTGATTTTACGAGTATGTAAAGGTCAAGCAGCTGGCGCCCCTATAACCGTTGCAACGACGTCAACGACGTGACGAATGCGACAGATTCCGACTTGCCACCAAATGTCAGACCTTATGTGACGGAGGATTATGAGTGAAGTGGTCTAGGAGAAAAGACGGAAGAGAGCGCTTGCAGCCGAATTGTTTACATGGAGCCTGCTGGAAGGTAATGACAGACGGGGAGTGACCGTTCCAATTATTACTGAACCCACAAAACAACACGAAAGAACACGTCCAATGGCATAATTAACTGCTACGACCTGATATGTGTTGCTGACACGGCAATAGTGGATGACCTTTCAGAGTTAAGCTTGACAGAGATTCATCGCTTCAATACGGGAAAGGAAACTGAGGTGCAGCACACCAAGAACGTTGTTGACATTTAATGCAGCCGACCTCCCAGCTACGATTTTTGTCGAATATGCTCGTGTCAGGGTGCGCATATTCATCTCGAATCCTGCGCGATGCTTTCAATGTTAACGCCTTCGGCACACCAAGCCTACATGTCGCAATCGCCCCGCACGCGAAACTGCGTTGCTACTATCCACACTACAGACAACTATAGCGCCCAGGAGCCCTGGTGCCTAAACTACGGGAGAGAACAAACGCCGCACACTTCGTTCGACCGTTTCTCCTCTGTGCATATTGAGGAAAAAATGAGATTCGTTCACTGAAACTCACACACCACATTTCCTTTCGTAAAGCCACATTTTATGTATATGCACATTGGCATACATACCGCAATTTCTTACGCCGCAATGACAGCAATATTATCACCATGAGCAACACCCCTGCCCACCCACAGCAACACGAGTAGGGTAGTGCTACTGTGCTGATAGATCAGATAATGACTCTTCTTCGGTCATTCGGGTCGTTGTCCCCCGTAATGACCGGAGAATCCGTGATCCGGCCAGTTCATACCAACTACCAAGTTTCTAGGTGTGTGGATTGGTCGGCGATTGACATACAGCACCTTATCAAAAACCTTGCACAAAAATGTGTAAAACAACTGCAAGTGATACGAACTGTTTCCAAATGCTCGCATGGTGCAGATAGGTATACGTTACAAAGTCATACAGTCATGAAGTGCTTAGACTTAATAAGAACCACAAGGGTCCTTATTAAGTCTGTAAATGGAAGGTACTATAAGCTTAGCAACGAGACCTACCCCGACCATCCCCACGACCTGAGGAAATCATCCACCAACATCCCACACACCTATCAATGCCTATCTACCCTAGCTATCGAGCCATCTTCCTTTGTTCCCTCTTAACACATCTGGATGGAATGCCTTACCAATGATTTTCAAACTGCATCCTTACCTGCTTAAAGGGGTCTATGGGAGGGAGAGAATAATACAAGAAAAGTGGGGAGGGAGAGAGGGAGAATGGGGAGAGAGGGAGCAAGGAAGAACGGGGAGAAAGGGAGGGAGGAAGGGAGAGTGGGAGGGAGGAAGGAAGACTGGTAGAGTGGGAAGGAAGGAAGGGAGTGGGGATAATGTGAAGGAATGAAGGGACAGGGGGAGAGGAGGAAAGAAAGAAGGAACTATAGGAAGAGTGTGAAAGAATGGTCATCTAGCTGGGACAGACGTCCGCAGGTCGGGACTGACGTCATCTAGCCGGGACAGACGTCCGCAGGTCGGGACCGACCCCCCCTAGACGGGAAAAACACCCCCGGGGGGGGGGACACCCCCCCGCGGGGGGAGACACACCCCCGCGGGGGGGGACCGACCTCACCCGGCGGGAAAAACCCCCCGGGGGGGGGGACGAACCCAACCAGGCGGGGAAAACCCCCCCAGGGGGGGGGAAACGGGGTCATCTAGCCGGGACAGACGTCCGCAGGTCGGGACTGACGTCCGCAGGTCGGGACTGACGTCCGCAGGTCGGGACAGACGTCCGCAGGTCGGGACTGACGGCATCTAGTCGGGACAAACGTCAGCCGTCTACGCTTGCTGAGCTGCCAAACTCAATTCGGTGAAGTTCTGGCAGTGCCGAAAAAAGGGACGGCAATGGTGGTATAATTACCTAGCAATCTCTGTGGGTATTTACCAATAACTCTTACTCTGTCACTGTCATTCTCATTCTCATTCTCATTCTCATTCTCATTCTCATTCTCATTCTCATTCTCATTCTCATTCTCATTCTCATTCTCATTCTCATTCTCATTCTCATTCTCATTCTCATTCTCATTCTCATTCTCATTCTCATTCTCATTCTCATTCTCATTCTCATTCTCATTCTCATTCTCATTCTCATTCTCATTCTCATTCTCACTTTTGCGAATGTGGACAGTTGCGGAACTGTGCAAATTACTGGAAGAAGTATTTACTCTGAAGACACGAGCGACAGTGAGGGACTTCAGCATCCTCAGCAGACTTGAGGAAGCTGTCGTGCTGTTGCTCACATGTATGCCAACCTGGAGTGTATAAACAGTCGGGTGCCGGAGTCAGCAGACCGCGGCTGGGCTGCTGTACGGGCTCGTGGGTGCTACTGGTGTTACAGAGGGACCTGAATGTAGGTTCAACTCTTACTGATCGCTCTACCTACCACGGTTCTTCTGTGAGGCCTATCACTGACGCACGATGTCGAGTAGTAAGCGTGCTTTTCCTCTTTGCCTCAAGATTCGGCCAAATACAAAGACAAAGACAAAGACAGAGACAAAGGAAAAGACAAAGCAAGGGCAATAACGTGTATTAGGCTCATCCGAGCAACTACTAGCTAGTCCAGCCCTTTGTCAGAGAAAAATAAAAAGTGAATGTGAGTGGTGAGAGTTCTCACATGCCGAGACAACACCCAATCTCCCATGAACGCTGGCACACAGTAGAAGTGGTGAGCTTATCGTCCTCAGTCGGTTGTCATCAGGCTGTCGTCAGTGTCCCTTTACCAGGAACGTCCCTAGTCACACATGCCACCAGAAACTGAGCACAGAAAAACACTAGGCAGGGGACGTCAGGGTCGTCAACGCCTATCATGGGTTGACCCCTTCCACGTGAAGTCCGCCCAATGCGTGTCATCACAAACCGTAGCCCCACCTGTTCAAACCGGAGATGGTCGTCGCCTTCCTCCCAGATAGTTCCCGTCGGCGGTTTGCATGGTTCCGAGGCCTGTGGTGGGGGTGGAAGTGGGGGGAGGTCATTTCCGGACGCCGGTGGCGGATCCATGCGCACGACGTCACGTATTCGTGCCGACAGCAACGTGACGTGTCACGTCACGTCACGTCACGGCTGTGGACGGCCTGCCAGACATCCACAGGAGGGTCCAGAAGTGATACGGCACGTTCCTTCTGGCCAGGTCGTCGACTGCGGCTGACGTGAGGAAGCCACGCACAGGGAAGTCGTCAGCTGGGATCTGAGGATGGCTTGGGACAACCACGTGCAGGGAAGTCGTCAGCTGGGATCTGAGGATGGCTTGGGACAACCACGTGCAGGGAAGTCGTCAGCTGGGATCTGAGGATGGCTTGGGACAACCACGTGCAGGGAAGTCGTCTGCTGGGGACTGGGGATGACTCGGGACAGCCACGTGCAGGGAAGTCGTCGGCTGATGTCTGAGGGATGACGTGGGGAAACCACATGCGGGGAAGTCCTTGGCTGGAGACCGGGGATGACTTGGGGCAGCCACATGTAGGTAAATCCTCGGTTGGAGACTGGGGATGACTTGGGACAGCCACGTGCAGGGAAGTCGTCTGCTGGAGACTGGGGATGACTCGGGACAGCCACGTGCAGGGAAGTCGTCGGCTGGAGACTGGGGATGACGTGGGGCAACTACGTACAGGGAGGTCATCGGCTGGGGTCTGGGGTTGACGTGGGGCAACCACGTACAGGGAAGTCATCGGCTGGGGTCTGGGGTTGACGTGGGGCAACCACGTACAGGGAAGTCATCGGCTGGGGTCTGGGGTTGACGTGGGGCAGCCACGTACATGGACGGCCACTACCTTGACACACCAAAATATCCAGGGCAGAACGATATTTTCTCGGTTTGGGCATCAACGTTTACACTAGCTAACGACTTTAAACAACACCGATCTATTGCTAACATGGATTGATTGGTTGATTATTTGGGCTTAAGGGCGTAGCAACTGCTACTGGTTATGTAGCGCCCATATTGCTAACATGGAGTGCCACTCCTTGTTGCAATAGTTGGCACTGAAACAGCCACTCAGCGTTTAATGTTCTGTTGGCATAATTGGTACTGAGCAGCCACTCCCTGTTGGAATGGTCCTTTCATGAGCTCACTCACTCACTCACTGTCGCGTATCTCTGTTGTGTGTGTATCTCTGTGACCGTTGGAACAGTCCCCACTCGAACAGTCGTTCCCCGTTGGACTGGTGGGTACTGGAGCGGTCACTTCCCGGAAGGTATACCGTCTTCACGTCGCGCGGTGCTTAATGCGGCGCAACTAATCGTTAAACATGCTGGCCAGCGTTGTTGGCGTGCAGAGCAGACAACAGTGGCTGGCGAGCCTGGTGTGCTGGTGAAACGTGGCGGACAGCATGACGCATAATGTGGCGCATATTGTGACGTATATTGTGCCGAGCATAGTGGTGTACATTGTGCCGCATATTGTAGTGTATATTATGGCGCATATTGTGGTGCAATATTATGGCGCATATTGTGGAACACATTGTGGCGCATTTTGCCGCTCGAACCCATCCTGTCTCTTTCACGAATTGTGCTGCACCTGCTCAAAACTGAAACCGCCTGTTTCCAAACGGAGTTGATCTCTCAGTCTGTGACGTCACACAGATTGTGACGACACACAACCTGCGAGAACACCCAGCCTGTGACGTCACACACACGCTGGGGAAAACGGCGACTGAACATGCGGCTGGATAGCTCAGTGGTCTGCTGTGTGGACTGAGCGTGAGGTGGGAGAGCTCAGTGGTCTGCTGTCGGGACTGAGTGTGAGGCTGGAGAGCTCAGTGGTCTGCTGTGGGGACTCACTGAGCGTGAGGCTGGAGAGCTCAGTAGTCTGCTGTGTGGACTGAGCGTGAGGTGGGAGAGCTCAGCGGTCTGCTGTGGGGACTGAGCGTGAGGTGGGAGAGCTCAGTGGTCTGCTGTGGGGACTGGGCGTGAGGTGGGAGAGCTCAGTGGTCTGCTGTGGGGACTGAGCGTGAGGCTGGAGAGCTCAGTGGTCTGCTGTCGGGACTGAGTGTGAGGTGGGAGAGCTCAGTGGTCTGCTGTGGGGACTGAGCGTGAGGCTGGAGAGCTCAATGGTCTGCTGTGTGGACTGAGCGTGAGGTGGGAGAGCTCAGCGGTCTGCTGTGGGGACTGAGCGTGAGGTGGGAGAGCTCAGTGGTCTGCTGTCGGGACTGAGTGTGAGGCTGGAGAGCTCAGTGGTCTGCTGTGGGGACTCACTGAGCGTGAGGTGGGAGAGCTCAGTGGTCTGCTGTCGGGACTGAGCGTGAGGCTGGAGAGCTCAGTGGTCTGCTGTGGGGACTGAGCGTGAGGTGGGAGAGCTCAGTGGTCTGCTGTCGGGACTGAGTGTGAGGTGGGAGAGCTCAGTGGTCTGCTGTGGGGACTGAGCGTGAGGCTGGAGAGCTCAGTGGTCTGCTGTGGGGACTGAGTGTGAGGTGGGAGAGCTCAGTGGTCTGCTGTGGGGACTCACTGAGCGTGAGGCTGGAGAGCTCAGTGGTCTGCTGTCGGGACTGAGCGTGAGGTGGGAGAGCTCAGTGGTCTGCTGTGGGGACTGAGTGTGAGGTGGGAGAGCTCAGTGGTCTGCTGTGGGGACTGAGCGTGAGGCTGGAGAGCTCAGTGGTCTGCTGTGGGGACTAGGGTACGGTTGCCCGATGTGAGGGGCCAGCGAGACAGATCCGGTGTGAGGACTGGGAGTAGGGTGCTCCGGTGTCATGCTGGAAGCATGGTGTTCTTCTGTGGGGGAAGAGCGGAGTACCCTGGTGTAGGCGTTCCGCTGTGAAGCAGAGCTCTCCTGATGTGGCCCGGCTAGTGCCTCCCGCGGAGTCAAGTGGTCAGCCACCGCAGCTGCCCATCCTGCCACCTGCCATGTTCTGTCTGGCTACCTGCCATGGTCTCTTCTGCTACCTGCTCTGCTCTGTCCTACTGCCTGTACTGCTGCCTGTCTCGCTGCCTGTCTCGCTGCCTATCTCGCTGCCTGTCTCGCTGCCTATCTCACTGCCTGTACTGTTGCCTGTCTCGCTACCTGTCTCGCTGCCTGTTTCGTTACCTGTCTCGTTACCTGTCTCGCTACCTGTCTCGCTACCTGGCTCGCTCTGTAATGTTCTGTACTGCTCTGCTCTGTCCTACTGCCTGTACTGCTGCCTGTCTCGCTACCTGTCTCGCTGCCTGTCTCGCTGCCTGTCTCGCTGCCTGTCTCGCTACCTGTACTACTGCCTGTCTCGCTGCCTGCCTCGCTACCTGTCTCGCTACCTGTCTCGTTACCTGTCCTGCTCTGTACTGCTCTGTTGTGTCCTGTTTCTGTCCTGCTACCCTCCTGCTCCTTGTCCCGCTATGTCCTGTCACCTGACCTGCCCTGCCCTGCTACCTGTCCTGCTCTGTCCTGTTATCCGTGTCAGGCGTCTATCCGCTGTGTTCACGGGGCGGCGGTCGAAGCGCCGCCAGCGGACTGCGGCAGCTGACAAACCCTCTCTTGGTCTGCTGTGTATAAACTGTTGGTCGTGAAGCTGGTGGCGGTCCGAGCGGCGCCTGTGACTGATATTGATGCACATTCGGCTGGATTGCGCGCCAAAATGCCGGTGGCCGCGGTTTTTTGCATATGTCGCAGAGACTGTCTAATTGCGTCTTTTGTGTCGCCGTGATGGGGAGAGGCTCGCGCTGCCGGGATTGGCACGTCATCGGTACCGGGCCCTGGCGCCCCACCGCCACCGGCCCCTGGCGCGCCATCGCCACCGGGCCCTGACGTGTCACCGGGCCCCGGTGCGTCACCGGTACCGGGATTGGCACGCCACCGGGCCCTGGCGCGTCGCCGGGACCGGCGGCATCCGACCCGGCTCGCCACCGGACCCGGCTCGCCACCGGACCCGGCTCGCCACCGGGCCCTGGCGCGTCGCCGGGACCGGTGGCATCGGACCCGGCTTCCCACCGGACCCGGCGCGCCACCGGACCCGGCGCGCCACCGGACCCGGCGCGCCACGTTGGCGGCGTCCTCGCGTTCAACAACACCCTCTCAAGGGCCTGTGTTTACCTAACTTGGAGCGCTTGGCTGGGCACGAGGTCTGGTCAATGTGCGCTGGACAAGATTGGGGAGGGGAGGGGAGCAGTGGGGGGGGGGTGAGAGACCACAGGACATCGTCTAACTGGGTACAGGATGAATTCTTGTCAGCCCCAGTCTCGGGCTTTTCCGCGGTCTGTGGAATGGCCTTAGTGTGGAGAGGATTTCACCAGTGTGGGGAAATCTCCAGTCCCTAGAACTGCCCGCATGGGCTACTGCTCCGGCCTGGGGAGCTGCTCAATATGGACGCCTGTTCCAGCCGGGGAACCACCCAACATCGGCGACTGTCCCGGCCTGGACAGCTGCCTAGTATGGGCGACTCACCCATCCTGAGGACTCCATCATGAAAATATATACATAATGCGAATATGCACCGATCTGGGGGCCCAATATGAGCCACTGTTCTAGTATGGATTAGTCAAATATGAGAGAGTGTCCCATTTCGGAAACTGTCCGGCATAGAAGACTGCCCCAATCTTGGGTGGGCAGGGCCCCAGTGTGAGACTGTCCTGGTTATGATTGTTTTCGCCCGAGTGTGCTCTGGTCATGTGAGCTGCTAGTAGTACGGAGCTCCTAGTAGGAGCTCCGTAGTCGGGGCATTAATCAAGTCTGCAGGTCTGCTCCAGTCTGTGAGCGGTGTCCAAGTCTGGGAGACTGACCAGTTCAGGAGGCCGCTCCAGTCTTGCGGTGACGTTTTCAGCGTCAGTAGACTGCGTCAGTCCGGACAACTCACCAACTTCTGGGTGGCATGTTTTGTCAGTTTTTGCTCGGGCTGACCAGATTTCGCCGCAGTATTCATCCTCCTTTCTTGTGACCATTCCGATACATCTGCTGAATTCATTCTGGACCAACCGATGAAGTCCATGTAATTTATGAGCATGGAAACGCCAAAAGGTCTGGGAATCAATTATGTTGCCGTTGCCCCATTCATTGCACGGGGGGTATCATTTTGATCACCACTCCAATTGCATTTGTCTGCGGTAACACGCAAATCGCTTTCCAGCTGGATAAACCTCCCGTCAGAGCACTCGCACACATTGTATCCGAAATTGCGTACTAGGCCCCAAAGATAGCAGAGGTATTGGGATCAAAGTCAGGTGTCGACCTCCTCTCAATGCGATTTTCAGATGTATATAAGAATACTGCATGAACGAACCATTCAAGATGCAGCCACCAGTGAAATGTGGATGCATGAACAAATGAGCGAAGGCAAGTAATGCAAGGTGACCAATCGTAACTGCACATCAAATCTTCTAGGTCAAATGATGTTATAGAATATGACAATTTTTCGGTGTTTTCGTTAATAATCGTTTTATCGAAAGAAGCAAGGTATATAATCGCATACACTAACACATTATGTCTTCTAAAAGCGTGACAGATTCCAAGTCCATATCAGATCAGGTCAATGAGATAAAACCTGAAACGAGCCGAAAGGTACATGCATTCCAGACGCTCTAGAAGCTAAAATACGGACTATTGTGATACATACAAA